>CM029660.1:16053352-17253352 GCA_017311315.1 Dendrocalamus latiflorus | reverse complement strand
GACCTGGGGCCCCTCTCCTACTTAGGGATCGAGGTGCACCAGGATGATTCCGGGATCACGCTTCGACAGACCGCCTACGCCAAGCGCGTCGTTGAGCTAGCTGGGCTCACCGACTGCAACCCAGCTCTCACTCCGATGGAGGAGAGGCTGAAGCTGAGCCGCGACAGCACGACGGAGGAGGTGGACGCTACGCAGTACCGGCGTCTTGTGGGGAGCCTTCGCTACCTCGCCCACACACGACCGGACTTGGCATTCTCCGTCAGCTACGTTAGTCGGTTCATGCAACGACCGACGACGGAGCATCAGCAGGCTGTGAAGAGGATCATCCGCTACGTTGCGGGGACCCTTGACCACGGCCTCCATTACCCGAGGTGTCCTGGCGCGGCACACTTCGTCGGGTACAGCGACAGTGACCACGCGGGCGACATCGACACCAGCAAGAGCACAAGCGGGATTCTCTTCTTTCTCGGCAAGTGCCTCGTTCACTGGCAGTCAGTCAAGCAGCAGGTGGTGGCCCTGTCCAGCTGTGAGGCCGAGTACATAGCGGCTTCCACCGCTTCGACTCAGGCACTCTGGCTCGCTCGACTGCTTGGTGATCTCCTCGGCAGGGACACTGAAGCAGTGGAGCTCAGGGTGGACAGCAAGTCCGCTCTAGCCCTGGCAAAGAACCCCGTTTTCCATGAACGGAGCAAGCACATCCGGGTGAAGTACCATTTCATCCGAGGCTGCTTGGATGAACGAAGCATCAAGGCAAGCTACATCAACACCACGGATCAGCTTGCGGATCTACTCACCAAGCCTCTTGGAAGGATCAAGTTCCTTGAGCTCTGCTCCAAGATCAGGATGGTTCAACTCTCCCACAAGACGACGCACAAGACTTAGGGGGAGAATGATAGATAAGTCTTTGTGTTGTCTTTGTGTTGTCTGCACATGGTGTACATGGTGCTTTTGTTTTTTGCTTTAGCATCTAGGACTTGATTTTGCTTTAGCATCTAGGACTTGCTTTTGCTTTAGCATCTAGGACTTGATTTTGCTTTAGCATCTAGGACTTGTTTTTTGCTTTAGCAGCTTTTTGCTTTAGCATCTTAGACTAGTTTTAGGACAGCATCTTGGACTAGTCTAGGATAGTATCTTGGCATATGCTTGGCTGACTAGCAGCCTGTAAATATGTATCTCCAACCCCTTAGGTTGGTATGGCATTGTGTGAGCAATAAACAAGAAAACTTGCCCCATCTCCTAGTGTCATCCTCTCCATGAGAGTAAGGATCTTGCTATCACCAAGAGCAAGAGTCCAGCGACTAACAGTCGTTGTCAAAGCTGTGGTTGAAGAGGGAAGTGGTTGACATCAAAAGGCCATGGTCAAAGGGGGCAGTGGTTGAAGTGGGCAGTGATCGAAGTCGAAGGGGGCAGTGCTCGAAGTTGAAGAGGGCAGTGCTCAAAGTCGCGGTCAAGGTCATAGTCGTAGCGCCCGTAGACGTAGTCAATAGCGATCATAGTCGTAGTCGTAGCACCAACCCAGAGGGCACCTACGGTTCGTCTACAACCTCTACCGCTACGAGTTCCCCCTCCAATTGGACATCCTCGTTGCCTACCCCCAGCTCAGCCCTAAGATCGAGCTCCCTACCCTCGACGGCAAGACCCACAAGGTGGTCGAAGTCAAAGCCATAGTCGAATAGGGAAGTGGTCGACGTCGAAGGGTCATGGTCGAATGGGACAGCGGTTGAAGTCGAAGGGGGCAGTGGTCGAAGTCAGGGCGTGGTCAAAGTCGGTGCCGAGCAGGCTGGTGTCGACAGTCGGGCAACAGGGCACAAGCGCACCGAAGGCCTGCCAACGTACAACCACCAGCGATGGTCGACTGCTCCCGACCTACGATCATGTGCGATGGTTGACGGCTTCTTACGACCACGAAGTGTGATCGACGGCTTCTAATTTACGACCATGAGCATTGGTCGATGTGTTTCGACTTGCGACCATGAGGTGTGGTCAATGTCTTCTGACTTACAACTACGAGCGCTGGTCGATGTGTTCCGACTTACGACCACGAGATTGTTAAGGAGATAGAGTTGTATTAGGATATAGAGTTTGTATTCTATTCCATATATGCCTTATCTCTATATCCTAATACAACTCTATCTCCTTAACACGGACCACCAGAGGGTTGCAGCCCTTTAGTGAGCTGAATTTCCATCTCCATCCCTCTAGCCTGCTCTACCACGGACCTAAAGTCACGTGGAACAGTAGCTCCCATGACATGTCGGAACTTAGGGTTGAGCCCTCGGTGGAACCTTTTGGGGTTCTCAAGGTCATTGCTCGCAACCGATGGTACGAAACGGATCAAATTGTTGAATCCCGCCTCGTACTCAGCTATGACCATCTTTCCCTGCACGAAAGTCAAGAGGGCAACCTCCATGCTCTCCACAAAAGAATCTGGGTACTATTTCGCCTTGAACTGCTCGATGAAGATTTCCTAGGTAGCGGGACTATGGGCAAGGGTCCTGACCGAAAGAACCCCGTCGCACCAGATGTCCGCCTGGCCCTTCAACTGGAAAGTCACATAGCGAGCTTTCAACTGAGAGTTCATCTCTAGGGCTTCGAATTGCCTTTCCATGTAGCGCAACCAATGCGCAGCTTGGACTGGTGTACCCACCCCATCAAAGGTATCTAGTCGCAAGGCCAACCACTCGCGAATGCCTATTCTTGCCTCCGGTACGACCGGAACAGTAGTAGGGGCAGCAACGGGTACGGTCGCAGCAGCGGCTGCCAGCGCTTGTCAGCGAAGCGCACGAACCTTCTCTATGAACTCCTGCAGCAAGGCTGAAGACCTCACCGGATCTCTAGCTACGGACTGCTCAACAGAAGCAACCTCTGCGTCAAGTGCCTCTTGCTGAACCTCAAACGGTGGCTCTACTTAGGCATGACCACCGCCACAGCCATAGCCGCGACCTCCACGGCCTTGCCCACATCCGCATTCTCTATCTCTCGGCATCTCTGTTCATGACAGATAGCCATTCACATAACAAACCCACAAACATCCACCTCAACAATACAAATCAACATCAAAACTAACGAAAGCGTAAATGCAATGCAAGAACCATTCCCCATCTTATGGTGCACCAGTGTATCAAATTTTAATTTTATTATTAGTCCTAAATCAAATTTTAGTTGAAGAATTAAGCTCTTTTGTCAATTTGCTTTACCACAGACCTAACGCCCGCTCTAATACCAACTATAACACCCCGCCCACCCTCTGGACCTAGAGTGCTACCATCATTGCATACTTTTACCCTTTTTTTCAACTGCTAATCGTTTTAAGCAAACTCTACTTTATTTATAATGTAGCGACCACTTTACAACATATCATTTTAAGTAACTGTTCTAGCATACTAGTGGAGTTTAATCATATTACCAAAAGCTGATATGCGAAGTGCCACTAGTACGTGAGGTTATTCATGTGCTACTCCCGCCCGTGGGTTCGAGCTCGCCGACCACGGCTTGCAGCCGGCTGGCCAACCCTCCTACTACCCGCCTCTAGTACTCCTTCCCTTACTACCTCATTTCTACTCTGTGTGTGCACTTGGTCTTGGGAACGCCTACGGGGGCGCCGTGATGGGACTGGGTGGGGAGATGCGCCAGGGAGCATGCTCTCTCCCAAGGGAGAAAATCTATTATGCAACGGAGGCACAAACCAGTTTGTATCACGAGCCAATCAGGTGCTGACACGTGGCAGCAAGTATTAAAAATTAATATTTTTACTGGTTTGTACTGTAGCAAATCAATAAAAAATAATATTTTTACTGTTTTCTACTGTAACGACAGTAAAAAATAATTTTTTATTGACTTACTACAGTACAAAACAGTAAAAATATTAATTTTTATTTCTTGTCTGCCACATGTCACCACCCAGTTGGCCCGTGACACAAGCTGATTTGTGCCACGGTTGCACAATAGATTTTCTCCTCCCAAGGACACACGGCGACTCCTACGGGCTCGCCGCCACTAGTGCGCCACGGTGGTGCTATGCGGGGGTTGTGCTAAGCCGTGACATGGGTGAGATTGAAAGGGAGGTAGGGAAAGACCAGCTCACTTGTCGGCTATCGTCAGCTTACGGTCGGGTTGACGTCCAACCCTCCTAGAGCATCCTGACGGTCGTTGATCGTCTTGACTCCTTCGTCTACCCCTACACCTCGTGCTCCTCTCCTCAGGCTTCCTCTTCCTTACCTCCTCTCTGCGTGGCTATGGGGGGGGGGGGGGGGGCTTGCATGGCTTCACTCCTTATCTGGGCTACAGGATGGAGTGGCAATATGGTTCTTGGCTTTTGTTGGCTTGCTCTCGGTTGTGGTGAAATGGGACTGAGGCTTGTGAAGGTACTGGCCATTGCTAAGTTTTGCTTTGCCCTTGGTTGAGCTATACACTGGCCCTCGGTTGGGAAATGAAATGGGGCTGGGGTGAACTTTGCTTGTACTATGCTAGCTTAATGGCAAAGTTAGATAGCCCCTGACTTTGTGCATTACCAAAACTGCCATTCACCTTCTCCCTATCTGACTCTCAAGTCACTGTCGGCTTTTAGGACTTTTTGGTCCAACGGTTGGGCTTGCACTGCTTGATGGCTTTTCAATTACGGTAGGTAAATCGATAAAAGGTAAGAATGAAATTTCCTGCCGGATAATGAGAACCCAAACGCGAGATGGTGCCGACCGACCATGGACGGTTTGGGAACCTCTGTGAGCGCTACTTTTATTCAGCATTCTAAAGTCGATGGGTCTAACAGTAAAACTCTACTTTATCTCCTTTATTCTCCCTTGGATTGGTTTATTTCTCGCATTTCTTCTCTTCTACACTTTAGCGGTGTTACATTCTACCCCCTTAACAGAATTCGACCCCGAATTCTGGCGCTCCACAATCTACACAGAAGAACAAAATAAAAAGAATTGCATATAACATTTACTCATACCCGTAGAGAACAACTCAAGGTAGTTCTTGCGCATGCGAGACTCCAAACTCCCATGTTGCTTCTCACTCAAACTGATGTGTCCAAAGCACTTTAACATGCTTTATCGTTTTATGCCTCAAAACACCTTCTCCGATTCCTCCAGAATCATACTGGACAGGGTTCGAAGGTGAGGTCTTACTTTATGGACACCGGTTCTAACATAATCTAATGTTCTGGATCACGCAAGTACTTTCTTAACATAGAAACATGGAACATATTATGTACTCCTCGTATGGACTCAGGGAGATCCAAGCGATATGCCAACTTTCCAATCCGTATCAGAGTTGGAAATAGCCCTATGTAGCTCGGGCTAAGTTTCCCTTTGGTACCAAATTGCACTATGCCTTTAGTGGGAGATACTCTCAGGAGCACCTGATCCCCCACTTCAAACTCTAGTTCTCGCCTCCTGACATCTGCCAAATGATGAGAACCCAAACGCGAGACGGTGCCGACCGACCCCGGATGATCTGGGAACCTCTGTGAGCGCTACTTTTATTCGGTATTCTAAAGCCAATAGGTCTGACGGTAAAACTCTACTTTATTTCCTTTATTCTCCCTTGGATTGGTTTATTTCTCGCATTTCTTCTCTTTTGCACGTTAGTGGTATTACAAAAATTTTGCAACAATGTATGAGCTAAGTGCACCTACAGACAATGTATGAGCTAAGTGCACCTACAGATGTCATACATGGTAGGTTGGCAAAAGAAGATGCACAAGAGAAAGAATTGAATAAATGCCTAAATTGAAATAAGGTACAATGAAATATACAAGAACAATCATCATTAGAAGTTAACCAAATAGACCAAGTACCTGAGAAAGTGATCTGAAAACTAAGATTTGATTTACATAGTGATTTAGAAGTTCTTCGGTTCTTCCCCTTCTTTCTAAGTATGATACTAGAACATGGTATAATTGGCAAGGCCAGAACAAAAAATATGCAAATAGATAGCATCACCTGGTTATGATTTTCAACGTAAGATAGCATATTATGGTGGTCACTGCTTATTAATACTTTCATAATCTGCAAAATGATCCGAGATAATCATTAGACAAGAAATATGATACTTCAAGATGAAAAAAGCAAGGGAAAATATTATTGAAGCATTGGAAAACCATTGTCTTAGCAATGTAGAATCAAGATGAAATTCCACAAAGAAACTAAAAGTTCCCTTCATCCCAAGTCCAAATACATCTCACCACATAAGATGATAGCATGCAAACCTTATTCACGCTCCATTCTTTCTCGGGAACATTTTCAAGATGCCACAACCACATTTCTGGAATAGAAAGATTGACCCAGTAATCAAATCCTAATCCACCTTGAGTGGTTGGCTCACATAAGCCAGGATAATATGTCGCCTACAAATATAAAAAACAGTATTAGCAGCAAGCATTGGCTGGATTAACAAAATATCAGTTGGACTTTGCAAAAAAAAATTATCCATTGAATAGTAGGTAAGAATAGTAACCTACAGACACTGAAGAAAAAGCATATATGCCTTGTATTCTTTTTAGCTCTGTTAGACAGGCCTCTCAATGTTAAAATCAGTTACTACCTCAAAAAAAGGCAAACACGAAGTTCAACATGGGTGATAATCAACTATAACTCAGTACGAAACTGCATCTCTCTGTTTACATGAACAAAAATTTACATGAAAGAGAATATCTAGTACAGCAGTAACTTACATCCTCTGCTATTGTTACAATATCTGGATGAAGTTCATGTAACATCTCATTTGCTAGAATTAGATATATCAGCGCATCCTTGTCAACATATTGATTGCAATACCTACAATTTAACATTCTGATAAGCATAAAGCGTTTGGACAAAAGTGACAAGTATATTAGACAAATCATAGTCAGCAACTTAGTATTGTTTTAAGAAAATAGAGACACATCAAAAGAGCTTGAAAATTGAAACAGTGAATAGCTTCAAAGTTTCACACTAATCAATACGGCGGCATTGATATGTGGTTTATCTGTTTTGAATGTTTAGCCAGAAACATATAATAACTGCAGCTTCAGAAGGGGTAATGATCAATAACTAAGGGCCGCAACGGATCCTTCGCAAATAGCAACCGTCCATGAACATGGCACCAGCTTCCCACACACAATTTATCAATCAATTTCTCCAAATTGAGTTTTTTTTTTTTTATCGAACACGCAGGAGAGCTGCGTATCTTTATATTAAGAGAGAAAAAGGAGAGACTCCCGTACAAACAACCTCCTTCCCTCCCTTAGGAAAAAAAGGAAAGGTTGCCAAAAGAACTTAAAAGAAAAAAAAAACACACTTAACTAAGCAACACATCGACCCGACCTGAACAAATTGAGTTTTAGAGGTTAGACATGTTGCAAATCAACCTAGCATCTGATTATATTTAACCTAGCCTTAATTCTGGATCAATTTTATATTATCCAGGGTTGTCAAGATCGAGATCCTAAGCAAGATTGTTATCATGTTGAGAGGAGCAAGATCATAGGGTCATGGTACGGTAGGATCCTACCTCAAAAATCGCAATTCTAAATATTATAAAATCAGTCCAGACCCCTGTTTTATATTGTTCTACTTTAATTTTGATCAGGGTCATGATGGTCCCACATGATTGTAGGATCCTACAATCCGGATCAATATCCTGACAACATTGTCTTATCCCACAAGGTTGATGACAGAAAATGAAAAGGAAAGAGGGGAGTGGGGGTGAGAAGGAAATTTTCATTTAATATAAAAGGAAAGAGGGGAGTGGGGGTGAGAAGGAAATTTTCATTTTTAGTTTGCTGTGGTACTGCTACCCACACCACATGCTAGTACAGAGTACAGATACTCCTGGTGCCAAGTTCACATTAGCTGGGTAGACAAACTTGTCCCACTTCCATACAATAGAGAACAGCTCAGTAACATCCAATACAAGACAATCAGATAATATTAACAATGAAAAGTAGATACCACTTACTCTTCCATGGAACCAGTAAAAGTAGAAAAACCATTATGAGTATATAACATAGAAGACAATGAGTGAAACTGGAATCCATCAATCTGGTATTCAGTGACCCACCTAGTAAGATTAGTAAGAGATCCATAATTAACTCGGTAGATAGTAGAACAGAAAAACAAATTCATTTGCCATATTATTTTGCAAAGTAAGAATGTAGTACAGAGACTTTACGGTTTTACCAATTTAAATTAGACAATAAGAAGTGCAGAACATCAACATCGTCATATCTGAACATTCTGGTGCCCCAATATTTGTGATGCCCTCTTTTCCCTGCCAAGGATCCATTGCAACCAGGATATTGTAGTTTCAAAGAAGCATACAAGAACCTCAGACAGGCATAGGGATGAAATACAATATGAGAAAACAAACTCAAGGTGCACATCAAAGAATATTTACTAATAAGACATTACAGCGTATACAAAATTTAAATAATATATCTTGTCAAATCATATTCAGCAATCAACATTAAGGCTAGGCAAGTTGGTATAACTGCCCATAGATGTAAATCAACAGTATTAATATGTCACTTCTACCATCCATTCAGTAAGCCATAACAGATACAGGGCACAAATCAGGTCAAATAGCTACCGACAATCATTAAAATCTTGTAAAATTTACAATATAAACTATTGAGTTTAAAGGAAGTTGCACTAACCAATGTGGTTGGATTGGCTTACCTAGGTCTGCATGCTTTAAGCTTAGCTGTTGACTGTGATATCATTTACTCATGATGTAGGACCAAATGATTTATTGGGTTCTGCTCAGTTCAAGAACAACATGCTTCCACCATATTAAGCAGTTTAACCCACCTATAGATGTTCCATACTAAACTCAAAATTTTAGCTCATGTTGACAAGGACCATGCCCTTGTTGAGTCCATCAAGTCAAACTGTATTCAGGGTAGCACACGTGCTATAGTGCAAACATGGTGCATTTAAGCTTCCCATTTTACTAATTCAAAATAGCACATGTCTTCAAAATCTATTCTTCCCATGATGGCTCAAGAACACTACATAATTTTACAAAGTTTCAGAAAAAGAAAAACCAAAGTTTATCTTATATTACCGCTGTGGAAGTAACAATCGTTGGAGCCATCAAAAAGGGATAAGCCAACCAGTTCATCTGCCGATGCATAGGAGTGTGCAATATCAAGAATCACCACTAATCCAAGGCCTGAGCAAACCAGGGATGAGAAAAAAAGAAAAGATGTTAATGTTAATCAGTGTTTCACTCTTTTCAATTATTGCATTGTAAAAATATGTGAACAGCTGCTACAAATATGCCACAAGATGTTTCAAAATTACTTGCATAACGAAACATAACGCATGAAAAGCACTAAGATGACCAATCAGCCAATCACACACACGCAGTATTACTGTAGTAAAAATAAGGAAAGAACTTCCATAGTAAACATTTCGCTGTTTCAACTATGACCTGTAAATGGCAACTTATGTCAAAAGCAAGAAAAGAGAGAAAATTTTTCAACGGTCCCTTCCCTCCCTCCCTCCCTCCCTCCTAGACCACCATATAAATGTACACAATTTTTTAAGACTAATGTATGAATTTCCGTGTCACAGCCCCTGGATCGCAGGGCGTAGCCGTGACTCGTCGCCGGAAGAGCTTGGCCCTGGCGGCGGCCAAGTCTTCCCTGGCTGCGCGCCGCCAGCAGGAAGTCGGGAACAGGGGAGGAGGTAAGCTAAACAGAAACTCTTTATTACTTCTTGCTTTCTTAAACATTGGATCTCCTAACTATATATATAAGAGATCCTTACAATTAGAGTCCGATCTGGACTCAACTCAAACCTATTCTTATATGGTAATAGAGTCCTAATAGGACTCGGCTGAATACTCTAACCCCTAGCCGGTAAGGCTGATTCTTTTGGCCGGCGGTGGTAGACTATAACATCTCTCCCCTCCTCGCGAAGCAGCTCGTCCTCGAGCTGAAAGTCTGGGTAGGATTCCTGAAACTGAGCCAAAGGCGTCCATGTGGCATCTGCTAAAGCTGCTCCAGCCCACTGTACTAAGAGCTGCTGTTGACCTTGACGCCTTGAAGATTTCAACACATGAAGTGGAGTAGGCAGCACCCGACCATGATGAAGTTGGGGCAACGGCGGTGGTGACGAAGGTGGAGGGAGCCCCTTGAAACTTCTTAAGTACTCCAACATGGAAAACATCATGGAGTTTAGCGCCGGGAGGAGGTTCCAGGCGGTAGGCTACGGACCCAATCCTTGCAATGATCTTGTAGGGACCAAAATATTTCGGTCCAAGCTTGTTGGCGGAGCTTATACCAAGAGAGGCAGCCGGCCGATGAAGAAGACGTAACCAAACCAAGTCTCCCACCTCATAAGAAACATCACGATGGTGCTGATCATAGTATTTCTTAGCATATGCTTGAGCTTGAAGGAGACGATCACGGATGTCCTGAATGAGTTGATCCCGAGCTAGCAGTGAGACTTCCACGGCTTGAACGACAGCCTCACCCTTTTCATAAGTGCGCAGAGAAGGTGGATCCCTGCCATAGACGACTTTGAAAGGAGTCGCACAAAGGGCTGAGTGGAAGGATGTGTTGTAGCAATACTCTGCCCAGGGCAGCCAGTCCACCCATTGCTGAGGCCGATCGCCAGTTAGACAGCGCAAATACATGGCGATTACCTTGTTAACAGCTTCAGTCTAGCCGTCGGACTGTGGGTGGTATGCCGAACTGAGGTGGAGGCGAATTCCCGCTAGACGAAACAAGTCTTGCCAAAAGTTGCTTGTGAAGACCCGATCGCGATCACTGACAATGGATGTAGGAATCCCATGTAGGTGGACGATCTCATCAAAGAAGACGCAAGCGACAGTTCTAGCGGAATATGGATGTGCCAAGGGAATAAAATGGGCGTACTTGGAGAAGCGATCAATGACCAAGAGGATGACTGATTTACCATGTACGCAAGGAAGCCCTTCAATGAAATCCATTGCAATGTCAGACCATGGTTGCGTCGGAACGTCGAGCGGTTGAAGGAGGCCTGCTGGATTGAGATGTTCCACTTTATTGCGTTGGCAAACGTGACAATTGCGCACGAAGTCCTGAACAATCCGTTTAGCTTTGGGGATGTAGAAATCCTAGCGTAAGCGACATAAGGTTTTTTTAATGCCTTCATGTGCTGCATGGGCTGAAGTGAGGATTTGTTGCAATGAAGATGAAGAATCTGGCACATAAACTCGGCCGGAGTGCAGAATGAGGCCGTCCTGGGTCGACCATGGTGCAGTCAACTTGCCCGAAGTAATCTCAGTCAGGAGCTGCTGTAGGGCCGGAGTTTGTAAAACCTCATTGCGCAATTCAGGGAAAAGTGAAATTGCAAGTGATGAGATGGCCATCAAACTGGTCGGATTGTAGTCACGCCGAGATAAAGCATCAGCCACGGTATTGAGGCGGCCCGGCCGAAATTCAACTGAAAAATCGTATCCGAAGAGTTTGCTCACCCAGTGATGCTGTGGAATCGTGGAGAGCCGCTGATCAAGTAAGAATTTCAAACTATAGTGGTCTGTGCGGATAAGGAAAGCGCGGCCCCAGAGCAGAGATATGGTCTCCAATGACGAACGGCTTGGACCAAGCCAATCAATTCGCGCTCATAAGCAGGTAGCTTGGAATGGCGTGGTACGATCGGTCGACTAAAGAATGCGAGGGGTCCCCGACCTTGGTGAAGTACGGCCCCAATGCCTGATCCGGAAGCATCACATTCCACAATGAACTGCTGGGTGAACTCAGGCATATGCAAAACTGGTGCCTAGGATAAAGCTACCTTAAGTGCTTCAAAAGCTTGCTAGGCGGTTGGCGACCATCCGAATGCCTCTTTCTTAAGCAAATTTGTTAATGGAGCTGCAATTTTGCCAAAATCTTGAATAAATTTGCGATAATAGCCCGCAAGACCTAAAAACCCGCGTAAGGCTTTAATTGTCTTGGGTTGTGGCCAGTCTGCAATTGCTTGGACTTTTGCTGGATCCATGGCTACTTGGCCGTTGGAAATAATATGGCCCAAGTAGGAGACGGCAGATGATCCGAAGGAACATTTAGACTTCTTGAGGAATAAAGCATGTTGGTGAAGAAGCAAGAAAACCATGCTGATGTGTTGCAAATGTTCAGACCAGGATGAACTGTAAATCAATATATCATCGAAGAAAACAAGGACGAAAAGGCGCAAGTAAGGGCGTAGAATTGCCTGCATTAAAGCTTGGAATGTGGCGGGTGCATTGGTCAATCCAAAGGGCATAACCAAAAACTCAAAAAGACCTTCATGAGTCCGGAATGCAGTTTTGAAGATATCATCGGGATGCATGCGGACTTGGTGGTAACCCGATCGAAGATCGAGCTTAGTAAAAAACCGAGCTCCTTGCAGTTCATCCAATAATTCATCTACCACAGGAATCATAAACTTGTCCTTGATTGTCAACTCATTCAGGGCCTGATAGTCCACACAGAAGCGCCAAGTACCATCATGTTTCTTAACCAATAAGACTGGAGAGGAAAAACAGGAATGGCTGTGCCGGATCAAACCTCGTTGGAGCATATCCTTGCATTGTCGTTCCAATTCGTCTTTCTGGTGGTGTGGGTACCGGTATGGCCGCACGAGACCGGAGCTGCTCCAGGACGGAGAGTAATACGATGGTCTTGCGGTCGAGCTGGAGGGAGTCCCGACGGCTCAGCAAAGAGATCATCAAATTCCTCCAGGAGAGGCTGCAGCGAATCCTGGCCGGTCTGAACTAGAGCATGCACGGTTGGAGTAGTTGTTAGTCCCTGCCATTGCACCTTACGGCCTGCCAGCCAAAACATCATGGTCAGGTCATCAAAATCCCAAAGAATTGGCCCAAGTGTCTTCAACCATTGGACCCCCAGGACGATGTCAAAACCATCCAAGGGTATGCTGTAAGCTTGGATGATAAACGGGGTCTGATTCACCATGAGCTGGAGATTGCTGCAAAATCTGGTACAGGCTAGCTTCTCGCCATTTGCTATTTGTACACTGAGATTCTGGCGGGGAAGCAATTGTAGTGCGGCTAATTGGACAGCCCGACCACTCAAAAAGTTATGAGTAGAACCTGAGTCGATGAGGGCGACGAAAGACCGAGTACCGATGGTCACTGCCAGCTGCATGGTGCCCCCGTTGGATGCTCCTGTGACTGCGTGGAGAGATATCTCAGGTGAGGATTCTTCGGCCTCAATGGCATGCAGTCCCAGCTGGTCTATGCCTGCATCGCTGTCCTCATTCATATCAATGTATGCCAAAAAGGGCTGCTTGCAACGGTGCCCCGGCAGAAATTTGTCGTCGCAGTTGTAACATAGGCCTTTGGAGCGGCGGTCGGCTAATTCAGTTGGGATAAGCCGGCGAAAAGGTTTTGCCGGGCGACCTCCCGAGGCTGCAGCCGGTGGTGTCGTTTCCTGTGATTGTCCTGTAATTGGGACTGGTGTAGAATGAAGTCGCTGCTGTGGACGCCAAGGACAGGGTGCTGATGATGTGTTGGCCGTGATGTGCGCACGGCGCTCATATGCACGAGCGAGGCTCATTGCCACCTGGAGATTGGCTGGTTGTTGCAGTTCAACATCGGTTCGAATGGGCTCGACAAGACCCGCGGTGAAGATTTGCACCTGCTGCAGGGGTAGTAGGCGATCAGCCCGGGAAAGCAAGGCCAAGAAGTTGGTCTGGTACTCACTGACTGATCCAGTCTGCCGCAAGCGAGTTAATTCCCCCAAAGGATTACTGCGGGTTGGCGGCCCAAACCTCATGTGACAGAGATCCGTGAACTGGCTCCATGTTGGTTGTCCCTCGTTGCGTTCTAACTGAAAATACCATTGTTGGGCGATCCCCGTGAGGTGGTATGCGGCAAGCCATACCTTGTCACCTTCTTCTGTGCGCTGGCCGCGAAAAAATTGTTCACACCGGTTTAGCCAAGACAGGGGGTCATCGGTGCCGTCATAAGTGGGGAAATCCAGCCTGTGGTATCTTGGTGCCGTGGAATATGAATTGGGTGCCCAATGCTGGCGCTGGCCCATGGTGACTAGTGATAGCGCAGGCGGTTGCTGAAGGAACTGTGGTACCGGCGGTTGCTGAAAGAATTGCGGTATGGGCGGCGGAAGGCGGAACATGGCGTCGCCTGTTGAAGCCGGATAGCCCTGAGTGGACGTCGTCGGTGGTGCGTAGCTAGTGGAGATGGGCAACAACGATGGATCTGCGGAAATGGAGATGGGTGGTGTGGAGGCGGCGGCGGCAGATGGATTTGGGAGGATCCCGGATGCAGCGAAAGAGGGAAACTTCTCCGATTCGAGAGCAACAAGCTTGGAGTTGGTGGTGATGCTCTGGCGGGTCAGATCGGAGATCTTGGCTTGCATCTCCGCTGTCTGCTTCGCAATCCCCGCCATCTGCGCTTGCAGGACTTGGAACATGGCGCTCACGGAGGAGGCGTCGTCCCCAGAATCCGAGCTGGGCATCTCTGATACCAAGTTGTCACAGCCCCTGGATCGCAGGGCGTAGCCGTGACTCGTCGCCAGAAGAGCTTGGCCGTGGCGGTGGCCAAGTCTTCCCTGGCTGCGCGACGCCAGCAGGAAGTCGGGAACAGGGGAGGAGGTAAGCTAAACAGAAACTCTTTATTACTTATTGCTTTCTTAAACATTGGATCTCCTAACTATATATATAAGAGATCCTTACAATTAGAGTCCGATCTGGACTTATACTCAAACCTATTCTTATATGGTAATAGAATCCTAATAGGACTCGGCTGAATACTCTAACCCCTAGCCGGTAAGGCTGATTCTTTTGGCCGGCGGTGGTAGACTAACATTCCGGCATTGTTGAAAAATAATGGTCTTGAGAAGTGAATAGATCACTCCCTCCCTCCTAGACCACCATATAAATGTACAAGATTTTTTTAAGACTGTTGTATGAATCTCTAGCGTTGTTGAAAAATAATGAGATTGAGAAGCATACCATGTGCCTCATCCACTAATTTCTTGAAGTCATCTGGGGTGCCAAATCTGCTACTGACTGCAAAATAATTGGTGACCTGCAAGTAAAATGCACTTGTTTTCAGACACCTACAAAGAAATAGAACCTTCCAAAAAAGACTAAGTACTCCCTCTGTTTCACAATATTTGTCCATGGCCTCAGGAGTCTGTTTCAAAATGTTTGTCCATTGAGGGAATCAAAACTCAAGAGTGTAGTTATTGTAATGTTTCGACTTTCTACCTATACTTAAGTGTACTTAAATGCTTCAGAGGTTAAGTTGTTGTAATATATCATTTAATAGGGGTATGTATGGCCATTTATCATTAACTTTTTCATTTCGTGTTCCATTGGTTTGTGCACATGATGAGCCAACAAATAATGTGAAATGGAGGGAATACAATTTTATGACACAATGGAGTAATGGTTACATTGTTTATTTATAACACAACGGAGTAATCATTTAGATTATAGCATCAGATGATAATTCTACAAATGACAAAATCCAACATTTGCAATTATTTTAACAATATAAATTACTCCGACAAGAACAAAGGATTCATTACTTTATATTCTCAAACTCTGAGGGAAGCTAACTAAATACAAAAACATCATGAAATGCCATGTATAGTAGTTTCTAAAGTTTTACCATGTTGAGAATTATTGTCTGACCTTATGTACCACCTCAGCTTAATATTTGAATATGAACAAATTCCATATGTGCGGACTTGCAATATGAATCAAGGTATTGTTTGACCTTAAGTACCACCTCAGCTTAATATTTGAATATGAACAATTCCATATGTGCGGACTTGCAATATGAATCAAGGTGGGACAACATCAAATAATCTAGTATCCTTTCAAGATCAAGCAAACCATGATGAAAATACTGTTAGTCGCTGGACTCTTGCTCTTGGTGATAGCAAGATCCTTACTCTCATGGAGAGGATGACACTAGGAGATGGGGCAAGTTTTCTTGTTTATTGCTCACACAATGCCATACCAACCTGAGGGGTTGGAGATACATATTTATAGGCTGAGAACCAGCCAAGCATATGCTAAGATGCTATCCTAGATGCTGTCCTAAAGCGGTCAATATGCTGTCCTAAAAGCAGATGCTGTCCTAAAGCAAAAGCAGATGCTGTCCTAAAAGCAGATGCTGTCCTAAAAGCAGATGCTGTCCTAAAGCAAAAGCAGATGCTGTCCTAAAAGCAGATGCTGTCCTAAAGCAGTCAAAAACAAAAACTACCACAGCCCCACAAAGACCACAGTACAGGGACTTATTCATCATTCTCCCCCTAAGTCTTGTGCGTCGTCTTGTGGGAGGGTTGAACCATCCTGATCTTGGAGCAGAGCTCAAGGAACTTGATCCTTCCAAGAGGCTTGGTGAGCAGATCCGCAAGCTGATCCGTGGTGTTGATGTAGCTTGCCTTGATGCTTCCTTCATCCAAGCAGCCTCGGATGAAATGGTACTTCACCCGGATGTGCTTGCTCCGTTCATGGAAAACGGGGTTCTTTGCCAGGGCTAGAGCGGACTTGCTGTCCACCCTGAGCTCCACTGCTTCAGTGTCCCTGCCGAGGAGATCACCAAGCAGTCGAGCGAGCCAGAGTGCCTGAGTCGAAGCGGTGGAAGCCGCTATGTACTCGGCCTCACAGCTGGACAGGGCCACCACCTGCTGCTTGATTGACTGCCAGTGAACGAGGCACTTGCCGAGGAAGAAGAGAATCCCGCTTGTGCTCTTGCTGGTGTCGATGTCGCCCGCGTGGTCACTGTCGCTGTACCCGACGAAGTGTGCCGCGCCAGGACACCTCGGGTAATGAAGACCGTGGTCAAGGGTCCCCGCAACGTAGCGGATGATCCTCTTCACAGCCTGCTGATGCTCCGTCGTCGGTCGTTGCATGAACCGACTAACGTAGCTGACGGAGAATGCCAAGTCCGGTCGTGTGTGGGCGAGGTAGCGAAGGCTCCCCACAAGACGCCGGTACTGCGTAGCGTCCACCTCCTCCGTCGTGCTGTCGCGGCTCAGCTTCAGCCTCTCCTCCATCGGAGTGAGAGCTAGGTTGCAGTCGGTGAGCCCAGCTAGCTCAACGACGCGCTTGGCGTAGGCGGTCTGTCGAAGCGTGATCCCGGAATCATCCTGGTGCACCTCGATCCCTAAGTAGGAGAGGGGCCCCAGGTCACTCATCTGGAAGGTGGCCTTCATCTCTTCCTTGAATGCCGCCACCTCCGCATCCTTGGTGCCGGTGATCACCAAGTCGTCGACGTAGACACCCACCAGCAGGGCATTTTCTCCACTGCCCCGCCGGTAGATGGCCGCCTCGTGCGGACTTTGCTCGAAGCCCATCCCTTTCAGCGTGGAGTCCAACTTGGCGTTCCACGCCCTCGGTGCCTGTCGCAAGCCATAGAGGGCCTTGCGCAGGCGGAGCACCTTGCCCTCCTTGCCGGGGATCGCAAATCCCGGCGGCTGATGCACGTAGACCTCCTCCTTCAAGTCGCCGTTAAGAAATGCCGACTTGACATCTATGTGATGAACACGCCAGCCTTCCTGGGCAGCTAGCGCAAGGAGTCGCACGGACTCCATCCGTGCGACGGGTGCGAAGGCGTCATCGAAGTCGATCCCCTCCTGCTGCACGAAGCCTCGTGCCACCAAGCGAGCCTTGTGCTTGACGATGGCGCCGGCTTCATCCCGCTTCAGCTTGAACACCCACTTAAGGGTGATCGCGCGGTGACCGGCAGGAAGATCCGCCAGCTCCCACGTCCGGTTCCGCTCGACGGCGTCCATCTCCTGCTTCATCGCGACATGCCACGCCGCGTCTCCCTCCGCCTCAGCGAAGGAGCGGGGCTCGCCGTCGTCGCACGCCAAGTGCAGCTCCGCCTCGCAGTCGCGCTGCGCCAGTCCAGGGACGGGCAGCTCGCCGAGGATGTTGTCCATGGTACGATAGCGCAGAGGCTCGTCGTCGTGGTAGGCGTCGACGCGATCCTCGTCGTGAGACAGCGGAGTAGCGAACTCCACCGTGCGCTGCTCGTCGTGGACCGAAGCTGTTGGGGCCGATTCCGGTGGTGTGGCCGCCGGTGCAGGAGAGTGGGGCGTAGCCGGTGCCAAAGGTGGTGGAGCACTCGCCGGAGCTGGTGGCGAGCAAGGTGTCGAGGTGGACGAGCTCGGTGAAGACGAGCTGCTAGCTCCCCCGGCTCTCTTGAAGTGGACGTAGTCGACAACAAAGTCCCTGAAAGTCGAAGTCGAACCGTCGTCCACCGCCTTGTCCCACGTCCAGCCTCGCCCTTCGTCGAACACAGCGTCACGCGAGATGCGGACGCGCTGTGTGACAGGGTCGAGGATGCGGTAGGCCTTCGAGCCCTCCGCGTAGCCGATGAACACTCCCGGAGTGCTCCTGTCGTCGAGCTTGCCGATGTGGCCAAGCTCCTTGGCGAACGCGAGGGAGCCGAAGACCCGCAAGTGGGAGACCGCCGGCTTGCGCCCATGCCAAGCCTCGTACGGCATCCTGCCGTCGAGCGCCTTGGTAGGCGAGCGGTTGAGGATGTAGACGGCCGTCACCACCGCCTCTCCCCAGAAGACAGCCGGCATCCCCCTCTGCTTGAGGAGGGCCCGAGCCATCCCCACAACCGTCTGGTTGCGCCGCTCGACGACGCCGTTCTGCTGCGGGCTGTACGGCGCGGAGTAGTGGCGCTGAATAACCTCATCAGCGCAGTACGACGCGAATTCAGCCGCCGTGAATTCGCCGCCGTTGTCTGTGCGCAGCACGCGCAGCTTGCGGCCGCACTCCGCCTCCGCAGCAGCCTGCGTGCGCCTGATGGCGTCCGCAGCCTCTCCCTTGCTGCCGAGGACCATCACCCACATGTAGCGGGAGAGGTCGTCGACGAGCAGCAGGAAGTAGCGTCGTCCTCCCGGTGTGGCCGGTGTCACCGGGCCACACAAGTCCCCGTGCACGAGCTCGAGCCTCTCCTTGGCTCGGAAACTCGCCTGCTGGGGAAAGGGGAGTCGCCTCTGCTTCGTCAACACGCAGACGTCGCAGAGCTGCTCCACATGGTCAAGGCGCGGCAGGCCTCGCACCATTTCCGTGGCACTGAGCCGCTTCAGGGCCTCGAAGTGAAGGTGCCCAAAGCGCTCGTGCCACTGCCACGCCTCGTCGTCCCGACGAGCTGCAAGACAGAGGGGTTGTGCCACCTGCACGTGAAGAGTGTAGAGTCGATTTGCGCCTCTGGTTACCTCGGCAAGAAGGCGGCGTCGAAGATCCCAAATCCGCAGCACCCCGTGCTCGATCTCGACACGCGAGCCGTTCTCATCCAGCTGTCCCAAGCTGATGATGGAGTTCCGCAGATCGGGGATGTAGTAGACGCCGGTGAGCAGCCGGTGCTCGCCAGTCTTGGCGATGAAGACGACAGAGCCGACGCCCTTGATCTCCACGGCGGAGGCGTCGCCGAACTTGACGGTGCCTCGAACGCCTGAGTCGAGCTCGGAGAAGAACTCCCGCCGCCCGGTCATGTGGTGGGTGGCGCCGGTGTCGAGGCACCACCCGTCGGTCTTGTCATTGCCGGAACTGTCGCCGAGGAGGGCGTGTGCTTTTGCTCGTCAAGGTGGAGGAGAGCCACTGCGGCCGGTGCCGCTGGAGGTAGTTCGATGCTCGCATGAGCAATGAACAGGACCGGCTGCTCCTCCTCCGCTTGCGCGACGTGGGCCTGGCCGCGTCGTGGCTGTCGACACTCCTTGGCCCAATGACCAAGCTTGCCGCAGTTGTGGCAAGAGTCGTCTCGTGCCGGCTTTTGCTTGCCAGCATCGCCGCCCTGGGCGCCTTTGCGCGGCTTGCCGCGCTTGCCACTCTTGCGGCCGCCTGTCGTGGAAGAAGGCTCCCCCTTCTTCTTGTCACCTTGGCCGGCATCCCACTGCTCCCGAGTGAGGAGGAGCTTCCCGCCAATGGTGACGGGTCCCGAAGGGCGCTGTGGCTCATCGATGTCGACGACCTTGAGGCGACCCAACGCCTCCTCGATGGTCATCGTGGAGAGGTCCAGCAGAGACCCGATCGAGCGAGCCATCTGCTTGTACTTCTCGGGGACGCAGCGGAAGAGCTTCTCCACAGCTCTCTCTTCGCTGTAGGTGTCATCACCGAACTGCACCAACTTCTGCAACAGAGTGTTGAGACGGAGAGCAAAGTCATCAACGTCCTCACCTGGCTTGAAGGCCAGGTTCTCCCACTCCGTGCGTAGTGCCTGCAGTGTAGACTTGCGGGCGCGGTCGCTGCCGATGCGTGCTGCAGCGATGGCGTCCCAAGCCTCTTTGGCAGTCCACTTGTTGGTAAGCGAGAACTGCATCTCGGGCGGGACTGCGGCGATGAGAGCATCCAGCGCCCGTCGATCCTGGTCGTAGTCGACGTCGCCGTACCGGACTGCATCCCACATATGCCGCACCTGGAGCTTCACCCTCATCACCACAGCCCACTCGACGTAGTTGGTCTTGGTGAGGGTAGGCCACCCGCCGCCGGGGCCGACGTCCCTGACGACAGCCTGGTACTCGTGGTGACCACGGTACCGAACCGGGGAGAGAGAGCCGCGTTGCCTGTGAGGGCCGCGCTCTCCGTCGACCCGTACGCCGCCGCCGTGCGTGCCTCCTCCAGGAGCGCCACCGCCGTGTGCGCCTCCTTCAGGAGCGCCGCCGGCGCGTCCGCGCCTGTCTGGGCTGCCACCGCGCTCGTGGGCGTGCGCGGCTGCCCATTGCGCCGTTCGCCCTTGCGCTGCCTCCCTCTCCAGCAGCTGAGGGTCCGCGTCGGCGCTGTCATCAACAGAGCCGGAGCTGCTGTTGCTGCCGCGCAGAGCCTTGACCTCTGCTGCTGCCGCACGCGCTGCATCTGCCGCCGCCGCTGCTTCCACCTCCGCCCTGGCTGCTGCCAGCTCCGCCGCTGCCAGCCTTGACGCCCTTTCCGCCGCAGCAGCGGTCTCTGCCGCCGCTCGCTCGCGCTGCTCTGCCGCGACGAGCTCGGCCGTCTGCTGACGCCGCATGCTCGAGGCGACCGAGCGCTGAGACTGCCCTGCGGACATGGCGCGCTACTGGGGGGCTGTTGCGTGGAGAGAGGGCTGCTTCTGACAAGCTGCTGCCCGTCTCCGGAGAGGAGTGAGCGGGGACAGCCGGAGCTGCTGCTGCTACTGGCTGGGGCTGCTGCGAGGCCGGAGAAGGAGATGAGCAGGAGATGCTCAGGCTACAGGATACTAAGGCTCTGATACCACTTGTTAGTCGCTGGACTCTTGCTCTTGGTGATAGCAAGATCCTTACTCTCATGGAGAGGATGACACTAGGAGATGGGGCAAGTTTTCTTGTTTATTGCTCACACAATGCCATACCAACCTGAGGGGTTGGAGATACATATTTATAGGCTGAGAACCAGCCAAGCATATGCTAAGATGCTATCCTAGATGCTGTCCTAAAGCGGTCAATATGCTGTCCTAAAAGCAGATGCTGTCCTAAAGCAAAAGCAGATGCTGTCCTAAAAGCAGATGCTATCCTAAAAGCAGATGCTGTCCTAAAGCAAAAGCAGATGCTGTCCTAAAAGCAGATGCTGTCCTAAAGCAGTCAAAAACAAAAACTACCACAGCCCCACAAAGACCACAGTACAGGGACTTATTCATCAAATACACTTTGGAGGTTCAAGTGTTCTAAGTTCAAGTTTAAATGACGATCAACTAATGTTGAGATCTATGATGGGGGCTATCTCAACAAATTGTCAGTTGAAAATGACAAGAAAGTTGGAGGGTCCCTTGCCAGAGGTTCAGCAGGCAATTATTGCAAATTCTGCACAGTCACTTTCATGGTCAATTCTGGACCAATCAAAAGGCTTCAAATGTTCAAATTATACACCACTGGAAAGTTTATTAACCCTAGTTTCAAAGCATCAAATGGTGAGTTGTTTGGAGTATTATACACAAAGTAATGGCTTCCAGAAGGTTTGTTGCACATGCTATCCAGACAGACGAACTCTGGAGTTTGAACTACAGACAGAAGAAGTCCAACAGCAGCAAGGTATAGCTAGAATCTATTAGTGATATGCCTTAGAGGTATTCATGGCGATGATTGTATCAAGATATGTTTATAAACACTTGGTCTCTTGGATGATATGTAAGTCTGTCCCATGACTCAACTATAACCTTATTGGTCAGCAAGTATCATGGTTATCAAGGTGTTGCCTAGGCAACGCCAAGGTGTCCTGGCCACCGGAGGGGGACGCCGTGGACGATCGCCCAGCCCGTGAGGAGTTAGGCTGTGTTGGGCGACGCCTAGGCGTCCAGGGCGATGCCAAGGTAGTTGTGGCGGCCGACTGGGGCGGGGGGTGGGATGGGGGCTTCAAAGGCCCGTAAGTCCAACTTGGCACCAACCCGTAAGTCTTCTCTTCACCGACGCCGATCTGCGCTTCTCCCTCCGCCGGCGCCGATCTGCCGCTTCTCCCGCCGCCTTCCCCGAGTTGCTGCCTCCTCCCCCCGTCGGGGCAGATTTGCAGCCGAAGGAGGGCGGAGGTGGCCGAAGGCGGCGGGAGGAGGTGGCCGGAGGGGCCAACGGGAGTGGCGGGTCGAGGCGACGGCGGCGGCCAAAGTAGAGGCGGAGCTGGCTGGGGCGGCCGACGACAGCAGCGAGTCGAAGCGGCGGCGGCGTCGAGCCCAAGGTGACGAAGAGGAGGTGGTAGGGAGAGGAGGCGTCGGGCGGGGAGAGGAGGCGGCAGAGAGGGGAGGCGCTGGGCGGGAGGAGGCAGTAGGGAGGGGAGGCGCCGGGCGGGGGGAGGAGGCGGCGGAGTGGGGAGCGGGAGTAGAGTCGGAAGAGGCAAGATGGGGGAGAGACAACGGGAAATCTGGCTGGCGGCTAGGGTTAGGCATTTTTTTGGTCTTTTTATGATTAAGTCCTCAGAGTTCATGAAAATTATGAACAGACCCCTTAATGAATTTCTTCTGATTTAAACCTCCTAAGACATGGTTATTTAGATAATTTGTGATTCTGATTTAAACCTCCTAAGACATGGTTATTTAGATAATTTGTGATACTATGTGGTATGGTTATTTAATTTTCGATCATATAAAGTATTATTTATCGTCTAACTGTCACCATGACGGGCGCCTAGTCGACTAGGCGTCCTGGCCTCGCCGTGACTTGCCGGAGCGCCGTGACAACCTTGGCAAGTATGTAACTCCCTTGTTAGACCTTTCATTTACTTGAGGACAGATGTTCTATACTATCATTTGTTGTTTTATATTTAAGTGGTACAGTAATGATCTTCCAACCAGCACAGGCATTGATTGCTGACGATGTTGGACGGATAATGGATATAGGATATCAAGTCAATGACATGGACACATGTTGGACTCACTAACTTCGAGACACGGCCGGGATTGTTATATAAGTGTCTTCAATTTGTCTCAAGCAAATGTGTATGATTGATCCTTAGACGGTTAGACCTAAGGTCATCATGGATTTCAACATGCATAGTGTTCTTCAATGGATGATGCTACATAACGCTTCTCTTATGTCTTATCCAGGTAGTTATAAAATTAGTGTTTGGGCACGCTATGAACCTAAACCATATGGAGGAATATAAGTGATCAAGATAAGATTCACCAATCTCATATAAGGGAGATGTATCCCTAGGCTCTTTGATGTAGTTGGACTAAAAAGTGCATCGCCGTGCTGGGTGCGGTTGGGTTGTCAACTGTGGGTACGTTGTCCACTGCAGAATCAATATTTGAATTATCCAAGATGGCATGTACAGTACCTTGATTTCGATTTATCAGCAATCAGCATAGAGAGCATTAATTGTAGAGGTTCATCAGATATAATCTCCATCTGTTCATGTAGTCATTGCTGCTAGGGAGTAGGGAGACCGCCATCAACTTGCATTTTGTGATGGTTTAACCAAAGCAGTAAAGGTTACCCCGCTCTCAGAGAGAAAATTTTACCCAGCGCGGGAAAAGGTTTACCTGGCAGCGTGGAAAAGGATGGTTTACCCAACCACGGCCATGTATATGTGAACCTACATGTTCACACACTTAACGGGTTGGAGGACGGAGATTGGATAGCATCCATTATGGCTTTTTATTCCGCATGGAATCCTTACATTGCTAATAAGCAGTTTAACTCAAAAAAAAATTGCTACAGGACTCCAAAGAAATCTTGCATATCAATATAATACATTATTTGTATCAGCAAAGTCGCACCTTATAGCCAACGGATGAGTAATCCTTATGCTCCACAACTCCAATTAATTGAACAGCATTATATCCAGCATCTTTTATATGAGGTAAGACCTAATAAAAGAAAAGGTTAGAGAAGCGAAGTTACCACAAAAAACACCCAAAAACAAGGGTTAGGAAATACATTGGATGTGAACTCCTGAAATGATGATATTTTTTGCTCGGATCCACTTATTCCAACATGACATTCGTATATCCTAAGTGAACCTTTGACTTTTGGTCGTCCAAATCTCCATTTGTAAATTTCTTCCGGAGGAGGTTCCCAATGTACTGCATAGGACTGCTTCCCTTCAGCATCTACAAAAAAATTAGAATATTTGAATCAACATTTAATCTGCGTTAATGAATTAAGCATATAGAACCAGAGCAGTAAGCTAGACAAGTAAGATCATATTAACAAGGTAATCTAATAATGTTCTTGAGAAACAAGCATTAATGCATACATAAGTAGAGGTGAAAACGGATTAAATAAGGATCGGATAGTGCTCAAACCATATTCGCATCCATATTTTTTATTCGGATTTGAATACAAATCGAACAAACGTCGAATATGAATACGGACCGAATAAATGCCGGATATGAATTCGAATCGAATATCTACTTAATTCGGTCGGATCCAGATATCCTCATAACTTATTTAATATGAAGATATGAATAACATTTTATCCTCGTACAATCACGCTTAATCATTCTAATTCATTTACATCATTTAAAGAAACATGAATTTATGTTCAATTAAAAAAACTTATCCAACTAATTAGTCGTATTGTAATAAGATATACATATTGCTTTGTGGAATACGAATACAGATACGGATAGTCCGGATAAAATAATATTTCAGATAGTAAAAGTTCATATCATATTTGCATCCATATTTTTAATGCGAATTCAAATTCGAATACAAATAGGATAAAAACTGTTAATCGGATGGAAAAATCTATACCATATTCGTATCCTATTGAATATGGTAACTGGATAATACGGATAATTCGTATCCACTTTTCACCCCTATACATAAGTACAACAGCTAGTAAGAGTGAACTCATCAACATTACACGTTAAAAGCATTTTTTTTGCAAGAAAAACAGGGAAGATTCCAACTTCACTGTAATGTCAGTATGTCACAATACCCTTTTGGAAGTCCCACGATAGTAATCATCAATGAAATTCTTAATATTAATTAAGGCTCTCAGTCTCTGCCACTCCTCCCTCCCCCACCCAAAAAAGAGGGATAGCTACCCTAATTAAATTATGAGTTTTCCTCAACAACATCACAGTGTTCTATGAAAGATAAAATAGAACATTAGTAATAATGGAAGCACATCATTACAGAGATAAGTTGGATGAACCTGGAAGAACATATGTAGCCCAAGCAGGAACACGTTCTAAAGCACCATCAGGAGTATTAAAATAAACCCTGTACTTATCTTTATGAGAAATTGCCGGAACATATTTCTCTGTCCATGCTTTTCGCCCTTTCCTCATTTCAACCCAGTAAGCAAGCGGAGTTGACTTTGCTTGAAACTTTTCAAATGATGCTCTATCAGTTACAACATTGAAAATATCAAACTCCTGCCCACTGTCAATGATATCATAGGAAGGCGACGAACTTGCCGAGTCATCCTTCTGCAAGGCTTTCCACTCGTTATATCTTGTTTCAGCATCAGGTATTTCACCTAACTCCTCCTCTGTTTGTGGACCATTTGGGCCAAACATCTGCTCATATAGCTTGGCAACCATCTCTAACTGAGACTTGTGTGACCTAACTTCTCCAGGTTCCCAATATTCTTCATTCATTCTACGGATTAAATCTTCAACATCAACACCATTGTCACCTTTATCATAATCATCCACATAATTGTACTCTTGGAAAAAATACTCATCTGGTTCTTGCCCTTCTCTGAGCTTATCTTCAAGTATGACAAACCAATATCCGAAATCATCATGTCCCAAATGACCTTCTCGTGCAGAGTTTTCAGTTGCTGACCACTGATTAAAATCACCAACGAGGGAACAATACCGAGCACCTACATGACAACCCTCCTTTCAATAAATAAATGTAACAAATGTTAAGTTTAATGTTAAAACACAAAAAAAAAACTTGTAACAAAGAGGATGCAGCAATGCCCAGAAGTATATCAATTATAAATCACACAGCAGCATCTCAATAGTCAAGTAAGATGACAAGTTCAATGGGGCTGACATAGCATGGTCAGTCTGACAATAAAACAACCAAACAAGGTGCATACTAAAATATTATTAATGTACATACAAAAGGAAACCTAAATTTGGGAAATAACACAATTACAACAGCCCAAAACTATAGGTACAAACTTAATGAGTTATCACTTAAATGACTATTTCAAACTGTCTAGAAGAAACAAATAAAATAGGAAGATTGCATTGTCAAGATATTTCATAGCTCTTTAGGTCTTCTCTTGTCTTTGCCCAACTGCTGTTTAGGATGGATGGGCCAATTTGTACACTTTCTACTCTTCTTAAATGAAATAGCAGAACTCCTGTTTGCTCGTTAAAATAAAAAACAGACATTTCATTTATTTTATAATGAATGCATGTTGAGATGTAGAATTGTAGACAATCTAAAATACACATGGAATAAATGAGGGCCCTTGTGCGTTGAAGCAGGTTGAGTTGCTCCAACTGCTGGAAACATAACCACAAAAAGCTATTCTCATTTTGTGCAGAAGAGTGACAGGGTAAAACATGCCATGGGATATGACATGTAAATAGTAGGATTACAATAGTTACATCATCTGCTGCAAATGTAGCTAAACCTACCGTTGAACTTTACCATCTCCCATACCCATGAACCAAGATTCAAGGTTATCATCTCTGGCCATATAACAGAACCTACCAACACAGACATAGTCCCAAAAAAGACCGGTACCTGGTGCCCATTCCATGAAATCCACACGGTGCTGCCGATGTCGATGCATGCCCATTAACTCAAACCTACCAGAAAAACACAAACAGACCACTGGCCACATCACCCAACACAAACAGGCCACTGGCCGCATCACCCCACGAAAGAATCCGAGCAAAACAAGATCAAAACAGCAGACTCACCCAGAGGACGCCTCTTTCAGATCAATAAATCGAGAGTACAGCTCCCATCTGCGGTCCTTCAAAGCCTTGTGCCTAACAATATAAATCCAATAAGCAAACAAGTGCTTCCGGTTTTTTTTTTTTTTGCCCCTAATGGATAACCAAAACTCGTGAATCAATCCCTACTCTGCTAGTCAGCAATTAAAACCTAGAAAACCATATATTTGCATATCATTTCTGCCAAAAATCTCAACCATTCCCACGTCCCATGTTTCAATAAGAGCATGTATAATAGTATAGACAACTGTTGTCTATAGCACTCATATATGTCATCTATAGACGGCTCTTACAATGGGTTGTCTCTTATCTTTATAAGACTGCACAATCCTTTAATTCTTGCATAAACAAATATTAGTTATAGAAAACAACTCATGCAATGATGTTGTGTGCTATCTATAAGGGCCTTGTAGACTGTCCGTTAGACAGCTTCTTCCTGACTCCTCGTTATCTCTCTTCCACATCATCAAAAACCTTACATGGCAAGGATTGTAGACAGCTGATGATGACCTAATGCGGGAATTGGTTGGAAATACGTACTAAAATCCCATCAATGGATCAATTCCAACAAATTCAGTACAGAGGGGACTGGACGTTGGACGGGGAATTTGTAGGAAGACAATTCGGATGCCCATTCCCCAACCATACCAGACGGTCGGCGAACGTACCGGTCACGGAGGAACTGGGCGAAGGCGCGGTCGGAGACGCCGATCTTGGCGAGGAAGCCCACGGGGTCCACGACGCCGCCGCGGCCGAGGCGCTGCGTCCGCTGCTTTTGCTGCCAAAGCCTGGACGGGCGCTCGCGAGGGCCAGAGGAGGACGAAGACGACGAGGAGGAGGAGGCGGCGCAGCGGCAGCCCTTCCGATGGCGGAGCCGGGGGCGGCTGCTGGTTGGGAGGTGGGCGCGGCCAGCGAGGGGAGGATGGCTGTGCGCGACGAGGGGAAGAGGGGGTCGTGGGGCCAGGAGGAACAGAGGACAAGAAGCCATTCTTAGGGCTAGTGCGGTATGGTGGTGATGTTGGGGAGGGAGGAGCCCCGGGAGCCGCGACGACCGAGGAGAGGGAGGGGATGGGGGTTTTGGCGAGGGATAAGCTCATGGACTCTAGAGTTGAGTTCGTCCTGTTCATTTTCTGGTTTTGGTTTCAACTTTAAACTTTTCTAGAATAACTAATTATTAAACGAAATATTTTTAAAATAAGATCTGCTAGTTAATTATAATACAAACTATATTAACTTTATTTATATCGATAAAAATCACACGTGAATTTCTGTTACTCTATAATCTTTCGCACCAAAAACCCAAAAGCCACAAGCCGCAGCCAATGACCTTGTTCTTTTCAGCTTCTAAAAGCTGTTTTTCGGCTTTTCTACAATAACTAGCTTTTAAACGGAGTATTTTTTCAAGATAGGGTCTACTAGTTAATTGTAGTACATACTTTACTGACTTCATTTATATCGGCAAAAACCGCACGTGAGTTTCTGTTATTCTATAATCTCTCATACAAACAGCCCAAAAGTCACAAGCCGCAGCCAAAAGTCACAAGCCGCAGCCAAAAAGAACAGGCCCAAAAGTCATAAGCCTTAGCCAAAAAGAACAGGCCCTTGATTTCTTTTGATTCTTTTTTGGTACTGTTTTACAGGAGCCAGCGCCCACTTCCTCATCTGCATATGTGTCACTGTTCGTATCATCCCCTCGCTCGCTCCCTTATACGTCCATTTGTCACTCTGCCCATACCGTCCCCCTCGCCCGCCCACTCGTTCGCACCGGGTTCTCTTTTTACTCGGCTACAAATACGAACCTCTCACAGTTGCTCATCGCTCATCTCAACTGCGTTTCGTTTTCTCGTTCTCATGCTTGTGACAGTAATATACCATGGCAAACGCCGACAGACCAGTCCAACTGGGGTCGCCAACGCAAGACCTCCCCATTAAAACGAGGGAGGACTTCGGCCCTAACTATCGCTTGATACCAAACAAGCGTGCTCAACCGGTATGGCTGAAATACAGACACAGGGTGGACGCGGTCATGCAAGTCGTGGATGGCCACTTCGATGACAGGCGATGTTTCTTTTGATGCCCATACTCTGGGGTACAATTAGCCTATAATTTATTTTCTGATAGTGCTAATGAAACTTCCATGCTAACTGTCCTTTTTTTGCAGATGGCGAAATGTAACTTTGCTCGCTGGATCGATCCTCCCCATGAACGTCATATTGTGACGTACATAGATACATTGTGGAATCGAATCTTAGAGTTGGAGACATAGAGTGATGATCTCAATGAGCAGAATGATGACATCCGCCAACAGAAGCAATGCGAGAGGGGCAACGAAGAGGTTGTCAACATAGAAAGTTCCTATGATCCCACATGCTGCTACGTGAACTCTAACTGCATATATGCGTGCCACTACAACGACGGCCAACCACGTCTGAGGCACCCCCCTTAGCAACACTCCATGTGGGTAGCGCCAGGCACGTTCTACCAATAGGCACGTTCGAAGATGCTTGTACCACAGGTCTCCCCTGTTATACGTGATTTTGTTCAATCTCCTAAAGCATATAACTAAATGGTTGACATATCGTTGCAGTTGTCATAAATAATCACATGCGACAATAGTTTATGGAGTTAATCATTTAAGTAATCAATTAAAGCTCGTGAATATTCATCACGCCGAGCCCCTCGAGCCAGAGCACCTTGTATTGGCATGTCGATAGGTCCAACCCATCAGGTCCTACCCGTACAAGACTATCACCGTAGAACACTATCAAATGTTCCACATCTATGACTATCTAAAGCCACAACAACCAGATCCGCAGTAAACGTTATAACAAAAAATGATGACAGGCAGCATGCAAGTTAGTGATTACATGTCTATAACTATATATGAATAGTTCATTAATTAGCGAATTATCGATACCGTACGTTCATAGTATGAAACAATAATAAATTATGGGAACTATATGTACACAAAAATAGTACAAAAACAACGGCTAAATTACTACGACCTATTTACTTCATAATACGAACTACATTAATTACGACTAACTAAATAATACTAACAAACTATGACTCGTGAATAACATCGAAAGCATGCAAAAAAAAATTTATCTATCTTTTGGGAGAAGCAATCGGTGCTACCGCATCCTCGACAAATGTGCACTAGCTTCTCTAAATAATGAACTATGTACTCTTAATTCTGAGCGACAAGCGCGAGAATGAGCTTCTACGATGAGCGACTGAGATGAGCGATGAGCAATTGTGAGAGCTTCTTATTTATTGCTGAGCGAAAAGGGAACCCAGGGAACTCACTCCGCAAATTAAGGACTCCTTATCGACGCACAACACTGTGGGCAAGAGGAGACAACGTGGTAAGACTGACAAATATGCAGACAAGGGAGCGAACAAGGGGGACGGCATGGACTGAGTGAGACATGTGCGAAGGACCCAGCGGGAAAGGGGGATAATAGTAACGGGCTGACATATGTGCGAAGGAGAGAGGTCACGTACTACAAAAGATGACTGTCGCATGGTGGCGTGCGGCAGGCGATTTCAATTGCTAATTAAATGAGCATCGCTTACAATTAAATTAATATGAAATAACATGGCAAATTCGTATCACATAAAATTCCTAAATATTCGACAATTAGGTCGGCTGTGTCGGGAGACTGCACATAAAATTTTGTAATTTTTGGAGCCCATTTGATATATGTAACAACTCCTACAAATAGTACAATCCTATGAATTCTCGAGCAACATTCACACCGGATAAACTTATACAAAAATTACACAACCAATTACATTGTGTCGAGAGACTACACATAAAATTTCGTAATTTTTTGAGCTCATCTGCTATATTTCAAAAATCTAAGAAGCAGTACATATAGTTAAGGTAGGTAATTAAGCCAGCTTAATTACCTGTAGCCCAGTGGCGGGGTGACAGGGACAGCGCCACACGGTTGTTGGGCGGCAGGCACGCAGCCTCGCTGTGGCCGGGCGGCAAGCCCTTTGATACGGGGGATTGCCCGATCTTCACGGCATAGGAATGATGGAGATAATTTGGATCCGTGCAACCTGACGAATCGATGGCGCCAACCACTGTTAGAATAGCGACCTGTGATAAAAGAATTCGCCCAATCATACGCTCGTGATCCCGTCTACTCGACCACCCAGTAGACGTGTCGTCGTTCCTGCAAATCACAAGGAACCACAAGAACGACGGGGAAGAACGCCCGATTCCCCTTTAGATTACAATCGTATGCCAAACCTAGAAAGAACAAGCGATAACTCTCTAAAAAATAATAGATTAATTTTCTATGGTATGTCCTTCACTCACGCACGCAACAGGCCTTTTAACATCAGCTCGTAAACGTTCAGCCGAAGGAAGTCCTGTCCGAGACCGACTCACAACAAAATAAAATAAAAAAATAAACATCCGAACAGTACTTGAGTCTACGTCCGAATAGTGCTTGACTCTGCATCCAAACTTGCACAAGAAATCATCAAGCGACATGCACATGAGAAATTAAAGAAAAACCATTTCTTCAATTGCTTCGTGACAACGTATGTAGACATGCGTGTGTGTTGGCTTGTCTTGCATGCATGATTTTTTTCTTGATATTTTTTTCTTTGCTTTCCAATCAAAACTTTTAATGCTGCCTGCTACCTCCCTCTGCACCGCTCTTTTTGTTAATTGTCTCCCGTACAAACCTGAGAACAATTAAAATACTAGCATTAGGTAGTAGCCAGTTCTCATGTAAATTAAAGCCAAATTTAATTAAGAGTGAGTTCACCTACTGATTAATCTTTTTAGCTCGTGCTCGTCTAATCGGTCCAGTCATGATGTCCTCATCACCCTTGCTGTCCGATGGCTGGGCTCCGATGGTCTAGGTGTCAGCTGCAGCGCGCTGCCGGCCGGTCACCAGGCAACAGAAGTGCCATTTCTACCATTCTCGCGTGCATACGGCTATTTTTTATAAATACGGGTTGAAAGCATGCCAAAAGTACTAAAAATTCATTGCAACACAACTGTACGTATATAGAGGTTGTCGGGACGCGAGCTATTGGAATATAGCCACCCCTGTCCTCTCTCTCAAAACCATACCCTCACTTGCGCTTGATTGGTGATGGCAACAGGGACATCGCCTGCTAGCAGGGGTTATAGTTCACCAGGACCGCGAGATTTAGAGGGAAGGGGTGAAGGGGCCTGGTGCTAGGCAAAAGTGGTGGCAGGGCGGTGAGGCAGCGATGGCGCTGTCGACCGTGGGATTGGAGGAGGGCAGTGGGCGATGGCGATGGATGACATGGCACGAGGAGAAATTGAATATTAGATTAGGCGGAGTTGGGGAAAAGATGGTGCAAGCAACGATGGCCAGATTCGGTGGCGGCCCAACTAGGGGAGGCTAGATCCGTGGATCCATGGCAAGGAGTTGCTAGATCCAGCAGTGGCATGCCCAAGGGGTACGGGTCTAGCATCTTCTCCGCCTCATCGCCCTCTTCTTCCTCTCTGGCCACCCATGTCATCTTCCTATGTAAGCATCTAAGCCCTGATTCACATAGGTTTAGTGTTTAGTAGTTTTGGTAATTAATAACACTATTACATCAACAATAGCTTGTTTTTCAGTGGAAAAGTGCTAAGTTAGGTCTCGATTGTGAGAAAGGGATAATCTTTGTTTTCAAGGATCCCCTATTGTGTTTTATAGATGGCAAAGATTACTTGGACGAAGATTAAGGACCTTGTACTTAGAATTGATCCAGGTAGTCAAGTTTGAATAAATTCATATGATAGATTCTTATTTTTGCTTTGGTCGTTCTACTAAAGGGGTTCAAGGCTAGCAGCTTGAGTTTAAATAGGATGGGTAGCTAGTGTGATACACCCTAGTCCTATAGCTTGTATTTTTAACCAGAGAATGCCGAGGATCAAGTTTTATTAGGAAAAATTACAAAGTTTGGATCAAATTTAAGCTAAGTCTGAAAAATCAATAGAGGCAAATTGTAACATCCCAAAAATATGGAAATAGTGTAATTGCTAAAATCAAAAATCTTTTGTTGATTTCTAGTATTGTTTAAAACTTTTAGGCATTTATTTCAGTTTCTTGATTTGGTTCCTTACTAAAAACTCGATTAATAAAAATCAAAATTTTGAAATCAACAACTAAGATTGAAAATCAAATCGAGGAATTCCACCTCCCTTGCAAGTCCTAATTCAAATATTAAATTTGGAATTTAAAATTCTTCACAAATCTTTAGGCCTGCAATCCATTTCTCCTCCTGGCATCTTCCTCCCTCCCCTTCTTTTTTTCCTGGCTTTGGGCCACTCGGTGCCTCTCCCTCCTCTTCCTTCCTCTCCCTCTGCTCCTGGCGCCCGTCAAGATGACCCAGCCCATCCGCTCGCGCATCAGCCACGCCAAACCGCCCTGGTTCCCTAGCTACCACCAGCCTACCTCGCCTGTGCCCCTACACCCTTCCTGCTAGCCCTGCCGCACATTCAATGCCCCACCAGCCCAGCGTTAATGCCCCGTTGCATCGCCTGGCCAGCGCTGCCTGCCACTCGCTGCGCGCCTCGTCAATATGCCCAACAACCCTCTCTTCCCCATGTATAAGAAGGCCCTGGTCTCACCTCCTCGCTCCCCATCCCCCTTTCCTCCATTTCTTCCTCCCTGAGCTCAGCACGAGTCACCTGTGTGTGCCACCATAGCCCGCTTGCCAATTTCGCCGCTCCGGCCGTCTCCTCCACAAACCAACCGTGTCACAGCGTGTCCCACCTCCCCAATTGCAGCTGCCTCGTTCAATTGGTGGTCATCCCATCGGGACCTGCCACGACGTTGTCCTTCATCATCTCCGGCCGAAACCCGCCACCACCAGCGCCATCTCCTCCCTGGCCACCCCTAGCCCAATTCCTTGCTCTAGGAGGACCACCTCGGCATCCCTGAGCTTTCCCAACCGCCGCTCGGTCCCCTCTTTGCCCCAGCTCCTCCCTCCACGTGAGCCTCCCCGCACCGCCCACGGCTCCCATGGCCGGCTTGACTCAATCGTCCTCCACCTCCACAGTCTGCTCGGTAAGGTTTCACTAACCTTCCTCATGCTCATGCACACCCTACTCTTTTCCCTCCCCCTCCAGTCACCTGTGCCTTGTTTCCCCCTCACTGCTGGCCGCCTAGAGCCGCCGCCAGCTCACCACACCGCCACCCCAGCCCGAGCTAGCCTCCCCTGGCTTCCGCAACACCTAAGCATCCCATTTTGTTACTCGGTGCCTCCTCCCTGGCTGCCCCTCGCCGGTGTCGCTGCCTGCCTCCCCTGGCCGTGCGCCCTCCCTGCCTCCCCTGTTTTCTGTCCGGCCGAGCCCCCTGTCTTTCTCTCTCTCATGACAATTGGGCCCCTCCTTTTTAATCGGAGGCAATGCAAATAATTGATAGTTGTACTGATTGTAGTTCATGTAAAGTATAAGTGATAACTCACAGCTGGTATGAAAAATTAGTCCCCAATTTGGAAGTAATTGTGTAAACTCAAATGAATATCATGGATTCAATAAAAAGAATGCTAAGACAAAATTTTAACTATGAACTAAAATAAAGGGTTGTGCAATTTAAAAGTGTTATAATTTAATCTTGATTAATTTCATGCCGGCCAAAAAAATTAGAAGTTAATCATTGTAAGGAAAATTTAATGCAAGAGTTTAAAACATTGCATATTATCATAAGCATGAGATCTTAAAATTATTCAAAGATTATTTTGATGCTTTCAGTTACGGCTTGACGAACTCAAATACTAAGTGCATGTCAAGCCTCCCTTATATCAACTTCAAAAAATCGATTTTAGTTAAAACTACTAATTTTCAAGAGCTTTTATATTTATTGTACTTTCAAAACAATGCTTTTAGTAACTAAAAGAACCTCAAGCCTCCCTTGACAGCTTTGTATCTGTTATTATTGCATCCTGTGTGGTGGCTTGCTGAGTACCATTGTACTCACACTTGTTTAATTACTATTACTCAATCAATAATAAAAGAAGGTCAAGCCATGCGGTGCTTTAAAGGGATTGACAAAGCTGGAAGACGATGAGGCCAAGAATTAGGTCACGAACCCCAGTTGATTGCTTATGGGCAAGTCCTGAGGGTCCTTCCTAAGTGAAGTTTGCACTGCTGTATTTTATTGATTTTGGCCTGATCGGCCCATGAGTAAGTTATTACTGTATTATTTACGCTTATGCATGATATATTTTTGATAAAGTAATGTATCTGTGAGCACTATCTACTGATCCAGGGAATAGTGCGGTAGAATCATAGAGGATCTGGGTTTGCTAACCCGGGGTCTGACACAAATTGTCCAGCTTAGGTGGAGCACAAGAGCAGATCATTGGTCTAGAGAGGGTTTTTACTATACTCCTAGGTTTTTTCGATAGAGATGAATAATTCGGGTCAGTTGGAGCATGGGACGGATCATTGTTCTAGAGAGTTCCTTTACTATTCACTTGAGAATTTTCTATAGAGGCAGATAATCCGGGTCTATGCAGAATTGACCTAGAGCATTGATCCATAGAGTTCCAAAATTGAAGAAGTGTTGAGGCGGATGATCTGGGTCCACGTAGACTATTGAGGTGATCATTCGAATAGAGAGTTTTCAAGTTAATATGTGAGGTGGATGATCCGAGTCGAACCAGACTATTGAGGTGGGCCATTGGTCAAATGGATTGAAAGGTAACCATTTTACTCGGTGGATGATCTGGGTAGGTCAGATAATTCGGGTTGGGTCGGATGATCTAGGTATGTGCAACATTCAAAAAATGATTGTTGGAGTTCTAAAAAATTGACCTGAGGCGGATGATCCAAGTCAAGCTAGACAATCTAGGTATGCAGACACGTTTTTAGAAAAATGTGTCAAATAGCTAGTTATTGAATGGGGGTCTATTTTAAGAAGTTCTAGCCATTCATTCTAGTACTCTTGTGACTCCTAAGCCACAGCAAACCCATAGGGGAGTTTAAGGGTCATTCATGAGCATTGATTCATTCTTGTTGTGCTTTTCTTTGTAGTAGTCTTCTCTTCCAACCTATGGCACGGAACACAATTTGTTTGTCCTTCCAAACAAAAGAACATTATTGCGTACACACTTTAGCACCATGTTCACGGCACAAAAGTTCACCCAACAACCAGTGATAGGAAACCATAGGTACTGGAATAACATCGCATGCAATTTCACAAGAATATGCACACAATGAAAACAATACCTTCACTTGACTCTTGATCTTGACAATGTGGTTGTTCCATGTCAGCCGGTACGATCTTGGATGTGGTGTCGTCTTCAACTTCAACTTTTCGATGAGCTTGACACTAGCGGCATTGATCGTGGTGTCACCATCAATCAACGAGTCAATGATTTTCTCACCCATTTTACAGTGAGAGTGAAAAGGCCATATCTTGTCTAGCCTTCCTCCTTCATCAGCACGTTGAGGCTCAACACACCACAACTTTCCTCTGAAGGTGTAGTAGCAACAACATTAGCACCACCATGGGCAACCATCGCTCTGATACCAAAGGATGCAGATCGAGCCTCAAAACGAGAATAAATCTAGGGGTTACCCAATCTTTCACGGTGGTAATTCCCAACTAGATATGTGAAGTATGAATTATAGGATGCAACTCACACTAGGATAGATAATTTCACTCCCGTGCACACCACACCACACGATCGAGAAATAGAGATCAAAGATTAGCGGGTAAATACCTACACCACAATAGGAACCAACACACCAAAGATGAAATTCTAGATTGGAATTTACAAGAACACAGTAGAACAGGGATGAACCCTAACGCCCAAAGGCCAACACGCACACATGTTTTAATTCATAACCTAAAACTCTCCCTTATAATGGTGCACCCCATAACTTTTTATAGGCGACACATACCATGACTAGACTTGATACAAACAAACCCTTGAAGGTTCGGCCAATAGAATAGACATGCACACCACCACAACTTCCTAACTTACGTGATAATCAAAGAATCTAGTTTTTGCAAAGGTTCTCAGAACCAACTCAGTTTCCTATACAAATAAATGACCAAACTATTTGTACTCTGATTATTTGGTGCACCATTCTTGTTCTCTGATTCATACATGTTGATTTCCAGGTGGGCCCCAGCATAAGGCACGCAAGGATAGGAAGAGATAAATTGAAAAACACCAAGATATGTGGGCCTTCCAGTTCCATATGTGAATAGAAAAGAAGGATGTCATTTTGCTCCTGATTTCCTGAGCATGATCTCCTATTTCCCCTCTTATCTCTTTCCCTTGCATGCACAACAGAATATGGTAGGAGTTAGATTCCAAGCTAAACTGAACTGGTCTCCCATTGAACTCAGTTTTCCTTTTATTCTGGACGTACATAGATGGTTCCTAGCTTCTATCACATGCACAAGCCTCTATCTTAACTTGAACTACTTTACATGCAAGTACTGCCTGCATGCAACATGCAATACACATCCAACAATTCCTCTTTCCTTCTTTTCTTGTGCGCAAAACTCAAACCTTCATCTGGCTCCACCAGGATCGAACTCACCATTGGCTGGATCATGTACCGTGCTCTCACACAGATGCACAGGCACATATGCATCTTCCTCTTTCTCCTCTGGTACCATCCAAGCATCACAATAATTCTGTACTGAGATCAGAAACACAAATTGATGGCGTGGTGCATCTTAGGGCCGTATCTCCTAGTTTGTACATTACTCTTAGTTGCTTGTCCTAGTTGGGTTCAAGTGGCCATCTTGGGCTTATTTGATATGGCACCAAGTACCATTGTTGTTTTGGTTTGTAATTCCACATTGCAATCTGAAAATACATCTTGTGATGGCGCTGTTGTGAGAAAGGGAGATGAAGCCAAGGGGGAGGGAGGAATGGATGGCAAAGAGAGAAGGCTGAGAGGGGGACCAAGCCCTAATCCATGCGGTACATGAAGGGAAGCCAAGTCCAAGTTGCTGGGTGCACAAGGGTCAATGCATGAAGTCTCAGGCGCATGAAGGTGTATGGTGCATGGGTCATGGGGCGCATAAGGGACCTGGCTGTGTGGTGCAAAGGGGAAACCAAGGGAGATGGCCACATACTTGCCGTGTGAAGCTAAGGGAGTTATTTCTTATGCGTGAAAAATAACGGCCAAGCCAGGAAAACAAGCCAAGCTAGGAAACTAAGCCAAGCCAGGGAGATTATTTCTTGTGTGTGAAGAAAGAGATGGGTAAGTGAGGAAAAAGGCCATGCTAAGTCAGGCATTGTTGGAGCCAGAATGAGAGCCAAAGGAGATGAGATAGGAAAGAAGCCATGACAAGGTGAGCCAGGAAGAGATAAAGCCAAACATGAGTTTCCTTGTTAGGAGAATCTGAGTCCTCTACTAGTTGGTTTCTGTTTCCATATGCACATCATTTGTTTTTGAGTTCGAATTAGTTTCCTTTTACATTTTGATTTGTTTCATTTGTGGTATAGTTCGAATAGGAGATTTCCTTTTGAGATTGGATTTTGTGTTGTGGTAGGAGTCGGCCTTAGGCCAAGAAGTGTGAGTTGAGTTGTGTTCAGTCATTGACTGTGCGTGGGTCATGTTGGCCATGCTTTGAGGCACCAATATAAGGCCAGGGAATACCCCATGTAAAGACCAAATCAAATTGCTTTGAGAGAAAATACAGAAAAGTCACAATATTTGTGGTGTAAACCTGTGTGCTTGTGATTGCATGAGAGTTTTCCAATTAGAGTTTGTTACGATCCCGTGGATTGAGAGCCCCATTGCTGTTCCCAAGTCACCGATCGAATATTTACGATTCCCCTCCTCAATTCGTGAACAGTACCCACTGTTTAGAGAGTTCTCGGTTGATTGCTTCCAATCAGCAACATTCCTATTGATTAGTGCATTGCAACCCTACCTTTCAACTATACTTTGGTGCAAGGAGAAGAAGGGGGTGCTATTTGATTTGGAGTACCATCACCTAGCCGAAACCCTAATTGCTATTGTTGGCTGCAAGGAGGAAGAAGACCACCAGAAGCCCTAGCAGTAAGGGAGAAAAGGGGAAAACCCTATTGTTCACACCATGAAGATTAGGGCACCCCTACATGCATCAGCTAGTTTTACTAGTTGGTCCATATCATTATTACTCTTGGAGATCGAAGTCTCCTACACAGGTTGGAGGCATTGACTCGGTGATCTCTCTCGGAGGTGCTTGTGGGAAGCATTGATAATCTTGTAAAGGTTCAGAGTTCACCTATCTAGAGTGGGGAAGGACTACCACAAGTGGATGGCTTGATTCCATGCGTGGTTTCAAGTCAGAGCAATACTCTTGCAAGATGCTCCAACGAGGAGTAAGAGAGATCACTGAATCGCCAAGACTCGATAAAAAAAATTAGTTATGTTCCTTATCTCTTTTATGTTTCTGTACGTACTTTCTTGTCTTTCAATTCGTATAGTAATAGACTTATGTAGTATTAGAAGTTATGTTGCAAAACTTCACTAGACCTGTGCAGGAGTTGTTTGGAAATACTAGAAACCTTAGGCACTTTGGTTGCATTAGAATGGTTAAGTTTTTAAATTTGGCCATTAGTGAAAAAGAATCCCAATTCACCTCCTCCTCTTGGACATCCAATCTACTTCATCCTACTTCCACTGTCTTCTGTCATCGACACTCTAGATCTGTCATTGTATCGTCCTCCCTTTCTGGCATGGAGTACATTGTCACTAGATCGACACCTCAAGTACTCCAGTGGCACGGTACTTTGGCTGTCGTGCACTTCGTTGCCTCGAGTACTCTAACCTCAAGCACTCCGCCACCTTGAGTACTCTAGTGAACATCTTCATCCTCAGTGTTGGTGCTACAACTTAATGCCGACTCTCTCTCACTTTGGTGTACTATGCTATGTGGCCACGAGTACAGCTCCACCCAAGTACTCATCTTTGCTACTGATTGCAATGGCGAAGTACTCCACTGGCACTGTACTTGGGTGCTGGAGTACTCATCTTCACCACCAACCGGAGTACTCGTATTTGGCTATACATGTATCGTACGAAGTCATGTATAGTATGATTTTGTTCTATGTGCAATACATGTAGTGTACCATGTAGTACATGTATTTACAAGTCTTGTACATGTACAATATGTTTTTTTGTGTTTGTGCGATATATATGGCATTTTTAGTATTTTTTTTGTATGCAAAAGTGTAAGTATTTGTTCTACAGTACATGTATGCCAATACCCTAGTATTTTGATAAAAACATGGTACAACTACAAGTTCTATGCAAAAGTCTTATGTTTTCTTCAAAATTTGAAATTCAAATATGACGAAGTACTTCATGTCCAAGGAACCTCCACATACAAAACAAATACAACATTAAATGAAATCATACACAAATGAATGCAACACATGGCACAAATCTTAAAGCAATGTGCATGGCAAGGATTTGGGTTGTGAATATAGTCAGCTGTAGATTCGACTTTCTACACATTAGATGAAAGTCATGACGCACTATAGAAAATAGGTTCAACAAATTCCATGCTATCACCGCCCAACTGTTTATTTCAAAATTTTCAGAGAAAAAAAATTAATTTACTTAATTTAATTTAAAACAAAAACATGTGTTCTTTGGTTGCCTGGTTTTGGGAGATTTTATTTATCTGTTTTCAGTTTTCAAAAATGCTCTTCTTCAAAGTAATTTAAGTAAAAATATGAAATAGTAAGGTAATTTGAATTTTTGTAAAAAAATGCTATTTAAATTTAATTATTTTAAAGCATTTGACTTTTATCTAGATTTTCTATGTTTTTCTTGGAAAATTAAAAAGCTAATCTAGTCTTAACTTCCCCTCGGGCCGAGAAGTGTCAACCCAGTTTGTCTCCATCGTCGTGTGGATGAAACCTAGCCATCTGCTCAGTTGCCCTCTCTCTACTCTCTCACTGACCGGTGGGGCCTGCTTGTCATTCCCTTCCTTCCCTTCTTCTTCCTCCTCCGTCTACCACTGATGCCCTCCAAGTTCTTAATGGCCGACCATTACTCCCCAAAGCAAATACTGCCAATGAAAGCTCTCATCATTCCCCACTTTCTTTGATAGTTTTTCCCCACTTTAAACCTCATCATCAACCATGATTGTGTGCCACTACACTGTCCATAAATTCGGTGTGATGCCTCTCGGCCATTCCTCTCCCCCGAGCCCTATAAATACCTTCCCAAGCATCTGCTGCTCACATTGTTCCTCTCCCACCCCTCGATTCTTACTCTTGAGTGCGTGAAACTTCTGCACCAAGTTTATCCTCTGCTGCCTTAACTTGAGCTTCAATGAGCATCCCCGAGGAGTCCGAGATACTTCGCGCTTCGCCGCCACCGCCTTTGTCTTCACCGAGCCCACACGGCCGACTGTTGCCCCTTCGCCAATCCAGTATATCACCAGAATTCCTGCACCATCGATGACCGAGCCACTTCCACTGCTTCTTCCTTGTCGCCGACCGATTTGTGATTCTTCGTAGTACGCGCTAAGGTGCTTAACTTCTCTCTCTGTATCTTTAGACTGCTACAGTCTTTTTCAACCATTGTTGCTTTTGACCATAATCACTTTTGACTACTGCCACTTCCGATCATCGAAGCCTTTCGATCACTATCGTTGGTTATGACCATCTCGGTTGGTTACAACCACTATCATCGGTTACAACCGCTCTGGTCGATTGCGACCACTCTCGATAGTCCAACAACTCTCGAAGGTTTCGATCACTACCACTACAACCACATATAGCCTTCGACCGCTAAGCTTCGATCATTAAGCTTCTGACTACTCTTGTTTTCGACTACTCCCTATTTCTGACCACTCTTGATTTCGACCACCTGAAGATCCGCCCACTATAACTACTACGACTACGTATAATTTCTGACCCTTTCGACCACACACAAAACACTCTTACTTCCAACCACTGACCACTCTATAGAGTTTCCGACCACTGACCACTCTGTAAAGCTTCCGACCACCGACCATGTTATAGCCTTCAAGTACCGACCGCCTTATAACCTCCGACCCATTTGACCACGGTAAGCCTTCCGTCCCCATGTTTCGACCACCAAGATTCGACCACTTTATAAGTATCGACTAGATATTATAGCTTTCAAGTATCAACTAGTTCCTGTAGCTTCGAGTACCAATCGGTTGCTAAGTTTTTGACCACTCTAAAAACTCTAAACTTCTGACCACTATTAGCGTTTCAACCATATATAGTTTTCAACCAAGTATAATTTTCAACTTACCGACCATGGCTTTTCGACCACTACTTCCGACCACAGCTTTCGACCACTCAGAAAGCATTGTATCACTGACCACTCATAAAACACTGTAGCTTCACCTTCCAACCATGCACTGAATGTCTAACCACTCTGACCATGGCAAAAATATTTCCAGAAGCCCGTACTTCCTTATCCTAACTCCGATTAGGTCCGTTCAAATTTCTAAATTCTTCTAAAATCCTAAACTATTCATTTCTGGATTTCTTTTGAATTCTTGAGTTTTATTTGGTTTTTGTTTGTATTTATTCATTTTGGTTTTTGTGCACATAGGCTACGACGACTCCAGCGAGTACGATTTCGATGATTCACAGCACCAAGACTTCGTGCAATGCAAGTTACACACCTTGATCATATTGATGCTAGTTTGCACATAAAATTATATTATTTTAAATTATTCTACATGACTATTTTTATTCAACTTATTTCAATTCAGTTTTAAACATAGTTATTGCCTACTTGTTAATACCTCATTTGACATTGATTCCAAGATACCTTGTTATATTAGAATAAAACTCTGGTAGTACACTAGTAATGGCTAGAGAATTTTGTAGCAAATACTTAGACGGGCTTAGAAATAATTCTAGGCTTAGGATACCTTTTCATATATAATGTTGAGTTTTAAAGTTGCATACTTCACTTCGGTGAGTCAAGAAGGTATATGAAATATTTCAAAACAAAATATAAAACTTGGTTTAGATTTAGGCTAATGGTTAGGTAGTGGGTGCTGGCATGCATTGTTATTCGGTGACACAATGTTGATTGTCAGGCACAAGGGGTTTGTGGTTTCTAAGTCAGTATGTGGTTTCTAAGTCAAATTGAGGACCGGTCTGTGTGCTACTGCTATAAAGCCCTAACGTACTACCATAAATCTGGTATGAGATAGTCCTGACTGACTAATTTATAGGTCCCAACCAGAGTCTCACTGTAGGTTGAAAGTGAGCGTGGCGTAGGCCATACGATGCCTCACTCAGCTCAAGAGGAGGTCTCGGTCTAGTGAATTCTTTACTGAGGTGAAACTTTAGTGTTGGCTTGGCCAGGTTGAAGGCTTTGCATTGTAAAGGCCTTATTATGATTTTCTCAGTCGCCCGCTTATAGAAGCGTGTAATGACTGACAGTACGAGATAATCATATCTTGTAGGTAAAGCTATACAACATCTGCAGAGTGTATAAACTATCCTGGATAGTCGTGCTCACGATCATGGACAAGCTGAGTAAAGTTTTCACGGATTAGACTTTGTTTTTAAAAATAGTTTACAAAATGCTTATGGATGGATGGATGGAATCCATATGAGACCTTTTTGGAGAAAGATGGTCTGGGTGCGATGCCCATGCATAGGTTAGTGTGGGAGATGGACTAAACTAATGGTATCTATTTTGATTATAATGTTGTTTTTATTTATTGTATTAAATTCAACAATTTTTAATCTATTTATTGTATTTCTTTAAATGTTGATTTACACTAAAATAACCCTATATGCCTTCATTTGTCAGCCTTGTATTATTATGCATTTCCCCATGTAACTTTCAGAGTACATTGTATGTGCTCACCTTGCTTAATTCTGTTTTTAGAGGACTGCTTCGACTTTGATGAGGAACAATACATATAGGATGCATCTTATTGTTGTTTACCTATGGGCAGGCTTGTTGGGTTTCTTCCGTTTCAGTTTTATCTTCCGTTGCTTATATTAATTTTGGCACATGGGTCGTGGATGTAAACTTTGGCCATTAGGCCGTACTCTTTTAATTTATAAAGTTTATCATTATGCTTGATATATGTCCCTGTTACCATTGTGTGCACTAGCTGATCCTGGACTAGTGCGATTTACGTAGAAGATATAGGACTTGTTGCTCCGGGGTCCAACACATGCTATAGTGGTTATTGATGCTACAATACTTGGTATAGCACGCAGATTGATCTGATGGACCTATCTTTGATCCAATGGTTGAAATTGATAAAGGCATTGTGCCTTAAGACTACATAGGCAGAGGATGTATTTCCTAAAAAATGATGATTGACCCTATTATAGCATTCAAAAATCCCAGCATTTATTAAATCAGACAAGGAAGAACATAATTCAAACATTCAGCTTTTTAATCAGCGACCATCTCTACCAGCACCCCTAGCCTGTGGCTTTTCGTGTCGTCTTTCGCATCTTCACCACCTGCCATACATCCTCCACCACTCACCCACTGTCCCCAAAACCTAACTCCTTAATATCACTATCCCTATGCCGTTGAAACCCTATATTATCATAGTATTCAAACACGCTACTATTACCTACTCCCTTGTCGGAGCCAGATTTTACAATCTAGAATTCTTTGTGATTCATCCGCACTATTCTCCAGATCAGTAGATAATGCTCATAGATACATTACTGAATTATTTCATACATCACATGAACTGTACCATACATTAATAATACATAACATAGTTTAAATACACCATCTCACGTAGTAGTTTACATAAGGGCCGTCCAGGCCAAATATTTACAGTACAAAAGTGGAAGCGGAAGAAGTTACCAAAGTAGGACCATAAATTTTACATGCAAGCGACTGGGGTAAAAGTGAACGATAGATATTATCTATGTTTAGATAATATATGTGTACACAATCTCCTTCAAGTCTGCTCATCTAGGACAAGCGTGTGGAGCGGATCATCCTAATTCCTTTCATCAACTCCTCCATCTGGGCTGGACGTGTTGTCATAGGCATAATGATCTTGTTCACTTGTTTCTCTTTTTATTGAGCGACTGTGAGCACAAGCTATCATGCTCCACGAGCCAACACGCAATATGCAATTATGTAGATGCATGGCTTGTCAAAGCATGGTTCAGGTTGCTTTATTTGCTAAATGCCTTCTAAATTTACAATAACTAGGAATCCCTAAGACTTAGCAATTTTAACAACACCATGTTTTTTCTAAAGTGTGTGAAAGATTGCAATAGTAACAATGGTATAGATCCCATCCACCGTTACATGGTCTCTGCACCTTATGCTAGTTTTTCCAGCATTATATTCACTTAATTCCATCACTGGGATTGACATCTCAGGGCAATATAAACCAAAGCCTTTATTGCCTAACAATTTTCCATTCCCACCCCAAAGTTTTTGAAATAGAACTATATCGATCTTAAGTTTCCATGCCCGCCCATGACCGTGGGCATGGTTGTTCGAATGGTTTTCACTCTGTAGAGGTTGTATACTTTACACACAAGAGACAATCAGCTCATTGCTCCACATGATATCTTGGTCATGCAGATGAGTATATCATCATAGCAACCTTTCAAATTACCTTGCTCCTTTGTCAACTCACCCGTATGGGCTTTCCCACGCACAGTGGGTCCCACATGTTGTTTCGGATGTTTGTCACAATGACTAGCGCAGCTGGACTAAACTTTCCACAATGACTAGTGCAACTGGCGAATTTCACCTTCTGAGGTGTCCCATTCGAGCTGGAACACATCTAACCACTTGCACTACTTCGCTGCTCCACCGGTGAGATGACTCCAAGGTCTGATAAATTTACTAGGATAAGTTGTAATTTACAGACTTGTGGTCGTACTGTATTACAATGGGAGATCATGACAAGATTCAGTCATTGGGGTTATCTAGACGATTCTACCCTAAGCCACACATTCTTGTGCACTCACTACACCAACCCCTCTTACCACCTATCTAGATAAATAAGCCTGTTGTTGTTTTTGAGAATATAAAATAATCATGTTACATCATACTAGTCTTTATCCCCAAAAGACTACCCAGAACAAATTCTCATGATTTGAAAAAAGATGCTTGGGGTAGTTTACTGCCCCCGAGTATCTAACCAATACTAATCATGGTGTACAATCATAGATTTACTTCTAATATGCTACCATTTACATTTTCTAGGGCAACAAGGGTTGACTGTTCAATTGTACCAGGGATGGGAATATAGTAGTCACAACAATGAAAAATAGGCATGTATATAAAATCTTAAGGTGGGCATAGTTTGCATAGTAATTAACAACATGCAATTTAATAATTTAAATAGAAATAACTTGCATAAAATGTAGGTTCAATATGATCAAACTGTTGACTCATGTTATTCACAAGTTGATTGGTCTTGCAGATCTTAGCTTGCCTTAGCTTCTTCCTCTTGGGCCTTGCATGCTATTTAAATGTTGTGGGAAAATTGGATAAAAATTAGCAAAAGAGAACTAAATTCTAATAAAAATTCAAATGAACTCCACAATTCATAATTTCAATTCCATTATATAGATCTTGATTTTAGATGAATTTAGAGACAAATTTCACTAAATCTGGACTTAAGATGATTAGAACGAGCCATTTGAAGTTTGAATTTGAATTAATTCTAAAAAATAAAAAGTGTGAAAATATCTCTTACTGGTAGGTGGGACTGACTGGGGTTTTTAATTTTATTTTGTTCATTTCCTTATTAAAATGCTACTATGTATGACAAGTGAGGCCCACATGTTTTAATTTCTTTTAGAATTTTTCTTTTATTAGAAATCAACACTGTGACTGACAGGTTGGACCCTTTACCATGTACACAGTAAAGGGGGCATGTATGTCAATGGCTCACTTTCCTTTAAACAGTGTTAAACAAGTTTTTTTAAACTACATGGGTCCACATGTCATAGACTAGTTGACTTAACTAATGGGAGGGCCCATAGATCAGTGAGTGCTTAGCTTAATTAATCATGGTCATTAGCATTAAATTAATCATATGTTAAAATAAATCGCTCGCTATGGTAGCATCGTCTTCCTACCGATGAGAGGGAAGCTCACCACCAGCGATGGAAGAGACGACTGCATGTGAGCTAGTGGGCCAAATCTTCCTATGTGCTCACGTGCACCTCTGGGCCAAATCTTACCAGCCAATTCGATTGGTGCCACAGCTAGTGGGAAGCTCACGGAAGGCTCTACGACATTCTACGCTACCAGAGCTCAATTCCTCGTGATGGAAGCATATGGAGACTACTAGAAAGCTACCTGGGGTGTTGGTGAGGCTCGGGAATAGCTGAGGCGTCTTGACGTCGGTGACACAAGGTGGTGGTAGATGAGACCATGGCACTAGTGGTGTACGGGCAATGACAGTTCAAATCGATGATGGTGTCGGGTTGGCAGTGTTACTGTGGTGCTCTAGTGTAGCGGAATTGGTCGGGGTCGGCTTCTATCAACTGATCTCCGATTGGCTGGGTAAGAAGGAGTCTCTAGTGAGCTACAAGCAACTAGAGGACAATTCCTTACGGTGGGAGGGACAATGGGGTGAGGCAAAGGCACTGGTTGCATGCTCAAGTATTTATAATGGCTGAGTTGACCGAGCAATGTGCGAGGATGTGGTGGTGGTTGGGTGCGGAATGGTAGCAGTGATGACAACGCCCCTCGGCATGGCTACAGGGTAGCAGGACAGTCATGCACGCTTGCTAGAATGAGTAGGCGAGGAGTGATAGGGACGACGTGGCTCATACGCTCAGGTATAGGTGATGGCACAGAAAATGGCCCACGATGACGCACGGTGTCGTACGGTACGCGGCAGGGGAGGGGGAGACAAAGGGGCGAGGGAGGAATAAGTGAGTGAGGGGGAGGGCAAGGCGATGCGCAATGTGGGGAGGGGCATGCAGACACTGGAGGGCATAGTGGCCAGCATGTGACGCACGTCATGTTAAGAGCGCGCATGGCAAAGGAGCAAGGTGCCGAGGGCGCCCTCTAGCGTGCGTGGATGCAGCTAGGCCAACCTTGAGCTGAGCCAAAGTCCTAGCAGGCCAGAAAAAGCAGGCCAAGGACGAGTGGGCTGGGCCCAATTATCCCTTCCCTAATTTCTGATTTTCTACAATTTTACATATTAAATATGGATTTTAAATGGCTTATTCAATTTAAGGCCGATTTGAATTTGACCAACTTGGGATTCGACTTAACTGACATTTTCTAAAATCTTGTTTAGGGTTTCTTGAATGGCAATGAGACCAAACCTCCCGTTGTTTTCTCATTCCAGTACAACTAATCTTGATTTTCCATTGGATTTTGAATATTGAAATAAGGTTTTAGTTTATACCATGGTCAATTGAATTAGGGTTTAAGCCAGACATGAATTTGTTTCACCTTGGTTCATAAGCCTTCCAAATGGCAAATTTTTGTATTTAAATGGCAATAACCCTTCTATGCTTTATGGATTTTAATGGAACCACCATTCAAGATTCCCTTCGTTTGGATTTCGCAAATAGTTCTAATTTTTTGGCTTTATTGCATTTTAATCCTGGCTTCCCTCTACTTTACTTTAGGATGTTTAAGCTCAGATTTTATTTTGAAACCTGAACTTATGATTAAATTGTGTCATGCCCTTTTAACTTTCAGTCTTTACACCTTATTTTCGTTTAGCAAAATTTTGCTGCAAATTCTCCTACCTAACTTTCTAGATTATCTTTTCAGATTTGGACTCCCATTTAAATTTAATTTCATCATTTGAACTTTCCTTCTAAGTTGCATTTACAGTAGATTTCCACTTTATCGTTATTATTATTACTATTGCTTTAGGAATCTCAACAAAAATCCAAAAAACCAAATGCGACAAGATGCAAAGCAAAAAAATTTTAAATTTCACACATTTTTGAACAACAAACTTATTTGGCTGTTACATCCCTCCATCCCTCTATTCTTTTTCATGTGAAGTTTTTGGCCTTTTGTAATCTCCGAGACATGACTTTAACCATTACTTTTTGTAACTTTATTTATTATATACAATTAAGCTTATTATTTATGAAAGTATTTTTAATGATAAATCTAATGATATAGCTTTTATGAAGGCAATCTAGATAGTTTTAAACATACCCCTACGTGTTATTATGTATGTATGTATGTATGCATGCATGCATGCATGCATGCATGCATGCATGCATGCATGTATGTATGTATGTATGTATGTATGTATGTATGTATGTATGTATGTATGTATGTATGTATGTATTCATGTATGTACACACATTTGTATATATATCTTTACTATTATAAAAGTGTGAGTTGGTGGTTGGTTCATTCTCCCTCCTTTCTTCTCAGCCATCCGATTTGATCTGGACCATTCGTCTCTCTCCTCTCTCTCTCTCTCTCAGGATATAACCGCCCACCCCTTCGACTTTCCCCATCTCCTCGCGCATTTTGGCCACCCTTCTGTCTCTGTCGCTTGCTCTCCAATGTTTGATGTGTGAAGTTGACCAGGCATTAAGTTCCGTCTCATTATTTTTATGACTCCGTTGCAACGCACGGGTCTCTAACTAGTGCATATACATATATGTGTGAAGGATATAACTGCCCACCCCTTCCACTTTCCCCATCTCCTCGCGCATTCTGGCCACCCTTCTGTCTCTGTCGCTTGCTCTCCAATGTTTGATGTGTGAAGTTGACTAAGAATTAAGTTCCGTCTCATTATTTTTATGACTCCGTTGCAACGCACGGGTCTCTAACTAGTACATATACATATATGTGTGTGTATTGCCGATCTTACGAAATATGAGACAAGAAGCTGGATTCATTCGAAGGATTCAGCAGGAGAATGGGGATGATCTTTATTGCTGTGAACTAGTTATAAAATGCTCTCACTAAGAGATTACAAAAGGATGTAACTAACCCTAATCTCTACAATATTCCCACTAGTCAGAAGACTATGAAAGTTGGAGTTGTTCGCTATCTTGATATATCTATCAATCTTGTTTTCCTATATCTATGTTTTCTCTTGTCAACCCTTAAATAGTGCTAAAGGGGTGTCAGTTATCCACATGAGCAAGCACCTTGTTGAATCGTCCCGTCTGGTCGAGGGGTACTTGCTGCCAGAGAGAGATCTGATAATAACTAATCTTCGGTTATTGTTAGTGGAAGATAATTGTGGAGACACTGATAATGGTTGTTGTCAGAGATGCAGGGCTGAATCGTCGTGCTGTTTGGAGCAAATAAAACACATGCTTAATTCACCACATGTGAGGAATTCCTTGGAGGTAGGTCCTTATGCCAGTTCATGAAATCTCTAGGTGGACTGCTGGTCAGGTGAAATGTATAGTAAATCTTTGATCAGGGGTACTCGAGTATTTACCTTTGGAAGCTTACAACCACATGGGTCTTCAGGCCTTAATTGAGTATTAAAACAGTATTTAATGGAATATTTAATCCTCGTCAGCTAGCCCCCAAGCTTTAAGTGAATTTATAACTTGGAATTTTCTCGGACTGGAATGCAAGTTAAAAAATATTTTTTGACAAGAATAAAGAAGAAGTTTTTATTCGCTTAAGGTTAAGAAAACTAACATGGAAAAACTGAAATGTGTTATGTTCATTGGGCTTCAAATCTAGTAACTACTATTTTTGTAGTTGGAAAAAACCCTTATAAAAATCAGCATGGTACCTATTGGTTTCACGCTTTCCACATCTTCTTTGATTTTCTCTGCCTCTTCGCCCTAGAGTCCTTCAATTATAGTTTCAAATCCCTTCAACCCACACTCTTAGATCTTCAACCATCACAATAAAAATTGTCTGATTTCATTATTGATTGGCCAGCATTCGAACTAGGATCAAAGCAATTGAATGCCATGGAAGATGCGGGAATAATCCTCAATAAGGTTCTAGTCCCCTAGAGGTTAGCAATGGGAGGAATTTTCTGAGCGAGAGCAACGACGAGATTCTAATCTTTTGGGCATACGTAGAGTGTGGATTCAGACTACCAGCGTATCCCTTCTTGTTGGAGGTTCTTGAGTTTTATGGGATTGAGTTGTTGAATCTAGCCCCCCCAACTCAATTGTTAATCTCAGCATCTTCATCCACCTGTGCGAGGTGTATCTAGGATTCTAGTGAACTTGGAACTCTTAAGATACTACTACAGGATGATGGGAAGGACTGGAAAGGTAGCGGTGTCGCCTAGGAACTACTCCTTGCAGCTTCATGATGGAAAGGCGAGGGAGTACATTCTGATGTTCTCCAAATCTTCGTGGTCATCATAGAAGAAGTTCTAGATCTACATGGTAGTCAGCAAAGAAGACAACCTATCCTTCGTGGGATGGACAGCAATGGAGTTCCCGATATGGAGATCTTCTTTGTTGATACCTGAATACGTAAATTCAGACTCCTTGTGTATTCTGTACTAGTCCAGAATCACGCTAGTGCACACAGTGCAAACATAGATGAAATATCAACCATGATCATGATTAACTATGAAAAGTCAAATATTATTATCAGAATTGCGAACTTATGGCCAAGCTTACATATTGTTGTTGAAAAGGCCTAGCAAGACTAGTAGAGGATAACAACAAGACACAAAGCGGCCATTTGACATGCCCATAGGCAATCGATTGGGAAGTGAATTCCTACTTCAAGAAGCCATTGGAGAATCCTCCTTCAAATAAATCCGACTGATATGGTGCTTCTTTAGCAACTAAGCAATAATAGATGTAGCTATGAGTACATAGAGTACTCAGCAAGTCATTTATAACAAGATACAATATAATTATACAAGGCTTAATAAATAATGGTTGAGTAGTTATTTTTGTAGAAGGCATCGATTTAGAATAAATCTAATGAATAGATTGAAAGCAGACCTTGAAAATAGGTAATAAGTAACTAAGTCAAAGGAATTAAGTAATCCATAAGTGAACTGACCATTTTTCCAATGAACTACCCATAAACTAACCTTTCACGTAATGAATCACCAGTGAACTAACCGTTCACTTCTCAAACTTAGCATAACCAGGTTTTTATAAAATAGGTTGTGAATCGCCTTTCACTAGTAATATGTGAATTTCGAGCACCTAAGCTACTCGGAGCCCTGCCAATAAACCTTCGTACTCTGCCATATTATTTGTAGCAGGAAAATTTTAACTGAATGGCATGTTTTATATTTTCTCCAGTAGGAGAGACCAGGACTACGCTAGCCCCTGAGCCCTTTATTGTCAAAGACCCATCGAAGACATAGTCCACTAGTCGTGGTTTTCATACATGGGCCCTTGGATGGGTTCAAGGTTTGTCTACTCAACGATGAATTCTGCTAAAGCCTAGGACTTAACAGCTATTTGTGTAATTAAATGGAGATCAAACTCGCCAAGTTGGATCGCCCATTTTGCTATCTATCCTAATGATTCCGTATTTTAGAGAAATTGACCTACAGGATACCCAATCGGCACCATAATTTTATGGGCCAGGAAGTAATGTCTTAGCTTCATCGAAGTCATAAGGAGGGCATAGACCAATTTTTGTATTTATGGATATCTTTCTTTTGGTTCATGTAAGACTTCAGTTATACAATATACTGGCTATTGGATATTGAGGCAGATACGCTCATGTCTTGCACTTCTCAGTTAAATATATTATTTAACAAGAAGGAACTATTGAGCCGCATTAAATATTATCAGGTGAACTCTAATTTAATTGTGTCTTTAATGATTATACTTGGAGATACAGATCAACTACTATTTTATTTAATTATATACAGGCCCATACTCGATTTGTACAAGCCTAAAGTGAAGATGCGTTCAGAAAGGCTCATCGACACTAGTACATTGTCCATAACTTCAAGTGTACAAGATAATGAAGACATCCCAATTGGAACGATTACACGAGCACGAGCTAAAAAGATTAATCAACAGGTGAACTCGCTCCTAGTTGAATTTGGTTTTAATTTATATGAGAATTGGCTACTACCTAATGCTAGTATTTTAATTGGTCTTAGGTTTTTGCATAAGGAGATGTTGGGATGCCGAAACCAAAAGAAATCAGCTGAGCAAGAAAATCATGTATGTGCAGATGAATCGAGACAAAGAAAAAAAAATATGTGCATGCATGAGCGAGACCACAAATGGGATTCCAAGTCAAGACACTAGTTAACCTGTGAAGATGGAATCCTACACGGGCGAAGCCAAATTTGATTGCTTGCTATGAACATCCACCACGGGAACACACTAAAAGGATGACGCTCAGTCAGCATGTTTCGGCCATGTAGTCTTGCTATTTTGGTTTAGTCCAGACCGAACATGGTATAAAGTCGGTGGGCCTGACCAAATCAGATGATGTTCTGTGGTTTGACCGAGTGCAATTCCGCCCGCCCTAGGCTCGCGTACAGAGGATGTTTTGGCACTTGAAATTGGCAGTAAGTCCTGATGAAAAAGACAGACCACTATGAATCAATCTATTATTTTCAGAGAGAGTTATGCGCTTGTTCCTCCTAGGGTTTGACATATGATTGCAATCTAGAGGGAAATTGGGCGTTCTTCCCCGTCGTTCTTGTGATTCCTTGTGATTGGCCGGAGCGATGACGCGTCTACTTGGTGGTCGGTTAGATGGGATCACGAGCGTGTGGTTAGGTGAATTCTTTTGTCGCGGGTTGCTGTTCTAACAGTGGTTGGCACCATCGATTCGTCAGGTTGCATGGATCCAAATTATCTCCATCGATCCTACGCCGTGAAGATCGGGCAATCCCCCGCATTATCTTGGTATCAGAGTGCAGTTGACACGGTAGGATCAATTTACCCGTAATTAGATTTTTTTTCCTATACACAAAAAGCCAAAAAAAATCTAAACCCTAGTTTTTGCATGTGTTATTTTTCGTGAGTTTTGTTAAGTTTTCATCCATTAGAATTTTGTTTAGGTGCTGATCGTCGTGTTCCTTTGCGTCGCTTGATCATTGTGTTATTTCCTTTATTTCACCTAAACCAGAAAACAAATTCTGATCGCTACAGTGCTGTGAACAGTACCATGAATAGTACTACTACAGTACACACGAAATTTTTTTGGTTATTTCTATTAAATATATCCATAATTTTTCATTCATCTTTGAGACTAGTCTTTGATAATTGTATTAAGGGCTGTTCTTGGTATTAAATTACACCTGCTGAAGTTTTATTCTTTTGTACAAGGGAAAGCTAAACCTTAGTACCAACTACAAGTAAAAAAAAGAAAGAAGAAGAGCCTCGGAAAAAAAAAGAGTGAGCGTTGGCCAAATTGGAGTTAGCTAATTCTAATTCATAATTTCAGCTTGTGTATTTAATTCCTTTGAGCAATCTTGTGCCCTTACATTCATATTATTGCAATTGGCTAGCATTTTTCCTAATACTTGGAGCAAAATGAGCTAATTAATTCTTAATTTCAGATCGTCTTTATTTAGCTCAATCCTTTGTTTGCATTGAGTCACATTGATCTTTGCGTGTGCATTCATATACTTCACTTAAACTTTTTGGATCAGCACTTAGGCAAAGTATTCTAGCTTGGATTATTACTTAACTTAACAACATCAAGAATTTCAGATTGCATAGGTTGATATTTTCCCTCCAAGCTTCACATATAATTCATTGTTATAACAGTGCTTGTGCAATTAAAATCGCTTGATCTATCACCTTGTATTGTCTACAGACACCAAAGTGCGTGAAGCTCTTCAATCCCAACAAGGACGCATAAGAACTTCGGTTGGTAAGAGAAGGCGAGGATGAGTGATTTAACATAAATTCTACATATTCTTTGCTATTTTTTTTGCAATATTAACAATGGCAGGATATTCAACATTTCGTTCCTCATGGTACGACTGTCGATACTTGTATTTTCCATTCTATGAAAGTACAGATCCGGAGGAGTATCTCAAATGGGTGGGACAACTCGAATGTGACCTCAAGTTTCAGAAGTTGTCCGAAGCCAAGAAAGTGACACAAGCCACCATGGAGTTTGAAAAATATGCATGCACTTGGTGGAAGCAATATCTTGAGAAGCAATATGCCACTACTTGGGAAGAATTGAAGCAGGTCATAAGAAACGAGTTTGTGCCATATGAGTATGCGCTAAAGTTACTTCATCATATGAAGAGCATTCGCCAAGGACGTCGATCTATCAAATCTTATTATAATGAGCTAGATTATGCTATGTATCGTGCCAATATCACAGAGGCATGTGCAAAGAGAGCTTACTTCAAAAGAGGTTTGAATTCTGAAATCGGTGCTACTGTTCGTTTGAAATATGATGGTAGTATGCAAGATCTTGTGAAATATGCTATAGAGCAGGAGAAGAGAATTAAGGAGAGGCGTACACCATGTTTCAACTTGAGTGCACACTTCAGTTCGTGTGCCTTTACTAGTGTGTCACATGAGCAGTTCGTGTGCCTTTACTAGTGTGTCACATGAGAAGACGACCGAGAATGGGACTTTCCCTTCGGTCAAGGCGTCATATAGTGCTGCCCCGTTGCTACATGAGAAGATCGAGATTGATGGTAATTGTGTCATTGCTGGCCCACGATCCATAAAAGATGAGATGTTTCAAAACCCACGTGAGGATGAGAGCCATATAGCCAAATTGAGTGGGAGTGATAAAAAGAGTGAGTTGTATGATTCCACAATATATGAGGTTGAGAGCATCCAAATTGAGAGTGAGAGATATACACAAAAAGAAAAGAGAGAAGTAGATGATAGACCAAGTGAGGTTGATTATGAAACTAACATATTAATATCTACTTCTAGTGTTGTTTCTCACATTGTGCAGGTTGACATTAAAGAAGAGGAGTCGAATGTTCCACAACCGGTACCACTGGAGAAAACCGATGAGAAGATAACCACAGTTGAAGATGAAGTACTTGCTGCCCCGTTGTTACATCATGATGATTTGATATCTATAGTACCTACATCAACTGAAGGGAATGATAAAAGTAACCATATTGATACAGAATTTAATTGGGAAAAGGTGAGTAATTGTGAGAACTCATGTGTTCCATCAAAAATTCCATGTTCTAAAATTTCTTGAGTCAATTTACATAATGTGAAATTGCATATTTTGGATAAACAATCTTTTATACCATGTCATACTTATGGTTGTGCCCTCTTAACTTACCGAAAGTTTCTTGTAGATTGTAGATATAGTCTCCGATGTAGACGCTTTTTACTACCAAGTCATCAACATAGGCCTCTAAGTTTCTACCAACCTATAGAGTAAAAGGTTTTTTTGCATTAATATTTGAAAAGTAGCACCAGCATTCTTAAGACGAAATAACATTTTCACATAGCGGAATGTTTCGTATAGTGTGATGAAGGAAGTTTTATCTTCATCTTTTTACTCATATTAATCTAATGGTACCCAAAATATGCATCTAAAAAGCTTAATAACTCACTTATGGAAATGAAGTCAACAAGCTGATCGATACATGGAATAGAAAAATCATCCTTTAGACAAACTTTATTAAGATATGTGAAGTCTACACACATTGGCCATTTCCCATTAATTTTCTATCCATTACAGGGTTGGAAAGCCACTACCCCAGGTCGACTTCACGAATAAACCCAGCCTTGAGGAGCTTGTTGATCTTTGACTATATTGCTCCTTTCGATCGGGTGCAAAACACCATGATTTTTGCTTAACTAGTTTTTTGTCAGGTCGGAGGGCTCGCTTATGCTTGATCACCTCCCTGGGGAAACCAAGCTTGCCATGCGAATATATCTAAGTTTGCTCGGAGGAAGGAGATGAGCGATTCTTCTTATTTAGGATTGAGTTCAGTCTTGACCTTGATGGTTCCCGAAGGACTGTCCATGTCAAGAGGTACCTACTTGACTTGGTCGGAGGGTTTTGGAGCCACCATTGTCCTTGAGTTCTTTACATGTACAGAAAGTGGGTTAGCATTCTTGGTCAGCAATTCATCGACTAATTCGATAGACGCAGGATCACAGGCATAAACCATTTTTCTTTACCTCGAACCATTATGACCCTTTTGGTCATAGCATTTTGAGATTTTGGTAACCGTAATGCGTGGCTACCAAAAACACGGCTAAAGCTAGTCGGCCAAAGATCCCATTGTATGTCATTTCAAAATCTACTACATCGAACGAGATCATTTCTATTTAGAACTTATCAGGACTTCAGAATGTAACTGGTAGGGACCCTTGCTCAATCAATTTGGTCGAAGATCCTAGGACTATGCCATGATGGCATACTTCACATGTTTTGTTTTTAATTTGAAACTCGCATTTCTTCTATGCCTCCCATAAATAAAATACTAAGAGAACTATGTTCATCAACTAGAACATGATTAACCTTACAGTTATTTGTAGTAGGTTCTACAATGATAGGTAACCTAGTTGGTCGAGTTGAAGAGACGGGACAGTCTTCTCGACCAAAGGATATAGTTGTTTCCAACTATCTAGATGGCTTGATGGTGACTAGTCCATCGATGAGGTTCACCTCATGTTCTATGGTCTTCAGTTGTCATCTACACTCGTAGGAGAAGGATCCACCAAAGATCACATCAACGGTGTGATCTGGCTCCTGGTACTCCATTGCTTCATTGCCATCGTTATCCTTTTTGGTGCTCGTTTTTTCAACCTCCTGTATAGAAGGGAGAGGACCCTTACCTGAGTAGTAATCCTCAAGATTTTTTTGGCTAGGCACGATAGTTGTGGAGGCTATGCCCTATCATTTAGTGAAGTGGACACCACCTCCTGCTTTTCTTGGAGTCATAGGTCGAAGCCTTTCCTTTATTCTGACTAGAATAATCCTTTTTACCCTTGGTGTATTTCTCTAGAATTGCAAGAACTTCTTTGGTATTGGGCTTATGATTCTTCTTACCCTTTGGTGATTTCTTCATCTTATTTTCTTTCTTCTTTAGGCTTGGTTGAGAAATCTGTTCTATTTGATCGATGGCCTTATTCCATTTGACCGCTTCACTAGTAGTAGTATATTTATCGGCCATGTCGAACTGCTCAAGAATTGTCCATGGAGGGTTCGTTGCGTTGTCCTCCATAAACTGCATGTTCCTTAGTCTAGTCTTGAACACCTAGATAACAGAAGAATCTATGACCTTTGGTATATACTTATGAACCTAACTGAACCTTTTGATGTATTGTCACAAGGTCTCATTAGGCTCTTGTCGGATTCGATGAAGGTCATCTTCCTTCCTAGGGCGATCATACGTCCTCTGGAAGTTGGCGATTAGTAAGTCACAAAGTTTTCCCAAGTGTAGATTGATCCTACTAGTTGGTTGAGCAACCACGACTGAGCAGAACTCTTGAGAACTGTTGGGAAATAGTTTGCCATCACACGTCGCCTCCCACAGCCTTGATTACAGTAGTGTAAATCTACAAAAATTCTAATGGATTTCTCAAGATTTGCCGGTCAGAACATTTCCTACCAGTGCACTGCTTGAAGGCCTACTGAGAAAACCTAACAACCTGTTATTAGGTCGTGGCTCCTTCTCTATAAAGGGGGTGGATTGTAATCTATTAGAGACCTATTCCTTCGATAGTCATAGTGAGGAGCTAGTGCCCCTATCCGATCATGACACTCAAATTGTGTCTCCGACCAGATACATGGTTCAGATGATGACGTAAATCATCTGGACCATATCTCTAATTTCATCTTCCATGACGAGGGGGAGGAGTTTCTTCATTTTCAAAGAGTCTTCTTTCCTTGTGGCTTCCTTGCTGAAACCTTTGAGTGGGTCTTGTGCGTGCTGATGGATTATTGTCAGCTCGACCATGTGGGATTCTGTCGTGCGAGGAATACACAGATGAAGTCAACGTTTTGCTATGAGATTGCTTTTGCTCCCAATACATCTCCGTGTGTCACATGGTCCACTGTAGAATTTCTAATACCTAACTTGCAACTCGAACATATCCTGGGCTTTCTATCAAAGTAGGGTTTAGGTTATATAGAATATCAGGCACATGTTATAGGTTTTCAACAATTATTGAAGGCCTCAGAGCATTCCTACCAGCAGATGGGGTACAATGACCCGAGTTGCACTCTGAGTTCCTTGCTCACTCCACGTGACTCAGCAAGTGTGGAGGGGAAGAAATAGGTTGACTAGATGGTCGATGTCCATCAGTTCCATTTCTTCTAGGTGATGCGACAACATTCGTACCATTCTGACCAATGGATTGCGGAGGAGTCTATCAGGAATAACCATGCACAACATCTACAGTGGTATCTACAGTCAGATTTTGAGACTGTTAGATAAAGATCAAATGCCCTAGGTCTACCCCCTCAAATCCTATACAAGCCCTCAAACCCTAAGTCCCCCCTCTCTCCTTCCCCCAACTACCGCTGCCTCCACCCCTTCCATGCACCGCCACCCACCTCCTCGTCAGTGAGGCCTGCTGCGACCAACTCCCTTCGCCTCTACCACCCCCTGCTACGGCTGCTTGCGCCACCCACGATGCCGATGCTGCATGACTTGTCATCCGCCGCTCCTTCACTATCTCCTAGCCGCTGGCGTACCTTCTTCCCAGTTTTCGGCTCACCTCCGCTTGATCCGTCATTGCCACCGACCTTAACCGCTTACCACCCTCCTCCTAGCCTGCATCTAGAGATGGTAATGGGTACCCGAAACCCGATACCCGGTGGGTTTTTACTCTATTAGGGCATGGGTCTGAGTCAATTTCCTAACCCATGGGTCTCTTAATGGGCAAAAAGCCCAACCCATCGGGTCTGCCGGGTTCGGGTACGTTCCTATAGTACCCAAACCCGTAAACCCATGGGTAATATAAACCCGATCCATAGGAGTTATAAATCCAGGCTCCCAGCCTCCCAGGCAAACCAGCCCAGCCCATAGCCCATTAGCCATTTAGCCCCAAGCCCCCAACTCCAATGCGGCAATGCCCCATTACCCATACGGCTAACCCTAGCTAGCACTCGCCACGGTCACTACTCACTCCTCCCCAGTCCCCACCCCGATTCAACAGCCGCCACAGCGGCGGCGCATCTGGCACTCCGTGCTCAGTCTCCACGCTCGCCCTCCCCTACCGCAGCTCCCGGTCCTGCTCCCGCCACTCTCGCCGCACGCTCGTCCTCCCGCACGCCCTCGCCGTCGCCTCGCCTTCCAGTTCAGCCCGCCGCCCCCACGCCGCAGCCAACGCACATCACAGCAGTAGGCCCTTGGCCATGGCGCTGCCCTCCGGCTCCAACGAAGATGGCCGGTGAACTTCTTCCTCCTCTCCATTAACCATTGTTGCAGCTCGCATTACTGACCCGACGGGCGACCCATGGGTACCCATTAACCCAGTGGGCATGGGTCTGGGCAAAAATTTGCACCCGTCACGGGTATGGGTTTTTTAGCGGGCACGTCCAACTTTCATGGGCACGGGTTTGGGATAGCAAAACCCAGCGGGTTTATACCCGTTGCCATCTCTACCTGCATCCAGTGGTGCCACCGCCACCCCCAACCTCCCTCTAAGCCTTGTGGACACTAGTGAACTCAAACCCTAACCGATAAGCCCTAACCCTAACTCGCTGCCTCCGTTGAAGATGCCGCCGCCGACAGTGACTAGAGAAGAAGACGACGATCAAGAGCCTTGCCGAATCTTTGTTAGAAACAGAGATAGAGGTAGGCCGGAGCATGAATCTTGGTGCAAATCAAACGATGAGACCTGTTCTTTACGGCTTCTAAAAGCGGCTTTTGGCTTTTGCTACAGTACCTAACTTTCAAATGAAGTATTTTCTCAAGACGGGTCTACAAGTTAATTGTAGTACACGTTAAAAGCCTAACATTTGTATAAACCAAAATCGCAAGCGAGTATCTCTCTCTATAATCTCTGTCGCAAACAGCTAAAATTTAAAAATTTCAGCCAAAAACCATAAGCCGCAGCCAAAAAGAATAGGCCCCAAGATTCCCCTTCCAAAAAAATAGTCGAATGATGTCTAGCATTTCCGTACTTGTATTGCTGATACATATAGTTCCAGAAGGCCGAGATATAGTTCAAGAGAAAGAACGTCAAACCTGCCAGCACATAGCTAACAACTTATGAGAGCATGTATATCTCTAGGTACTAAGGTAATGTCATCGGAGTGAAAAATTTCTTAGCACCAATACCAACTGATGGGAGAGTGGGTGCTAAGACCAAATTGCGTAGCACGGAAGCAAAACTTGGAAGGTTGTGCTAAGTTAGAAAAAGTTGAACATTTAGCACTTATAGGTGGTGCTAAGGATTAAAGTAAAAATAGCTAACTATGGTATTATAGAGAGAGATAATCATTTGTTGTGGATGCTAAAGGATGTTCATACTCTGGGAGCATTTTAGTTAGGCTCTCCCCCTTAGGTAAACTTTCGTGTAAAACTAGCTCTCGTGTACTCGGGACAGATTCTCCTCCCTCTGTTTCGTTCATTTTCATGTGTCGCCTCCTGATTATGTTTGAATTGAGCTGGATTTCCTACAAAAGATGGTCACATACTCATATGCATAAAAAATCTTTCCCAAAATTTCTAGAAAATATCTCATGGCATCGTGTTATATATACATTATAGAAATCAACTAGTTTAACAGCTCCAAGTTACTCGAAGAAAATATAACAATATGGGGAATATTCCTTTTCTTCTTTGGACAACGTGTTCTTTGCGGTTGGCTCAAAAGAATCTATTTTCGTTACTTCGAACCCCACAGGTCACCACTTTGTTCGATTTGATCTTGCGTATGTACCACACGAGTCCCCCAATGCCGATGGCTGCTGAGATTGAGAAGACAACACTTGCTGCAAGAAAATGGCCAAATTATTTCAGAATCCTACTGTTTCATCTGAAGAAAATGGGTCGTAATTGTTTGTTCAAACTGGAGCAAGTGTGAGCCAGGTTTTGGGATATATATTGTTCTCACCGGCTACAACTCCGGCCGATGCCTGATACCTTGAGACGCGGCCATCTGTAATAAAAAGATCAGTCTGGCACTAAATATCAAATATGAACTAGTATGATTTCCACCATAAAAAGGTAGGGATATAGCAGAACAAATATACCATTTTTGGTATATTTCGTAAGCAGATCATGGCACTACAGGAATTAAAGTAGCGCTCTAATATGCAATTTTAGAGTTCACAACTAAGGAAGAGAAGGAGAGGGGCAAAATGGTTAATACAACAAGGAATCAGTCATAGGGTGGCAAATAATTAAGAAAAAGTCTATATAACCCCATGAACTTTGCTCGAAAGTTCGTTCAACACCCTAACATTAAAATCAGGTATCTAATTAACATCCTGGATTATGCAATTCCATCCATATAACACCCTAGCCTAGTTTTGCACGATGGTTTCGCATACGTGGCAATTAAGTAGGTGGTTTTGCCACGTAGAATGGCAAGCTAGCCATGTTTGGTGACTGATTAGGTGGGGCCCACATGAGCTTCTCCCCAAAATTGAAACAGATAATAGGGAGCTTCATGCAGTGTCGCCCATACGAGTGCGGCTAGGAGCTCGACGTCGCTGAGAGGAGACGACGATGGCATGACGAAGGCATGGCTTGGGTTGGCAGCACACGGCTTTACGCGAAAGCGGCTATGGCACATTGCCACCATGAAGATGGCGACTTCGCATGACTATAGCAACAATGCATTGCAACCGTGACAGAAGGCGGTCACGCAAAATGTTGGTCATCTCACGGTCTTCAATTTCCCCACACAACATCCTCTCGTTCACTGGGCCACTTAGAACAGTCACACCATCATCGTCTTCCCCAAGTTCGGTGGAGATGCGGCCTTCTCGATCTCCTGCTCTAGTGAGCCAATCCAAATTTAGTCCACGTCGAAGTGTGTTCCACATCCATTTTACTCTTTTCCCTCACCCAATTTCATATATTCCATAGCATGTTGCTCGAATCATCCTCATCTTCCTCTCCAAGCCTGAGCTCCACCGCCGTAAGCCACCCCATTGACCTCCCCAGTCAGTGTGTGCCCGTCCTCTCTCTACACTTCAAAATGTATTCCAGAGCAGTGTGAACTTGGTAGGCTAGGCATGGAGCCTTGTAACACACTGTACTTGTGCCACCACAAGAGCTTCGTCGTGTCGTTGTTGGTCACCATGGGTGGAATCGCAAAGGGCACCTCACCACACATTGACGCCACCCTTAGGGTCGCTGTGCTAGGCGTGTTCCATTTTGTGGGTCACTAGCCGCTGCCCCTATCTCCCCCTCATCGGCGCTGAGCTTCTAGCCACGTTTCTAGGGTCGCCACCCGTTATAGCGTCCCTCTCTCTGTTTTGATTTGGAGAAGTTTCTGTGGGCCCTACCTGTAATTCACTTACAATCCCTCTAGCTTGTCATCCTACGAGGCAAAACTACTTACTCATGATACCATGTAGGCAAAACCACCGTGCAAAACCCGGCTAGAGGGTTATATGGACAAGATTACAAAGGTTAGGATGTTAGATACCTGCTTTTAAAGTTGAAAGTGTTGGACGGACTTTCAAGCAAAGATTAGGGGTTATATTGACTTTTTCCAATAAGTAATGAAATGGGGGAGAGGTTGTATATCCTAGAATGCCAATGTATGGAGTGAGGTATAATTACTTATCCTCTCTTTTTTTTTGGGCAAAATCTTGACCAAACCTCACTGTCAAAACTCTGGTAACACTAAATTTTGGCTCAAACCAAAAACCTCATGATCTTACCCCGATGACCGAGACGTTGCACTGAAAAAAAAGGGACCCTACAATGAAGAAACCTATACCTCATATGAGAGAACATGATCTACACCTCATGATCCTACACCGATGACAGAGACGATGCACTGTCTATCCCTCATTCGAATTTTTTGTCTGAAACCAGTCAGATTTTAGCCCCGGTAGATCTCAATCCAACGAGCCATCCACCTCCCCCACCTCCTATTAAAACGAATCACACCAAACCCTAACCACCAGTTGCCTTCCACCTCCACCTACCCCTGCTGCCGCCACCTTGACAACGGGAAAAATCATTCGGTTTGAAAAGAATTTCGGAGGGTGATGAAAGTGACGAAATTATAAAATTTCATTCATTTTGGCTAAAAATTCAGACAAAATATTCAAACAGCATTTGAATTTTGACGAAATTTATCCAAACTTCGGACAAATTTTAGGCAAATTCAAGTGAGGATAAATTCAGCCAAAATTTAGCCGAGCACTGTTCCTTTCAGTACTCTCCGAAAGGACCAAAATTCCTGAAATTTCGGCAAAATTTTGATGAAATGTTTAACCATGCTCGACACACCACAGCTCCGCTGCCTCGCTTGCCAGCAAGCCTCTCCCACCACCACTTCTGACTCTCACAATGGCTGCCAGTGCCACCCCGCCTCCTCCACCATAGCCCCACCTCCGTCATCGCCCACCTGCTTTCTTCCTTGTCTTTGGTAGCTTGTTGCTGTCGGATCCACCACTGTTGACTACCTCTCCCTCCTAATTGCTCATCAATTCTTGTCGCCTCTCGTCACCCACCCCCTCTTTCGACTTGCGGCCAGTGGCACCCCTTGCCACCCCGTCGCCGTCATCACAACCCGCCCTGACTTTTCTCTAAGTTTAGAGGTTCCGGTGAACCTCGAACCTTAACCAGTGAACCCGAATCCTTAGGTGGTGGCAATGATAGGAGACGGTGGTGTATGAAGTGATGGAGCCTCGTTGGAGAAGAAGGTGGGTGGGCGCACGAATCATGATACAAATCGTAAGGTCAAAATTCGACTCGTATTTCAAAAAAAAATCGTTCGATTGATTTCTAGCAATTCCGTAATTTTTCTATATCTTGAGAGCATTGTATACTCCAAGTTCCATCAAGTCCGGGCTATGTTTATTAGAACCCAATAATTAAAGCCAGAGCCCGCGCGCGCACCTGCACAGTCCGTGGTGGAGTTCCGGCCGTCGTCGCAGATGCAGACGAAGTCCCTTGTTGCCGGATCGAACCCACACGTGCCGCCAGCGCCGCGCCGCCGGTCCTCGCACTGCAGGCAGCGCGTCGTCACGGGGATCTCGAAGTCCACCTTTACCCCGTACTCCGGCACCTGGTCGTAGGGCGGGAACTTGTCCCCGACCGAGTGCCAGTACACGCTGGTGTACGCCTCGCAGTGCCGCAGCATCAGCCGCAGCGACTCCGCCGCGCGCGGGCGGTACGCGCAGCAGCTCATGTTGCTCTCCTCCAGCGCGCCGCGGCACCCGGGCAGGTTCCGGCACAGGTACCCCGCGCTGTCACATGCCGAGTCGCATCGCTCCGGGTACCGGTCGCAGATCACCGGCCGCGGCGACACGATGACGCGCTCCTCGTCGCAGTTGAAGAAGAGGTAGTCATTCCTGGGGGACAGCGAGAAGCGGGTGCTGGTGTCGAGGCTGAATGGCGCGGCGTGGATAGATGTGAACGGGCGAGCGCACGTCCACATGGAGGGGTCCGTGACGACGAGGTGTGGGTCGGCGTAGTCGGCGCCGGCCACCGGGTACGTGCCTGACGGCGTGCGGAGGCGGAGCGTGGCGTTGTCGGCGCAGGTGAGCATGTTGCGGTAGTACGGGCTGCCGCAGCCGTCGTCGATGCTGAGCGGGTAGCGTACCGGGATGCCGCCGCAGCTGTCGCGGCAGAGCCCACCGGCGACTGAAGAGGGCGACATTGAGATAATTAGAAGGATCGTCACGACATGGAGATGGTGATGGATCTCCATTGGTGAAGATGTCGAGTTGACGAGGGGTGCAATGCAATGCCACCGGGAGTGAGTAGCGCTTCTCTGCCTGTGAGTGTCGGTGTGTGAGAGTATTGAAGCAAAGAAGAAAGGATCAGTAAAGAGTGATGGCTAGCTAGCCTGAGGTGAGGCTACTGCTTTTGCACTTTCGCTTTGGAGCGAGCCTTTGAGCTTTTGCTTTGCTTTGCTTCGGTTAGTGTCTTGTTTAATGCATTGCCGGAATCTAATCCGTGTCGTTGGTCGGCTACGTATCACCGAAGCAAGGCATAGCGCGCCAACCATGGTTTACTTTCTCGATGAGTACACTATTATTCCATTACCTTTTGGGTGTTAGAATTTGGCTAACGAAGTCACACTCTGAATTTCTCTGAACTCACACGCACTCAGGTGGCTGCTACGGATTTGAACAGTATTCTGTCGAAAATCCGACAACACAGAAACCAGGATGGAGCAAAAATGGTTTAGGCGAATGGCTTGAACCTCCAAATCAATCTGGGGTTCCCTTTAGACTATTATTCATTACTTAGTGTAGGTTACATGCAAAAAATGGTCAATCGGAAATGCAGGATCTCCTGCTAAACTTCCTTCTGACTCGGACAAAACGAGAAACAGAAAAACTGCTACTGCTACTGCGTTGCTAACTGCATTCCGGTCATTCCGGTTTTATTCCAGCAAAACTCGACTGTAACTAAAACAGCAAAAACATAAAATTAAACTGTGCTCAAAATTACAATTGTCTTCAACATTGGGCTGAGTATTCTTTTTTTTGGAATTGCTAAAAAAATGTCGAATGTTTTTTTTTTTGAAAACAGTCGAATTTCTAGCTTTGCAATCTCCTTGGATATTTATGCTCAGGTCGACGAGGCCATGTTCTGGCGGCGAGTTAGTGCAGGGGAGGTGATCGACGGCGCGGCTTAGCAATGGTGGCGCTGTCAGAGCTAGGGAGAGAGAGAGAGGCAGGTGATGCCGGCTGCTATGTTGGGGGTGGCAGAAGCGGCGAATTTTTTGTACGGATAATCTTTTTTTATTTGAAATTACAGAAATATACCTACGGGAAATTTTTTACAAAAATAGGCTCCAGTCGCCCGTTGGGCGACTGGAACCTTTTGCCCAACCCGCCCGCGACACAATATTTGTCGCCGCACGCTGGAGCGACTGCATCCAGTCGCTCTTCCGTGTGGCGACTGGCATGCAGTCGCCCTCCCATTAGGCGACTGCATGACGTTTATGTAATTTTTTTTATGAACGATTGACTATAAATGGATCGGTATATACACTGTTAAGTGACATACGATGATAATTCCTTTGCGGTGAACCGGTATGTTAATATTTTTAGATGACTTGATATATGAATAATTGCATGCGAAAAGAAAAGATGATAGACTTGTTTCAATTTAAATAAACTTCATAATATAACTGTGAGTAACATGCCGCGTATTTTCTCATTACATGCATAACGTATAGCATCGGCAACACCCCTCACTCGCCACCCTAGTGTGCCCCGTCACCGCGGCCTCGTCCTCCCATACGGCCCCGCTTGGCCGTCCTCCGGTGCAACGGGTTACGATACTCCGAAAAAGTAAAACGAGCAGGAGGGTGTCGCACCCGCCCCTGCGCTGGTGGAGTCAACTGCACCTCTGGCTGTGTGCCCTCCGGTGCACCGGGGAGGGCACTGCCAGAGAGAACCTCCGGGGCCGCGTCGGAGAACTGCCCGGGCCAGTCCGCAAAAAACTGGTCCACATCGGCGTGGGCCGGGGAGACACCGTGCTGCTGGTAAGTACCTGCAATAGTAATATCGTTAGTTCGTTGCATGTCGTCTTGGGATAAAAACGAGATCGGACGATGCGTACCCGTAGTTGGCGCCATCGAGGTAGGAGGAGGGGCGTACACCCCCTGCGTGTGGAAGCCAGGGATATGCGGAGGAGGCGTGAAGTGAGGTGGTGTAAGAGGCCGTGTCCACGTACTACCTCCGGGCTGCTCCGGGTGAGGTGGTGTAAGACGTGTCCACGTGCTACCTCCGAAGTAGTGCCACGCTGGTCGGGGTGGCACTGGTGGACGACCAATCGGAGCGCTGGGCGTGGGTGTCGAGACCGCCGGTAGCTTCGTGCAGGACAGCAGGCTAACAATACGTCTACACCCGGCCTCCACCCGATGCACAAAGCTGATGCCCTCCTCGTGGGTCAGCTCCGCACCAGTGGCGACCCTCTCCAGTAGTGAGGTGGACTCGGTCCATAGGACAACACCGACGTCAGCCTGGACACAAAGACATAAAATGGTCGATCATCGAAACGACATTGCCATTTGGGAATCTTTGAAATTACATGTAACGTACCGCGATGTGAGCGTCGCGCGCGAGGTGCGCGGGGTACGTGTCTGTCGGAGCGGCGACATGTGTGGCAGGTGGGTCTACGACATGTACGAGCCTTGTACGTGTTCGCCCCTGGTACCAGCGCAGGTACTCCGCGTAGTCTCTGCTGTCGTATGGGCAGTCCTGCTCCACGCGGTCGTCGAGCGCACCCTCCCACTGCGCGACCCAGGGCTGCATCTTCGTCGACCAGTCCGTGCCTCTTTTAACTCCCTTCGCGTTGTGCCTGCGTATAGAACCATTATGTAATGTGAGTATTTGCGACCACAGTAGTAAGTATGTACATATTTAGCAGAAACGATCACTCATGCGTGCACGTTCCGCGGAAGCGATGGTCCGACTGGTACAGGAAGCGCCTGCCGTAGCCCAAACTGTCGCATGACTCGCTGGGGTGCGTAGTCCTCCACGTAGATGTGGTACACGAGCTTCCAGCGGGTGAGCCAGAAAGCCCGGTCACGCCAGCAAAGTGCGGACAGCCCGTCAGGAGCGCGGGCTTGCACTGCCGTATCTGCGTAAGGCTCCCAACGCACGTCGTCGGCTGTGAGGCGGTCGAACTACTCCACAAAGGGCAGGTACGCCCGCGTGACCTGCACGTGCGCGAACTGTACCTGCAAGAAAGACAAGTTGTTTAGTATGACGATTGTCAATAAGAAAGAAATAGTTGACTGTGATAATACTTACTCGTCGACGGCACCAGAGAGAACCCATCGTCGGCCGGTCGACGTCTCCCCTGGATACATCTCGGGCCCGTACGGACCCATGTTGTCTAGCACAGGTCGTCCGAGGCTGAAGCACTCGAACGACCACAACTGCAGCAGCAGGGGACAGCACGTGAGGATTGAGTTCGCCTTGATCCTCGTGCACACATCGCACAGGGCGCGGTACATCGCGGCAAGTACGGCCAATCCCCAGCTAACCTGGTGGGGTTCGCCGTCCGCGATCGCCCTCGCATAAGCAATAAGGCGCATTCACGGAGTTGCCGTGGCTGGTGGTGAAGAGCACCCAACTAAACCGCCACAGCACGTATGCCTCCAAGTGGCGCGGACCTGGTAATCGTCTGCCTGTGGAACCATACGCTCCACCTGAATGCAAACAAGTTGTTATTAGTATGTAATAGCACAAACAAGAGCTTCGAAGACACGATCGATTTTAAAAACCACGTACCCGGTACTGTGCGAGCCACCTCAGCATCAGCCCATGGGTCTGATCCTCTCCGAAGATGTGGTGGTCATCGGCCGGTGGAACGACTCCCTCGAATCTGGCGAGCAGGTCAGCGCGCCACTCGGCCGGGGCCTCCGGTAGGAAGGCAGCGCTCCCGCGATCGGAAGGCCAAGGAGCAGGGACACATCCTGCAGGGTCGGCGTCATCTCCCCGAATGGGAGGTGGAAAGTGTGCGTCTCGGGCCGCCAACGGTCCACCAAAGCCGTCAGCAGGGAACGGTCGAACGGGAAGCGTCGTGATCGCTCCACGCCCGCCTCATCCTTGCCCGCGGCCAAGGCGGCTCCATCCTCCTTCGTCGCCTGCGCCATCCGAGCAAGAGGGAGTAGCCCGACATCCCACAGCCTGCAAACAAAGTGAAGGTCAGCACGGTACGTTCTTATGGTAGAACTAAAACGCTGGCGTAGTGCAAACCTGGCAGTCCAACGGGGGTCGAGTCCCCAGGCCACGCGAGGTGTGCGTGTCCGAACCACTCCCAGCTCGGGCGGCTCGTCCGTGCTCCCCGGTGGCGGCACACGACGGGAAGCGCGGTGCACGCGGTTCACGTGCTCGTCCAATAGTGGATACCGCCACTCGGAGTCACGTCCATCACGAGTCATACTTGCAAAATTTGGATAGTAAATTTTCTACATGTAAATATGTCCACTAAAATTTTTTAAAACACTTTCGACATTAAATTTTGTACATCTAAATTTCTACACTAAAGTTTTTATAGTAATACATCAAAAATACTATACAAAATTTGTACACTACATTTTGTACAATAATACATAAAAAAAATTCTACATCTAAATTTTCTACAATAATACATAAAAATACTATACAAAATTTTGACACTAAATTTTTTATATCTATATTTCTAAACTAAATTTGTAAACTAATTTTTCTAAACTAAATTTCTAAACTAAATTTCTAAACTAAATTTTCTAAACTAAATTTTCGAAACTAAATTTTCTAAACTAAAATTTCTAAACTAAATTTTCTACACTAACTCTTCTACACTAAATTTTCTAAACTAATTTTCTAAACTAAAATTTCTATATCTAAATTTCTAAACTATATTTTCTACATCTAAATTTCTAAACTAAATTTTCTAAACTAAACTAAATTTGTAAACTAATTTCTAAACTAAATTTCTAACAATAACAAAAAATACCTGCAAATCACGCTTTCCCTCTCCTCTTCTCCTCCTCTCCCTCTCATCTTCTCTTTTCCCCCTTCTTCCTCTCCTCTTCTCCTCTCTTTTCTCTTGTCTTGCTCGGTCTCTCGCGGTCGCAGAACAGTGCCCGGCGGTGGCCGAGCGCGGCCTTTTAACCCCCCCACAGTCGCCACATGATTGGGCGACAAGATTGCAATCGCCCAACCGTGAGGCGACTGGATTCCAATCGCTCCACCGTTGGGCGACTGCATTTAATCGCGCAACGGTTCGCATATAGTCGTTGGGTCGCCGCCTGGTTGGGCGAAAGGCTCCAGTCGCCCAACCATTGGGCGACTGGAGCCTACTTTTGTAAAAAAAATTTCCCGCGGGTATATTTCTGTAATTTCGAATAAAAAAGGATTATCAGTACAAAAAATTCCAGAAGCGGCTATGGTACTGCCTCAACGGTGGGCCTCATCGACAGTAGGGCGGCAGCTAGCTGGTGGGGTTAGGGTTAGGTGTTGGAGATGGTCAAAAAAATTGTTGGGCTAAAGAATATACGAATGTTGTTTAGTCACACCTTTTTTTGAAGGCATGAGGGGTGCATGTGGCTAGTGTGCGTCATAGTTGAAGTATTCGAGAATTTTTTTATAAATAATCCATATTTTATTTAAAATAACAGTAATATACCTGCGCGAATATTTTTGTACAGAAATAGGCTCCAGTAACCTAACGACTGCATGACATGCAAGCTGTCCGTAGGCCATTGGGCGACAAGGTCCAGTCACCCAATGTTTCGACGACTGCAGCCTATCGCCCAGCAGCTGGGCGACTACAATTGCAGTCGCTTGGCTGTGCAGTGACTGTAAACAAGCCATTCCTAGAGGTAGTGTGGGTTAATCCATTTGTGATTTTTGTATATTATGAATGGTACATAATTTGTTGGATTCGCAATAAGAGCTTGCGATCGTTGTATGTTGTTGTAGTGCAAGAAATTTCATGAATTTTTTTTAAGAATGATTGAAATAACAACGATTGGTAAGTACGAAGGTAAGTGATATTGTGATGTAACCGGGAATTCGTACATGGAGGAGGAAATATGCTTGTCCAAATTAAAATAGACTTCATAGTATAGTTGGAGTAACACGGCGCGTAGGGTTTGATTACATGCATACCAAAGAGCATCATGTACGATGCAACAAACAAAACTGCTCCTACGATACATATGCGCATTTTTTTGGAATGGAACTAAATTCGACCTTCGGAGAGTAGTTAGTGCGGGACGGCCCGACCTACTACGTGGACTAAAGCCATTTTCGCTTCCTTGCGAGCTTGGCGTTGAACTCCTCAGTGGCCTCTTTTACCTTGGCTACTATTTCTCTCTTTTCTCACGCTCCCTTTCGCAAGCCTCGCGCTCCCTATGCGTGCATGCCTTGAGATGAGCTTTCGTCTCCCAATGTATATGCTCGGTTTGCTCGTCCTTACGGCACTCCTCCTCACGGATCTTGCAGGACCTTTTGACGTTCCACTCCTCGAAGTCGAGAGCCCACTGGTCCTCTAGGTAGATCTCAATATCGATCCATTTGCAATAGCCACATAGGGGTTCCGAGAACTGTGAGTACACAAAAGAGGTTGTTAATGCATACTTTAAAGGAGAAAAAAATAGGGGAACATAGTGTAACTGGTTCTTAATGACTGTCTATAGCTGGTGGTGTCCCGACGGTGGTTGGGATAGTCATTGGAGTAGTTTGCGCAACCCCAATAACACATACCCTGGTTGAGGTGGTGCTTAGAGTTGAAGAACTTACATGGGTCCTAGCACCAACATAGAGGCAGCGTCTCCCCATCGGACGGGTGTTGCGGCGGGCGGGTGTTGCGGTGAACGCTCGGCAAAAATATTTGGGATGGGGTTGTTGCTACAGGTGACATCATTGTGGGGAGCTGACCTCGTAGCACGCTCGGCTTGTTCGGCCCGAGCCGCAGCAGCTCTTGCCTTTTCATCACGGGCAGCATTAGACCTTGCTAGGTCACGAGTCTCCTCCCATTGTTTTATTATCTTGCCCCATAGCTTCTTCTGCGTCTTGTCCATCTTGGTGTGGTGAAGCAAGCTCTGGTGTAGTGTTGGGTTTGCTTGTGTAGTGTTCTCTCCGAAATCTCTTTCACCTCCTTTTATAGGGCCCCGTGTGGCCTTCTCGTTATATGAAGTTGCCCCATATGGTCTTCTCGCTGCATAAAGCTGGCTCGCCTGGTGTAGCCACTGTGCAAAGCTGGCCCATGTGGCCTTGTCACTACACAATGCTACCCAATGTGGTCTTGTCAATGCATAAAGCTAGCTAGTCAGGTCTTCGCACTGTGCAAAGCTACATCCTTTGGTCTTCTTACTGTGCAAAGCTGACCCGTGTGGTCTTGTCGCAGTGTAGAGCTGCCCCATGTGGTCATGTCGCTGTGCAAAGCTGGCCCATGTGGTCTTGTTGCTGCACAAAGCTATCTCATCTGGTGTAGTCGCTGCGTAAAGCTTGACCATCTAATCTTCTCACTGCGCAAAGCTGGGCCATGTGGTCTTATCACGGTTTAAAGCTAGCACATGTGGTCACATCGATGCGCAAAGTTGGCCCATGTGGTCTTGTCACTGCGCAAAGTTGTCTCATCTGGTGAGGTCACTGCACTAAGCTGGACCGTCTGATCTTCTCACTATGCAAAGCTGGCCCTTGTGGTCTTGTCATGGCACAAAGCTGCCCCATGTGGTCATTTCGCTACGTAAAGCTGGCCCGTGTGGTCTTGTCGCTATGCTAAGCTGTCTCGTCTGGTGTAGTCACTGCACAAAGCTGAACCATCTGATCTTCCCACTGCGCAAAGCTGGCCCCTATGGTCTTGTCGCTGCACAAAACTGCCCCGTATCACAAAGCATGTGGCGACACCCCCACGGGCTATAAAATGCATGCTCAAGCCATTGATAGTAGGAATAACTATCTTTGCCGTTCCAGAGTAAGATACCATGACAGACCCCAATGAGCCAGTTGAACATGGGTCACCAAAGGGGGACCTTCCTCTTGAAAGGAGGAAGGACTTCGGTGTTAAGTATCGCTTGTTGCCAAACAGGTGTGCTCAGACAGTGTGGTCGAAATGCAAATACATGGAGGACGCGGTCGTGCAAGTGGCAGAAGGCCATTTGGATGGCAGGCAACGTTTCTTCCGATGCTCACACTCTGAGGTACAATTAGGCAATCGTCTATTTTATAGTACTACTAACAGAGTTTTGATGTTAATGTTCCTTTCTAGCAGATAGCCAAATGCGACTTCGTGCGATGGATTGATCCTCCCAATGAATAGTACATTGCGAGGTATGTGGATACGTTGTGGGAACGAATCGTTGACTTGGAGGCACAGATTGAAAGTCTCGAAGAGCACAACGATGACCTCCATTAGCAGATACAGCACGAGAGGGGCATCGAGGAGGTCATCAACATAGGAAGTTCATACGATCTAACATGTTGCTACGCGAACCCTAATTGCATATGTGCTTGCCACTACAATGATGGCCAGCCACGTCTGAGGCGGTCCCCTCTACAACACTCTATGTGGGTACAACGAGGCTCATTCCACCTGTAGGCATCGACCTATAAGGTTATACCATAGTAGTACTCTCCCCTATTTGTCGCAGTATTTTTCAATGTTGTTAAGTATGTAATCGAATGGTTTGTACGACGGTGCGGTTGTCATTAATTGAGTGCACTGTTCGAGTGGTGCGGGCGTTAGTGTTGTTGCCATTAATTAAGTGGTACGGGTGTCGACATGGATTGAACAAACGAATATCATGAAGAGAAGTACAACTAAGGTTGCAACAGTATTGCAAACATCACTTAGTAAATAAGAAATGTAAGTAGTACATGAACAACAAATGTACAATAGCACTACCCCCTCCAATAGCCTCCGCAGCCCCCCTCCTTCGCCACCCTGGCCCCCTCCGTCTCTGCATCCGTGTCCACCCGTACGACCCCACTTGGCCATCTTCCTCAGCGCCGGGTGTCGGTGCCCCGACAAGGTAAGACGGTCAGGAGACCATCACATACGTCCCAAAGCAGGAGAAGTGGACTGCAGCACCGCCTGTGTGGCCACCGGTGCACCGGTGAGGACACTCCTAGAGAGAACCTCCAGGAGTGTGGCTTGAGGTGCAGAGCCCATCGCCTGGCCGCCCTAGTCCAAAAAGTACTGGTCTGTGTCATCCTGGCCTGGGGAGACCCTACATCTCTTATCCATGGGTATGAGACCTGCAGTACAAATATCGTCAGTTCGTTAGATAAAGGGATGAAAGAGAATCGAAAAAAGGCAAAGTGTACCCTTGGCTAGTGCCATGGCGTGGTCAAAACCGACTAGAGGGACGTACGGCATGGCATACGCACCCTACGTGGGGAAGACAGGGAAGTACGGATGATGGCCAAACTGCTGCACTGGCGTTGCAGGGAGCCGTGCCCATCCTGACCCCCAGCCTCGTCAGGCTGAGGTGGTGTAGGACGTGGCCATGCAGAACCCCCCACACGGTGCCATGCCAGACGGGGCGGCCCCGATGGACGCACCATGTGTGCACCGGGCATGGGCGTGTGGACCTCCACGTGTGGATGTTCTGCGACACCGGTCGCCCGACTTGTATTGGAACAACCTGACGTAGGTCGAACTAGTGCATCACATGATGTGCCACATAGTCCATGATGAAGACATCATCCACGAGCTTCTAGCGCGTCAACCATAAAGCCCAGTCACGCCAGCAAAGCAAGGACAACCCATTAGGAGCACGGCTCTGTAGTGCCATAGGTGAGTATGGCTCCCAGCGCACTTCGTCAGCTATAAGACGGTCCAACTACTCCACAAAGGGCAGATATGCCTGTGTAAGTTGGATGTGCACGAACTATACCTGCAAGGAACAACAGCTGTTACATACGATCATCCTTAATATGAAAGAATTAATTGCAAGTCATACTACTTACCCGCCTATGACATCAGATAGAACCCATCGTAGGCTGGTCGACGTCGCCCTTGGGGTACATCTTGGCCCCGTACGGAGTCATGTCCTCGAGCATGGACCATCCGAGGCTGAAGCGCTTGAACGACCATAGCTGCAGTAGCTGCAGACACCCTATGAGGACTGAGTTTGCCTTGGTCCTGCCACACATGTTGCACAAGCTGCGATAGGTTACAGCAAGTGCGGCTGAGCCCTAGTTGATCTGTGGGGCCTCGCCCTCGGCGATGGCCCTAGCGTGAGCGATGAGGCGCGCATCGATGGTGTTGCCATGGCCAGTGGTGAAGAGCACCTAACCAAACAGCCACAGCAAGTACGCCACCAAGTGCCGCGAGACCTGCTGCTCGTCTGCGGCCGGGTCTATTCGCTCCACCTGAATGTAACCAAAAAGTGATTAGTACAGTACAACAGAAATGAGAGCATAGAGGATCTAATAGAAAGGGCGTCAAGCATGTACCCGAAACGATGAGAGCCACCTCAATGACGGCCCGTGTGTCTGACCCAGCGGGAAGACATAGTACTCCTCCGCGGTGCTAGGCAAAAGGACGCCTTGGAACCTATCCAGCCGGTCCGTGCGCCACCCGACCGGGGCCTCCGATAGGAAGGCAGCAGCTCCCACGATAGAAAGACTGAGTAGGAGGGAGACGTCCATTAGAGTAGGAGCCATCTCCCCGAATGGGAAGTGGAAAGTGTGCGTCTTCGGCCGCCAGCGGTCCACCAAAGCTGTTAGCATCGTGATCGCTCCGCGTTATCGTCTCCACCCATAGGCAAGGACGGTCCATCCTTGTTAGTGGCCTGCACCATCCGAGTGAGAGGGAGTAGCCCAGCATCGCTCATCCTACAAAGCAAAAAAGGGTCAGCACGCACCCTACTTATGGCAAGAATATAACACTGCCGGAGTACAAACCTGGCTGTCCAACGTGGGTCTACCCTCCAAGTCACTCGAAGTGTGCGTGTGTGGACCTCCTCCAAGTCAGTCAGCTCCTCTGCGCTCCCTGGAGGCGAGACACGACGGGAAGCACGATGTAGCTGGTCGACATGCTCGTCCAACAGGCCATAAGGCTAGTCCAATCCGCGAAGTTTATGAGCCATACCTGCAAAATGAATTCAAGTTAGCATTTATGTGGAACAAAAAACATCGACTGTAAAGCAACAATAAATAGAACATGTAAATAAACAAAGAAAAATACTAAGCCTTCGTCTCCATGTATGCCATAATTTTCGACGAGTACGATGTTAGTGGGTTGGCTGCATAAAGTGCGTCATTTGGATGCCTTTCCCTGAAGTAGCCAATTGTGTGTGCAGAACACCTCCACGATGGCGATGAGGGGCTGAGAACGAAGGCCCCTGAGAACCCAGTTGTACACGTCAGCAACATTAGTCATCATTATGCCATACCTCGTGTCATCCGTGTCGTGTAGCAGAGAGCACTTCTCCAATGGTTCTCCCTCGATCCACTGCAAGAAGCACTTGATGTTCCATGAGCTCCTCCTCCTTAGACCAGCTACATTATGCTCATCCAGTGCTGTGAGGCATTCGAGTTGTGCTGCCCCAAGCATGGCCAGCCCCTTGTTCCTCTCGTCGATGCGCTTCCTGCTGTGCTCGTCCAACAACGCCCACAAAGCATCAAATTTTCTCTACTGGTTCTGCATAGCCAGCCTCTTGACCTACTTCATCAATGGTTGCTTCGGGAACTGCTTGAAGAAGTTCACCCCTAGGTGATGAATGCACCATCTGTTTCTTATATTCGGCTAGGGGAAGGGCTCATCGGGGTCTTCCTGAAGTTTTCTTATGGCCTTCACTATCCCGGCGTGACGATCATGGATTACGCACACACCAGGATGAATGTTGACAACTCTAACCCTTGCATGTCTAAGGAATCATAGCCAGCTATCATAATTATCACTTTCCACGAATGCGATGGCCAGGGGCATAATTTGATTATTGCCATCAACGCCAATGGTTGTAAGGATATGACCCTTGTATTTGCCAGTTAAAAAGGTCCCATCAACTAAGACCATGGGATGCATATGCCTAAATGCCTCAATGCACACACCAAAAGCTAAGACGACCCTCTGCAACACCGCAAAACCTGACGGCCTTGTAGATGGCTTGTCCTTCACAGCGATATACGTGCCCGGGTTCCTATCCTACAACACCTAAAGCATACAAGGAAGGTTGTCGTAAGCCGCCTCGAAAGATCCGAACCGTTTTTCCAACGCCTTCTGCTTCGCACGCCACGCCTTCGCGTAGCTAATCTTGTACTTGAATTTCTTCTCGATAGCCACCATGATGTACGTGGCCTCTATGTCCTTCTTTACTATCTCTCCATACATTAGATTGGCTATGAAGGCGGACGTTAGGTTACGATGCCTCGGCAAGACACTACTGAGAATGCAGGAGTGCAGCTCCACCTTCGATACAATCCAGTGAGTCATATTTTGGTCTACGTGCGTGCACCTTCTAAGGACAACTGGCCCACTCGCACTTCACGATGTACTGCTCTGGCTAGATTTCACGACCCGAAAAGTCCGCTACAAAGACAAGGCCCACAGCTTGATGGAATCCTGTAACAATGCCTTGTTAGCAAATATTAAATACAACCGAACCTCTATACCATGATACTCCTACGGTGATTCGTGTTCATCATGTGTGGCAACACCCTTAGTATCAAACTGGCTCCATTCCTGTGGGATGGGAGCTTCGCCCTTATCCAAATTGTCTTCATCGTCCTCCTATACAACCTCCTCTTCAGCCCAAGCCATTCGGTCATCGCTCTCCATTTGATCCACTATGTGCTACATATGCTCCCCTTCATCGGCTTGTCATGCAGCCTCACCATGCCGTGACCATTCTTCCTCTCCTTCATATACCACATTAGCCTCATCACGAGCAACTTCCTTCTCCTCACCAACATGCGGGGCGCCTGAACTGCTCACACCTCCCGAATGATAGCCATCCGTGCGACCTTGCACAACTTCTACTGGGCATGGTTGCACAAGCATCACGTACTCGTATCCACGACACTGACACCCTTGCACAAACCCCTTCCATGCAACAGTATGCATCAATGTTCTTAACTCCCATCTGATTTCCGTGGGAGATCGGCTCCAAAGCCCTTGTATGACGACGCTACACACCTCGGGGTCTAAGGAAAAACTGCAGGTGAGCCAGTGCATCACATCTGCGATTCGAGCATTCTCGCCATCCGGGTGTACCAGAGTGGCTTGCACAAAACCGCTCAAGTCAACATCGTTTGAACCTTCACGAATGGTGCCAATACCGTAATGCACTTTCAGTGTAGTAGGTATCGGCATTACTGATGTCTGCCTGTATATATTTTCAATTTTGCAACTAGTCAAATCGCATCGCATATTACGGAAGCGCTGATGTACTATAATTTTCATTTCAATGACCGTTCGCCTATCGTAATCAACTAAACTACCCTCGTAGCATTAACTCCTTATTGGCAGATCTTGTCTCGCTACTCGAGCTCTCTCCTAATGCAAATAATTCCTAATGGGTTCGGACAATTTACATGACATATTGATTTAAATGTCAATATATCAGTTATAACGGTACATATGATTTTTCAATGTACTAACGACATTACATTCATTCGTAATCATAAATGTTATGTGTTGTAGGGGTGGTCCCCACCTAAGCCCAGCAGGCCTATTAGGAGGTTGTAAGGCCCGAAATGGGACATGTATAATGACGAAAGTGCCCCTGAGGGGGATGTTCAGATGTAAGGGTATCACTGTAAAAACACTCCCCATGAGGATATATATATATACATGATACAGGCCAGGGGGAAAACCCTAAGCCATTGCTCACCTAACTCTCCACTACCATACTCTCTCTCTCTCTGTTTGGTCTGTAGCCACAACAGTTGGCACCGTCCGTGGGGAGGAACGGAGAGCAAGCCTCAAGATCCGAAGAAGGATGTCACCGAAGAAAGCTCCAGCGTCGGCGGCGAAGAAGAAGAAGGCGGGAGTGACGGGGTCTCGCGTCAACACCAGGGCTTCGGCGTCGGCAACCGTGGGCGTGGATGGCGGCGCGGGCGCGTCAACAATGAACGCCGGCGAGCACGCCATGACGACCGACCCCGCCACCGTTGTCACGACAACCGACCCTGCCACCGCCGCCACGACAGTCGGCACCGCACCGCGTATGGTGGAAGGTCCCACCGCGGGCACGGCGACAACCGTTGACAGCGCCGACCGGGTGGCCGGGGGCGGCAGCGCTGGCGCCCACGTTGGCGCGGCCGTCGTCCCCCCGCCCGGTGCGGAGGCGGCAAGCGGTCCCGGCGGCAACATGGGCCTCGTCGTCGACTCCGACGTCCACCACGCCACCACGGCAGGTAATCCAGGAGTGCAGACCGTGATCCCCGCTGTTCTGACCATGCAGCCAGGTACATCGGGCGCTCCGGCTACGACTACGGTGGAGAACGCCCTGCTGGCGGCCCTCAGCACATTCCAGCGGGAGTTAGCGGATCTCCGCGAGGCCGTACGGAATATGCAAGAGGCTCGGAGCCAGCAGGCTCCACCAACGGTCGCGCCGGAGCCCACGCCAGAGCGGGCGGACAGCCGAGACGCTCCCACATCTAGTCGCGTCCCGCTGCGGTGCGTCGACCCGGAATCCCCACTCTCCGTAGGCTTGCAGCAGGCGGCATGGCCGGAGGACTTCAAGTTCCCGAGCACCATCGAGTCATACAAGAGTGACACGGACCCACGGGAGTTCATGCGCGTCTACGAGACCGCCATCGAAGCCGCCGACGGGGACGACACCACGAAGGCGAAGGGGCTGCAGGGGTGGCGCTCTTTTGGTTCTTCACCATTGAGCCAAATTCCATCTACGCGTGGGAGCAGATTTGCGACCAGCTCTACAACAACTTCCAAGGGAATACAGCTCTTCGCAGTCAAGCAAAAACCCTCGGAGAAACTCCAGGACTACTTCAAGTGCTTCGCGAAGGTATGTTGTCAGGTCAAGGATGTCAATGAAACGACCATCATCAATGCAGCAGTACAGGGTCTTCGCCTGGGGCCGCTGGCCGAATACAACGCGCGGAAGCCAATCAAGATGGTGGCGAAGCTCTTCGACAAGATGGAGGAGTACGCCAGAGCGGAAGAGGATGCGCGGCGGCGGCGGCAAAGTGACGACTCCGATACCAATCGGGCGGAGGACTCGGTGAAGAACGAAGGCTCGCCGAAGGAGGGATCCTCGAAAGGCAAGTGCAAGCAGAGCCGTCGAAGGACGCCTCTGGATGCAAGGATGCCCAACACAAGGAGTCATCGGGCGACAAACCCAAACACGGTCAGCAGAAGTCTCGGAATGCCCGTTATGTCTTTGACATCGAGGGTGGCTCCGAAGATAGCACCCCCGCTGGCCGCGGCGGCAGAGGACGTCGGGGCTGGGGGTGGGGGCGCGGTCGAGGATGCGACGACAAAGGCTGCGGAGAGTACGACGATCAATACCACAGCCAGTGGTGCGAGGTCCATGGTCGTGGCAACCACGACACGCGCGCCTGTACCGCTATCGCGGCACTTCGACAAAGCATCACCAGGGATAGGAACCCCGAGGCGCGTCCACCCATCGTAGCCCACGTCCAACAACCCTTGGAAGCCCCCACGCGGTTCCAAGATCAAGGGACGCAGCTCCAGGAGGGCCCCTACGGATCCAGGTTCACGTACAACAACCTCGGGAGGGCCTCCTGCAGCTGCAAGCCCCAGAGGGAGCCCAGCGCAGGGTCATCAACGTCATCTCCGGGGGTTCCTCGCTGGAGTTCGCCTCAGCACGGCAACGGAAGGCCTACATGAGGAGGCTACATCACGTGGCAGCATACCTGGCGCAGGCGCCGCCAGATTGGGCGCAGCATGAGACCACCTTCACGCCTGCCGACGCCGAGGGTGTGGAATTTTCACACCAAGATCCCCTGGTCGTCCAAGTCGCCATCGCAGGATGCGACGTTAGGCGCGCCCTGGTCGACGGAGGAAGCTCCGTAAACATCTTATTTGCAACGGCCTTCGACCAGATGGGGGTCCCCCGAAGTCGGTTGGGCCCTTCGAAGATCCCACTGCAGGGTTTCGGCGGTCAGCCCCTGCGAGCGCTGGGCTAGATATGCCTGTAGGTCTCCTTTGGCCAGGGTGACAATGTGAGGAGCGAGGATGTCACCTTCGACGTCGTCGACATCTCGTACCCTTACAACGCCATACTGGGGCGACCAACCCTAAACTCTTTCGGGGCAGTTCCACATTACAGCTTCTTGTGCATGAAGCTCCCCGGACCACGGGCAATCATCACCATCCACGGCGACCAGGATATGGCTTGGCGCATAGAGCTTGGCACCAGGGGTCCGCACCGTGAGGCTCAACAGAACACCTAGACCGGGCGCGCAAGCACGAGGATCCTAGGCGGCTTCGGGAAGCACCTCGCCAGGCTCCCGCGCGGGTCGCTTTAGCAACAGAGGCTCCCACCGTGCACCGCCTCGTCATCAGGGCAACGACAGTCGCGGCCGCTCATGCCTTCAAGTGATCAGCAGTCAGTACCTCGTCTTTTGTAATTGCTCGCCCGCGCAAGTGAGAGTTCAATAAAGTTCACCATTTGCAAAATTGTTTCTGTTTCCTACAAAGTCACGCGTCCGCACGCGCACTCTCTGCGAAAAAAAGGCGGGTATGAGTATAAACAAAGTCACGCATCCGCGCGCGCACTCTCTGCGAACAAAAATGCGGGTATGAGTATAAACAAAGTCACGCGTCCGCGCGCGCACCCTTTGTGAACAAAAACGCGGGTGTGAGTATAAACAAAGTCACGCGTCCGCGCGCGCACCCTTTGTGAACAAAAATGCGGGTGTGAGCATAAACAAAGTCACGCATCCGCGCGCGCACCCTTTGTGAACAAAAACGCGGGTGTGAGTATAAACAAAGTCACGCGTCCGCGCGCGCACTCTTTGCGAACAAAAAACGCGGGTGTGAGTATAAACAAAGTCACGCGTCCGCACGCGCACTCTCTGCGAACAAAAACGCGGGTATGAGTATAAACAAAGTCACGCGTCCGCGCGCGCACTCTCCGCGAACAAAAACGCGGGTATGAGTATAAACAAAGTCATGCGTCCGCGCGCGCACTCTCCGCGAACAAAAACGCGGGTATGTGTATAAACAAAATCACGCGTCCACGCGCGCACTCTTTGCGAGCAAAAAACGTGGGTATGAGTATAAACAAAGTCACGCGTCCGCACGCGCACTCTCCGCGAACAAAAATCGCGGGTATGAGTATAAACAAAGTCACGCGTCCACGCGTGCACTCTCTGCGAACAAAAACGCGGGTATGGGTATAAACAAAGTCACGCGTCCGCGCGCGCACTCTCCGCGAACAAAAAGGCGGGTATAAGTATAAACAAAGACACCTGGGGGGACGCCTCCGCGCGCACTGTACGGAGTATAAATAAGGCGTAGCGCTGAGGTCTGCCTCCGCACGCACTCTACTACCACCACTTCGAAGGGTAGGGGACGGAGCGTTCGCGCGTCTACTTCGACTAGGCGCCAGCTCCGCTACCACCACTTCGAAGGGTAGGGGACGGAGTGCTCGCGTATCTACTTTGACTAGGCGCTAGCTCCGCTGCCACCACTTCGAAGGGTAGGGGACGGAGCGCTTGCGCGTCTACTTTGACTAGTCGCCAGCTTCGCTGCCACCACTTCGAAGGGTAAGGGACGGAGCGCTCGCGCGACTACTTCGATTAGGCGCCAGCTCTGCTTCCACCACTTCGAAGGGTAGGGGACGGAGCGTACCTACGTACAGGCGAACACAGAAGTATAGCCTCACGAGTCTACCGCGGAATAGCGCGGTCTTGAGCAATGACGAAGTCTATATTCATCACAAGATGTTTACAAGGAGGCGCAGCGAGAGTATACAAGCATCTTCGGATGCGCACAACCGCTACTCGGCAGGCTCCTCCTTAACGCACGTTCGCGCCGGAACTTCGCCCAAAGAAGCCCGGCCCGCCCAAAAATGCAGCAACTCCTCGGCCCTTCGCCAACGTCGGAGGCGTCGTCGGGTCATAAGGTCAGAAAATAGCGGCCGGTCCCGGTTGGGTAGCTGCTTGGGGCACGGAGGTACACAAATCAGAACATGGAGAGGCCAAGTTCTACTTTATTCATAGGAAAGGCATTTATGCTACAACACACGCCAACGCACAAGAACCCCGGTGTCACACCTGTGGGTTCGCGTTGCCCACCAATGCCTCGGCATCGCCTTTGTCATGCCGAGGGACTTCATCCAGCCACAGGCCGAGGTTCCCCTCACCGTGCATGGTCTGCCATAGCTCGACCTTTGCTGCGGCCTCCCCGATGTACTCCCAAATCCTCTCATGGAAGAACCGCACGGCACGGCGAACGGCGTGCACGGCGCCGGACATCACTCCGGCCCCGGCCAGCATCTCCAATTGGGGGTGAGCTAGCCCGTCGACGTGTTGACAGCCTCGGAGCCGTAGAAGCGTGCACATTAGGCACGACGTCACATAAGAGCAATGGTCACCGAACAACGTTGCGGCGTTACGTGCAAGGTTGGCTGCATCCCCGATCCGCCGAAGCGTCCGCGATAGCTCTTCCGGCCCGAAAGCGCGGGGCGGCACCTCGGCGATGAGGCCTTCAAGGGTGCCTTCCAAGGCCAGCATGGCATCCCACGCAGCCACTGAGGCATCGCCAGAGCCCCGTCCCACTCCACAAGAGACGCGGCAAGTTGGCCCTTATCCTTCTTCAGGGCAGCGATCTGCTGGAGCAGGCCATTCTGCTCCTCCGCAGCTTCTTGTCGCGCCGCTTCTGTGGCTGACAGCAGCGCCGTGGCCACATGTGCTTCGATGCACGACTTCGCCTCCGCGCACTCTGCTTCCAAGTGGTGGATGCGGTCGTCCTTGGCGGAGTGCGTCCCCTCGGCTACGCGCAAAGCCTCTTCGGTGGCCCGCAACTGTCCCTCTAGCGCTCCCTGCTCACGGGCGTAAGCCGCCTGCAATGCCTGAACCAGGATGAGGGTCTGTGCGCCGAAGTGGTCAGCAAACCCCTAAAATCCACATACAGTCACAAGGCCAGATACTCACCCTCACTCCCGACACCTCCAATGCGTCCCCAAGGCGCCCCACCTCATAGGTCAGCAGCTCCTGCTGATCTTTACTTGCAGCCGCGTCGCACGCGACCCCGCGCCACGCTCCCAGCACCTCCGGTTGAGGGGTGAAGTCCGCTAAGTTCGGGCGTGTGGCGTCCGCGGCGGCAGTTCCGGGAGCGCTGGACGCCCCCCTAAAAGGAACGTCCCCGCGTCTCGGGGATCGCCCGTCCTCCGGGATGAATGCTGCTGAAAGATGGCGTGCCGATTATAGTCCTACGAGAGCGATGTAAGGCTATGCTAAGCTACGCTAAGACAGTTTACCTTCGGTGGCAGCCGGCGGACTTCGTCGGGGCGTCCTCTCAGCCTCGCGCAGAGCAACCAGGGTGCCAGCGCCCTCGGATGACATTGGCCCTAGAGGCCGGAGAGCCTCCGTGTCGAAGCCCAGCACTAGCCGGTCCCGAGCTTCCGCCGCCACGGCCTGAGCAGGAGCCGGGGGGACGTCAGGCCCGGGGGCTTCGACGTTAGAGTCGGAGTCCCACAAGCTCCTGATGCGGCCCGCCGCGGTGAACCCCCTTGGCGTCCGGTAAGGAGGCGATCGAAGGCGTCGCCTCTTCGCCTTGGGGGAACGAGGCGGGGACCTCGCTCCGGCAACCGCCACAGAGCAGGGCTCCACCGCAGCAACGCTCGCGGGCGAAAGCTCCACTCTAGCAACCTCCGTAGGGGGCAGCCCCACCTCGGTAGCCATCGGGGGCGGGGGCTCCATTCCACCAACAACTGTAGAGGCCAGCTCCGGCACCATCACCATCGCAGGCGAGGGCTCCTCCCCAATGTCGCCAACGGACGTTGACCCCACCTCAGCGGCCACTGCGGGCGACGAAGCTTCCCCCTCCCAATCGTTCGTGGCGTGCTCTTGGTCTCCGACACCTCCCAAAGACTCCTCGCCTTCGTCCCTCGCGCCCGTCTCCAGGTCCGAATCGGCGTACTTCACCGAATCAGACTCGGTGTCCGCCGCGTCAGTGGGAGCGACGGCAGAAGTCCGAGTCCTACGGGACGACGCCTTTTTCCCTTTGCCACCGTCGTCCTGATGGCGAGGTTGGCTCAGAGCTGGGGGGGCGCGCTCTGGCACCTGAAGACCTAGGGCCTCGCACACGCAGTTTATCCGCCCCAGCTCCGCCTCTGAGGTCGCAGGTGTGCACAAGGCGTGCTCCCTGACCATATACGGCCTGAGGAACACGCTCACTGCACGTTTCGCTTCCTCCAGACTAACCCCTATAAGCGGAAAGAGTCGAGGTTAAAAAAACAGCACAAGGAACGAGGGGAGGTCACCATGTTGACCAAGACTTACGAGGATTGGAAGGTGCCGGTAGCGAGGACACGGATGGACGGACATTGTCATCCCGAAGTTTCCCAGTAGCGAGGCGCCACTCAGGGGCGAGCGGCACCACGCCATACATAACAAACTCCTCGGCGAGGTGCGCATGTTGAAGCGGGCGGTGATCCCCACGAGCCTTCGTGCTCTTCGCTTGCCTCCTTGTTGATCGACACGCCAGGCGTGGTGTTGAACGCCATGGGTTGGCCCGTGCACTCGAGGCCGCTGCCGCTCGCCACACGGTGGTAAAACCACCGTCGCATCCAGTTCGGCTCCCACTTCGCCCGGGTTGAGTTGACAGGGAACGAAGTTGACGCTGCCGAAGTTGGAAAACATCTCGTCTTTCCGCTCCTTCGGCTGGCAGCGCGCGTCATGAAGAAATGCGAAAATCGAGGCACTGGGCCAACAGCCCTCCGTGCGCAAAGCCCAGCTGTACACAGCAAGGCGGGCCAGCGTGTTTGGAGTCAGCTGCGCCAACTCCAGCTCGAAGGTCCGCAGCACGTCACCAACAATCATGGCGAATGGGATGCGGAGCCCGGCTTCAAAATAGGCGACGAAGACGATCGCCTCCGACTTCTCGGGTCGCGGTTCCACCTCGTCACTGGCAGGCAACCGTACCTCCCGATGGTACGATAGCTTCCCCTCGCACAGCAGCCCACGGATCGTCTCCTCCGTCACAAGTGTGGCACCCAAAACGCTGGAACACGAGCCCTCTTTCTCCGTCGCCACCAACCATTTGTCCACCGCCGCTGAACTGCGCTTCTCGAGCGTGTACTCCACCTCCAACGGCACCGACCGGCGGGAGACGGCGTTATCGCCGACCGTCCGGACGAGTCCTTCACCGCGCGGCATCGCTATCCGGAACATAGACGGCGGTAGGGAGGGCAGCGCGGCAGCAGGGGGCAAGAAGAGTAGGGGGCGAAAAGAGGGTCCAAAAGGCGTGAAGAGGAGGAGCAGATGCGGCGACATAGGGGCTATTTAAAGCCCCTTCATCTCCCGCATCGCCGGTGAACGTAACCGACAGGATACAAACCGCTCACCTCCCCACGACCGAAGCCGAAGCGACACAACTGTCCACGTGCGTCGCGCACGATCGCAGTCGTACAACGGTCGGGTAGCGCACGATGTGCCAATAGCTTCCCGCCACGTATCCACACCATCTGGAACAACTACAAGTTGCAGCATGTAGCGTACCTCCCAGCACGTGTCGGCACAATTTTTGGGGCCATCGGCCAACTTCGACAGCAGTTACACCGGAGTCCCCGCTTTAGCAAGGAGACCCCGGCTTCTGCCCCGGCCTCGCCTCGTGAAGGGGGCACCTCGCCACATCGCCCTCGACCCGGGCGGCAAGCCTGCAGACCACCTCGGCCTCGACGGCCTGGGGCTGGCCGCCACCTTCCCAGCCTGTACGTTGGGGTCCAGCCAGACCTCCGACACGACCCCGCGACAAAGAGTAGGCCAAATACGGAGACCAACAGGCCCCAAGTCCGCGCGAAGGTGCCCGACCAACGCGACCGGCGGCGGGCCAACAGCGCAAGGGACACCGGTAGCATCCTACCACGCGTCCCCCCTAGGGAAGGGGCGGGCGGCTGAGGTCACGTGACCACTGACAGCACATAACGTGTCAATCCTGGCCCACCACGTGTACCCTCCCGTTGGGACAGCGCGTACGGCCGTAGCCACCTGTCCCTAACAACTCAGGGGTTGGCGCGATTCTCGCGGCCTTTAAAGCGTACTTTTGGACTGCGAAGCCACCCAGCATCGCCAGACCAGGCGAAGCCCCTCAGCCAATCCACACCCGGACGACCCCGGGGCGCACGCATCGTCTCCGCTCCGGCTTCGGCTTCGCCACCACAAGAACGCACAGCCGAGGGTGGCCCGGGCAACCAGGTCGAGGTCACGTCTTGGACTTCTCCGGTAGGCCCGCCGGAGACGCCCGACTCCGACCGCTCCCATCTCACCCAAGCGGCTCCGTCGACACATTCAACCCCGTCGACACCCCCCACTTCGGCTCCGCCAACATCTTTAGCTCCGCCACGGCTTCAACCCCGGCCTCGCTACCAAGGGGCCCTGAGGGTGAGAACGACATCAAGGTGGTGCGGAGACGGGTAGGCACCGGCCTAGCCGGCAGTCGTCATCAGGCCCTCCAGCCCCGGGTTCGCGCGAAGACTCCGGGGTAGACTCTGACCGAACCAGCCAGCCACGATTGGCAGCCACCTTCCCTCGGGGTTCGGCCAAGCAAACTCCAAGCCCCCGGATGCCGAAGGCCCAACTAACCCGCATGGACTGAGGAAGACCTATCTATGAGGGCAAGATCATCCTAGCTGTCCCCGGAACACGCGTCATATTGAGCAGCACAGCGCAGGCGGTGGACCCCGGCGCCCTGGCACCAGGACGAAGATAAGTTTTTTTTTCGAAACTCAAAAATAGGCATCCTTCTATTCATCAACATTCTATGACAATGCCCATCCGCGCTAATCCTACCACAAGACAGTCCCTTCAAAGAATGCGACCGGCGGGAGCCCAGCGGTTCGGCTGCCCACGATCGGGAAGCGCAGCTGCCGACAGCTGGGGGTACATACCGGTAGGTGGGCGGACAACGCATGACGCGCCACTAGCACCTTGCCACGCATCCCGACCCCTTGGGAAGGGGCGAACGGCTGCGGTCGTGCAACCGCTGACAACCCACGACGCGCCAATCGCGGCTCGTCGCGTGTGCCCTCCAGATGGAACAGCGCGTCCGGCTGCAGTAGCTTGTTCCTGACAGCTCAACGGTCAGCGGGATTCTAGGTGCCATTAAAGCGCATTACCGCACCGCGGAGCCGCCAGCCATGTCGACATCTGGCCGGGTGGAGCCCCTCACCCTACTCGATCGCCCGGGGTTATGCGCAGGAGTCTCGCACACCTCGCCCCTAAGAGAGTCCGCGATGCGGGGTTTGTCTCCGCCTCTGCTTCGACTCCACCACTCAAGGAACCTGCGATCGAGGGGAGCCCGGGCAACCAGGTCGTGACCACACTTCGCCAGCAGGCCAGGCCCGCCGAAGGTGCCCGACTCCACCCCGCTCCTGGCTCCGACTTTGACCCCACAGCTGGAGGACCCCGGAGCTAGGACGACTCTGCCAACTCGCCCGGCGATGTGCCTTCGCGGCAGGGCGAATACTACACCAAGCAATAGGCTCCATCGAGCGTTAAGGAAGCTCACAGGCCGCAGGGACGGAGGGGGCCAAAGGGCTCGGCAACATGGCTTCGGCCCGTGAAGCCCTTCACCATGAGAGGCTCCTGTTGTAGGGGTGGCCCCCACCTAAGCCCAGCAGGTCTGTTAGGAGGTTGTAAGGCCCCAAATGGGACATGTATAATGACGAAAGTGCCCCTGAGGGGGATGTTCAGATGTAAGGGTATCACCGTAAAAACACTCCCCATGAGGATATATATACACAATACAGGCCATAGGGAAAACCCTAAGCCATTGCTCACCTAACTCTCTACTACCATACTCTCTCTCTGTTTGGTCTGTAGCCACAACATTATGTATTATTGTTTACTACAAAACTAATGATTAAATTCTAACAAAAGTATTGACTAAATTTTAAATAACTACAAATTTCTACGAAGGCTTAATTTCTACATAACATTGACTAAATTTTCTATAACTACAATTTTGTACGTATGCTAATTTGCTAAGGATGCTAATTTTCTACAAGTATGTTCACTAAATTTTCTACAACTACACTAAATTTTCTACAACTACACTAAATTTTCTACAACTACAAGTTACTACGGCTGCTATTTTTCTATAACTACATTAACTAAATTTTCTATATAAAAGTTGTACTATCGTTTTCTACATCTACAATCTTCTATGGATACTAACACTAAATAAACTATCTACTTCATATACAAAAAAAATAAACTACAATATACAAAAATATATACTTCACAAAAGTCGTGAAACATCTCCTTCTTCCCCTCCCTCTCCTCTCCTCTTCTCTTCTCTTCTTACCCCTCTGTTCGTTCTCCGCTCGGCCGAGCGCCCGCTCGGCCACACAGTGCTTTTATATGCACTTCCAGTCACCCAACCCTTCGGTGGCTGAAACTGCAGTCGCCTAACCAATGGGCGACTGGAGGCAGTCGCCAGCGGATTGTTTGTGTGTCGCGCGATCGTTGGGCGATTGGTTCCAGTCACCCAACGATTCGGCGACTGGAGCCTATTTATGTAAAAAAAAATTACGTATGTATATTTCTGTTATTTCGAATAAAATATAGATTATTTCTAAAAAAATTCAAGCATTCCATGTCTAAAAAACGGCTATAGGACTTTCTCAGTCTTTGCCCGCTACACGTCTTGGGCCATTTTCTCAGTCTCTCATGGGCATGCATCGGCCTTATTCCGGGTCGAGCTCAATAAAGCTCAGCCCATTAACACCCCTCCCTCTCCCAGAATACAGCATAAGGAATAGGAACATTTGGTCTTGTGGAGTTTGGAGAACACACTATCAGTGTGTCTAGAATCTTTGCCATTGTTTTTTTCCCCTTGATTAATTTTGTACCACCGGTTTTTCACTATATCAAATTTACACCCCCCGGGACGAGCCGGGGGATAGCTCCTCACAAAATTGCACTCTAAAAACTAATATAGTTATGTTTTTAGAGTACAATTTTGTGAAAAGCTACTATTTTTCCCCTTGAATTTGTACAAATTCTCCAAGCTACTGGCACCACTAATTAGGAAAAAAGTGGAAAATCTGAAAATGTTTCTCGACCAGCGGCATAGATCTAACACTCCCAAAGGAATAACGGCAACATAACGCTGCTAAAAACTAGCTTCTCGCAAGTTTCAAACTAAAACCTGCGCAGATCGTCAGCGCACCTCCATGAACCAGACCACCTACAAATGAGCTGAACTCAGATATGCCATTGCAATCAGAGCTCATGTTTGCCCTTCAGAGGAGTAGTTTAGACCATATACGTTCACTTCGGGAAAAAAAAAAGTATCACACACATATGCCCTCACCCTTGTGTATTGCGCATTGCAATACTAACTTTAACAAACTATTATGCCTCCCAAAAAATCTATATTGACTATATTGATCAGTGTTAGTTTTGGCTGTCAGCTTGCCGTGAAAAGTCGAGCTGAAAAACCTTTCACTTTTATTGATCTATTCCACAAGATTGTTAGAACTGGTTGTCCCCTCCAATTATATAAGTAGTAATAGTGCTGCTGCCATAGCAGCCATGTTTAAAAGTGCTATGACTTTTTGGTTGATTACATGAAAAATTAAGAGAGTAATTGGCACTTGTATTAAGAAGCTACTCTATTTAAAGCGATTCCTGCAATAACTTTTATAAACGGCTTATAGAAATCATATTAAAAAACCATTTTATTCAAAAAACTAACTTTGGAAAATAAAAAAAAATAGAAGTTATTTGAAACAGTACCAAATTTTAGTAGCAGGTATCTGGGTCCAGCAAGTAGAGTGATAATTGTAGTACAGTACTTCCACATTTATTGTTTAGATTTTCTTCTGTCACCGTACATAGTTTAAGTTTATATATTTATGTATCGAAACCATCTACACGCCATGTGAATCGGTAAGACCTCAGCAGTCAGCACAATGGAAGTGCAAAACTAATTAACGAACGCAGCACATTCTTCATATTCGATTTGTTTATCGAGTTCAAAAGTCTATGCTCGGTTGTCTTTTTTTTTTAAAAAAAGTCTATACTCTGTGGTCTTCAAAAATAGTATATAATCTATGTTTAGCATTACGCTAGCTTTTTTAAAGCATTTTATATTTCTATGTTCCAATATAATAACCATTTGATATCTATTTTTTTTGTTATAACAACAAAATTCATACTAGACTCAGTATAGGTTCATGTAACTGACTAGATTCCACAATGTAGCACAGCACATCAACCGCAATCTGCAAACCAACCCCTTGGTAAGCAACATTTAGATCCTTTTCAAAAGTATTGTGGCAAGAGATTAAGGAAGTAAGGAACACTCGTATTGAGAAATCGCTCTATTCAAAACGGTTATTTCAGTGACTCATATAAATAATTTATAGAAATTATCTTAAAAAACTACTCTATTTAAAAATTAATTTTTAAATACTAAAACGAGAAGTCGCTTAGAAAAGACTAACGGGAAGAGCATGTGACAACGGCACATCAACTGGCAAGCGGATCATTTGTTAGTCCCAACTTTCATTCGATGTAACAAGTATATAATTAATTTATGGGCAGCCTCATTGATCGCATGAATTGTGCATCTGTACTAGGCTACTAGGCCACATTTTATTTACAGTTGAAATCTTCATCAGACAAACCTGGATCGGATCAATCATATGTCCCGGTACTTTATTGGCATAGATCGCCGGGGAGGAGGGCATATCTCTGTACAGAGCCGAGTAGCTTGCCTTGTCTGCGCAGCATCTACCCTGGCAGTGGTATATTCCATTCGCCATGTTCTCGCAGCAAATGGCAGAGATTATGAGTAACATTTAGCGCTACAAGATTGTCTTTGCAAGGCATGCAAACATGTGAGCGTGATTGTTGGATCTGAACGCAAAGGAGCTAGCTCTCAGCAACGTACGTCATTTTTTGAGGGGGCACATCGTACATCATTTTATCAGTGTTACCAAGGATTTGTGGCCCAAAGGTGTTAGTGTGTTACCGGTGTGGATCTATGTTATCGGACCAAAATTGTCAGGTGTATGTGTTAGGTTCAATCAATGTTAGTGGAACAAGACTTTTGCTCTCTCGAAAAAAAGATTTTGATCAATCAACATTTCGTGTTTCGGCAATATACAGATTAGGCCAATGATGTTCAATTTTCTGCTCTAGCCTTGTTTTCCATTTTGGTTCCCAAGTAAAATTTTGAGAGATTGGCTAAACGAAAGCTTCCTGCAACTGTGAAAAAAAGAAAAGCAATGCCTGTACTACAGAAATAAAAAGAGAATAAGAATATGCTTAAGAAAAACAAGTGATATACTGATAATATTAGAATTGAACAACTGCGGAATGGTGCTCACCTAATACGACTTTGCACCTATTTTCTAAATGCAGAGGCTGCACGCTGCTTCAGCCCAAGCTCAACAACTGTGGAATGGTGCGCGCAGCTCACAAACGGAGGACGAGTGAATAAGAAGATTATGAACTTAGGTTCATATGTACTAGCAATCTATGCCATCCATTTATTTTCGAGATCTGTGTGAAAAGCTCTTTTCTTATTTTCCCTTTTTAACCAGCTGATGGGAGAGAGATGGGACCCGCACAGCTAACTCTGTCTCACAGTCTCTCCGTATCGCCCTCTAGGGCTAGAAAAAAAAAACTAGGTGGAGCTCAAATCAAAATTACTTTTATTAAAGTAGTTATTACGTTTAAAATTGAAATGTGTCTATTTCAAATAAAAAAGGTTAATGAGACTTGACTCGATAGTGACTTGTTAGCTTAAATTCGAGATAACCATTTAAACAATAAATAAAATGCCTTTAATGTCAAACTCTAATAATTTGAAAAAAATCTTGATAATAACTCGTCACACTCGATAGGTAGCTCTATCTCCTCCCACCTCGTCACTCTCTCATTCTCCCTCCCCATCTGTCTCATTCTCTGTCTTTTTCCGATCTGGCGAGCGGAGCAACCGGCGCGGCTGCAACACGGTGGTCGACGATGAGGTGGTGGCACGGTGTCCAGATTTGAGCCTATTCTATAAATGCAGAGGCTGCACGCTGCTTCAGCCCAAGCTCAACAACCGACGACATTGCCAACAAATTAAGATCAAGGAGAAAGCGAGAGCCTCGTAGGAGCGAAATGCTTGCAACAAATTACCGCTCTCTCTTTAACTTTTGATTTGAGCCCTATGCGGGATCCTTTGCTTTGTAATAAAACATCCTAAACTCCTCCTCCTTTATTAATGCATTAGGCAGTTATCCTGCCCTCTTTCGAAAACAAAACAAGAAAAAGATCCTGCACCTAATGCACCAAACCAGGTAGCGCACTCGAAATTTGGATATGCCAGTGGATTCTGTCTCGAAATTTAAACAATAGTCGGTTCATTGTTGCTCACGACTCACCGGAACCTAGATCAGCCACAAATGGGAAGAAAAGAAAAGGGGGTAAAAGATCAGACCAACTGAGCAACAAGTGGCAAAAGAATAACATTATCCGCGACAGGCTGCGAGGAGAAGAATAGAATAGAAGATCCTTAAAGAAAAGTTGTACGCTCCATCCATCGACCATCAGCCCATCAGGTCACCCAATTGGCCAATTCATATGATGCTCCATGTGCCAAGCTAGCTAACCTCTCTTTGCTGCATGTAGTAGTACTGGATCTCCAAGGCAACAAGGACCACTTATCCCGTGAAGGATAAGAAAAGAAATTTCTTAGGTGGTATAGTTAACATGCACTTTTTTGCATGCAAGTAGGTAACGCATTCTTTATCTCATTAGGTTAAAATTAGGACGATGTTTTTCTAAACTTTTGTGTGGACGATGTTGTGCATGCATGAGCACACACTAGGGCATGCCGCTTGGTTAATTAACACATGAAAGAGTTAAATGTCATCCTTGCATAGGAGGCAATCACCAACGGAAAAGCTTCAAGGTAAAGCTCGACATCGTGATTCCAGCTGCTTTCGGCTTTTGCTTGTGCAGGCGACAAGAATGTGCGCTTGAGGTGATCTCTAGCAAGCCATGTCGTAAGGGTAAATAACAAGTACTGCTTTTGTATATGTGCTCAAGTAGACAGGTCTCAATGTCTCATAACATTTAAGATTTTACGACTTTTAGTTTATCATACTCCAATTCTGAAGTTTCCACAAGTTGTCCGGGTCTGTCAACTTCGTCATCAATTTCCCCACTTTCATTGACTCTTTTAGCTGAACACACAATTTACGCGGATTACATTATTTGTAACGGCCGTCTTCTTCTTATTCTTCTTCAGATTTCAAGCAGACTTTGCCTGCCGCCGATGCTTCACTTGGGTCCCTATGGCCTTATAGAAAAACTCCTGTCAGATTTTATATGCCAGTAATAAACCCTACGCTGGAAAAGGCCCCTGATAAAGACTTAACCAAGCAGGCCCCGAGACCTCACACTTCTCCGCGGCTATTCAGCATACCGATCAATGTGGGATGCACGGAACCAAGATGCATGTAACTGTACTTCTCAGTGGAGCATGCATAGATCCCGGCCGCCATAGCCGTAGGATTGAAAGAACTCAGCGCTGCTTTGCCTCCAAACTCTGCTGACCTGCTGCAATTAGCACATTAATTAACTCTCATTTCCAAATTAAGAACACGATGCGCAACCAACAGCCAGGGTTGCACTGGCGCTTTGAGCCAATCCATGATAAATTGGCATTTCACTTCCATTCCTTATCAGAAACTGATGATCTTATCCAAACACCATGTAAAACACTCCCACGGATCAATTTGCCAAAGGGACGTTCAGTTTCCACGGATCGCCAGCCCATGTGGAGCAATCAAGCTGTAGCACCCTACGTACCAATATGAGATATTACTATGAAACGCCATCGCCAAAGTGAAAAATGAATAATAAAAGCAATAATAGAAATCACAATTAAATAAACTTTAAAGGTAATTTAATAAAGAATCAACAGAGATTGAAATAAATGTTTGAAACATAGGACAGGTGTAGGATCAAAGATACCGACTAGAGGGGGGTGAATACGAGGTTTTTAAAATTTTCTTGTCTACTTAATTATATCTTTACAATTTTAATAGCAAGTATGTAAAGCAATTAACCCTACACAATTCTAGTCAAGTAAACAACAAAAGTAGCTTTAAACAAGCAAATGATCACAATAATGTAAACAAGTAAGAGCTAGAATAAAGTAAGAGGAAGATGTACACAATCGATATTTTTACCGTGGTGTTCGGAAACTTACCGGTTTCTCCTAATCCACGTTGAGGTTAGCCCAAACAAATTGGACCGGCTCCACGAATTAAGCCGAAACATCTCGATCACTAGTGGAAGTTCTTCCCCGCTCCGAGTAGGAGAGCTCCGACCTTCACACAAACGTCGGGTCTTCTGATAATCGCCTTTGAGAAGATCACCGATCAAACATCTCTCAATCGTCCAGGTGTCGGCAAACACTAAGAATAATATAGACTTGGGCTTCACTTGATTTGCAAACTAGTGCCAAGAATTAACTAATGAATGCAATGCACTAAATTTACCCAACCACCTCAAATTGAATGCACAAGAGAGAACAATGGGTGGAATGAATGCTCTATGCTCAAGAAATGTTCAATGGGTCTCTTCTTTCTGTCCTTGAGCAGTGGTATAAGTATTTATACTCTCCACCAACCAAAACTAGCCATTTGGCACAAATTTCTAAATAATTCAGGATGAGCGGAACTACCGCCGTTATACGGCCGGTGGTACCGCTCCCATTTCTGGCGCGGCAGAACGCTATGTCAGAGCTCTGCAGTGACCGTTGGAATGTCGGCGCGGTACTACTGCCGTTGTAACTTGCGGTACTACCGCTCTCCGGTAGTTCCGCAAAGTCGGCGCGGTACTACCGCTTGAGCCGAACTTCCAAAAGTCCCAAGTTTGGCGCTATCTAGAAAAAGGCTCCGCTCTGCCTCCGGAGCTTCCGGGCTCCGGAAGTACCGCTTTGGATAGCGGAACTACCACGCCTTGCGGTAGTTCCGGCGTTGAAATCGCCGGTACTTCTGCTCCGCGAAATCTTGATTACATCCGGAGGTGCTCTCTGGAAAAAAGGTTCCGCTCATCCTCCGGAGCTTCTGGGCTCCGAAAGTACTGCTCCAAAATGCGAAACTATCGCTCACTACAGTAGTTCTGGCGTTGAAAGCGTCGGTACTTCCGATCCCGCAAAAACTCGGGTACCCCGAAGGGTGTTCTCTGGAAAAAAGGCTCCGCTCGGGTTCCGAGCTTCCGATCGCGGGTAAAAATAAAAGGGATCATATTCTAAGTATATGTTTGCCTTGAGCCATGTTGGGTCTTCACATTTATCCTTTGGCTTGCATCTTGTCACAAACATATGGACTTAACCTTTGCATACTCATTAAACACGTTAGTCCCATATTCACATAAATTCATTAATTACCAAAACCATTTTTAGGGGTCTAGATGCTTTCAACCGGTCCACTACTAATCAAATAAAGAACGAATAAAGCAACAAATAGTGGCAAGCCACGGTGCTGAAAACTCGAATGCTCCCACCCATGCATGCCGCTATCACTCCACTGACCTTTTACCTAAGAATAAAAAGAGTAAGCGTGAGATTTGGGAATCTCAGCAAGTACCCAACAACGGTCGCAACACAGCGAGTAAAGGACAAGTAAGCAAGCAAGCAATTAACACAGGTTAAGTGCAATGAAATTATATTATCAAAAACACTGATATAGATCGGAGATGGAGATCGCAGAAATAGTGTAATTCAAGAAAATTGTTATTTAGCAAGATATGGCAATGATGCTGGTGATTAATCCCCACATACCTGGTTATACGAGAATAGTCAGGCACAATGCTGTCCTCGACTGTATAACCATAGACGGGGTGTATATCTTGAGTAACGAGAGTGTACGGCCCCCGTACGTACCACGTAAGTGAAAATCTCCCATACATATGGATAATCCCACGCCAAGTAACCGTTATATTATTAACATGTTATATGGTGTGAATTTAAGGAACTAAGAGAAGGTTAAGATAAAATTAGGATAAGTGAGAGGATTTGCTAAGGTTGGAAATGAAGACACATAATTCCCGATATGAGGATGATAGGGGGTGATAACATGGTGATAAGGTAACTGATACATCATGGACAGATTATATAGTATGAATTTAAGGGAACTAATAGATAGTGAGGATAAGACTACGATTAAGTTATGAGAAGTGAAAAGAGGTGCTAGGGTTGAAAATGGAGAGACAGAGTTTCTGACATGAGGGTGATGTGGAATAATAATAAGGTGATAGTGATATAGGAATTATCCTAAAGAGGTATTATAATAAAGCTCACGCAATGTTATCAACCAATCAAGTTTTATTATGTGATAAGTGATTATTAGTCAGATTAATAGGTTTAATACATACATCCTTCATGGCTCAAATACAACATCATATAATTAATGGAACATAATATTAGGAAACTAAAACATAACAGCCCTAATATCAAAAGAGTGTTAATAATTTAAACCTAAGTTAAAACATGTTCATATGCTAACCCCCAATTAACGATTTAAGCATAAATTCTAAAACACGAATTAAAAGCATGAACTCTAGAACATTTTAACTGAGTATCCCAATAAACATAAAAAGCAGGTGAAATAAAGTAACCTAGAATATCATGGTATGAATACCATAATAAAAGTCTATAACCAGGCAAACATGAACGATATGATAATAATCAGACATCATTAGTGATATGATATTGACCAGATAAGCTTTAGTGATATGCTAGTAGCCAGGTAACTTTAGCGATATAATATTGGCCAAGTAACCTTAGTGATGTGATTTTAGCGATATGATATGAGCCAGGTAATTATAGTGATGTGATATTAGCTAAGCGATATGATATGATGCGATATTAGCTAAGCAATATGATATGAGTCAGGTGACTTTAATGATATGATTTTAGCGATATGATATTAGTCAAGCAAGCACGAGTGATATGATAATTATACTCAATAACAAGGTGACAAGTAAACTGGAAACACGTGATATACGGAACGGAAAAGGTCACGGCCGCGAGGTACTTGCCTTGAGTATGCTCGGCAGAACCGCTGCACAAAGGATCCGAAATGCGCAATAGCCTGAATGCTCCATCAGCAGCAGCATGCGAACCTACACAATGGAACAAGGGTAAATCAGATGAGGGTTATGATAAAAATTGTGAAAAGGACAGCAAGAGTTTATTCGGCCAGAAAAAAACGCGTTCATGGGGATTTCACCGTACGAGTCGTCGTTCGGCCAAACGCACTACAACACACTGCACGGCCCAAGAAAACTCCGTGCGAATTGCTATTTGGCTGCGCAACTCGCTGTTTGGTCGTGCGAAATGCCGCTCAGTGTGCAGCCCACAAAACAACACACGAATCAAAATTCGGTTGCGCCCTAGCCAACCGAACCCGTGATCAAGGAAACTGCCCATCCGGTCGCCGCCGCCGACCACTGTGCCCGCCTGCGCGTCATTGTGCCCGCGTCGCACGCGAGCCACCACCTAGCCGTGCCGTCACGCCGCCCTCGGCTGCGTTGCACTCGGTCACGCCGCCCGACGTCGCTCAGCCTGCGCTCTCTGTTGCCGCGTCGCCAGGGGAGAAAACAAGAGATTGGATGAAAACACGGGAGAGATAGAGTTGGAAAGAGTGATGAGATGAGAGAGATAATAGGGATAGATATGGGGGAGAGAGATAGAGATAGGGATGGATTTGTTTTTTTTAGGGTGTTACACAAGCAATTGCCCCGCGCCGATCCCAGATTTTGCTTAAAGCTTGCTTGTGGCGCCGCGCGCCCTCGCACCCACGCCCACCGATTTGGCAAATCTCAGCCTCACGGCAGGCAGCTCACGCCGCCCAACACAAAAAATTTGCCGAAAAGTGCAAATGGCCACATACGCTCGCTCTCTGCGGCGTCCTATAGTCGCACACTATTGGTGGGTTTTCAGTTGCGGTTAATGGTTTTTGGCTATAACGTGAGTGGTTGTATAAACGAATCAAATACTAATAGGTGGTTTTGAAAAACCTATCTCGATAAATCGATTTGAAAATATGACGAAGAAATTATTCTATTTATTTATTTGAGAAAAATCATAAGTTGAAAAGAAGGTACCTCTTATTGCTCTGCTCCACGTAATTTTTGCGTCACTGTTCCTTCTTACCATTACCAGGTGAGCTTACGGATAATTCGTCCCTCTCAAGTCTTACCCCCAGATCCTAACAACAGGTTCTGCTGGGAGTCGTACTGGATCCGGAAGCGACTAACCAACCACTAGGATAACACGTTGGGTGTGGGGTTCGAACCGTGCAGACTTCGCCGCGGGCGCTCGCCTTGACGAAACGAGACGCGCGCGTACTCGCGAACCGCATGCTCGAAAGCGAGATGGCGTTGGGATTAGGCGCGCGTGCCGAAGGTTCGGCGAGGTACAGGCGTCCCTGTCACGGGTGGAGGTGTGGACCTCGTCGGCCGGTGGAGCGAAACGATAGGCACGTCTCGCGCGCCCCCGACGTCGCCGGCTCATTACTTCGCCGATTTCCCCCACTTGCGCGCGTGCGTGCGTACGTACGTACGTACCGTAAGGTGTAACCACCGCCTTCTGATTGCGAGTCACGCGTCACACATGACCAAAAGAAACATCCTAGCTCCATCTAGCCTGATGTGCATTTTAGCGATGTTTGTCAACTAATCAGGAGCGCGAAGCAGGCCTGGGAAAAAAGAAAAAAAAGACAGGAATACGAGAAATACCAACGTGTGAAAGGTAAACGGCCAGCTGGGACAACAAACAACGAAAAAAAAAGAACAAAAAGTAACAGAACATCTCGGAAAGCATCCATTGCTTGTGATTGCAAGGTTACAATCGCTAATCACGTGATTACCATCGCAAAAGCTGTCTTTACACTCGCCGTTACAGCTACTCACATCCCCGCGAGAGTTGCTATGGGCATGTGAGGCGTGGCTGGCCCCCGCTGTCACACTCCCACCGGAGCTGCCGACGAGCCAATCATTATCGCTATCCGTGTCCGCCGCCGCCTCCGGCGACATTGCGCGCTCATTATCGCCGCTGCTGCCGGAATGGACCGTGATCCAATTCGCGTCCCAGGTCCAGTCCGGCACTGCCGGCGCGCCGGCGGCCAGTGCGCGGACTCTGTCGGTGGGGCCGGCGGTGGCGTCGGTGTCCGCCGTCGTGTCGTCCCACAAGGCCTGATCAAGAACGCTCTTGGGGGACACAAACATCTCCTTTTCGGTGATTCTTGGCGTGGAATTGGAGCACGAGTCGGCGGCGACGGCGGCGACCACGAACTGGTGCTCTAGCAGCTTCTCCGCCGTCCACCTCTCCCTGGGATCCCGCTGCAAACACCTGGCCAGGAAATCCTTGCCTTCCTCCGACAGCCACTGGGGGAGCTCCGGGACTTCGTCTGAGAACGCGATATGGTGTAGCGTTGCGACGGGGTCCGCGAACCGTTGCCACGGAGCGCCGCCAGTGGCCATCTCGATGACCGTGCAGCCGACCGCCCATATGTCCGCCGCCGGCCCTTGGTCCTCGCCCCGCGCTGCCTCCGGCGCCATGAACATCGGAGTACCGCCCCTCAGCCGCCCGCTGGCAATGCCGCCGCCATCCCCGGCCACCCGCCGAGCGCACCCGAAGTCGGCGATCATGGCGCGCCCGTCGGAGCCGATGAGCACGTTCCGGCCCTTGACGTCGCAGTGCGCGACCCCGGCGGCGTGGACGTGCGCCAGCCCTAGCAGGATGTCGCGCGTGCGAGACCGGATCAGGCGCTCCTCGCACCGGCCGCCACACCGCTTGATCTCGTCGGCCAGAGACCCGCCTGGCGCGTACTCCATAAACATGTCGTGCCGCGGCCCGCCGTTCCCGTCCTCCGCCGCGGACACGTCGGAGCCCAGGCAACGCACGACGTACGGCGAGCTGAGACAGCAGAGGATGCTCTGCTCCCGCCGGAGCTCCCCCGCCCGGGCGGCCCCCACGGACTTCACCGCGAAGACGTCGCCCGTGCGGCGGTCGACCGCGAGCGACACGGTGGCCGACGAGCCCCGCCCGATGGCCGGCCCCTGCGTCCACTCGCGGACGGCCATTCTTGCAGCAGCAGCAGCAGCAGCCGCCGCCGCCGAAAGAATGGCTCGCGGTGGCGTGTGCTCTGCTTCTTGTTTTGGAGTGGAGGCAATTGGGATATGTGACTTACGAGCTGCAGTACTACGGCCACACCTTGTGCTTTGTGTGATGGCTTGAGGTGTGCTATGTTAATTATGCTGTGTGCTTATATGGCTGGGTACTAGTAGCTTGGGCACGCCGAGGTGGTCCAAAGCGGAGCACGGCGTCCGACCTGGCACGAGGCGCCCGCGACGGCCACCTCGGCGCTAGGAGATCCGCCACGTGGCGGGATGCAAGTGGCCGGGGGCAGGTATTTGCGGGGGAGAGATTGGTGGGATTCTGATGGCGTGTGTGCGCCCTATACTTGTTTTCTCATGTCATCTTGGAAGTCAGTTGGGGTGCTGGTACATGCTGGACCTCCGGGTTATTGTTGCCTTTTAATAATGGGAGTCGACACTCGTCATGGAGAAGCCCCGGCGCATCAGCTCATGTTTGTTTGTAGCAGTGAGTCGAGGCACAGCTGTCCCCACCCCCCGCACCCAAAAAAGGGATAAATACTAGTAGATAGCATAGCTTCTTCCTCCGATTGCTTGTTGAAATAGGAGTATCTTTGTGAATATAATGGTAAATGATTTAGGTTTGCAAAAATCGGAATCAGTGTGGTTGGTAAACCCTACAATTTAATGGCAACAGATTAGAAACTGATTATGTCCTGATCAACTCGGCTTCGGCTTCTGGCTTCTGACTTATTTTTCACTATTCATAAGTTTCGTCTTTTTCTGAACTTTTGGCTTTTTGTTGAGCTTTTTTACCAGTTCTTTTTTTTCCCGTATTTGTTTGTATTATACGTAATGGGCTAACATATTTTTTTATTTTTAAATTTTTTTAAATTTAATTATGCTAAATAAGCCTCTGTCAGCTAAAGTGCTTTTTTCAGCCAGCTACAGTGTTTTCAGCCATAAGCCACGAGCTCTGTAAACTTTATGTTTTCTTGGGAACTCGAAAAATGGGACATAGCTTGATCAAATCTACTTGATGAATGGAAGTGGTCTGTCACTCTTTAACTTACCTTAATCAATCTGTCACTCTTTAACTTACCTTAATCAATCTATCTATAAAGTGCTAAGCACTGCCTTCTCCACCCCATCCCACCTCTCTTCTCACATCCCTCTTTCATCTTTACAAAATCACTAACAAAAACAATAACGTCATAACAAACAAATTAACTATCATGCCACAACAAACAAGTTAACTACTATTGTTGTGGTTACAGACCAAACAGAGAGAGAGATGGTAGTGGAGAGGTGGGAGTGTTCTGTCTCAGCCTCCCCCTCATCCTGATATATATATTCACATGGAGTATGCTTTTACAGTTATGCCCTTACATCTGGTTATCCCCTCTGGGGCAGTTATGTCATTACACATGGCCTATTCTGGGCCTTATAATCTCCTACCAGGCCTGCTGGGTTTAGGTGGGGGACATCCCTACGACAGGAGCCTCTCATGGTAAAGGGCTTCACGAGGCCGAAGCCATGTTGCCGAGTCCTTTGGCCCCTTCCGTCCCCGCGGCCTGTGAACTTTTCCAAACTTGACCCAGGGCTGCGCTGTAGCCGAAGCAGACGCGCGCGCTCCGTCCCTGATAAGGGGCGTGCTGCGACGCTCGGACTTCCGGCCGTCCACGTGGTGCAGCGTGCTTGGCGCGGTGCGGGCGTTGAGGCGTCGTGACCATTAATATGGCGGCGGACTCCCGGCGGTTGGACTTCTGCCGATTGGCCTTCCGCCGGTTGGCTCCCCTGCTGATGGGGTATATATGGCGCTGGTGCAGCGTTGCTCCTGCGTATATTGTGATAGAAGCTGTTCCCCTAAAATGGGCCCCTGCCGTGCAACAACATTCCTGGGTAACGCTGAGCGGCTTGGGGAACGTTGATGCACAGAAGGAGGTCTATTTTTCTTGGGAGCTTGATCAGCGCCGGTTATCGACAGCCAGCCGCGCTTCCTGCCCCCGCACCGCGCTTCCGCAGGCGACAGCAAGGTCTGCTGTCGGGACCCGGAGCAGCAACTCCAGAACCCTCTGTGTTAATCGCACTATCCCAGGAAAAGCTAGTGCACACAGTATCACAAAGACAAATATCATGCGTAATGACAAACTTTATTTAACTAATATGAGCCTGATGGCCAAAGTTTACAATAATAGCAAAAGAAGACAGCGGAAGAAATACATAAAGCAGCAGCCCATCCAGCCTTCCCACAAGGCGAATGACTGTAAGACGCGGCCTAGTCGCAATCCTCACTGAAGTCGTCGAAGGCTTCCTCTGGAAAAGAGTTAAATATAGCAACATGAGTACAAAAGTACTCCACAAGTTACACCAGGAGTTATAACAGATGTGATGCATGCATAAGGAGTTTCAAAGGAAGGCATAATATGGTTAATTTGCATAAAAGGCGATCATTGGAGTAAATATCATAAGTAAGTACAAAAGCTGAATTTGATACATTAAGTAAAACAACATTGTAAGCAAAATAGTTACCGTTAGTGCAGGCTCCAACCAAACACTAACCTATCCACGGGCATCTCACCCGGACCATCTTTTCCAAAAAGATCTCATATGGATTCCATCCATCCATACGTTTTCCAAAATCTCTTATGGATTCCATCCATCCACAAGGTTTTCGCAAACCATTTTGAAAAGCAAAGTCTAATCCGTGAAAAACTTTACTCAGCTTGCCCATGACCGTGGGCACGGCTATCCAGGATAGGTTATACACTCTGCAGAGGTTGTACAGCTTTACCCACAAGACATGATCATCCCGGTTTGCCACGCGAGTTACACACTTCCTTAGGTGTGCGGCGAGGAGATCATGACAAGGCCTTTACAATGATCCGTTGTCAACATAATCACGCCGCCACTAAGGTTTCACCACAACATGAATCCACATGTTGGAGCCCCCTCTTGTGCCGTGTGAGACTTCTCACGGCCTACGCCGCGCTCACATTCAGCCTATAGCGAGATCATGTTGGAACTTCACAAATTATTCGGCCAGGTCTGTCCCATACCAGACTTGTGGTAGTACGATTGGGCTTTGCAATAGTAGCTCACAGACCGGTCCTTAATCTGACTTAGGCCCAACCACATACCCCTGTGCACGACAGTCAACCACTGCGGCTCCAACCAACAGGGCATGCCTGCACCCACCACTCTAACCAATTGCCTAAGTCTAAACCAGTTTCATATTTTATTTTGAAATAATTTCATAAACATTCTTGACTCACCAAAGTCAAGGATTCAGTTTTAAAGTCTATCATTTTATGTGAAAGATCATCCCAAACCATAAGTATTCTAAGCATGGCTAAGCATTTCTACAAAATTTCTAGTTAGTGCTAATGTACTAACTAGGTTTTATCTAGGGTTGACAAGGTACAATGGTATACAATGTCAAATTTGGCTGTCCAAAGGATTTAGGCATAACTAGAGTTTAAATCGAATTTAAACTAGATTGGATAAAAGTACGCATGCATAATAATTTTGAAAACAACATAAATAATTTAAATTAGTGGGAGCAACATGATCAAAGGTGTAACTTGCCTTGCTTTGAAGTTTTGCTGAGGTTCGCCGAAATTATACTCTCCGGATTAGTCGTAGTCTACACGTGAAAAGCCAGAACAAACTAAACTCAACTAAAATCCAAATAAAATCCACAATTTATAAAATATATGCTGGGAGATAGAATAGGAATTTAGATGAATTTAGGAATTTGAATGGATCCAATCGGAGTTAGGATGAAGGAGAACGTCTTCTGGAAGTTTGAATTCCAAAGGAACGAATAAAAGAAATTATTGGAATTCTTTTCTTTGTGAAGGAAAAGTGGTCGGAAGCTACAATATTTGTGTATGGTCAAAACCATGGTCGAATCAACGGTTAAAGATGCGGAAGTCTAAGTCGAAGACAAAGACTCCAAGTATAGGTGCAGTCGAAGTCGAAGACCTGGTCAGAACTGTACAGTGGTCGAAAGAATTGGATTTATACAGAGTAGTCGAAACAATCGGACGGCTTGGAGAGGTCGGGCGGCTTCGAGTGGTCGGAGAGATCGGAGGGTTCAGAGAGGCTGGAGGGTGTGTAGGTTAAAACAGTCCAACAGCCATGGTCGGTTTGAAGACGGAGGTCGAAGTTGAAGGCTCCGAGATCGAAGGCCGAAGTCAAAGTCTTCGAGGTCAAAGGTCGAAGGCTGGAGTTGAAGTCTCCGAAGGTCAAAGTCAAAATCGGAGTCTTCGAAGGTCGAAATCTCTGGAGTTGAAGGTCGAAGTCGAAGTTGAAGGCTCCGAGCAGTAGGAGTCTAAGAAGCCTCCGTATAGCGGAGTCTAAGAATCGGATAGTTGGAAGAAGTTGGACAGGTTCACAAGACGAGATCTGAGTGATCCAACGGCGGTGAAGACCGGTGAGATGTACAAAAGAGGAAGAAGAGTATGAGTCCAGTTTTGGTGCAAGGTTCGAGCTCATAGAGTTGGCTGGCGGCAAGGGTGTAGTGGAGGTGGGTACGGTTATCAATGGCATCGGCGAGGCACAAGGAGGTCCAAGGCATCGGCAATTCCTCGCCGGAGCTCCTCAGACGAAGAAGGTAGAAGTCGCTCGGTGTGACAGGTTTACGAGCAAAACCAGGGCAATGGGGTGAGGGGAACAGTGGAGCCGAGCCCATGGATGGCGGTGCGGCGCACAAAGCTCGTGGGCTTGCTGGCGGTGCGAGGCACGGCGGGGATTGGCGAGTGGCGCAAAGGAGAGAGGGGATTGCGAGAAGTGCATGGGTGCACTTGTGCATCACTGCAAGTGGTTGAAAGGTGGTTGGCGGCGAGGTGAAGCGGTGGCGCAACTCGGGCGGCGGTGGCGACGGCGTTCCGGGGGAGAGGAAGCTCAGCCAAGGGGTGGTCGAGAAAATCCAAAAATTATGAAATAAATACTACAAGGTAGATTATGAATTTAGATGAATTTAGAAACTTGAATCACTTGATTCAGAGTTCGGACGGAGGAGAACGAGCGATTGGAAGATTGGCGGATCAGAAAATTCTGGAAAAAGAAAAATCAGGAATATTCCGAAGGAATATTCCCGTGTGAACAGTAACAGACAGCAGCCTTTTTCACTGTTTTTGGCCGTGTCGTCGACGAGAAAAGGCACGGGAGGTGAAGCCAATGGTTGCTAATGACCCGAGGCACATGTAGGAACTGACGGCACGTCAAACGGAGCACGGTGACGACGTGTACCACGACGACGACATAGGGTTAAAGATAAGAATAATTTTCGGGAATAGAACAAGGAGAAGTAAGGTGAGCATGGCTTAGAACGCGGCGAGGCGAAGCTAGAAAAAATATCGGCTAAGCCAAAAACTCACCGGAGGCAACGCAATCGTCGTTTGAACGACGACGGTACCGAAACACGAAAAATTCAATATCTTCGCGCTCAGTGCGGCGAATCCAAAACCGTCTGAAACATAGCCTCCTGGGATGGTTTGGCACGTTTTGACGTGCACGGATTGTTGAAAGCATTCCCAGACAGGCGGGGACGCGAAGTGTCATTTGCGGCCATGGCGAGGTGTTGGACGCAAATATTTGAAAAAGGCTTTTGGACAAACAGAGGGGAGCACGACAATGAACGTGTTGAGACGAACTCAACGCCGCAGACGGCTCGGCCAACGGACTAGCGAAACGCGGTGAACAAGACTTTATGTGGCCTACAGGCTGACATCGGCGTTCCGGGCAAACGGAGAGGAATTAACATGCGAGACATGCGGCGAAACAAAGAGTAGAGCGTGGGGAACGTGATGCTCACCTTGGTTTTGGTCGGGCATGCACGGTCGGTCGGTGGCGACGCGAGAAACGACGACGCGAATTGGCCCACGGTGGTGATGATGCTCCGGCGATGCTCCGGCGAAGGCGAGGTGAGCACCGCGTAGAACGCGGCGAGGCGAAGCCGGGGATGTGCTCAAACGCGGCGGGGCTCCACCGGACGAGGCGCAAAAGGCCGAAGAACGGCGCTTGAACAACGAAACAAGAACTCCGATTGCGGCCAATAGAGAGGGAGTGGGGACTTGAGATTTTCGGGGTTGAGTGAGGATGAGGAGAGGCTCACGGGGCTCCCTTTTATAGGGGTTGAGGAGGCCCGAGGAGGGAGATCAAGCATCCATGTCTTTGAATGACATGGGTTAAATCCCACGAAACGGCTCATTAATTTGAGGGGAAACGGTGGGGGAATGAAAGATCTTAATGAGAGGAGTTGATTGCAATTTATTTCGTGAAAAATGGTGGAGGAAATCGATGGTTTCAAGATCTTGAAGGAGGCGCCCATGGCTGCCCTTGTGACTGCACGATGGTCTGGAGGAAGAAGAAAGGAAAAGGAAGAGAGAGAAAAGAGAGAAGAGAGAGAAAAAAAAAGAAAAGAAAAAGAAAATTCGGAAAAATTTTAAGAAAATTTTCTAAAGATCCTTGGAACCTGAAAAGATTAAGAAAAATAATTTCGGAATTAATTGACATTTATTTTAATTTTTAAAAATGTTTTTATTTTCTAGCTCTAAAATAATACAATAATTAACAAATAAAGCTTAAAAATCTTAGAAAAATTCATAGAAGTTTCTAAAGCTATTTTGAACTTATAAAAATATTTTCCACTGACATTTAGATATTTTTCATTATAATATATATTTTTTGTTTAACAGAAAGGCTCTTTTCTTTACGCAGAAAATAAAGGTTAGCGAAAATTTAAAATTTTAAGCAACGAGATAATTTTGATTTTTATTTTAAACTAAATTGATTGTTATTTAAATTTTTAATTTTTTTTTGCTTAAATTATTTTCACAAGAAAACCCCTTTTAAAAGCAGAAAAATCAGGCAAGTAAATTTTTAAAAACTTAAACAACCAAAAGCAAATATTTTATTTTAAATTAAATTAAATATTTTTTTTGAAATAACAGCTGGGCTGTTACATCTGCCTTGTTTTTCTTAACAGGCCTACCTACAGTCGGTGTTCCTGATGGAGCCCGCCGGCATTACCTTTTATGTTGATGCACTGTAGGTGGCCTGTTAAGGAAAACGAGGCAGATTTTGCAGGACAAGACCCCCGCCTTTGCGGCGCCCCGCCAAAGTGGACGCGCGCGCTCCGTCCCCTACCCTTCGAACGGGTGGCAGCGGAGCTGGCGCCTAGCCGAAGTAGACGCGCGCGCTCCGTCCCCTACCCTGCGAACGGGTGGCAGCGGAGCTGGCGCCCAGCCGAAGTAGACGCGCGCGCTCCGTCCCCTGCCATCCGAACGGGTGGCAGCGGAGCTGGCGCCCAGCCGAAGTAGACGCGCGCGCTCCGTCCCCTGCTATCCGAACGGGTGGCAGCGGAGCTGGCGCCCAGCCGAAGTAGACGCGCGTGCTCCGTCCCGTACCCTCCGGACGGGTGGCAGCGGAGCTGGCGCCCAGCCGAAGTAGACGCGCGCGCTCCGTCTCCTACCCTTCGCACGGGTGGCAGCGGAGCTGGCGCCCAGCCGAAGTAGACGCGCGCACTCCGTTTCCTACCCTTCGAACGGGCGGCAGCGGAGCTGGCGCCCAGCCGAAGTAGACGCGCGCGCTCCGTCCTCTGCCCTCCGAACGGGTGGCAGCGGAGCTGGCGCCCAGCCGAAGTAGACGCGCGCGCTCCGTCCCCTACCCTGCGGACGGGTGGCTGCGGAGCTAGCGCCCAGCCGAAGTAGACGCGCGCGCTCCGTCCTTTGCCCTCCGAACGGGTGGCTGCGGAGCTGGCGCCCAGCCGAAGTAGACGCGCGCGCTCCGTCCTCTGCCCTCCGAACGGGTGGCAGCGGAGCTGGCGCAGCCGAAGTAGACACGCGCGCTTCGTCCCGTACCCTTTGGACGGGTGGCAGCGGAGCTGGCGCCCAGCCGAAGTAGACGCGCGCGCTCCGTCCCCTACCCTCCGAACGGGTGGCAGCGGAGCTGGCGCCCAGCCGAAGTAGACGCGCGCGCTCCGTCCCCTACCCTCCGAACGGGTGGCAGCGGAGCTGGCGCCCAGCCGAAGTAGACGCGCGCGCTCCGTCCCCTACCCTTCGAACGGGTGGCAGCGGAGCTGGCGCCTAGCCGAAGTAGACGCGCGCGCTCCGTCCCCTACCCTTCGAACGGGTGGCAGCGGAGCTGGCGCTCAGCCGAAGTAGACGCGCGCGCTCCGTCCCCTACCCTTCGAACGGGTGGCAGCGGAGCTGGCTCCCTCGTCTCGCGAACACCGCCACGCGTGCGGTGACTTGGGATCTCGCGATGCGGTCTTGCGCTGTAAAGGTTCCTGGAATCACGTCGGTACCCGGTCTGCCATGGTTAGGTTCCCGTACTGGGCGACCCGCCTGGACGCGCACAGGGCACGCGGTGGCCTATGATTGGTGCGCGGCGGGATGTGGACGGTTGCGTGCTCGCGGCCGCTCGCCTCTTCCCTAGGCAAAGGGGACACGGGGCGGGCGATGAATGGCGCAACGCCGAAGCTGTTGTGACCCCCTGGCCCATTAATGCGCCTTTAATAGCGGCTAGGTAGCGTCGTGCCGTGACGGCCCTTGGCGCTTGTGGTTGTGGCCTTCCAGCTTCGGGTATGGGGCATTGCACTGGACGGGCGCTCGTACGACTGCGGTCGCGTCCCGTACGCAGACCGTCGTGACACTTCATTTTTAGCTACGGGGAATCGTGCGGGGCGGACCTTTACACCGCTGCGGCTGCATCCGGCACGCGGATCGTTGCGGCGCTTCGGAAGCGGCGGTATGGGCAAGGTGGCTTGAAATAGCCCCCCGTAACAGCGTCCCCGCACCTTTACGCCCTCTTTTCTGTCTGCTCCGCCCTCTATACTTTCGCGATATCTTCACTACTTCAATCTCTCCGTGGGAAGCGATGGACTCCGGTGGCAAGCGCGGCCAGGCGGTTGGTGGCTCTGACATTCGCCGGCGGTCCTCGCTGTTGAAGGTGAAATACGCGCTCCAAGAGCGCGACCCGGCGGTGGAGGACAAGGAGTGGCTGGTGGCGGAGGAGGAAGGCACGTTCTCCGGTGAGCTAGGCCCCTCGCTCGTGACCGAGAAGACAATCCAAGAGATTCTGCGCGCGGGGAAGTTGTCCGGGCGCCAGGAGGTACGATTGCCCGCCGCCGACGAGACGGAACCGCATCCCAAGAGGTCGGAGGCAGTGGTGTTCGTTGCCTTTTTCGACGCGGGGCTCCGCATCCCAGTGGCGGCTATCGTAGGTGACGTGCTGCGGACCTTCGGGCTGGAACTGGCGCAGCTGACTCCAAACGCCGTGGCCCGGCTCGCGGTGTACAGCTGGGCCTTGCGCTCGGGGGCGTGTTGGCCCAGCGCCTCGTTGTTCGCCTACCTTCACGAGGCACGATGCCAGCCCAAGGACCGGAAGAACGGGACGCTGTCGAGCTTCGGTAGCATCACCTTTATTCTTCGTCCGTCGTGCAAGAAGCTCTTCCCTGCGAACTCAACTCGCGGGAAGTGGGAGTCTTACTAGATGAAGCGGTGGTTCTACCACCGTGTGGAGAGCGGGAGCGGCCTTGAGTGCACAGGCCGACCGATCGCGTTCAAGCCCTCGCCCGGCCGGACGCTCGATGAAGAGGACAGGCGAAGGGCCCAGCGGCTCGTAGGCGTGGCCGCCCGCTTCAACATGCGCGACCTCGCCGAAGAGTACGTGATGTACGGCGTGGCACCGCTTGCGAACGACTGGCGTCTTGCCGCCGAGAGGCGTCGAGACGATAATGTTTCGCCATCGATCTGCTCGCTGCCGGCACCCTCCGATCTTCGTGAGCCCCAATCGCGTCTCTCCTTTGTTCACGCGAAATGCGTTATATGCTGATGCTATACTCCTTTGCTTCAGGGATTTACTTGGAGGAAGCGGAGCAAGCCGCGCGTGTATTCCTGGGGCCGTACACCGGCAGGGAGCACGAGCAGCGCGCGTCTGCCATCGCCGAGGCGAGGCCCTGGGCCTTGCCGTGCCGGACCGTGTCGCTCCAGACGACGGTGCGGCGAAGAAGAAGAAGGCACCGTCTCGGAAGAGGGGCCGCAGCGGGGTGCCTGCCGCGCTTGGCGCGGCAGCTGCTACTCCTGCTGCTAGTGCTCCCGAGGGCGCGGCGGACGCGGAATCAGACTCGGCGAGGTATGCCGATTCAGGCTTGGGTGGCGCAGACGCCGAAGGCGAGGTATCTTCGGCGAGCGCCCTGGACGGTGGGTTTGCCACGAGCAGCCGGAGGGGGAAGTCTCGCCGCCCACCGAAGTCGTCGAGGCGGAACCCGTGCGGAGTGGCGATGCTGAGGTGGATCCTTTGGCCGTGGCCGTTGTGGTGCCGGAGGCGCCCTCCACGGGGGCGCACGGAGCCATGCTGCCTTTAACGACAGCGGCAGAAACCGAGGTGCCCCCTGCGACAATTGCCACCGCGGAACCTTCGCCCCCAGGCGGTGCGACCGTGGGGGCTTCGCCAGCCGCGACTACGGGGGCGGTTTCGCTGCTGGCTGCCCCGGCTAAACGGCCGTGTGTGCGGCCGGAGCTCCACCGGACGCCGCGGGGATTCGTCGTGGGCACGGGCGTCAGAAGCTTGTGGGACTCCAGTGCAGGTGCCGGAGACCCTGCGGCATATGCGCCTTCCACCCTCCTGGCCACGCCGCCCGCCGCGCAGGGACGGCCGTCGCCCGCCCCGAACGCGGAGGCTTCTGCCTGCGGCGGGACCATTGCTTCTACGGGGGCTTACGCCACCGCCGCCCCGCCCGGGGATGAGGGGGCGAGTCCCCGAGGCCCTCCTTCTGCTACCGAAGGTAGGGCGGCTTAGCTTATTCTGGTGTATTCTTTCATGCCCTGCGGTGCTCACCTGCAGCCTTGTTTGCAGCGCTGCTCATTCCGGAGGGGGAGCACTCGGCGGAACACAGGACCTCCGCGCGCGTAAGCCCCGCGGACCTCGTGCCGCCCCCGGAGACGTTGAGGGCGTGGCGCGGGATTGTGAATGACGCGGCCACCAGCGTCGACCCGCAAGTGCTGCAGGCCTACGGTGCGGGGCGCCTCGAAGACGCCTTCGAGGTGTCTGGGGTGAGGGTAAGTACTCATGCGACAACGCCTGTGCTGGCTGAGCTTGCTAAGTCTTTCCCTTCTGCAGACACTTGTGCTGGGGCAGGCTTTGCAAACGGCCTATACTCGTGGCCGAAAGGCGCTCGAGGATAGGCTGCGGGCCGCCGAGGAGGAGCTACGCGAAGCCTCTGAAGCCCGCTCTGCCCAGGATGCCCGCATCCGCCAGCTGGAAGCGGAATGCGCCGAAGCGGGGGCACACGCCGAGGGACTTGTGGCGTCGGCGCGGGAGTCGGCCGCGGAGGCTGCACAACAGAAGTTTGCGGCGGAGTGGGACGGGCTCCCGGAACAGGTCGCCTCGCTAGAAAAGGAAAAATGCGAGCTTGCCTTGACTCTAGCGGAGCGTAACCAGACGCTTGGCGACGCCTCGGTGGTTGCGTGGGAAGCCCTGCAGATGCTGGAAGTCCACCTCGAAAGGCTTGCGGCTGGAGTGCCGGACCACGCCTTCGGCCCGGAGGAGTTGCTGCGGGCCCTTCGCTGGATCCATGACACCGCCGGCATTGTGCGCGCGGCTGCGACGAACTTTGGCAACCACTGTGCCTATGTGGCGTCGTGCCTGGTGTGCGCCCTCCTTCGGCATCGTGGTTGCACGCACATCGTCGAGCTGGAGAACCCTCAGCTGGAGATGCCCGGCGGGGCCGGAGTGATGTCCGGTGAAGTCCATGCCATTCGCGGCCCCGTCAAATGCTTCTACGAGCGCATCTGGGACTACACCGGGATAGCCGCCATGGAGGTGGAGCTTCGGAAGTCCCTTCGTGGTGGGGGGAACCTCGGCCGATTTCTGGACGAAGTCCCGCGGCGCGACGAGGGCGGCGCTGAGGTCCCGCGGCGCGACGAGGGTGTCGCTGAGGCCTCCGAAGATGCCGAAGGCTCACAGGTGCGGCGCCAACGTGGCTAGGTGTGGGCGTGCATTGTAACATCTGCCCCTTAATTGAATGAATAAAGTGCGTGTTTGTTTCACAAACTGATTACTTGTCTTCATCCCGGGCAGCTTCCTTGCTGGGGGCGACTGCTCGCGTCTGGTCTTGCGACCCGGCGGCGCCTTCGATGCTGGCAAAGGGCCGAGGAGTCGTTGAACTTTTGGGCAAGCCGGCCTTCTTCGAGCGAGGCCCCAGCTTTAGAGCGTGTTAAGGACGAGCCCGCGGGGTAGCGGCTTAGAACGGCAAGGATGCTGCCGGACCTTTATACTTGTGTGATTTTTCCGATATGCTGATTTTCTGTCATCTTAAGATATGCGCTGTGTGTTGATGCCGCTTCGGATTCACCGGTACGCCACATGCTGCGCGGGGACGGGATCTCCACGCTCGACGCGCGCCGTTGGCGAAGTAGTCGCGCAAGGGTTCCTTAGAACGACGCTTGCGGGGGTAGCCCTTGGCGCCTCTCCTTTTTACAGTCCATGGACGGGCGGGTGCAGAGGCGGACCTCGACACTTCGCCTTTTTGTAGTCCGTAGACTGGCGTGTGCGGAGGCGGACCTCAACACTTCGCCTTTTTATAGTCCGTAGACTGGCATGTGCGGAGGCGGACCTCGACGCTTCGCCTTTTTATAGTCCGTAGACTGGCGTGTGCGGAGGCGAACCTCGACGCTTCGCCTTTTTATAGTCCGTAGACTGGCGTGTGCGGAGGCGAACCTCGACGCTACGTCTTATTTAGAGTCCGTGGACTCGTGTGTGCGGAGGCGGACCTCGACGCTACGACTTCCTTTATAGTCCGGAGACTCGCGCGTGCGGAGGCAGACCTCGACGCTACGTCTTATTTAGAGTCCGTGGACTAGTGCGTGCGGAGGCGGACCTCGACGCTACGACTTTCTTTATAGTCCGGAGACTCGCGCGTGCGGAGGCAGACCTCGACGCTACGTCTTATTTAGAGTCCGTGGACTAGTGCGTGCGGAGGAGGACCTCGGCGCTACGACTTCCTTTATAGTCCGGAGACTCGCGCGTGCGGAGGCAGACCTCGACGCTACGTCTTATTTAGAGTCCGTGGACTAGTGCGTGCGGAGGCGGACCTCGACGCTACGACTTCCTTTATAGTCCGGAGACTCGCGCGTGCGGAGACAGACCTCGACGCTACGTCTTATTTAGAGTCCGTGGACTAGTGCGTGCGGAGTCGGACCTCGACGCTACGACTTCCTTTATAGTCCGGAGACTCGCGCGTGCGGAGGCAGACCTCGACGCTACGTCTTATTTAGAGTCCGTGGACTAGTGCGTGCGGAGGAGGACCTCGACGCTACGACTTCCTTTATAGTCCGGAGACTCGCGCGTGCGGAGGCAGACCTCGACGCTACGTCTTATTTAGAGTCCGTGGACTAGTGCGTGCGGAGGAGGACCTCGACGCTACGACTTCCTTTATAGTCCGGAGACTCGCGCGTGCGGAGGCAGACCTTGACGCTACGTCTTATTTAGAGTCCGTGGACTAGTGCGTGCGGAGGAGGACCTCGACGCTACAACTTCCTTCATAGTCCGGAGACTCGCGCGTGCGGAGGCAGACCTCGACGCTACGTCTTATTTAGAGTCCGTGGACTAGTGCGTGCGGAGGAGGACCTCGACGCTACGACTTCCTTCATAGTCCGGAGACTCGCGCGTGCGGAGGCAGACCTCGACGCTACGTCTTATTTAGAGTCCATGGACTAGTGCGTGCGGAGGAGGACCTCGACGCTATGACTTCCTTTATAGTCCGGAGACTGGTGCGCGCGAGGGCGTCCCCCCGTTGCGTCTGTTGTTTATACTCAGGCCCGTCACCTTTGGCTACGGCGAGTGCACGCGTGAACGTGCGACTTCGATTTATACTCAGTCCCGTACCCCTGGCTACGGCGAGTGCACACGCGAACGTGCGTCTTTGTTTATACTCTGGCCCGTCACCTTTGGCTACGGCGAGTGCACACGCGAACGTGCGACTTCGATTTATACTCAGTCCCGTACCCCTGGCTACGGCGAGTGCACACGCGAACGTGCGTCTTTGTTTATACTCAGGCCCGTCACCTTTGGCTACGGCGAGTGTACATGCGAACGTGCGACTTTGTTTATACTGCGGGAACGCGCGCGCTGGCCAAGCCTGTGCGCGCCTCCGCCGTGTACTTGCGTGTGATCAAGGAAGGTTTTGGCAAACGGCGATCTTCATTACATCCCCGTTTGCGCGGGTAAGCAGTTATAGGGGGTGGATATACTAACCGTTTGTCCTTGGCGCGGCCGAAGCCTCTAGTCGCTAGACGTCCGCAGGGACCGCCAAGGCGCCTCTGAGTGGCCCCGCGGACCCCCGCACTGTGACGCCAGCTCTAAGAGCGCCGTTGGGCTTCGCGACGCGGGTATCTGGTACCTGGCTCGATGCGCCGGGCCATATCCTGGTCGCCTCGGACGGTGATGATGGTCCGGGGACCCGGGATCTTCATGCATAGATAGCCGTGATGTGGTACCGCGCCGAAGGAGTTGAGGATTGGGCGCCCTAATATGGCATTGTAGGGGTACGGAAGGTCGACCACGTCGAAGGTGGCATCTTCGGCCCGCACATTGTCATCTTGGCCGAAGGAGACTTGAAGACCTATTTGGCCCAGCGCCCGCAGGGGCTGTCCCCCGAAGCCCTGCAGTGGGATTCATGAGGGTCCTAGGCGGCTTTGAGGGATCCCCATCTGGTCGAAGGCCGCCGCAAACAATACGTTCGTGGAGCTACCGCCGTCCACCAAGGCACGCCCCACGTCGCATCCCGCGATAGTGACCCGGATGACCAGGGGGTCCTGATGAGGGAAGTCCACACCCTGGGCGTCGTTGGGTGTGAATGTAACTTCGTGCTGCACCCAATCCGGCGGTGCTTACGCTGGGTATGCCGCCACGTGATGTAGTCTTCGCGCATAGGCCTTATGCTGCCGTGCTGAGGCGAATTCCAGCGCAGAGCCTCCGGATATGACGTTAATGACCCTGCGGTGGGTTGCCTCCGGGGCCTGCAGCGACAGGAGGCCCTCCCGAGGCTGCTGTACGTGAGCTTGGATCCGTAAGGGGCCCTCCTGGGGTTGCATCCCTTGCGCCTGTACCTGCATGGAGGCCTCGTACGGGAATTGGACGTGGGCCACCGCAGGCGGACGCGTCTCGGGGTTCCTGTCCCTAGCGACGCTATCGCGGAGCGCCGCGATGGAGGTGCAGGTGCGGGTATCGTGGTTGCCGCGGCCGTGGACTACGCACCACAGTCCCTGGTGCTGGTTGTCGTAATCTCCACGACTTTTATCGTCGCGGCCCCGGCCACGGCCGCGCCCCCGGCCACGGCGCCCCCGACCGCCTCGGCCCGCGGGAGCGCCCTCATCGGAACCGCCTTCAATGTCGAGGACGTACCGGTTTCGCCTCGACCTCTGCTGGCCGCGCTTGGGCCGATCGGACGACTCCTTGTGCGAGGCGTCCCTACGGTCGGGCGTATCCCTGGACGACTCCTGCTTACGTTTTCCCTTCGAAGAACCGTCCTTCGGCGGATCTTCGGCTTTTGCCGAGGCTCCGGCCTGGTTGGTGTCGGAGTCGTCACCTTGCCTTCGCCGCGTGTCCTCTTCCGCCCTGGCGTATTCCTCCATTTTGTCGAAGAGCTTCGCCACCGTCTTGATTGGCTTTCGCACATTGTACTCGGCCATCGGGCCCGGACGAAGGCCCTGTATGGCTGCATTAACGATGGTGGTTTCATTAACGTCCTTCACTTGGCATCGAATCTTGGCGAAGCGTTTGAAGTAGTCCCGGAGCTTCTCCGAGGGTTTTTGCTTCACAACGAAGAGTTGGTCCGCGTCGACTCGCTCGACATAATTTCCTTGGAAGTTATTGTGAAGGCGGTCGCGGAGCTGCTCCCATGCGTAGATGGAGCCCGGATCTATGGTAAAGAACCAAGAGAGCGCCACTCCTTGCAGCGCGAGGGGGAGTCTCTTCGCCTTCGTGGTGTCGTCTCCGCCCGCGGCTTCGATCGCGGTGTCGTACACACGCACGAACTTGCGGGGGTCCGTGTCGCCTTTGTACGGGTCGATGGCGCTAGAAAACTTGAAGTATTCGGGCCATGCCGCCTGCTGCAGCCCTGCCGAAAGCGGGGACTCTGGATCTACGCGCCGCAGCGGCACGCGGCTGGACGTGGGGGCTTCGCGACTGTCCGCCCTCTCCGGCGTGGGCTCAGACGCGATTACTGGCGCAGCCTGCTGGCTCCGAGCCTCTTGCATATCTCGGACGGCTCCGCGAAGGTCCCCTAGCTCCCGCTGGAACGCGTTGAGGGCTGCTAGTATGGCGCCTTCCACCGCAGGTGCTGCCGGGGCCGCCGGAACACCCAGCGGACGGGTCGGTGTAGGGACCACCACCTCACGATCTCCAGATCCGCTGGATGCTTCATTGCGGCTACCCCCGGCCGCCTGATCCGCGCTGCCGGTGAGGGTGGCGGGGGCTGTCGTTGCAGTGCCAGCGACGGGGTTGGATGTCGTTGTAGCGGCGCTGGCGGGGTTGGTCGCTGTAGCGCCAGCGACGAGGTTGGATGTCGTTGTAGCAGCGCTGGCAGGGTCGGTCGTTGTAGCGCGAGCGTTGACGCCCGTGACCACGGCGCCTACGCCGCCGCCAGCTTCTTCGGCAGTCGATGCCGAAGCCCTGGTGTTCCCGCGCCGCTCCGACCCAGCCGTCTTCTTTCCTTTCGCCGCCGCCGATGAAGCTTTTTTCGGTGCCATCCTTCTTCTTCGGTCTTCAGGCTTGTCCTTGTCCTCCCCACGGACGGCGCCAACTGTTGTGGTTACAGACCAAACAGAGAGAGAGAGAGATGGTAGTGGAGAGGTGGGAGTGTTCTGTCTCGGCCTCCCCCTCATCCTGATATATATATTCACATGGAGTATGCTTTTACATTTATGCCCTTACATCTGGTTATCCCCTCTGGGGGTAGTTATGTCATTACACATGGCCTATTCTGGGCCTTATAATCTCCTACCAGGCCTGCTGGGTTTAGGTGGGGGCCATCCCTACGACAACTATTTTTTTAAATATTTATGCTACAACCTCATCCCCTTCCTCCCACAAATTCCTTTTCATGGGTCTCCGTCATCCCCTCTCCATATCTCTTAGCGTTTCAGTCGCCACCAATGAATAAGGTTACAATAAACGTTGATGTCATTAGGTCATCCTATTCATCATCGTTGAATGAGGGGCCAACATGGTCCAATTTAGCCGCATGTAACATAAGAATGCTGATGCCTGACTAAGAGTGTGGTGTAATCCAAGCTCAACAGCGGAGTTCAGGGCGGAGCTCAACTAGGCGCTACGGTGGAGTCGAGAGCGTAGCGCAAGCAAGGACCATTGACATCAGTTTGACATGCTAGCTCATATAATTTTTTATCCATAACAACACATAGACATTAAACTAGTGCTATAAATAAGAGAAAGCAAGAGTAAATAACATAGAGAATGATGCAATCTCTCACACCTGACTGTGTTAGGGGCAACCAGATAGCAACGATTTCGACCGGATCCCTTTGTCTTCTTCGTTTATATTGGCTTTTACTGATGACTTTTAGCTTTAGCTTATAATTAATAGCTTGTAGAGAACTGTACGGAGAGAGAGAAAGTCACATACAATTTTGACCGATATAGACGAAGTCACTACAGTGCGTACTTCAATCGATTAGTAGATCTCACCTTGAAAAAAAACACTTCATTTGAAAACTAGATATGTAGAGAAGTCATTTACTGTAGAAAATAGTTTTTAGAAGTCAATATGAACATAGCCTAACATTGTCTTTCGTACTTCAGTGACATAATTTAACGTGTTTCCTCCTTAATTTGAAAGCATGTATCCCCCCTTTTCCTGATTTTGATGTACAACCACAAAAACTCTACTGCTGTGTAACTATTATGGTTGGATTCCTTTCGGCTGCGGTTTATGGTTATTGGCCCTAGCGTGAGCGCTTATGTGAATAAACCAAATGTCGATAAGTCGCTTTAAAAAGACTATCTCAATTAGACGTTTCAAAACGACGATGTAGAAAATGTCCCATTTATTTATTTTGAGGGAATGATATAAACCATAAGTTGAAAAGAATGATATAAACCATAAGTTAAAAAGAACTGGTCCTATATGTAGTACTTAGTACCTTGTAGCTTGGCCACAAGGCTTTTCCTCTGGATTGGCAGCTCTCATCAACCTTTTCAATTTAATTTCAACAACCTATGATTGGTGGCAAAGCCACATCTAACTGAACAGATTTTTCTCTCTCTTTGCGGCATGGAAGAATTGCATGGCAAGGCTCTCCTTTTCCTTTCTAGAAGTAACCCTTTTGGCTTTCCACCCAGGCACCGCTCATGATTATAGAATTGAGTATGAAAATATTGCTCTAGCAACTTTTTTTCCTTCAAATTTTGTCTTTAAACACCTATTTTTTCAAAAATAGCCTCTTCCGTGGACCTACTGTGCGCGACAGGCACCTGCCGAGCTCTCCTAGTGAGCCCTACTGGGCTCACGGAGGAGGCTATTTTTTTTAAAAAAAACAGGCGTTCGGAGAACAATTTTGAAAAAATGGCTAGAGTGATATTTGTGTGCTCAATTTATGATGTTTAAACTAATATTACCTTTTCCAAGAACAAAAATATCTGAATTACAATTTTGATCCAGTACAAATAATATTGTAGATCAGACATAGCATCCCTTTCAATCTTCATATATTAGTTCGTAATCCTACCAATTTTGAAATTCAAGACAATGACCATTTGTCATTTTAGGATGATAAACCACAGTTCGTTAAAGATTTAAAGCCGACAAAATTCAAGAGAGTTTGTTTTGCATGCGTTTTATTGTATCTATTGTCTGCTTTTGTCACCTGAAGGTTTTGATCAGACCATTAGGCATCAAAACTTTAGATTTTTGTTAGTGGAGAAATAATTCGGTGGCATACTTAATCAGAACACTCAGAGCAAAAGTTTTTGCAGTCATTTGTATTTAGGCCTCTTTTCATCTTTTGGATGGTCCGGATTGGACAAGATGCAATATTTTTGTGGGAATTACTAGCAATCAAGCATCTGATTGACTGTATGCGCTTGTGTTTGCAACTGTGTGCTCCATATTCATATTGAAAATGTTACGCAGCATTTTCAAACCAATACTACAGCATTTCAGGTGAAGTGTCGCAATACTACTGTCCCACGTTCCGAGTCAAGAAAAATACATCAATGCCGTGTTAAGCAAAACCCTACTGCATGGACGAAATATTTATTGTTTTTCTATTTCCAAATCCCAGGTGTGCTGAACCATAGCCATCAGCGCATCATCGACACCACCATTTCGAAGCAGAAAACCTTCATCCCATCGTCGGCGTTGTAATAGTGCGTCGTTGCCGTTCAGATAGCTGTGTTAATAAAGACAACCCATCAGACGGATGGATCACCAGCAAGATCGACGGATGGATGATTAGGTGTGCGGTTTTTGGTTTAGTGTCACGTCCATCAACGTCAGGCAGAGCACGCACCAAATGGAGGCTTGTCCTGTCCCCACTCGATGGCAAAAGTACTAACGAAAATAAAACGTGGCCAAGTTGGGATTACACGCAGGCCACACACTCGCTGATCGCAATCGCCGGTATGAGCTACAAGGCTGGAAAGCAGAGCAAACCGTGGCGCGCAGTAGCTGAGGAGAGGCGCCGGGGCGAGGCGAGCCGAAAAAATGTACGGAGCGAAGGAGGCGGCTGCAATTCTTCGGCGTGTAATAGGGTTATGATATATATGCCTCGTGACAAATATCCGATTTGGTTGGCGATCTGCTTAATTGCGTGACCAAAGCTGCACTTTTATATTTTCTTTTACGCTTGCGTTAGTCTGACTAATTAATCAAGACATTTGCCACCCTTGTATCCCAGCAGTATCTTGTTGCAACAACAGTATAATGTTTGGAACATTCTCTTCTATTTTTTTTCTAGCATACTACAAAATATTTTTTTTGAAGGAGCGTAACACAAAATATTGTTGATCACCAGCAGGAGCGTACGTGCATGCCAAAGCATTGCTTGTAGGATCAGTTAACAGCAGCGGCCATCCACAGAGGCTATTGAAGCACAAGAGGTTACGGTGGTTGAGATCACGAGTTTGCAGCTCTTTTCTTCTTGAAAAAAACAAATATGCATGTATACATGGTTCTTTTTTATAAGTAATTGGCTCTTGGACGCAAGGCACATGTGTAACGCCCTCATTTATGAAGATGCTAATGTACTCCACAACCGTACAAAAATGAACAGTCGCAGAGTACTATACCAGAATGTGCACCATAGCAGCACAAGCTTGCAGCTTAAAAGCCAAACTTTTATTACAGACATAAAGTTTAACAACCAGTTTTAACATAACGGGCGAGAGAGCCCAAAATTACCTTACATCACAAAAACTTCCCCAGGCGGCCTGAGCATAGCTGAGACCTAAAACCACTCATCCTCTTGGAAGAACAACTCCTCGGAAAGACCATCTTTTACTTGAAAGTCTTGACTTCCAGACCTTCTGTTTTGTTGTTTAGCAAGTCATGCGTACAACCGTGTAAAATTTTTGCTTTTTAGCCCAAATTTTGAAAGTTTTTTACATATGGACCCCTGGAGAAAAGATTTGCAAAAATAGACTCTTAACACGGCGCCAAATTATATAGCGCCCAATGTACACAGCACGGCGCCATATCCTTTGGCGCCTTGTGTGGCCACGTAGGATCCACGGTGGCAATGCTCGGCGCCAAAGATCATGGCGCCGTGCTGTGTACCTTGGGCGTTAACGGCCGTGGCGCCATGCTATGGGACTTAGACCGTTTTCGGCAAGGCCCCATATCACGGCGCCAAATAGTTTGGCGCCGTATGTGCCTCATGCGGCGCCAGAAGCTTTGGCGCCGAGACTACGACATACGACGTCAGCAGATTTGGCACCGTGATGGCTACACCAGCAAAAACAGCAATCTTTGCTATTTTTTTGCAAAACATATGCACATACATATACAAAACAGCAAACATATACATTCACACATACAACATCTGAAAACGCAAATGACAACATCGCATAATTATCAATAGTCTGAAAATATTACATAACATCACATAAGTATCAAAAGTCTCAAAATATCACATAACTGTCAAAAGTCTGAAAACATCAATAAGTCACTGCCTCTTGGCCTTTCCCTTGCCCTTGGCCAGGGCATCAGACCCTGGAGTGTACGTGCTCGGGGGACGGGCCGAATGACGAGGCTGCTGGGAAGCCTGAGTAGATGGTGCGTCGAGAATCTGCGACATCCCAATCTCGTCGTGCGTAGATGCCTCCTCGTCCTCGTGCTCCTCCTCCTCGTCATCCTGCTCCGCCTCGTCGTCGTCGTCATCGCCCTGACTGAAAGTCGGAGTGCGTGACGAGCTCCTCGTGGACTGGCGCGTTCCGACGTGTGACGACGAGGCTGCAGCGGCACCCGAGCGCTGGGAGGCCGCCGGTGGTGATGCGACGTCCGTGCGTGCGCAGCAACCACAACGAGCTGCCGCCCGATCGATGCGACGTCTAAGTCTCTGCAAGTAATGATATGTCATTATAGTATACATGCTGAATGGCTCTAACTTAACGAATTATCTTCGAACCTGCAAGAAGTCCCTCAGGCGGCTCTCGCTGTCCGGGGCGCCAGCTGGGTAGGAGAGAGCCTCATCGATCTCATGCACCGAGGTCCGCAGAGAAGTCCCTTAAAGAAATAAGATCCACATAAGTAAGTGCGAGATAAACGTATTGAACCAAAGTATTGAGCAAATATCATGCTTTCCGTACCACTCGATCGAGAATCAGGGTGGCCTCGACAACTGTGCCCTCCCTCGCACGCCTGTCGTACGCAGTGAGAGTATGTACACTTAGGAGTATGGAATCATTTTCATACATACATACATACATACATACATACATACATACATACATACATACATACATACATACATACATACATACATACATACATACATACATACATACTTTCACTTCCAATATATCACTTAAACGATAATTTTATACATCTTTATCATTTTCAGTATACTTAAATACTAATTGTAAGATACTCCAATGTGACTTGCTTGAAAAATTTTCATCGGAGCACATTATTTTTGCTGTATACACTTTTTCATGTATAAAATGAGTACACACAAATTATGCTATAAAAAATGGGCTTTGATGAAATTTTTATGAACTCACTTTGAAATATCTTATAATCATTATTAGAGTATACTCAAATAGATAAAAAAAATATAATAACACTATTAAAAGGGTATATTAGAAGTGGGAACACGTACTCTCAAGAGTATAGAATCGTTTTAATATATATATATATATATATATATATATATATATATATATATATATATATATATATATATATATATATATATATATATATATAAAAGAATCCTTTCATACCTTCTTTCCTAAAAAAATTGAAGAGAAACGAAAGTCTTAACAAATTAAATTATGTATCCCCTGGCATTCTATGCGTGGCTACCAAGAGCACATGATCTCTTTCTTTCGTTTGTTTTCATCATTAATAGGGGTGTCAATTTCCCCTGTAGAGAAAATCCCATGAGAGGTGGGGTTGGTGGCGTTCATCCCCACGGGGTTCCCATAGGGACACTAAACACCCTAGGTAGCCGCTGCCACTTACACAGTCCCCATTCCCCAACTCCTACTCAATCTCTCATTCTCTCTCGAGCCTTCTCTTCTTCGATGATTTGACAGCAATGACGAGGAGCAGGAGCCACAGATCTTGGAGGAACACGAGGATTAGCAGCAAGGCAGCAACATGTAACACTCGATTAATGTGATTTCTTATTAGCTGCTGATTTTTTCACATAAATAGCAAGTTTCCAAAAGCAATTGACAAATTGATTTGTATACATGTAATGTAATTAAGGATATAACTAGAAGCCCATCCATAATGCTTACCATACCTGCCACTATCCATGAATTGCCCATTGTTTTGGTTCTTCATTTGGAAAATATAACATTATGAATAATATTTGTTTAACAAATCTTAATATAATGTTTAATGCTTGGTTCTTTGTAGCAGAAGGTTTGAAATGTCGATACCCGAATCTAGCTCGTCACAAGCAGTACAAAGCTCTGACCAGGCTACAGGGAACTCCAGCATCTAGCTCGTCGCATTTGGATATTATTTGTATTGCCAAAGTCCTTATTCCTTAATCCTATGTCCCGTATGATTGTTTAGGCTGAACTTTGTGCTAGTTGGTGTCATTAAATTGTGCTTTGAGACGTGCTAAGCCTTCAAGCATTTGGTGCTATGTGAATGTTGTTCTTCAATCTTGCACTTCTATAATTTGTGTTAGCTTGTTCCTGTCCCCATGGGGTCAAGTCCCCATGAGGATTGGGGGCGGGAGGGGTGTTTTGCCCTAGCAAGACTAACAGAGCGGGGATGCCTAGCGATGGTCGAGGCAGGGTAGCGGGCCCTTAGAGACCCTTCCCCGTTGCCATCCCTAATCATTAGTGAGCGAGTGACGACTAATGCGAGTAGCAGTAGAGCGACTGGCCAAGTAGGTCCATCGAATGGTCCTTGTCTCATCGTTGTGTGCCATTAGCCCATTACTTGATTAGCAACAAACCCCATTCCTCCACCAGCTGAGAGGACCACGTTTGCGGTACGCACTGGCATTGCGAAGCGAAGATGTGAAAGAAAATACTCTCTCCAGTTCACAAAACAAGTGTTTTAGATTACATGTAGTCAAAATTTAGAAACTTTAACTATCGATATCTTTGAAATATTTATATTAGATACATAAAAATCATAGATATAGATTCATCTCGAAAAGTAATTTTATAATATTATAATCTTATTAGGTTTTACAAATATATTACAATAGTAATTAGTGGTTAAATTTGTATTTTAAAAATTATATCAATATCTAAAATAATTTTTTTACTAGACGAGTAGAAATAGCGTAAATGGGAGGGCGAGGTGGCTGCCCGGTGTCCACTCGCTCGATCCTCTCCGCGACCCGAGCGGCCGTGCCAAACTGGACTTGCACGGAGTGCACCCAAGGATGTGACGTGGTACCACGGATCGAGATGCATCGGGGTGACGACAGCAATCGATTTTTGGTGAGCTGTGGCACTGTTCTTTTTAAGTGAAGTTTTTTAAATGACGTTTTTCAAACGACAGTAACTTTTTATTTTACCGTATTATATACTAACAAAATTACAATATTATAAAAATATTTTTAAGATAGATTTAATGATATAATTTTTATACATCTAATTTAGATAATTTTAAATATGATAATTTGACAGTATAAAATTTAATGTGCCACTTAAAAAAGAACGAATGAGATAGGTACTAGTTAGGGATCATAGGCTTGTTGGCTGTGGCTGCGGCTTATGGCTTTTGACTGTTTACGATACATATTGTGGAGAGAGGGATACTTACTTGCGATTTTGACTGGTATAGATGTTGGACTTTTAACGTGTACATCGTTTAACTTGTAGATCCTGTTTTAAGAAAATACTCTGTTTGAAAGTTAGGTACTGTAGCAAAAATCAAAGTCGTCAGCTTCGGAGGAAAAAAAACTGGCCCTATGATTCAGGATAGCAAAACCGGCATCTCTGCGCGAGATTATGGGGTTAGAACTTAGAATTAGACATGCATGAGCTGACGGAGCCTGGACTGAGCGTGTAAAGCTTTGGCTTGACGATGGGTTTAATTAGGCTGTGATTCGAATTATAGGATGGAAGACTTCAAACTCGTCCGTCGTTTGCAAATAGCCGAGTACTTAGACTAACATGTTGGGTTAACCAAACTCGTCCGTTTCGCTTGAGGGAAACATATGTACTTCTTTTATTTTATGATGAACTAGAGGAATTATCCATACAATTATTTAGCTATATATTATAATGTAGATATCTTTGTTATATAACTCTGATGTATATTGTTGAAAATACAATTGTATTTGTTATATAACTCTAATATTTATATATGATTAATCTGTATTATTATAATCTATGTTACCAAAAATAAGCTATGTACATAATTTTATAAGTTTAAGGTTTTAAATACTCCATTTTATTGTTCAGGGATTAAGCTATTTTTTTGGCATAGTTTAGTGTCTAAAATGGACTTACTCGTATTATAAGAAATGGAGTATGACTTTGAGCGCTCACCAAACCTAACGAAATTATGGCGAAGCCTTGGGGGTTGGAACCAACCAGACACACCCGTAGTCCACCGGCTGTTTGGAGGGGCCGTCACCGTGGCTGGGATCGCCTGCCCCGGCCTGCACGTCCGCATCGTCGCCACGCCCACGCTTAAAACGTGGACCATTTACTTCCCCACACGCCCACGCCGTCGCCACCGTTTAGTTGGAGTTGGGAGGGCTCGCCTGTCGCGGCGTCAATGCGCGCGGGCGCGGGGCAATACGTACGTGTGCGCGCGGCCCGAAACGGTCGAGAGCGACCCCTGGTTTTCCTATGTTTGGTGCGTCCATTCTCCGTTCGGTCCGAGCAGTTGAGTGCTGTGCATGTTTACAGCTATGAGGGCAGTCCCAATGGAAGAAACTGACACGATTTCCATAGCACAAGAAATCATCTATAGAAACTATCTTCCACAGTGGAGGTATCTTCGAGTAATAATTATTTTCTCTTTCTCTCTCCCAACTCTATCTTCTTCCTCCAATGAGAGTGTGCCACGAGCCCCCTAGAAACTGGTGGTTTCTTCCCAATGGCGATTTCATAGTTTCTTGGTGCATTGGGTGGAGTGAAGACCTGATTTCTTCACGAGGAAACCGTTTCTAGGATTTGTGCTCTCTTTCATCATTAATTACGTTGCCATGTCAGCATTTTGCATACGTGACAAGTCATTTAATGAGGATAGAAACCATCATCAATACACCATTGGGACTGCCCTCAGCTCCATTTGCACGCCATGATGCTCTATCTCGAAACGACTGCCGACTGAGGGCTTGTTAATTTGGGGCCTATTCTTTTTGGCTGTGGCTTATGGTTTTTGGTTGCGGTTTGTAACTTTTGGGCTATTTGTACGAGAGATTACAGAGAAACAGAAACTCACATACGGTTTTTGCCAATATAAATGAAGTCAGTAAAGTATGTACTACAATTAACTAGTAGACCCTATCTTAAAAAAACTCCGTTTAAAAGTTAGTTACTGTAGTAAAGCCGAAAAACAGCTTTTAGAAGCTGAAAAGAACAGGGCCCGCTTAGGGTGGCTACTTTTCTGCTGGGTTTATAGTTTATAATTTAAATATTTAAATTTTGATTGTTCTTAAGAAGTAGTACGTAGAGAGAAATAGTCATATGTGATTTTGACCGGTACAACTGAACTCAGAACACTTTTTATTATAATTTTTTTATTGGCATCATTTTAAAAAACACATTGTTTAAAAACTAGTTACTGTAGACAGTACAAGTATAGGCCAACTTTAAGCCCAAAAGAATCCGGCCTTAAGCTTACCTAAGAAGCCAGTTTCGCAGGCGGGTTACTGCGAGAAGTCATTTTCTTTTATTCTTTACCCTTTCAAAATAAAAATAAGTCCACTTTACCCATTTCAAATTATACCTAAAGTCCGAATAACACCCTTAACTATGAAACTGTTTACTTTACACCCCAATTATCAAAATCCGATGAAATCACTCCCTCGCCATAAACCACTCTGGTTTTAGATAACGCGATGTCCATGTGTACCGGTTTTGCTTATGATTTTACCACATCGACAGTCAAATTACTAGATTGTGCTACATAATAGCAATATCACCTTTCTCTCTCCTGCATGACAGGAGAGAAGGAGATGAATAGGAGGGAGAGAAAGGTGACATGCCTGTCATGTATCACAATCTAGTGATGTGGCTATTGATGTGGCAAAATCACCAGCGAAACTTGTACACATGGACGTGTAGGATCAAGTACAACCAACTAGAGGGGGGTTAATAGAAGGTTAAAAAATTATCTTGCGTTTTAATAACAATTACCACAATTTTAGTATAGCAGGATTTTAAAGTAACTGAAACCTACACAATTCTAGTACGTCTAAGGCACTACAAGAACAAATATTTACACAAATAGTTCTAGCATAAATAAATATGACAATCACAATATACTAGAAATATAAAAGCGGAAAGAAGAGACAAAGAAATAACCAATTTACACACGCTGTTTTACTGTGGTGATTAGAAACTTATCGGTTTCCACTAATCCATGTTGAGGAAAGCCCAAGTGAATTGGACCGGCTCCATTAATTAAGCCTCAACTCCTCAATCCACTAATGGTTGTCCTTCCTCCACTCCGAAGATGGTGGACACTAAACCACTCATAAGTCGGCGTCAGGCTTCTTCACAACTTTCTTGAAGAAGTTACCGCGCAAGCTCTCGCCAAGTCGTCCAGGTGCCGGCAAGCACCAAGAGTAAAACAAATCAAAGCTTCGCTTGACGACAATCAAGTGCCAAAAGGACGAATCTAGAGATGAACTACCATTCCGCTTGTTTTGACGAAACTTCTGGAAAGCGGAAGTACCGCCGCTTGTACTCTGGTACTTTCGATTGTCCATAGAGACAAAGATTGGCTATCAATTTTAGTTTTAAGAGAATGCATGATCTTGAATTGATTCAAATGGCACAAAAATATGCTATCAAGTTACTAACCACGATCTCTCTTAATGGTACGGTATTTATCCTATAATTTAGTCTTCCACCTTTTCTCCTGAGACTAGTAAAAATGAAAAGGGATCTTAGTCTACATATGTCTTTGTCTTGAGACACTTTGATCTTCATGTTGACTCTTAGCATGCGTCTCATCATCATTTTAGGGGCTAAACATTTTAAATACTCAATAAATATGTTAGTCCCATATTCATATAAATTCATTAATTACCAAAACCATTTTTAGGGGCCTAGATACTTTCAATCTCCCCTTTTTGGTAATTGATGACAATACAAATATTGTGTGAGGTGAATAAAGTTTTCAATATACCACTTATTTGAAAACTAGTTGTATATTCTTTTGTGACTTTAAAAATACGTAATTCTTTCAATGATCTCACATGAGTTTTTAGAGAATTAGTTTCTTTTAAAGTCAATGCAAAGAAAGCTTCCCCTAAACATGTGCATATAAAAGAGAGAAAATTTTCCATGCATGTGTAATGATTTTTGAGAACATTTAGCGGAGTTTCACTTGTTTGTTGACCGTGAGGGGGAAGAGAAATTATAAAAAATGTAACAATTAAGCACAAGATGCATACACTTTCAAATTCAACATAGGCATAGCATTGAGATAGAGTGCATAAGTGTAACACCCCAGCCAAGCAATGACCTGGAATGCTACTAAACTAACGACATATTAAAGACGAACCTATATTCACCTTACAAAATTTCGGCAGAACCTCCTTTGTTTAATGAGTAAATCAAAGGTTTCAATATGCATAGACAAATGATCTGAATAATAGTAAACAATAAATATTCAATTCTAAACAAACTGAATTATGTTTGCCATCACACTCGCAACCACAATATTTAAATAAAGAATGGAAGCAATGTAAAAGTTCTAAACCTTTATTACAGTCTAAACTTGATGATCTTTAATCAGTTACCACTTAAGTTATTCAACAAATAATGTTTAAGGTTCTTTATTTCTTCCAAGGTGAATGGACCGTGCAAGTGCAACCAAGCTAATCCATCTTTATCCCCATGCATGCCGGTCCCATGTAGGTACCTAAAAACAAACAGCAACCGCAACAACAACAAGAGTGAGTCCAACGACTCAGCAAATATAAATAGTGGCAACAAGAGTAAAAGTGAACATCATTCCTCATGTTCAACCATCAATCACATAAATAAATCATGCTATGCAATATGATCAAAAGAATCTCTTTATCTCTTCTCTTTCGCATTTTTACCGGTAAAGCTGAGTGTGCATCCGTCAATGCACACCCATGCCTGTACCATCTGGTACAGAGACCAATTGCCCATACTCCACAAGTATGGGGACATTTAGCCCGTCATGACATCAACATGACGGGGACCTCAACGCATGGTCGTCTCGTGACCAAGATCTCAATAATCAACATGATGCACAAACGTGAATATCTCAATAAATAAAATTGCATTCACAATTACTATGCACCAGAAATTCTCTCATTAATACAACATGCATCCGCATCAACATTGCATATGAATAACATATTCATACTACAAAAGCTCATATTCATAGACTTCATAACTCTCAAACATCCGTGATTAACACATAACTCATAGCATTAGCAACCATGAACATTACCAATCATATCACCATAACAATCATGAACAACTCAAATTCTCATAGAATTTATCAAACTATACCATTCGATAATATCTATTATATCCATAAATATACTTGCCTTAACCGCGAGGAAACGGGGGATGAGCAGAAGGCGCGGCCCCTGGAATCCGTCCTCCTCTTGAACCATAATTTTAATAATCGCTAAGGCAACAGTAACGAGTCTTTAGATTAAACAAAAACACCCCCACTATCCCAACATGTTTAACTTGACTCAAACCCCAAATCCTTTCGGCCACCCTGCCCCCCTCTATAGACAGTCAACTTCAAAAATCCTTATCTAATGGTAAAGAAGTCCGAATAGGGCGTTCTCAGATTTTCTGGAAAGATATTTAAATTGCCTAAACAAACTTAGTTGGTGAGCCCTTCTGATTCTTCCATATACTGCCCCTACCAAGCCAATCTACAGAACATCAATTATCACGTTGGGTTCTCTGGACAGTACACTAAACTTATCATAACTTTTGGTACGAAAGTGCAATTCATGCGTTCTTTAGCTTTCTGGAAAGGTGAGGAAATTACCCATCTTTTTTATTATAACGAGATCCTCTGATTTCGTCTTTACCTAATAGATTAACTCAGATTTCTACAGACTGTCAGGATGATGACAGATTAACAGGACAGCGGCACTAAACAATTCATAACTTTCTAACCGTTGATCGGATCTGGGCGTTCTTGGCGGCCACGGAAAGCTAACGGCACAACCCAACTTTATCTAAGAGAAGTGATCCCCAGATTCTGCTTCTAAAGTCGTGAAAACCGCCGTTCAATAATCTGGACAGAAACGCGATCTAGCAGCTAATGACAATCGATCTACTAAACGAATTCATAAACGCATCTAATACAAAACATACGGCGATAGAGACTCTTCGTTACCCTTGAAGAACGCCGGAAGCCGATGAATTACCACGAACACCCCACGAATCTCTCCTCTCCTTCTTTTCCTCTTTGCCCCTTCTTCTTCCCTTCCTCCGAGTCCAATCGCCTAGCTGCAAATTATTCCTTTCCCCCGATCATTCGGCAACAATTGGAGGTCTTGATCACCGGCAATGGAGGAGAGGGGAGGAGGAGGCGCTGCTGGACGGCGCAAGGCAGAGGGGAGGGCGCACCAAGGGGGGAGAGGCGGCTAGGGTTAGAGGGGGGGGGGGGGGGGGAAGGTGGCGCCCCCGCTTTGCTGGCCGAAATCCCCACCTGGGCCAAGGCCCAGGCCCAGGTTGCCAGGGAAAATCAGAAAACCCCCCTCTAAACTTGATATTTTGTACTTCCCTTTAAGGTCCTTCCCTCCGATTAAACGATTAACGGTCGAAACTCTTCCAGGATATTACATTCTACCCCGCTTAAACAGAATTCGACCCCGAATTCTAACCACGCTTACGCCAAGAAATATGATCACAGCTAAAACTTACTAACATTGCCACGTACCTGCTGTGAATAACTCCGGATATTGCTCGCGCATGCGAGACTCCAATTCCCAAGTGGCCTCTCTCTCGGTCTGCTGCGACAAAACACCTTGACGTACTGACGCGTTACGCCTTACTACTAGTCCCATCCTTTCAAGAGTCACTCGACGGGCACGTCTCGAAGGCACGGTCTTACCCGTGGGTCAACGGCTCAAACAAAACTTCATGCTCCAGATTCCTCCAGTACTCCCTCGACACTAGGTCATACAAAACGATCTGTGCGCTACGCTAGGGCTCAAGACGGTTCTAGCAATACGCTCTCTACCAAGTCTCTCCAACTTTCAGAAACAACCATTATACCTTGGGCCAACACTCCCTTGGGTACTAAACCACACAACCTGCACAAACACACAAAATTCTTGCTCCTTGTATCAATCGATCTCTTCACTTTAACAATGAGCACCTCTTTTAACCAGGGACGCACAACAGTTCCCGACTGAAAACAAAAGAGTCTTAATGCAACCAACTCAAAACCATTTTCCCTTCAGAAGAGCCCAATCCAAAGACAAAGACTCAACATGAAAACTTTTCCACCTTTCAAGTAGACAGTTTAGAAATAAATGCCACATAAGCCAAAAACGAAACCCCTCGAATAACCAGATTAACCTTTTTTTTTCTTAACTGGAAAGAACCAGACAAATCAACAAGAACCCACTCAATATGTAATAGACATCCATCATAAACACAAAACTCAAATAAAAACTAAGAGAATATCTCACTAAGCAAGATCACACTCTTTTCCACCATCTTTCTTTTAAGAATTTAACTTTCTCTTAAACCATAGGATCCCAAATCGTCGCATAACATTCTAACTCTTTTCTCTTAAATTAGCAACCTTATGGCTATGCTCAAGCTGAACACAAATTCCACACCTATGTAAAGAGACTCTTTCAATCCACAATAACATACCCTGATCAACTTCTCTAGCAGATGCATTACTTTGATAAATAATTCCCAACACACCACGATATAGCTTACAGACACATTCACATCACCTAAATCCGTTAAGGATGATCAACTTTAAATTTACCACCTTCATGCTCATTTACTGCTTCCCAAGGATTCTATCAAACATCACCATAACTCTTGGAATCTAATCATGGAAAACCAAGATGCTAGCATAAAAAAAATGCAAAGCCCACATTTCATCCTTTAAGACTCTTACAATGAATTTCTGGTATACTTGATAGGTAATCCTTAGATCTAATGACTAAACTTTTCACATAACTCAACCATAACCTCAGTCACTAAGGTCAACACTTCTCACCAATCAGGTAACCGCCCAAGGCGATTCATTTCACCAATCTTAGACCTTCTCTAACCCACACCAATCAAATTTAGCTACGCGACCACAAAGTAGCCATTTCTAACTGATTGACCAAGTTATCTTTAGAGATAATCTATCTCACAAAGGGTTACTCACTGAGGCCGAGTCATCCTTAACAATAACTCAACCATCCTCGCTATCCCATTAATTAACACGACTATTAGATTCCTCTATACTACTACTCTCATCATAAATCTTCTACACAATCTTACCGAGTACCCAAAATGCGATACTCTAAGAAACTAATCAAGATTTCCATACTTGCTAATTCTAATATTCTATCAAGATGAACACAAGATCTTGGACCACATCTCGCTATAGGTCCTACTAGTTGCGACAACGAAACCTATTAACTCCAAAGACAAACATTCTATTTAAATCAAATCCTTTCCAAGGATTATTCTAATAAATCGATTTATTGCGCCATGCATCTCAAACATCTTGACACCTGAAGCCTCACAGAATCATCTACTCGACCACCACTATCCAGTTGCCAACATTCATCTCTAAAGGCTTTGCAACATGAATCAGTTAATCCTTTCTCAAAAGAAGAGGCCAATAAGAATAATAATTTCAGCGATCAGATAAACGTTTACCAATCACGGTAAACACCAGACCAAGAGGAACATTCAATTGGCAATGAACTCGGAAAACATAAGGGGAGTCCACAATTGAAGGCACAATCCCCCAAGAAGAGGATATCAAATCGCAAGATACGAAACTTGGCTTCAGACCTCAAATACTCCTAATGCACTCTTTCCGTTAACATAGAAAACAATTCCTTGACTACAACAACACTTGGTCAGCTTGAACAAGACAAGTTCTTAAGACCCAACCACAAGAACCACTTAAGAACCAATAAGATCTTTCACACTTCACTTTGCTCGGAACAGTTCAACTACCAAATAAATCATGAGATCCAAATGATCTCCGCCGCAAAACTTGAAACATTTTTATTTACGAAATATCACGAAAGGCAATCAAATTAATCTCCTCTTAAAGGAATCAACATCACTCTAGCAACCATAACTGCTAGTCTTTCTAACATCACATCATGCACTCCTGGCATGAACCAACATAACTCACTATCCCATCATTAACCTTCCCAGGGAAACACAATAACCTATTTCATATATTTTTCTATAAGGTTGCAATACTCAACCTGGTCAAGAGGATAACTAATGCACAAACCCCACTATCGAAGTAAACCGTCTTTTAACTAAGGCATGCTGCCCAGGTCATCCTCACAACACACCTATTTAGATCACCCTTAAATTCCAATCATTAACCTATTAGCAATGCTCAACATCAATTTAGTGCACACCAATTCCAATCTAATGGTTATCGTAAACAGTTGACGATTATACCGTCATGGAAGGATTTACGGTCATTCCTCTATTTGCGTTCCAACTAGCAAACATAAGACCATCAAGAAACCAAAAACATCCTTAACTCTTCCTTCCTACACAGTTAAATGAATCCATTGAGATCAAGTAATCCAACCAGTTTAGTAAACGAAACAATTTTAAGGATCAACCTTCTCATCAAAGACATACTATTATCCTACCACTCCACCATCAGGTAACAAAAATCACCAATTACATTCCATCAGTTCATCTCTTAGTGGTGCTCAAAACCATACTTCGATACGTAATAAATGCACCTAGCAATTACATATGATCAGTACTTATCCATAAAAGGTAACTCCAAGATTAATATCCACTATGACAATATTCTAACATCTTCTGGACCTATCCATCCCAAAGGGTTAGATTAATCCGTTGAGACCCGCAGGTCCCCTCTATCCGAGAAGCTTATCAAAATATATCACCTATAGTGATCAAACCAGTTTCGTCAACGTTCCCTACTTGTTATTAACTCTGTTGATTCCACCTAAATATAGTCATACTCACAGTCACAGCTCATCAAGAACTACTAGAGAACAACCTCAACTTATTCAACTTTCCTTTCAAGGATCTTAGCTAAGATCAGTCATGCACACACTGCAACCCAATCTTGATAATCCATATCATATTCATTAAGTGCTTTGATTATAACCTCTCATCTTATCATGACAACACATCGTCAAAGGGTTAACATTTTCTTTCATAAAAGAGATCCATTAAGCTTCAACACTCAAAATACCCAAGAGAGATACAATGAGTAAAAGCCTCCACGAACTAAAGGACTTGCAGAAGGAAACTTTCATTAACCCAAAAACATCAAGCGAATAAATGGATCAAGATTTCCCATGAGGAAAACAAAACTCCAATATAAAGGTCAAACTTGACCACCAACCAAGTTCACCAGTCGTAAGAATAACTCATCGGCTGGAAAAACAATGATTGCTTTACAGGACAAATTCAGCCCAATCAAAACACACTATCCTTTCTCAAAGCAACCGATCAACCGTAATGAACTAATAACCCAAGAGAAACTCATCGAGCCCAACTGGACTAGAGTTGACCAAATTCAAAGTCAAAGAAGAGGACAACTCTTCTAGAGATACTCACTATCAATGCCTATTCTAAGATATCCGAGGTAACCGCCTTCATATTCTCATACCGCTAACGGTGGTGTAACCTGGTACAGCCTAGGGCCACAACCACGACCTCAACCTCTCAACATGGGTTATCCCCACACATAATATCTATAGTTTTATAATATAGATATAATATATCATCTCAAACCACAATCATCATTACAACATAACGGAAACGTAAATGCAATGCTTCACCCATTCCCATCCTACTGTGCACTGTGTGTCAATTTAATTATTCAATTACCACGGACCTAAAGCCCGCTCTGATACCAACTGTAACATCCCAGCCAAGCAATGACCTGGAATGCTACTAAACTAACGACATATTAAAGACGAACCTATATTCACCTTACAAAATTTGGCAGAACCTCCTTTGTTTAATGAGTAAATCAAAGGTTTCAACATGCATAGACAAATGATCTGAATAATAGTAAACAATAAATATTCAATTCTAAACAAACTGAATTATGTTTGCCATCACACTCGCAACCACAATATTTAAATAAAGAATGGAAGCAATGTAAAAGTTCTAAACCTTTATTACAGTCTGAACTTGATGATCTTTAATCAGTTACCACTTAACTTATTCAACAAATAATGTTTAAGGTTCTTTATTTCTTCCAAGGTGAATGGACCGTGCAAGTGCAACAAAGCTAATCCATCTTTATCCCCATGCATGCCGGTCCCATGTAGGTACCTAAAAACAAACAGCAACCACAACAACAACAAGAGTGAGTCCAACGACTCAGCAAATATAAATAGTGGCAACAAGAGTAAAAGTGAACATCATTCCTCATGTTCAACCATCAATCACATAAATAAATCATGCTATGCAATATGATCAAAAGAATCTCTTTATCTCTTCTCTTTCGCATTTTTACCGGTAATGCTGAGTGTGCATCCGTCAATGCACACCCATGCCTGTACCATCTGGTACAGGGACCAATTGCCCATACTCCACAAGTATGGAGACCTTTAGCCCGTCATGACATCAACATGACGGGGACCTCAACGCATGGTCGTCTCGTGACCAAGATCTCAATAATCAACATGATGCACAAACGTGAATATCTCAATAAATAAAATTGCATTCACGATTACTATGCACCAGAAATTCTCTCATTAATACAACATGCGTCCGCATCAACATTGCATATGAATAACATATTCATACTACAAAAGCTCATATTCATAGACTTCATAACTCTCAAACATCCGTGATTAACACATAACTCATAGCATTAGCAACCATGAACATTACCAATCATATCACCATAACAATCATGAACAACTCAAATTCTCATAGAATTTATCAAACTATACCATTCGATAATATCTATTATATCCATAAATATACTTGCCTTAACCGCGAGGAAACGGGGGATGAGCAGAAGGCGCGGCCCCTGGAATCCGTCCTCCTCTTGAACCATAATTTTAATAATCGCTAAGGCAACAGTAACGAGTCTTTAGATTAAACAAAAACACCCCCACTATCCCAACATGTTTAACTTGACTCAAACCCCAATTCCTTTCGGCCACCCTGTCCCCCTCTATAGACAGTCAACTTCAAAAATCCTTATCTAATGGTACAGAAGTCCGAATAGGGAGTTCTCAGATTTTCTGGAAAGATATTTAAATTGCCTAAACAAAATTAGTTGGGGAGCCCTTCTGATTCTTCCATATACTGCCCCTACCAAGCCAATCTACAGAACATCAATTATCACGTTGGGTTCTCTGGACAGTACACTAAAATTATCATAACTTTTGGTACGAAAGTGCAATGCATGCGTTCTTTAGCTTTCTGGAAAGGTGAGGAAATTACCCATCTTTTTCATTATAACGAGATCCTCTGATTTCGTCTTTACCTAATAGATTAACTCAGATTTCTACAGACTGTCAGGATGATGACAGATTAACAGGACAGCGGCACTAAACAATTCATAACTTTCTAACCGTTGATCGGAGCTGGGCGTTCTTGGCGGCCACGGAAAGCTAACGACACAACCCAACTTTATCTAAGAGAAGTGATCCCCAGATTCTGCTTCTAAAGTCATGAAAACCGCCGTTCAATAATCTGGACAGAAACGCGATCTAGCAGCTAATGACAATCGATCTACTAAACGAATTCATAAACGCATCTAATACAAAACATACGGCGATAGAGACTCTTCATTACCCTTGAAGAACGCCGGAAGCCGATGAATTACCATGAACACCCCACGAATCTCTCCTCTCCTTCTTTTCCTCTTTGCCCCTTCTTCTTCCCTTCCTCCGAGTCCAATCGCCTAGCTGCAAATTATTCCTTTCCCCCGATCATTCGGCAACAGTTGGAGGTCTTGATCACCGGCAATGGAGGAGAGGGGAGGAGGAGGCGCTGCTGGATGGCGCAAGGCAGAGGGGAGGGCGCACCAAGGGGGGAGAGGGGGGAGAGTTAGAGGGGGGAAAGGTGGCGCCCCCCTTTGCTGGCCGAAATGCCCACCTGGGCCAAGGCCCAGGCCCAGGTTGCCAGGGAAAATCAGAAAACCCCCTCTAAACTTGATATTTTATACTTCCCTTTAAGGTCCTTCCCTCCGATTAAACGATTAACGGTCGAAACTCTTCCAGGATATTACAATAAGTCATTACATCATCATAAAATCATTATATTACATATTCAGATATATAGATAGATAGACTTGGCTTCTTCTCTTCCTTTCTTGTGCTTCCCTTTTCATGTCTTCTCCCCCTTTTGGCATCAAATAACCAAAAAGGCTACTCTTGTGATCCTTGAAAGAAAGGGTCACGACGATGATGGTGATCAAACCGGACTGGAGATGGAGGACGAGCCAAAGTATGCTCAATAGAGGTGACTCTCTCATCAATAGAGTCCATTTTAAAGGAAAGGGAGGCGAACGCCTTGACCTAAGAGTCACGAATCTGGATAATAGCCGAGTAAATCTGAGAGAGAGACTTGTTCTTCTTCTCGTGGTGCTGCTGCAGGCTCTTCTTGTTGTTGAGCTCGCGGACAGGAAGTTGGAGGAATTGGTGGATCTGCTTGAGGCTTGTAAGCCTTGTGGACGCCGCCCAAACCACCATGGAATTCGATCTTTCGAAGGATCAGGGCCATTATGTATGGAGCGTAATTTATTATGTATGGAGCGTTATATATCTTTTTGATCCTGACATTTTTGGAAGATGCTATTTCCAGGATAATAAGATCAACCACATCAAATGTGCGACCTTGCATAACATAGTTAATTAGGTTCCATGCATGGCCTTTTATGGCATCATAATTCCCACTCTTGGGAAGAATGGTATGGTTAATGATCTAGTTTACTAGGCTGAGTATGGAAAGGAGACCAACAAGCTTGCCTGGAACAAATCTCGTACTCTGATCATAGTATTAAGATAAGACAGGAAGCTCAAGTGCAGGTCTATCATATACCTTCTCATGTGCACTTGACTCTGTCCTTAGAGCCAGCTCAAACACATGCTTATTGGAATCCAATGTTGGCAGCCAGTCATCCATGAGATATGCTGGAAATCAGGAGAAATATACAGCGTAGCATAGAATTGCCTGATTATTTCTTCATTATAGTCTGATTTGAGAGCCATAATATTTTGTATTCCATCCCTCTGAAATAGCCTATAAGTTCTATCATATTTGTCAATGGAGTCCAAGTGGTCTCAATCAACATACTTGTGATCAGCCAAGAGTCTGCTTGGACCATACAGCTGCTCATACACTTGTTCTTGAAATTTGGCATGAAACCTTGAATTGATAGAGTTATTGTAGGACCGAAATGGCAACAGAGGGGGGGGGGGGTAAATGGTGCCTTTAAATCGCCCCAAGTATTCACGCAAAATTTTTCTTCGATAGCTATGACAGCTACGAAGTAAGAAAATAAACGCTCACTGCAAACAGAAACTAACCCAAGCAAAAAGAAAATCCAAGACAAGAGAAACAGACCAGAGAGTAGAAAAAGAAGATCAACACTCACTGAAGATGACCCAAACCGAAAAGCAAAGAAACCAAACAGAAAACAATCAACCTGAAAACTGATCACAAAAGCATCTGCGGTTGGACTCGTGGCGCTACACTGGTCTAACTACGTGAGTAGCAGCGGTCTGACCGTGAGAACATACCCGGTCTGACCGCCTGGGGAGAAAAGGTCTGACCGCAAGGGTTGGTTCGGCCAGACTAGTGGCTGCAAAGGTTGGAAGTTTGGTTTTGCAATTTAGTTTCAGAAAGCCAAAAACAGACAGAAGATACACAGTTTTGTTGTGGCCAAAAAAACTAAAAAGATCAATGAAATTAACAGAAAAGGCTAGATGCCCGAACAGTAAATACAAAGACGATCTGTAAACAAGGATAATGCTGACTTTTTGCCGCTCTTCCCAGGGCAAAGAAATCAGAGTTTTAAACAAGATAATAGGCCGACTGTAGGAAGAGGAAACTCTGACCGAAAAAGCAAAAGGAAAAGCAAAAGTGGAAAATAAGTAAACCTGAAACACAGAAATGATAAACAGAGGCAAGCCAATGCTGTATATAGCCGAAAACAGAGAGTAGATCAAAAGAAGAGACAATAACTGATCAAGGCCGAGAAATGGAAACAAGAAATTTTACTGTCCTGGCCGAAAGCACAACTGAAAATGAAAGGCAGCAGCTTCTCTGAAGAAAACCGAAAATGATGGCGTGAATGTTTGGCGGCACAGTAGTTACTGACAAGGCAGAAATCAGAACAGAAAGCCGATCAAATGCTATTCTTCCCAGGACAAATAAATAGGATTTCTCTCTAGACATCAGCTTGGTCTCAGGAAACAAAGTAATACAAATCTAGAGCAATTTGACTGAAAACTGAACCGAGACATAGCATGTAGCCGAAAATTGATATCCTGAAAAGAGAGTAAGGCCAAGATTAAAAAGGCTTGCAATTTTCAAACTCTTTGATCATGAGTCAACAGATTTTAACAAGGGATGTCCTCATAACCAGGAAACACAAGTCTATTTCAACTTTTCAGCTGAGACAACCAAGAACAAGAATACTCTGTCTCCCGTAACAGTAAACCCTAGAGAAATTAAAACAGTGGAATTGAGAAGCAATCAATTTTGTGGAGAAGACTGCTCTGAAATCTTTGCTCTTGGGAACATGATAGCCAAGGGCCTTTGATACAATTCCCAGTTCAAAGCAAAAACCATTTCACAACTCCTTCACCAAAGATTCAGCTCAAAATCACAATAAACAGGAAGGAACAGAGAGCAACAATAGAAATAAACACAGAGAAACAAAAACTGGGAAAAACAGATTCAAGAACAAGTAATCACATCAACAAAGCACGGCTATCATAGATTGAGACAGAGACATACATGATTATATAGAGTGATTGATACAACCATCTCAATACATCTCCTTCACCTCAAGAGCAACACACGCAAAAATGAAAATCAAGAACTCACACACATGGAGACAAGGAGATAGAAGGCTAAACTACTTCTACTCTCCTCACCAACCCCTCAACATCTCATCAGGAAAAGCAAAACTAACCCCAAAAGCCATGGCAACCACCAGGAGACACCCCTCCTATTTATATCATTTGACTACCAGGTTTACAACTCTCTTTACCTGCTAACTGAAACAACTCTTGCGCTTTATCCATTAACTCAAAACCAAATCCGCTTCCACTTTTGCAGCCCTGAGTATTTATGAAAACGTCACTCATGCACCTTCCGGGAAGCTTCCACATTTCTTGCCGTCCAAGCCTCGCAACTTTCATTTTTGCGAAAGCCATCCATATCTCGCCACGACTCCGCTTCAAGGACCTGCAGCCATCACAGATAAGAAACACATCACATAGTACCGCTCGAAATACTGTTACCATACATTAGCATTCATAGAGAATGCTTGAGCACGAAAAACAAACTCAAACTTTCAGAACACACGTCAATTACTCATCACACACACGGGGACACCTCCACATGGTCTCTCAATTTCCCCCTTGATGAGTATATTGACAAACACAGAAAAAGTATAAAGTTGAGTTTGAAAAAGAAAGAAATTCATACATGGTCTAAAGGAAATCAGAGAAGCTTATGACCATGTCGACAAAAGGAGCAGAAACAAAAAGAGCAAGTTTTCCTCAAAAGCTCCAAATTTCATTGAAATGGCTTTTTCTCCATTATTCTCCCCCTTTGGGCAATAAAATCATCAAGAGGCAAGGATGAAAAATAGAGCAAGATTTGGATGAAAAGGCTGAAAATTATTCATTTTAAGCATTATGAGCCATGAAGATGATCCAAAATGACCTTTAAGTATTACACCAAGCCATAACACTCAAGAATGCTATCAAGATCATGACTATGCATGTATAGACAAGCTAAACCAAAGAAGTCACAATCTGAAAATTAGATGAATTGCTTAGCATGTTAAGTCATTCAAGATTATAGTCTAACTAAAGGCATCCAAAGATGATGCAAGCCATGTCAATAACCTAAGTGGAACCAAGAAGTTAGTATTGAGTCAATTTAGAGTGCTACAAGTTCAAGAATGAATCATTTGTTCAAGTACTTGGTCTTTTTGTGTAATTAAGCAAATTTAGCACAATTGACATGTTTTTCTTTATAAATCGCATGGTTGTTTCCATCCAGATGTTTGTTTAGTCATGTGCTAGATCTCAAGCCTTATGTGACCACTCCAAGCTAGAAGCTTAAGGAAATAATCTTGGTCAACCAAAACCCCCCTGAGTTCATGCCTAGTGCAATGGCAATGGCAAGCAGTCTGACCGCCGGTACCAGGCCGGTTTGACCGCCGGTGCCTGGCCGGTCTGACCGCTAGGGTTGGCGGTCAGACCGCCATGGTTCAACCGGTCTGACCGCCATGGAGGGTCCGGTCTGACCGGCCCTGGTTCAGGCAGGGGCAGAAAACAGAGAGCACTCGACTTAAAAACCTGTAACTACTGAAGCTCATTGTAAAGCAATGGATTGATCAAATCTTGCTGCTCTTCTTGAGATAATAGATGATAGCTTCAAACTGAATAGCAGAGAGACTCTAGGAAATAAGAGAATCAATCAAAATAGCAAGGAACTGACATTTTGACAGAAATCTGAAACTTGAGTGGAGAGAAGACTGATTTTCAAATTTCTCCTCATTCTCAAGTATTTTGCTCATGATTTTTTTGCAAATAGCTTAGCAATGGTCTCAGGACTTGAAGACACAAAACTCAAGCCATCTCTTGGAGAGAAATCAAAGTTCCACGCATCCCCTGACTATAAACCCTAAATTCAAGCAAACAGAGGAAATGTGACGAAGCACATAGAGATGACATAAATCAATGAATCTTCCATTTGCTCTTGGGAATGGAATGACCAAATGGCCTTGAGTATTTTCCCATCACAGAGCAACTAAGAACCAACCAATCAAGCTAAAGAATCAACTCAAATCCATTTCTAGCAGAGAAGAACAGAGAGAATGCAGAAACTAAAATCCATCACAGAGAAGGAGAAACAAGACTAAAAACTATCAAATAAATTCATTCCCATGAATGATTACAAGAGGAAACAACACTACATCCCCATACGCAATTGGAAATAAAATCTCACTACGTGCTTCCCATGGAAGAGAACTCACGCAGGAGCTCAAGCCCTCAGGGTACACACACAGGCCACTCTCCTGAACTCACTCCCCTTGCTTGAGCTCACTTGCTTGACTTCCTAATGCCTGCATACACCACTCCTTTTATCTCCAAGCTCACACACCAAAAGAGAAAATCAAGAAGTGTCATACCAAACACACTCCATGCCTCACACACACTTGAGGCAAAAAGTCAACACACATAGAAATGGAGGGAAACCAGCCTCTTCACTCCAAAACTTAAGTCAATTCTCCAAATTGCCCTCAAGCACCTTCCCGGAAGCTTCTCGCAACCGGCACCTTGACCGTCTGGATCTCGACTCCTCCCTGAGTCTAGTCCCGGTCCGCTCCGCTGTACACGACCGCACCCGGCATCCTGACCGTCTGGACCTCAGCTCCTCCCTGAGCCTAGTCCCGATCCACTCGCCGCTGCCTGTCGTGTCCACCCGACTCCGACCGAGACCTCCGACTCCACCTGAGTCTAGTCCTGGTTTGTTCCGTCACACACGACCGCAACCGACACCCAACCGCCTGGACCTCTGACTCCTCCCTGAGTCTAGTCCCAGTTCACTCGTCGTTGCCCATCGTGTCCATCATCGGTAGCTCCAGCTCCGGTTCCTCGTCTCCCGACTCGCAACCACCTTAGCAGCCTCGATCATCTTTGGCACCACCGACCGTCTGGACCTCAACACCTCCTGTGCCTAGTCCTGGTCCTCCTCGCCTCACCATGACCTAGCTCCGAAGTCCTGCAGTCACACAGACAAGCAAACCGTCACATAGCACCGCACGAAACAGCATAATCATCATTAGCATAAGTAAAAAGGTATTCAACCCTAGAATACCCAAAACAAACTCAAACTCACTAACACAACCGTCAATTACTCATCACAAACATGGGGATACCTCTACATGGTCTCTCAACTTGCCCCTGATGCAAGAAGGTACCCTCCCGAGTCTGCTTGATTTGAAAACCAAGAAAGAAGCTCAACTCGCCCATCATGTTCATGAGCTGAGAAACAAGGGCATGAGAGGAGCTGCCAAAGATGATGTCATCCACATAGATCTGGACAAGTAGAAGGTCACTGCCGCTAATTGGGTCAAATGGTCAAATCCAATATGACCAAGTCTCCTATGCCAGAAGGTAAGGTCACGGGACTCAGAAGCAACTAAACACCTGAGAGGATCACCAGAAGACTCAACAAAATCAGCACGAAAGATCCTCCCATATCTAGAGATCACGCAAACCAGTCTCCCCGAAGAATTAAGAATTTTGTAAGCATTTTTCTTAAAGCTCACCTCGAAACCGTCATCAGTAAGCTGAGAAATAGAAAGCAAATTGTATTACAGCTTACTAACCAAGGCAACATCTTTTAAAATGAAAGACCCACAGTACCTTTGGCGATGACACGCCCACATGAAGCGTCTCCGAAGGTGATCATCTCATCACTTGGAGCTCGGGCTAGAGAAGAGAACCAACGAGAATCTCCGGTCATATGTCAAGAACACCCGGAGTCTCGAGCCAAACCTCTCCCTTCCCTGCCCGGCGAACCTGAGTCAACGAGAGAGAAATGACTCAGTACTGGGATAAATCAAAAGAGATTTTGGAACCCAATATTGAGTCACACGAGTAGAAGAAGTAGTCACATACGACTGACCTCTAACTACCCTACGCTCTCCATTGCTCAGAAAGCCAGAAGGTCTACGAGCAGACCTGAAGCTGTTGTCGGGTTCGACTGCTATGCAAGAGCGAGTTGGTGCACCGGCAACACGCTGATCTCGCCGCGGGTAGCGTCTCAATGGGGAAAACGAGATCTACCCTCAGGACGGCGGATATCATGAGCAGAGGCAAATCGAGAACGAAAATCAGAAACACCGGTAAAGCCAAGTCCTCGATGCTGCCTAAACACCTCAAAGTGATCAACCCTAAGCCTCGTGTTGGTCTTAGATGCACTCACGGTCTAGGGCTGACCCTGAATACGCCTAAGATCGCGAACATGATCTCTCTGCACAATCTTGGCGCGCCTGAAGCATCTCTCGATCATGTGTTCATCCTTCTGATAGAAGGTACAATGAAACTTTGCCTTCTGAGAGGTCGAAGCACCAGGTGTTACCACCTTACTATTAGAGATCCCTTGGACAAAGCCCGCAGACTTGAACTCAACATTCTTGGTTCTGGGCTTAACTTCGATCACACCTGCTGCTATGGGTCTGAGAACAGCAGGTGGATGCTTCCTAACATCATCAAAGAAATCATATCCTAGACCCTGATTGAACATGCAAATCTTGGACTGGTCTAGAATAAGATTCAGCTTCTTCTTACCTTCTACAAATCTCTCAAGAGTGTTCATAAGATATTGACACTCCCGAAAAAGAGAGGTGTAAGAAGAGCAGGGGGAAGAGGAGACAGCAGCAGGAGAAGAAGAAGAGCCAATTGCAGAAGAAGGAATGGCATGTGCACCCACAGCCGCCTCAACATTGAGTTCTTCGCAAGAAACAGGAGGGACAATCCTACTTCTAGTAGTTTGGTCCTCGTGCCTAAGCGTCTCTACTACTTCCTTGGGCTTCTCCCCCACCGAAGCAATCACATCACAATCAATTGGTGGCTTTAGAAGGTCCTTAGTTAGTTTCACATATTTTTCATCCAAAGTAATCAAATCAGATTTCAGGTTCTCACAATTGTTGCATGGTGAGCTAACAGGATCCTTAGAAGCATATTGAGCCATTTTTTGTTATGATCAACAATTTCTTGAAATTGCTTAGAAACCGATTCAAGCTCAAAGGTTAATTTAGGACAGTTGGTACAAGAAACAATGGGTTCTAGCAAGGAAGCATGTAATTCAGCAATTTTGTGATCTGCTTTCTTTAAGTTCATTTTCAGATTATTGCAATTTTCACATGTCTCAGGCAGATCAAGAAGCATAGTATAAAGACCTCTAAAAGCATTGTCCTTATCCTCACATGAGGTGCAAGACGTAGTCTCAACAGTGAAGATGGAAGAGCAGCTACCCTACTCATCTCTAACTCAGCAAGCAGACTAACATTCCCCACCTTAATCATGTCAAGCTCAGCAGTCACACTATCATGAGAGGTCCCTATGTAACATCCTGAAAAATCTATATTTGCAAATATGAGTTTCTTGAATTATATTTGGAATATATTCTATTGGAATTTGGATTTTGTGGTGTTTTCCTGAATTTGGTTGAGATTCCAAAAATTGAATAATTCATAAAAGATAAAGACAAACATTAGTAATGCCAAACAAAAAAAAAGAAATGTGCAAATAATAGGAAACTAAAATTTTAAATATGAATCTAAAAAGATGATCCAGTATAAGGAGGGCGAGATTTAGATTAAAGTATAAAAATTTCATATTGAAAATGGTATTATAAAAGGACAACCAAAAATAAATAAACAAGACGTATGCAAATAGATATACAAAAAGGACTAGCATGGTAAATAAAAGCATAAAAAAGTGTACATATTTGTATACCAAAAACAGACATAAAGAAATATATATATATATATATATATACTTGTACATATATGTAAAAATAAAATAAATAGCAATATATATATATATATATATATATATATATATATATATATATATATATATAATATGTGCATATACACAAATAGAAATTAATAAATAAATATATATACTATATATATGTATATATACTTGTATATACATACGTATATATATATACACTACATAAACAATAAAGAAAAATAAAAAAAGAAAAAGAAAGGAGAGGTCAGGCCGGCCGAAGGCCCGGCCCAACCCCTCTCCCCGTTTCCTTTTCCCCGCGCGGCCCAGACGCCCACTCGGCCTTTCCCCTCTGTCACATGGACCGCGCGCTCCACCGCGCGCTTCCTCTCTGGCCAGCGGCCCCGCGCCCCCTCCCGCATCCTCCTCCTCCTTCTTTCCCTCGCATAGCCAGACCCCCTTCCTCCTTCCACGCGCGCCCGGGTCCCCCTCCTCCGTTCTGCCTTAGCCAAAGCCGCGCGACACGCTTGCTGTCATTCCACGCTGCCCACGCGACCGCGCCCATGTTCTGCCCCCACGTCGCCCTGCCACTGCCGCCTGGCGCCGAAAAGGCAGCTCGTCTGCCCCGCTCATTGCCGGCCCCCTTTCCGCCGCCTATAAAGTCCATGCGGCCCTCCCTCCACTTCGCCGCCCTCCTCTCTACCTTCCCTCCAAAGTGATTGAGAAATCTCCGCCCGAGCACGCCGCACGACCCATTTTCCCCAACACCGGCCGCCGCCGCCAATCTCACCGCCGCCTCCCCCACGGTCGACACCGGGTCAATTCCCCGCTGTGAGAGCGACACCAGAGCACACCGAAGCTATTCCAACCCTCGGCCGGAGCCCTTCGCCGCCCGAGCTCGTCGGCCACGGTGACTCCCACTGCACTGCCGCCCATGCTCGCCGCTGGCCCGCCTCAAAGCCCCTAGGCCCGTACCAGCTCCTCCCTCAGACTCTACATCGCCCCAAGAAACCCTTTTGGTCATCTCAGGTTCCTCCCGGTGGCCCCTCGCCGGTGACGCTGTTGGCCAAGCGCTACCCCGAGCTCCCCTGTTTCTGGACGCATCGGTCGACTGGTTAGTGGCGTATGCTTTCACCTTGCCGACCTGGGGTCGACTCCCCTGTCCCGCAAGCGTGTAGAGTTAGTTTTTTTATTTTTGTTGCTCTGTTGCAAGCTGAGAGTAGCTAGAAAAACACCTATAAAAATATGAAATAGATATATAAAAGGTACAAAAATTAATTAGGATATAAAGGAGTTCATGTAAAACTAAAAATTTGGTTAGTTATCATAATGAACAATTAATGCGCCGTTAGTTGTTTATTTAAATCTAATTAATAATTACATGCACTAATAAAGAAACACTACTAGGGATGTGAACAGTAATGACGACCCAGTGTCGTCACTGAAGATGCCACATTCGTCATAGATTATAATTTGTGACGAATTTGTGACGAAATTCATTTCGTCATGGAACGCGCGTCACATTTGTCGTACCGCGACGAAATTATATTTTTCGTCATAGAACTGCTTTTGTTCAATGACGAAAGGGTCCCCGTCATAAAACACACTCTGTTTTATGACGATCGGTTTTTGTCATGGATAGGGCTGTTTTTTGTCATAAACAGCCGGCACCTGCTGTAGGCCAGCGTGGCGGCTGACGTTACTGGTCCACGTGGCGGCTGACGTGGCTGGTCCACGTGGCGGATGGCGTGGCAGCTGACGTGGCTGGTCCACGTGGTAGCTAACGTGGCTGTTACCGTGGCAGCTGACGTGGCCGGACCACGTGGCGCGATTTTATTGGACCGCTTGGCGCGATTTGGTTCTCCCACGTGCCTCCTTTTTATTGGGCCACGTGGCTTAAGTTCGTCACTTGCAAATTCGTCACAGAAAGCACTTGCAAATTCGTCACAGAAAGCACTTACAAATTCGTCACAGAGACCCATATGGTTATTTCATCACAGACATCACAATTTTCAAATATTCTGTGCAGCAATTAACAATACTCAACTCAGTCATCATCACATTCCAACTAGTTCAGAGAAACAACTCAGTTCACAGACCAACTCAGTTCACAGAACTAATTCACAGCACAGAATAAACTTAAGTTCTTGACCACAAAAGCTATCTTTATAACTACTCAATTATGCAACCAGTAACATTCCTTGACCAGCAACCACCACCAGCTCACATGCCTAAGAAGAGTTACCATTGTTCAAGGCCAAGATACGGCGAAGGAGCGCATTGTTCTCCTCCATTGCCTGGTTATTTTTCTCTGTTAGCTTCTTGTACTCCTCCAACTCCTTTTGGGTTCTCGCCAGCTTTTCATTAGCTTCTTCGCTTTTCTTCTTGAGGTCCTCGAGTTCTCCTTGTAGAGCAGCCGAAGCTTGTTTTTCAGCTGCTAGTTCTTCCTGAAGCTCGCTTTCATTCGATGAAGATGATTTTGAGGGGGCGGCCGTTTTGATTCCAACATTCTTCAAGAAAGTGTTGTTGTTGCTGTTCTGGGAGAGCACCTTGGAGACCACCTATGCACTGGTAACTGGTGTCTCACCTTCAGCAGCAGGTTCTGCCCTCAAAGCTTCCATATCAGACTGAAAATGTCCCAGGAACAATCATTAGTTGGACAGACATGAGAAATAGCAAACAGATGTAACAAACAGATGAATCACTGTCAAGAAGTCTAGATATGAGCTTACTGAAAGACAAACAAATGTATGGTTTTGATTATGGTGTTTAATGATTTGGTTCAGATTATGAGCTTACTGAAAGACAAACAGTTGGGGTTTAATGATTTGGTTCAGATTATGAGCTTACTGAAAGATGTATAAGTCTAGATATGAGCTTACTGAAAGACAAACAGTTGTAACCGGGTTCAGATATTTTGCTTTGGTTCAGATTCTACCTCGAATTTTCCAGGTTCAAAAAGCTTAACAACCTTACAAAGATTATTCTTGGCATGCTAAACAAAATTAAATCCTAGACCAGCTCATATCTAGACTTATACATCTGATTATGGTCTGAACCCGGTTACAACAGATGTATGGTTTTGATTATGGTGTCAGGGGTTTAATGATTTGGTCAGGGGTTTAAAGACAAACAGATGTTCAGATGAATAACAAACAGATGTAGAATCTGAACCCGGTTACAACAACACACACACCCGTCACACACATGTGATCTGCAGTAAGAAGGAAAGGTTGCATGTGTTACTATCATTGCTTGAGAGGGATGCACCAAAATCGGGGATTATATTTGTCGCTGAACAGGTACTGGTATACATGAATTCCTTTTATGCCATGCCATGTTGATTGTAATATCTCTAGGATCATGAGATATTGTTTCACCTATTTTCGGTGGTGCTAACTTAGGAACTTAGAGGGGCCAGCTGGCCAAGTGATCTTATGATGGGCCAGCAATACAAAATACAAATGATATAGAATAATTTACATTTTTGGTATGATCAAAGGGATTAAAAATCTGATATTCTGTTTCTCAAGGGAAGCACCATCAAGTCCGTTAGTTATATAAATGCATGCTGCAGTTATGCATAATGGTGCCATGCACAAGTAGGTAACTTGCAGTCTAGAACATACATGTGATGAGCCAATTTCAAGAGGACAATTGTGTTTTAGCGAACTTCTTTCTTAATTTTTTCCTCTTACAAATGACTGGCAATGATCCATTTTAAATTAAATCCAGTAGATTATTGCAAAACCAAGATCCCAACTATCGATGTAAACCACACACACACAAAAACATAAGAGAAAATCAGGGTCAGTGATGACCTATTGGCATTATTTGGGGCTGGGTCCACCGAATTCAATGGCACCCATGATTTCATGTTGGAAACAGCACAAGCATCTTAAAGGCACAAGGAAACAGATGTAGGGACTTACAACTGCTTCTCTTGCCAGTTCACTCAGACCATGTTTGGAGCTGGTATGGCAGGTCTTGAAGGCCTCCACCGCATCAAGTTCTTCAATTTGTTGTGTGCTCGGTTCTGCATTGTTCCTCTTCTCCTTCTGTTAGGTAGGTAATCATTTACAGCAAAGTTCTGTCAGACAAATACAAAAGAATGTTTTGGATGAAATAAACAGGTATAGTACAAGGTAATCTTTACTTACATATGCATGTAAGTGTGCGACATAGCTGCGAGAACCCGTAGCTTGATGATACTTGACATTACTGCAATTCTGCTTGTTCTTTTCACATGATTGCTACAAGAGAAGGAACTTGTTAGATAAGATCATATGTTTACAATGAGAAGAGCCTCTGCAAACTGAATATGAAAGAAGAATCTATGATAAGATACCCATACCATGTTCTTTGGATCAGACCACTTTGCAACAAGTGCCCTCCACTGTTCATCAGTCATACTAGCAACAGGAGAAGTAGTCCTAATCTCATTTGCAGGTACACCATTGAAGTATTTCTGCTTCAGCCGATAACGCATTTGTCGCACCCCCGACCGCAATACATCGGTGCATGCTTCCTCTGTTGGCTTGTGTTTTATGTTAATGGCCAATCGCCCCTAGTGATATGAAATTTGCATCGTTAGTGAGTCAATTCAGGTCATGTGATATCATAGTGTAGCATAGAAAGAGTAATGCACTTACAGATAGCTTTCCCACAAAGTCTTTGTAATATTGTTCCTCTTTCTTGTACTCTTTCCAATGAGTTAGGACAGGAACCTTATCTCGAATGATGACACCAGCCTCTGATGCGAACTTGGCAGCTTGAACAGGTTCTTGTGGCCTTTTTTTGCCTTCAGCAACAGCTATGGGCATTCTCCTTCCCATAGATCTTGTCATCCTTTCCAGCAGTATTCCCTTGGTTGGTGGCCTAGGTCTCCTTGGGGGTCGCTGTGCGGGTGCTACAGAATAGAATTTTTATTTAGATGGTTAAGTTTCATGCAAAACATCAAAAGTGATGTCATATTTGAATGTCAAAGAAACTATAACTTGCCTTCAGTGGATTGGGTTTGATCCCCAGTCTGGTCTTCACCACCAGCTACATTGTCTTCACCAGTAGCTACATTGTCTTCACCACCAGCTACATTGTCTTCACCAGCAGCTACATTGTCTTCACCACCAGGTACATTGTCTTCACCAGCAGCTACATTGTCTTCACCACCAGGTACATTATCTTCAACACTAGCATCATTGTCTTCAACACCAGCATCACCATCTTGAGGCAACTCTTCATCTTGCACATGTCTCTGTGAAGTTAGTTGCCTTTTGTATGCTCTTGTTGAGACCCCAGGAGTTATCTCCTCTGCTCGTTGAACTGTCGTCACTCTCTTTGGTTGCCTGACTCCTGGCGCCATGTTGGGATTTTTCTTCTTCCTCTTAGCACAGAGGGTTTCCGTCTAGTTCCTTGAGGAAACTGATAAAAATAACTTGTTAGTGAGCTGCATCTATAAGCAAGAGCATATATTAAAGAACAGATATGCAGGAAACAACATAAAAATGCAATGCAAATATCCTCCCTCCCCACACAAGATAGAAGAAGCACCTCGATTGCGAGGGGTTGTGGCTGCTCAAAAGATTCAGTGTCATCATCATCACTATCTCCTTGAACATCATCTTCAAGGAGATACTCCGATGAGTCAGAATATTCAGAATTTGATTTCTTGTTTGCTGATTTTCCCCCTTCGTTCTTGCAGGTTGTGTACACGATTTATTAAAAGAGGAAGCTAGATCATTGATCCCAAGTTCTTGCAACTTCCTTAAATTCTTCAACACTTGTTTATCCCGGCTTCTTTCGTATTCAGTTTGCGGAGGTTCTTACAGGAACAGCCAAATTGTAACTATTAGAACAAATAGGGAGTGAACTAAGAGCTAAGAGCTACTACTACTTGCAAGCTAGGTAAGAGGTAAGAGCTACTACTACTTGCAAGCTAGGTATGACTACTTCCACAGATAATATTAAATGTTGCATCTGCCTGCTAAGATATGTTCAGGGACTATTTCAGAGCAACAAAAAGGTACAACAGACTAATACACATGAAAATGCAACAACAGAACAGTTGCACAGACAACTACTACTTGAACAAACAACATACTACATGCACAGAGAAAATAGAGAAGAGTTTTGCTTACCTTGTGATGGCGGTTGTCCAGATTGTTTCCTACCTTGTCCCCTTGTTGCCACCATCGCGGTTGTGGCTACGCTGCGGTACTCATCGGTGGCGGTGGTCGTAGATGTGGAAGTAGAACCGGTGGTCGTCGTCGGTGGTTGTGGAAGGGGAAGCAGGCCCGGTGCGGTGAACGACGTCGAAGGGGAACCAGATCCGTGCGACGACGGTCGGCGGTGGGGAAGTAGACTCGATGCAGCGGCAGACGTCGGCGTAGACCCGAATCCGGCGCGGCGGCTAGGGTTTCATGGGGGCGAGAGAGAGGGGTACGGGGCGACCAGAGAGGGGGGTGGCGGCGAATGTCGTCAGCGAGGAAGCAGCTCCTGCGCCGGCGGTGGTGCCCCGGCGGCGGCGGCTAGGGTTCGGTGGGGGCGAGAGAGAGGTGGATGGGGCCAGAGAGAGAGGTGGAGGGGCGACGAGCGAGGGGGGGTGGCGGCGAATGTCGTCAGCGAGGAAGCAGCTCCTGCGCCGGCGGTGGTGCCCCGGCGGCGGCGGCTAGGGTTCGGTGGGGGCGAGAGAGAGGTGGATGGGGCCAGAGAGAGAGGTGGAGGGGCGACGAGAGAGGGGGGTGGCGGCGAATGTCGTCAGCGAGGAAGCAGCTCCTGCGCCGGCAGTGGTGCCTCGGCAGCGGCGGCTAGGGTTCGGTGGGGGCGAGAGAGAGGTGGAGGGGCGACGAGAGAGGGGGAGGTGGATAAATGGGTTGGAATTTTTTTTGGCGCCCGAATATAGACCGCGCTCGGGAAAATGGCGCCCCTGAAATTTTTTTAGCGCCCTTGAAATTTTTTTAGATTTTTAATTAGGGAGTTTGTACAATTGAAATCACTTTCCGGATTTTTTTCAAAATGTCCAATTTAAATTTTATATTATATGGTCCTGCAATTTAACCCACTTTTTCAAAATATCCAAATTAAATTTTGGATTTTTTGGCCCTGCAAATTAAACCACTTTCTAAAAATCAACAATTTTAACCAGTGCATGGGATTTAAACGAGCTTCTCTAAATCTGCATTTTAGAAGTGATAGTAAGATATTCAAAATTGTAGGATACTTATTTCAAATAAATGCCACTTTCGTTCTTACATGTTATAGTTGGTAAAGTACTCAATCTAATTCAGCAGCAGCAGTAGTGGTAGTAGTAGTGGTAGTAGTAGTAGTAGTAGTAGTAGTAGTAGTAGTAGTAGTAGTAGTAGTAGTAGTAGTAGTAGTAGTAGTAGTAGTAGTAGTAGTAGTAGTAGTAGTAGTAGTAAGTGTCATCTTGAACCAAGTATTAAGTAGTAGTATAGTAGTAGTACTTACTACTCGTACTACTACACCTAAACAATGTAGTAGGAGAGTTGTAAGTACACAAACTACTTATAAATTGCCACCATCAGCAGTATTTCCAGCAGTAGGTAGTGCACACAGGAACATTGCTGAATCATTTACATACATCGCATAAGTCCATTAAATGACAAACCATAATTGTCTTACATCCCGACGGGGAAATGGTCCTTATAAGGGCCACACAGGCCATAAGTTATATTACAATAAAATCAGCGGAAATATCAACAAAAGTAGAACCAATACCACAGGCAAGTGACTGGGGGTTCTACCACAAACCACACTCGTGCACCCCTGCACCATACGCCCGATCACATCCTCCCAAAACAGTTCTTTCAGTTCAAGACAGAGTAGTTGGAGTATCGATGATACCCCAAGCATCTAATATTTCTAAGCAGAGCATATCAATAGGGACTTAATTTGTAATGTCTTAATGTTATAGTTTCACTAGGGTGACAAGGCTCACATAACCAATGTAGGGCAAGAAGAATAGTGTATGCAGATTTATATAGCAAGGTATGACTAACATTCTGAATTTGAACATAGCATATCACGTGAAATAATAGCATGCATGTTGGTAATTTGAAAGAAAGTAATTTTGCAATACTGGATTCAATATGATCAAAGTGTCGACTCGCCTGGATCGCTGGCGTCTTGGTCAAAGTTTGGATAAGAAGTTATCAAACAACACACATCATCTCCAAAAATTCACATGAACTCAAAAAGTTATGGTTTCGGTCCCATTAGACAGATCTTGAATTTAGATGAATTTACAAATTTGTTTCATTCAATTTGGAGCTAAAATGTAGAAGTTATGATTGGTCAAAGTTTTCTGTTTCAGTGGGGCCCAGCGGTCAGCGTCGCTCTGGTTACTGAGGCTGACAGGTGGGGCGCACCTGTCAGGTAGAAATAAAAGAAATGTTCGACCTCGGCACGCTGCGGAGCCGGGGGCTCGAACGCGCGTGGCCGAGGGAACGGGGGAGGGAGGAGAGTTCGCGCTGATAGCCAAGTGAGCGGGGAGGCTTTGCCTACCACTATAGGGCGCTTTATTCACTTGAGGTGGCTCTGCAGCGCGGTCCACTGGCATTCTCTTGCATTTATTTTTCTTTTATCTCCTCTGTGCTACTGACATGTGGGTCCAGGTACTGTTCATGGGGTCCACATGTCAGTATGGGTTCGGTGGAAGAGTTCCACTGACCAGTGGAGCCCAGTGGTCAGCGTCGCTCTGGTTACCGAGGCTGACAGGTGGGCCCCACCTGTCAGGTAGAAATAAAAGAAATGTTCGACCTCGGCGCGCTGCGGAGCCGGGGGCTCGAACACGCGCGGCCGAGGGAACGGGGGAGGGAGGAGAGTTCGCGCTGATAGCCAAGTGAGCGGGGAGGCTTTGCCTACCACTATAGGGCGCTTTAGTCTCTTGAGGTGGCTCTGCAGCGCGGACCACTAACGGGGAAATTTCAACTCAATTTTGATTCATGGAGAAGTTGTTCATTGATTGGTTTACTAGGTAAATATTCACCACTTGATACCATCATCTGCTCTGCTCTGCCTCCGCTTTGTATGTGATTTGGATACATGGTTTACAACTTTACATGGTACATATTCACCTACTACTACTCCCGAATGACAGCAACACCTTCTTAAATCTTAATCAAGTAAATTGCTCAATAAAATTGCTCTTCTGTTCAAGGAGTAATCCTCGTGAAATCTTGTCTAACACCTGGACAGAATCCTCAGACAACGTGCTATTCATATGATCAGATTAATTCCCATGGCAAGGCTCCCCCAAGAACAATCATTTCAGACCACAGGTATACTTTTAGTACTCCCGCCAGCCATAGATTGAATCCGGATGAATCAAACATACTTGTCCACGAATCTCGAGTTAGATTCATAGGTAGAAGAAATACGGATTACAATCTCCAAATGGGAGAAAGAAAGGAAAGAACATAGCATATATGTCCGCTGGAGACAAGCCCATGCTAATGGAGAAATGGAAATGGAAAAGGACGTGAGCGGTGACAGTTCCTGTTCGCTCGCTTTCTTGTGTCTTGAAGAATTAGAAGCATTTCCGGTGCACAATGGACGGGCCGGACTCGTCATACCCCGCCTTTGCAATCCACATCTGCAAGGCAGGATAATCAAACAGTAAGCAAATCTATAGAGCTCAACAAACAAGTACGATACATACAAGCTCCGGTGTCTGATCGTCGCGTCAAGCTCACCTGCTGGAAGGTGCTGAGGGACTGCTGCAGGCTGCTACATGTAGAGACTCCATAGCTACCGCCAAGGTTTGCACATCATCAAAATATCATCAATAGTTGGCTTCAAAATCTCTGAGCATATGTAAGTTGGCTCCCGTAGCCTGCCACACACAACACCACCACAACGACATGTAAGTTTCAATAGAAATGATCAAGTGCCAAGTTCCAAAACATCCAGTTTTCAATGCAAACAACACACCACACCAATATAAATGATCAAGTGCCTTAGTGATGGATTTGGCGAAGGGCTTGGAGCTCCAGACTGCAATGCAAACAACACGCCACACCAAATAAGGCAGGTGATACAGGGATGAATTCAAGCACCATTATTACGCCACTCCATATGCACATCACAATATAATAGTTCAAATAGAGTAGAGTTTACAAAGTTCAAAAGGTCAAAATGGTCCAACATTTAGCAAACAACAACAGGCAGTCCAATATTTAGCAAACAACATAAGTAACAACAGGCCTGAGCATATTTAGGTGGCTAACAGCAGCAGCCTGTGCATCCAATGCTGGCACACTCAAGAGGTCAACTAGCTTCAGTTTTCGGGTGAAGCCATGTGGATTAACCTGCAGCTCAAATGGAGCATATGTAAGTAACATTTGGCAATAATATAAATGACAACACACAAATATTATTGGCAGAAAACCAACTAAAGAGGAATAAGTATGTACCTTGCGTATCCTAGAAATCATCATCTTCATCGTCGTCGTCTAGGCACATGTCATCATTGTTCTCATTGCCACCATCACTACAGTATTGCAGTACAGTTTCATCTTCATCCTCATCCTCACTATCTTCAGGAATTGTAGCTTGCTTCTTGCTTCTTATGAGGTCTACTAAATTAGCTTCAAGTATAGTGGCTTCTCCACCCTGAAGATTGTGCGTAACCTCATGAACATCACCTTCTTGGACTTCATGCTCAGTATCAGAACAATGATCATCCTGATGCACATCATGACTGGGTTCATCTTTTTCAGCCACATCATAAATATTCCTATGTTCAAATTTTTGCACAACTCGCCATTCTTTGCCTAAAGATGTGTCTTGCAAGTAAAATATCTTTCTCGATTGAGTTGCCAAGATGAAAGGGTCAGTCTTGTACCATAATGACTGCACATTGATGGATTTGAAATGCCCGTCATCTCGAATGCCTCTTGTCTTGCCACCTTGGTTGTACCAATCGCATCGAAATAGAACCACAGACCGACGTGCTTCAAAATTGGAGTTATATTGCAACTCAATTATCTCCTTAAGGACACCATAAAAATCAATGTTTTCCCCATCATGTGTACCTTCGGTCATTACACCACTATTTTGTGTCTGTAGGTACTTCTCACGGTCCATAGTGCTATACCGCACTCCATTAACAAGGCAAGCTGCACAGGTCTTGACTCGGAGATCTGGGCCACATGAAAGTGCATACAATCCTTCACTAACCTCTTCTGGCTTCTCTGCCCATAGCTTCACAATCTGGGGTGCAATAAAAGTACTCAGATCACCAATTATATATGGCTCCTAAACCATTTATGAAAGCTGAAAACACAAGGTCTAGTGACTTACATGTCTCCTAAACCATTTTGGAAATCCTTGTTCAAGCCTTTTATCAACATCATGTGCACCTTCTTTTAGTAGCTCTTCCCTGTAGATGCTGCAAGACAAACTTTATTCATAAGAAATAATTTGATAAATTTGTAATAAAACACACAATAATTCCAAAAAAAGTAAATGATACTTACTCCAAATATGGCTCAACTTCTTCACAGTTATTTAGCACATACCAAACTAACTTGTCCATGACACCATCATCAATGTATTGTAGTAACACCATGCATAAAAACAGAGGTGTCATCAAAGAATGGACCATCACCTCCACTACCATCATCCTGGTTAAATCTAGTGTCAACATCCTCCATGTACCTTGAACAAAAAGTCAGCGTGTCACTTGCAACATAAGCCTCAGCAATTGATCCTTCCGGCCTAGCCCTGTTCCTTACAAAATTCTTCAAAGTGCCTAGTCGCCTTTCTATTGGGTACATCCATCCATACTGAACAGGACCTCTAAGCAGTGCCTCATCAGGAAGATGGACAGCCAAGTGCACCATGACATCAAAGAAGGCCGGAGGAAAAATTTTCTCAAGCTTGCTTAGGATCAATGGGATTTCTGCTTTCAGCCGCTTCACAACATCTATCCTTAGATTTCTACTGCACAATTCCCTGAAGAACTTCCCGAGCTCTGCAACTGCTTCATATACATCCTTGCTGATAAGTCCTCTTAGGCCTGCAGGTATGATTCTTTGCAGGAGTATATGGCAAGAATGTGTTTTCAGCTTCCCCTGCACCTTGGAAGAATCTGCACTTATGAATCTTGCTAGGTTCGCTGCATATCCATCAGGAAACTTGATACCTTTGAGGAACTTGCAAAACTCGATTCTCTGATCCTTCTTCACGACATACCAAGCATGTGGAACAGTGACTGAGTTGCCATCCTGCTGTAAGTGCAATTCAGGTCTTATGCCCATATCATGTAAATCTAGCCTAGCATTGGTTGTGTCCTTGGTCTTGCCGTCGACATTGAGTAATGTGCCAAGAAGGTTTTCACATATGTTTTTCTCTATGTGCATCACAGCAAGATTATGTGGAAGCTTCAAATATTTCCAATATGACAATCTCCACAACCCAACTTTGCGGCTAAAAATCACTGGACCTTCGTTACGCTTCCTTTTCTTAGTTGCAGGATGCTTCCCTGGCCTAACATCTTTCACCTTCTCTAGCTCCTCTTGGACCTCCTCTATAGTGAACTTACCTGGCTCAACTTTGTTTTCGCGCTGTCCGTCAAAAGCCAAGCTTCTCCGCCAAGCATGTGTCCTTGGAAGGTATCGACGATGTCCAATGTAACATAACTTATTCCTTATTGCCCGAGACAACGGATTCTTGTCACAATGAATACATGCATAATAGCCTTTTGTTGTTCGCCCTGATAAGGTGCTCAACGCTGGATAATCATGTATACACCACAACACGGCAGCACGAAGCTTGAACTTGTTACCAGTACATGCATCATAGGTATCGACACCCTGCCAGAGATCGAGCAGTTCTTCTATTAGGGGCTCAAGGAACAAATCAAAATCCTTTCCTGGAGATGATGGACCTGGGATGAGTAAAGACATAAAGCAGTTTGCTGGATTCACGCATTCCCATGGTGGGAGATTTAAAGGTGTTAGGAGCACAGGCCACATGCTATATTGGGTACTCATGTTGCCAAATGGATTGAATCCATCTGTAGCTAAGGCAAGCCTCAAGTTCCTCGGATCAGCTGCAAATTTTGGATACCTGCTGTCAAAGTCCTTCCATGCCTCCCCATCAGCTGGATGGCTCATTACATTGTCGACTGGCGTCCTCACTTTCTTGTGCCATTGTGTTTCCTCAGATGTTCGTTTTGAAGCAAAAATCCTCTTCAACCTTGGTATAAGTGGAAAATGCCTCAAAACCTTATGTGCAACCCGCTTGCTCCCATTAACATCTTGCCATCTAGATTCCTTGCATACTGGGCACACATCCACCTTGGCATAATCCTTCCGAAACAACACACAATTGTTCTTGCACACATGGATGTTATCGTATCCAAAGCCCAATTCACGAAGATATTTCTTGGCATCATCATATGATCTTGGAAATTCACACTGAGGGAATGCTGAGGACAACAACTTCATCATTACGGAAAAAGCTGTATTGCTGATTCGATAACGAGACTTGATATACAGTAACCTCACCAGAAAAGAGAATTTTGAATGGCTAGATCCCGGGCCAAGTGACCGCTTCGAATCTCCAAGGACTCTTGCAAACCTTGGCTGTTCTCCATCTGCCTCTACCGCTGCGTACAAATCTCCTATCATCTCTGGTACTCTGTTATCCTCATCATAATCATCATCCGCCACATCCACATGTATCCCTTCATCATGATCAAATCCATCCACCTCCTGCTCTAAATACTCAACTACTTCATCATCTGCCGACTCTCCATGATGAATCCACCTGGTGTATGCAGCTGACATTCGATAAATGTGTATGTGGTCATCCACCTCTTGCTGAGGCCGTAAAGTTTGATTAAGACATTTGCGGCACGGACAAAGTATATGGCTGTCTTCGGGGTATCTTTCACTAACAAATTGTATGAATTGTTGAACTCCAGTGATATATGCAGGTGTGAACTGTCTCCCATGAATCCAACTTCTATCCATCTGTTTGAACAAATTTCCCAAAAGGTGTTACCTGATACAATATGTGAATCCAGTTTCCATCTCTTGGGCCAGAACAATGTCTTAGTACATTATCAACTCTCATGTAAAATAATAGGAATAAATTATTACATCAGATAGGCAATGAATCAATTTAGTTGCCATGTTTTTACTTTTATTGAAGATCCATCTGTTACATTTTAATCAAAGTTGCCAGTGGACTGAAATTAATCAGCATAAGGATCAACATATTTATTTTGACAGGCTAACAAGGGAGCATTCCTATCAGCATGCACGGATGCACCAAGTGAATTGTCTCCCATTTACCCAGCTTCTGTCCATCTGTTGTAGCATAAGTATGCAAATTCAAATAAAACAGTCGAAAGTGACAAATCTAACACTAGAACAAATAATACACAGTCTGCTATAGGTAGTTGATTTCTTTTTTTGTACAGCAACCGTTGATTTGCATTGAAATTTGTTAATAGGGTGTGTACAAATCTATAGTGTATATGACCTATAAGAAGTTGTTGAGGTGTACAAACTTCTTTTCCTTCCCTCTCCCCCTGTTCCCTTGTATCTAATATGAATCCTTCAGCCTCATCTCCATATCAACATAATACACAGTCCTATAAGTATGCAGGAACTAGCTAGAGAGTTATGAACACAAATCCAACACCGGGAACTAGTGAGCTATTACCAGGAACCACGAATCTAATACTAGAAGAAGGTACACATACCTTTCAGCTATGAACTGGAACGGCTCGGCTGCAGGGCGCCTCTACCGCGGCACACACCTGACCGGGACGCCAACGCCGTCGCGCCCGACCGGGAAAGCTCCGCCGCCTCGCCGCAAAAAGGGCGCCACAGCCACCACACCAGACCGGGGCGGGGCTCCTCCGCCGCAGCGCCCGACGGGGAATCTTCCTCCTCCGCCGCCGCGCTCGACCCGGAAAGCTCCACCGCCTCACCGCAAAAAGGGCGCCACAGCCACCACACCAGACTGGGGCGGGGCTCCTCCGCTGCAGCGCCCGACGGGGAATCCTCCTCCTCCGCCGCCGCGCCCGACCGGGAAAGCTCCGCCGCCTCACCGCAAAAAGAGCGCCACAGCCACCACACCAGACCGGGGCGGGGCTCCTCCGCCGCAGCGCCCGACGGGGAATCCTCCTCCTCCGCCGCCGCCTCTCCGCAAGTCAAGGGAGCGGACAGAGATCCAAGTTTACTAGACGGGGATTCCAATTTGAGTCAACGTGGAGGGGAGCCAGGGAGCATACGGTACTACAATATTTACAATGAGACACCAACGCAAGTGATCATGTAGCGCAATGGTAAAGCCGTTCTTTGCTCTCTACAGGTCCTGGGTTCGATCCCGACCTTGAACGTTTTTTGCAAAATATTAGTCGCGGGACCCACTGTTACACGTGGCTGCCACGCAGGTCGTCCAGTCCCATAATACACGTGGCAGATCGCTGCGGACAGTACACGTGGCATGATGGGCCCGGGCCCCACAGTAATACAAGACATGGACAAGGGGTGCCCGGAGACTTATGACGAAAGTATGTTCGTCAGCTATCTTATAATGGTTTAATGACGAAGTCGTGTTCGTTACAGTTCGAAAACAGAGCGTCAGAAATGAGTAATGTGAGCCGCGCGTGTCATCTGTGATGATATATGTGTTGTTCAATGACGCGTTTTTGAGTTTCGTCATAAATAATTGGTGCTCGAGGTCCGTCACCAATGCTCCATGACGAAACACAATTTCGTCATAGTTAGGCACTGTTCAGTGACGCGATTTTCATTCGTCACGAGATATTCGTCATAGATGTGCACATTTCTACTAGTGAAAAGTGGCTTGGTTAAAGGTTCGAGTTTAATAAACATCCCCTTAAATATAATTAGAATATATGCATTACCATTTAACATGCTATCATTAAATAAATCTCGGTAGTGGGTTTAATTAAAGTAGTGATATTAAAATATGACCCTGTATGATAAACCTTACCCAGGTAAATAAACTTAAATTGGAAATAAAGCTTTAATATTAGATTTCATTAATAATGACAGTTGGTGTTAGATTAGCATTCCACATAAAATGACTCTAGAATATATTGTATAAACTATTTGCGCAACCAAAAGCGGTATATAATTAAGTGATACACAATTAACCATCTAAAGTATGACTGTCGTACCTATATCCTTGAGAAGTCATAAAAATACTTTCACTAACAACCCTTAAATAAACTGAGGTGTTATTTAAACTATAAGTATGTGGCTTGTATAAAAGACTGTAGTAAGTATAACACTCGGGAGTATAATGCTGAAAATGGTCAACATATCGACTAACCATTAGCTCTGAATGCAAGTTATATTAAAGATAATGTATGAACCCTTGGTCTAGGTCAATGCTCTTACGATGTGCCAGCTCGTGCTATTCAAGGATTAGCAAGCTAATATTATATATATATATATATATATATATATATATATATATATATATATATATATATATATATATATATATATATATATATATATATATATTAGCACATAGGTCTAAACTGGCTCATGGAACTTCCTAAATAAATATAAAAAACAATAAAAGAAGTTATGGAATAAAAAGATCGGTCCATGATATCCTAAAGTCAGCTATGCATGGCCATCCTAAAATCCGAAGCAGAATATTCCTGTGAATATTCCAGTATCATGAACTTTCCTTAGCACTCGTCTCGGTAAATCTTCCTTGACCATTTAGTCACTTTGCTCCAACCCCGATTGACTCCGTTAACACTTCGCACCCCATCGACCTTGCCTTAAATCACCCATTAACTCATAATAAAACTAAATTGAATTTATTCGAATTTATTTGGATCTTTTGAGTTATTTGCTTTTATTTGGATTCAGTCGTTTGTCGCGTAATTAGAAATTGGGAGTCGTGAAGATTCAATGGATCAAGTGAGATCAAGATCAAGGTGAAGACAAAGACCAACAAAGAGAAAGCCTTGTGTGAGCTCAAGACCGCGGTAAACTGCACCAGGCAAGTCAATACATTGATCATGTGAACCTACATTTTCTGCAAATTACTTTGGTTTAAATTATCAAATTGCATGCTGTTATTTTATATGCAAATGCATGTTTAATTTAATATTCTAGTTATATGCCCATTGTTTGCCTTGAATAATATTACACCTCCTTTGGAGTATTTGAATGTGTGAACCTTGTCGCCCTAGCAAAATTATAATAGTAGCCTTTCGAAAATAAGTCCCTAATTATACGCCATGCTTAGTACTGCATAGATACTCGGGGGCACTGAAATGTCCCAAGCATCATTATCATTTTTAATCATGAGAAACTGGTTTGGACAGTTATGGTGGGAATGACTGATATATTTTGACATGATTAGTTTATGCTCCCAAAAATCCCAAGTTGCTTAAATATCTGAGCGGATGGTTTGGGGGCTGGTATGTGGTGCAGTGGAAGCACAAATTCTGGAGTGTGGTAGAACCGCTCAGATACCCCTAAGGGCTGAATCTTGTCATGACCTCCTGTGTAAAACAATACAACCACAAGTCTGTAAAGTACAACTTGGCTAAGTAAATTTATCGAAACCCTAGGACTCATCTCACTGGTAGTGGATAGGAGTGGATACGCAAGGGCAAGAGAAGGCTTAAAGGGACACCGAGTGGAGGGTGAAGTTTCCCAGTCGTACTAACGCTGAGGGGAGTGGAGCCCGAATAACGCTAGTAACCGTGGGGAACATCCTGTGCATAGATGGGACCCACCGTAAGTGGGAGTAGCCCATAAGGTGAGATGACAAAAGGGACTAGATACATTGAAAATTCACTGTGATGGTCTACTCAACCACGTGGCTAAGGAATCATGTGGGGCAACGAGTTGATTGTCTCTTGTGGTGAAAGTGTACAAACTCTGCAGAGTCAAAACTATTCGAATAGCCGTGCCCACGGTCAAGGGCGGACATGGGAACTTAACCAGATATAGTTCTATTTCAAAAACTTTGTGGGTGGTATTAGAAAAGTGAAGGGCTGCAGATGGTCCTGGTTTGAATTGTCCTGGGTGTCGTCCCAGTGGTAAGTTAAGCGGCTATAACGCTGAAAGATGCTACATGGTGCAGATGCCATGTAACGGTGGATGGAATCTTGATCGCTATTATTATTGCATTCTCTTACACATTATGTTTTTGTTCAAAATTGCTAAGTCTCAGGAAATTTCTATGTATTGTATTTCAAATAATGACATTTCTAATCTTACAAAATAAAATATGGAAGGAATAAACAGGGTCGTGAGTAAAGGAGATGGATGTTTGTAGTATACACATAAAGGTATTGGTGGATTCATGTCGATCATAAATAGGAAACGATAGAGTGGATTCTGGGAGAAATAAATTGGTGGAGACTAAATGAATATATATACTATATAGATGATTTAAATGATTTTTGGAGAATTAAGGAGTGCAAAAGGTAATTGTTGGATTACGACACTAACAACTAATATTAATTCTAGAAAGATGTTGACAATATTGGGATTAATTAAATCGACTACTAGATGAGTTAATTGAATTTTTGGAAATTTGGAGGTATGATAACAATTCTTGGAGTATAACTTTGATCAATGATAATCTTGGTGAATGTATACTAGTGAATTGTAGACCTGATCAATGATATTCTTGGTGGATGTATACTAGTGATACGTAGACTTGATCAGTGATATTCTTGATGGAGGTATACTAGTGAATTAGTTAGAGATAGATAATGCAAAATAAGGTTGATTATTGGAAGATCAAATTATGGTTGTGGATCAATAACAAAAGTATTGGATTGTTAGGAATTTAGGGAGTCCTGATGCAAAATATATTGGTGGATAAAATAATGATATTAGATAAATGATGTCGCTAATTGTTGGGAGTTTTAGGCAGCAATTGATTGGTGGATTATTTAAATGATGATACTCGCAGTTTGGGGATTTAGGTAGCAATTGATTGGTGGATTGTATAACTGATGATATTCGCTGTTTGGAGTCTTAGATAGCGAACAATATAGAAAGAGTAAGATCGATGGACTAATTAAATGATGTCACTCGCTGTTTGGAGTCTTAGGCAGCAGCCAATAAAGAAAGTATATTTTCGGTGGATTAAGTCAAGTATGGTAATCGTTGTGTGGAGTTTAGGTAGCAACCATAACACTATGATTAAATAATAATAATGCTACCAAAAGTGATTTTGGCAAATAAAATAACCCGAGCCTCTCCTTTGATAAGCCATACATACTATTTATTTGCATTATGTGTATTGGCTCGCAGAGCACGGTGGTTTGTTCTCACACTCGCATTCACAACAAATCTAGAATCAGGAATCAGATCACTCCGCCTCAGCAACACGACTGGACATGATGACAGAGAAGATGAAGATGTCAAGGGCTAGGTCGCGAACCTCCAGTTGGCTGCCCGTGGGCATGCCCTGAAGGTCCCACCTGTGTGCTTCGTTCTTCCGCCGCTGCAATTTAATGATTTCGGCCTAATCGGCCCATGACTAAGTCTATAATTATATTTACGCTTCCGCATGATATGTACTTTGATATTCAGAACTGTAATCTATGAGCACTATCTACTGATCCAGGGAATAGTGTGGTGGAATCACAGAGGAATCCGGATTGTAAAATCTGGGTCTGACACCTTAGCTTCTCCATATCGCCAAGCAGAGAAGAACACATGTCACATTCGTCACGGGAGGGAGCATATATAAGTGAAGTAAGCTTCCGTGATAGTCTATCTACTTCCTTCTTAAGATCCACAACCCTAGCTCTAGATCTAGCATAAAATTTTCCTAGCTTCAAAAATGCATCATTGAGCTGGTCATAGGAGGGACATACCTCATCGGAGTCGCTGTAGAGCTCGCTATCGCTAACATCGCCCTCATGGGCCATGAAGCACATGCCGATGAAGTCGTCGCCGTCATTGGGATCTTGATCATCCTTGCCGTCGTCGTCACTCCACCCCTCTACGTCGCTGAAGTCGATGTCGTCGAAGGCGGTGAGGACGCGGTGGAACAGCTTCTTGGCTTTGCCAAGGTTGCGGAACTTCTTCTTGCCTTGGATATGGGCTGGGGGCTTCTTGTTGTGGTTCTTGTCGATGTAGTCATTCTTGATCACACCGCCGTAGTCGCCCTTGCCCTTCTCCAGCTTGGGGCAATTCGCCCGAATGTGGTTGGGGCCACCACACTCGAAGCAGATTATCGGCCCGCCCCTCTTTCTATCCCTCACTCTTTTGTATGCATGGGAGAACGTTCTGGCTAGAAGGGCTAACTGATCCTCTGGTAGCTGCTCTAATTGATCATCGGTTACTTCACAAAGAGTAGCTAGGGAGAAGCCGGTAGCATTATCAGAGAAAACACCAGAAGCAGGACTAGGATCAGTGACCAATGCCATCGACTGCGATTTCGACCTACGAGAGACAATGTCAATCTCGTGAGTCTTGAGGTGTTAATACAACGTGCCAAGCGTCAGGGTCGAAAGATTGGTCGTGTCCTTGATGGTGGTCACCTTCATCTCCCAAAACACGCAAATCAAGAGCAGAAAACATCTGTCGTGTGTTGTCCAAGTCGGGGTATGTGAGACTGACCGCTCGGAGATTGCTCAGAATCTTATGAAACCTCTCAAAACACTCATCCAAGAACTCACCAGCGAGTATTTCAAACTTATTGTAATCTCGCTTGAACTGGTCCTATCGAACCGTCTTAATCTGGGTGGTGCCCTCATGGTAAGCATCGAGGGTCACCCAGATGTCATAGGCCGACGTCAGATGAGAGATGCGATCGAACTCGCTTCGGCTCAAATCTTGGATTATGATGTTCCTCGCCTTAGCATTCGACTCAACATTGGGCATGTTTGCCACATTGATGTTCTCATCGGCAGGAACAACATATCGCGTTTTAACTTTTCGCCAGATCGCATAGCCCTGAGCCTGTATGTAGGTCTCCATCTGACTCTTCCAAAAGGGATAGTCGATCCCATAGAAGATTAGGGGCTTGGTGGAATACTTATCCGTTGCCATGGATCAAGAGACCGGTTAAGATCTACGAGGAAGAGCTAACCGGCTCTGATACCAATGTATGACCAAAATGGCAACAGAGGGGGGTGAATGGTGCCTTTAAAGCGCCTCAAGTATTCACGCAAAATTCTTCTCCGATAGCTATGATAGCTACGAAATAAGAAAATAAACGCTCACTGCAAACATAAACTAACCCAAGCAAAAAGAAAATCCAAGAAAAGAGAAACAGGCCAGAGAGCAGAAAAAGAAGATCAACACTCACTGAAGAAGACCCAACCGAAAAGCAAAGAAACCAAACAGAAAACAATCAACCTGAAAACTGATCACAAAAGCATCTGCAGTTGGACTCCTGGCGCTACATTTCTAAGGCAAGCAATGTATGAATATTTTGGTGTTTTTCTTGTATTGAATCCATGAAATAGATGTGCAAACATCATTAGACACCAACTCTAGTAGTTTTCCCAAAACAAAACAACTCTAAATCATTTGTATTTCAGATCAACACCTAGATCTGAACCTAGTGTTCTAGAACAAGGTAAAATAAAGGATTTGATCCTATTTACCTTGTGGAATGGAGGAGATGAACCCTTAAGACGCAAGGAAGCACCAAAAACTGAATAAGTCTCCACCGGATTTGGAGATCGAACAAGAAGATTTTGGGGTTTCGTTGGAGAGGGGAGAGAGATGTGCACGGTCGCACGTGGCTGAAAGAGTCAGAGCTTTTGGAGGAAAACAGAAGGATTAAAAGGCCTTGGATTTCAATTGCACTTGATCGTATTCGACTGCTATGGTTCACTGCCTATGTTCATGACCACATTGGTTTCGACCACGTTGCACACGGTAGTACCATGATCACATAGCCAGTAGTTCCGGAATATGGAAGTACCGCAAAAGAAGCAGCGGTAGTTCTGATATTTCTGGAACTTTCAGGGAACTGGACTTGGATCAGGAAAATATGCAAATGATTCCTAGTTTTGCACTCAAATAAAATCATTCAGGATCATTATGCACTAAATATAACCTTGGAATATAGCATTATGAACATAGAGATTTGAGTAGTCTATAACATTTAATTTATTCCTCAACTTGCAAAAGCGGCTTTCATCTAGAGGTTTGGTGAAAATATCCACTAATTGGTCTTCGGTCCGGATGTGGCTAATTGTAATATCTCCTTTGCCGACATGATCTCTCAAGAAATGGTGGTGTATATCTATATGCTTGGTTCTTGAGTGTTGGATTGGATTATTAGATATTTTTACCGCACTATCATTATCATACAAAAGAGGTATTTTGTCAAATTTAATTTCATAATCCATCAAAGTTCGCCTCATCTATATCAATTGAGCACAACAACTACCTACGGAAACATATTCATCTTCGGCGGTGGAAAGTATTACGGAATTCTGTTTCTTGGATGGCCATGATACTAAAAACCTTCCTAGCAATTGATAACTATCTGATGTGCTTTTTCTATCCACTTTGCAACCCGCATAATCGGAGTTTGAATATCCAACTAAATCAAGTTTAGTAACTTTAGGACACCAAAGCCCTATGATAGAGGAATGATTTAAATATCTTAGAATTCTTTTTATGGCCGTCAAATGGCACTCTTTTAGAGATGCTTGAAAGCGTGCACATATGCAAACACTAAACATGATATAGAGCCTAGCTGTGGTAAGATAAAACAAACTACCACTTATTGATATATAAAGCTTTAAATCTACTGACTTACCTCCTTTGTTAAGATCAGGATGCCAATTTGTTGCCATAGGAGTCTTGATGAGTTTTGCATCTTCCATACCAAACTTCTTAAATAGATCATTCACATATTTTGTTTGGCTTATAAAAGTTTCATCCTTGTGTTGCTTGATTTGAAGTCTAAGAAAATAGCTCAATTCTCCGATCATGGACATTTCAATTCCCTAGACATTATTTCACTGAATTCCTTGCAAAACTCTTGATTAGTAGAACCAAATATGATATCATAAACATAAATTTGACATACAAAGAAATCATCATCGATAATCTTTGTAAATAAGGTTGTATCAACATTCCAATTTTAAATCCTTTAGAGAGAAGAAAATCTCGAAGGCGCTCATACCATGCTCTATGAGCTTGTTTTAACACATATAGCGTCTTGAAGAGTTTATACACATGGTTATGATTTTTAGAATCTTCAAAACCTGGAGGTTGCTCAACATAAACAAGTTCAGAAATTGTTTCATTTAAGGATGCACTTTTGATATCCATTTGAAATAATTTGATATCAAAGCTAGATGCAAAGGCAAGTAGTTTGCGAATTGATTCAAATGTAGCCACAGGTGCAAATATTTCATCATAATTCAAACTCTCAGTTTGAGTATAATCTTGAGCAACTAACCTTTCCTTGTTTCTTACCAAAATTCTATTTCATCTTGCTTGTTGCGGAAAACCCACTTTATGCCAATCACATTGTGCTCCTTGAACCTTTCCACTAATGTCCAAACATCGTTTTGGGTGAAATTGTTTAGTTCATCATGCATTGTATTTACGTAATTCGGATCATCTAGTGTTTCATCTACAGATTTTGGCTCAAGAGAAGATAAAAAAGAGTAATGTTCACAAAATGAATCTATTCTAGATCTAGTTTGAACACCCTTACTCACGTCACCCAATATTTGATCTATTGGATGATCTTTGGCGATTGCGTTGTGGATGTTTTGTGGTGCATGTTGTGGAAGATGTAGGGACTTCAGCTTGCTTCGATAAAGGAGATATATTTGGATCATTCTTTGGCTTGATGTTTCCAATTTGCTTGTTCTTCATTGCTTGCCTTAGTCCTTCATTATCTACATCATCTAAATTCTCTTGCTTTTCTTGAGAGTAATTAGTTTCGTCAAATTGAACATCGCATGATTCTTTAACTAAAATGGAATCTTTGTTGAAGACTCTATAAGCTTTATTATTGGAAGAATAACCAAGCAACAATTCCTCATCACATCGACTTTGAAATTTAGAAAGCTGAACACCCTTTCTCAATATATAGCATTTTCATTCAAATACTCTAAAGTAGGAAATGTTCGGTCTTCTTATAATGAGAAGCTCATATGAAGTCTTTTTTCAAAAGATGATGCAAATAAAGGCGATTTATGGCATGACAAGCGGTGTTAATAGCTTCCGCCCAGAATTTGTCGAAAGTATTATATTCATGAAGCATTGTCCTAGCCATTTCAATTAATGTTCGAATTTTCCTCTCTACAACTCCATTTTGCTCGGGAGTATAGGTGGTGGAAAGCTCATGCTTTATTCCAAGTTCATCTGAAAAATTTTCAATTATAGTGTTTTCGAACTCAGAACTATTGTCACTTCTTATTTTCTTTATTTTCAAATCAAATTCATTTTGGGCCCTTTTTGAATAAATTTTGAAAATGCTGAAGGCTTAGCTCTTGTCATTTAAGAAGAATACCCATGTACATCTAGAGTAATCATCTATAATAACCAAACAATAGCTATTGCCCCCGATGCTCTTATACGTTGTTGGCCCAAACAAATCCATATGCAAGAGATCTAAATGGCTAGAAGTTGACATGATACTTTTGGAAGGATGAGAATTTGCAACTTGCTTACCGGCTTGGCAAGCGCTACATAATATATTTTTCTCAAACTTCACATCTTTCAAGCCAACTACTATGTCATCTTTGAAAAGCTTTTTAAGTTGAATCATACCTACATGACCTAAGCTTCTATGCCATAACCAATCCAAAGATGTTTTTATCATTAAACAAGTTTTCAAGCATGAATCACTAGAGGTGAAATCGACCAAATAAAAATTTCCAAACCTAAAACCATTGAAAATAAGTTCATTTCCCTTTTCTTTTGAAATAGTTACTTTTCCCTTAGAAAAAGAGCAAATTAAGCTTAAATCACACAATTGAGCAACCGATAGCAAATTAAAATTTAATGTTTCTACTAGAGATACATTTGAAATGAAAAGGTAATAAATAGCAATTTTACCTAATCCAAGTACCTTTCCTTTGCTATTACCCTCAAATGTAATTCTCTCATTGCTCCTATTTTCAAATGTGGTGAACATCTTCTGGTCTCCGGTCATATGTTGAGTGCACCCACTATCAAGCACCCAATGCCGTCCACCGGTCTTGCAGTTCACCTACAAAAAACAATCAAGTTCTTTTAGGTACCCAAATTTGTTTGGGTCCTTTAGATAGTAACCAAGGCTTTGGGCACCCAAATGATATTCTTTTTAGCACCTAAAATTGAAGTGTCAACAAATCTAGCAATGACACTACCATTTTTGGATTTCTTGAGCATATAGCAAGAGTCAAATAGTCCAATAGAAGGAGTCTTACTCATAGGACAGTTTTGTTGCATATGCCCTAATTCCTAGCACTTTTGACAATATTTACCATTTTGCCTTACAAATCTTATGAGCTTGTTTGCTGGTTTCTTACCTTTCTTGGGCATATACCCAAGACCTTCCTTATTGAATGAGCACCTTTGCTCACTCAACAACTTATTAAGGGTAGCATTACCTTTGAAGCACCTTTCCATGCTTTTATTTAGCTTGGTCACTTGTTCCTTTAACTCATTATTCTCACTAACAAGCTTAACATCACATGATTTAGCTATTGCATTATTAGAATCAATATTAGAGGAATATGACATTACAAGGGAGTCATCACATGAAATAGATATGCTAGCTCTGGAAATTTTTACACTAGGCATTTCATTTGAAATATCACAAGTAATACTGATGCTACTGCAAGATTTGCTTGAATTTTCTTGGACAAGCAAGTCATGAGTTTCCGTTAGCTCCTCATAAGATTCTTTAAGGAAGATTTGCTCTCTCTTTAAAATCTTAAATTTTGGCTTTTCTTTTCTATGAAATTCATTCAGTTCAATTAGCATATCCATAAGTTTGTCATAAGAAGGCTCATCATCGAGAGAGATTTTACCTTTTGTCCTTTTACCATAAGGCATGTTGGAGATGAGAAGAGTGATGGTACTTATTTGATGGCAATGCTGACAAGTCCCTTCTTCTTAAGAGACTCATCCTCAGTTGAGTCAAAGTCGGTGTACTCCTCATTAGAATCCCATTATCTAATGTGAGCTTCATTTTTGCCATTCTTTTGAAGCTTCTTGAAAACCTTCTTTTTGCCATTGAAGTTCTTTTTCTTGGATGACTTCTCCTTGTTATCCTTGTTTGTGCAGCATTGGGAGGAAATATGTCCCTTCTTATCACACTCATAACAACAGATATTGCTATAGTGATAGTTGTTGTAGGAGTGCCTCTTCTTCACCTTTTCATGAATAGCACTTCGGTATTAGCATCTTTTCATGAATTTATTCATTCTCCTCACAAGGAGAGCTAACTCCTCCTCGGAGTCCTCCTCATCATCATCAGGCTCTTCACCTAACACCGCTTTAGCTTTGAAAGTGGTGATCTTTTTGCCCTTGGAGAAGGATTGCTCCAAGAGCTCTTCTTGTCCTTCTTGTACAACTCATTAGTTATAAGGTTTTCCAAGAGTTGTGTTGGTGTCATCCTTGTCAACTCAGCCGAGTTGAGAAAGACTATCACTGATGTCTAATATTTCTCTAGCAAGGCCCTAAACATCTTCCTCACAATATCAATATCGATTAGTGTAGTGGCTACGCCTTTGAGCTCATTTACAATTTTGTTGATGCGAGAATACATTTCATTTATGTACTCATGAGGCAACATTGTAAATGTCTCATATTTAATCTGAAGCCTATGCAATTTGGTTTCTTTGACCATGGATGTTCCCTCATGGATTTCTAAGAGGGTAGTTCAAATAGCATGAGCGGTTTTAAATTGCTCACTCTATTGAACTCATCCGCATTCAAAGCTCCAAATAGAGCATTCATAGCTTAGGCATCTCAATGAGCATTACGTCCATCTTGTTCCGTGGGATGTAGTGGATTAAGAGGCATGACATAGCCCTTATTTACAATTTTCCATATGCTTGGACACATGACCTTAAGATAAGTGGACGTTCTAATTTTTCAATATGAATAGTTGAGCCATAAAAAAGAGGTGTCTTTCCTATAGCGATCCCCTCACTAGCCATCCTTTCTATCTAGACGGTTAAGTCTAACAAATGAGAGACCAAACTCTGATACCACTTGTAGGTTCAAGGATAATTGACTATAGGGGGATGAATAGGAGGTTAAAAAATTATACTACCTTCTAATAACAATTACCATTATTTTAGTATAGTAGGATTTAAATCAATTGAAACCTACACAATTCTAGTATGTCTAAGGCACTGCAAGCACATGTTTTTTACACAAATAGTTCTAGCACAAATAATTATGACAATTACAATATACTAGTAATACAAGAGCGAAAAGAAGAGACAAAGAAATAACCAATTTACACAGGATGTTTTACCGCGGTGATTGAAAACTTGCCGGTTTCTACTAATCCACGTTGAGGAAAGTCCAAGTGACTTGGACCGGCTCTACTAGTAGTTGCCCTTCCTCTGCTCCGAAGATGGTGGACACCAAACCACTCACAAGTCGGTGTTAGGCTTCTTCACAACCTTCTTGAAGAAGTCACCGTGCAAGCTCGGGCTAAGCCATCGAGGTGCCGGCAAGCACCAAGAGTAAAAAATTACAGCTTCGCTTGACGGCAATGAAGTGCCAAAAGGATCAATCTAGAGATTAAATGCACTTGTTTTGGCTCAACCACCTCAAATGAATGCACAATATGAAATTGAGGTGTGGAGTGAATGCTCAATGCTCAAGGGTGTTCAATGTAGTCTCTTCTATTTGTCCTTGAGCAGGTGCTTACTAACCAAAACTAGCCATTACGAGGCAATCCCTAAAAAATCAGGCGAGCAGAAGTACTACCGTTCATTGGCCAGTACTACCACACCTGTTTTGACATAGCAGTAATGACTATTTCAGAGCTTCTAAGCTAGCCGTTGGAAGTCAGTGCGAAACTACCGCCGTTGTAATCTCGGTAATTCTGTTATTTGAAAGTTTTGAAATTTTGGTGCGGTACTTCCATTTGTTTCGAGGCCAAGAGTTGGCGCTCTTTGGAAAAATCGTTCTACCCAGATTTTTGGAAGTTCCGTGCTCTGGAAGTACCGTTTAAGGTTGTGGTACTACCGCTCTACGGTAGTTCCGCTGTTGAAACTCCTGTACTTCCATTTTCCATAGAGACAAAGTGGCTTCGAGGGTGCTCTCTGGAAAAAAATGTTTCACTCGTTTTGACGGAACTTCCAGAAAGCGGAAGTACCACTGTTTGTACTCCGGTACTTCTGATTGTCCGCAGAGACAAAGATTGGCTATCAATTTTAGTTTTAAGAGAATGCATAATCCAAAATTGATCCAAATGGCATGAGGATATGCTATCAAGGTACTAACCATGACCCCTGTTAATGGTACGACATTTATCCTACAATCCGTTCTTCTACCCTTTCTCCTAAGACCGGTAAAAATGAAAAGGGATCCTAGTCCACATATACCTTTGTCTTGAGCCACTTTGATCGTCATGTTGACACTTAGCATGCGTCTCATCATTATTTTAGGGACTAAACCTTTTAAACACTCAATAAACATGTTAACATATTCACATAAATTCATTGATTACCAAAACCATTTTTAGTAGCCTAGATGCTTTCAACACGTCATGTCATCCAAAATCGGGGTGGTTTAGGGTATAGGGTGTTTTGATCCGGTTTTGATATTTGGGGGTGTAAAGTGAACGGTTTTGTAGTTTACTATGTTATTCAGACTTTGGGCATAAGTTGAGAGAGGGTAAAGTGGACTTCTTCCTTCAAAATATATCCGAATTGTGCATAATTGAATGCGCGACCATGATTTGAGCAATTAAGGGAAGGTTTTGCGGCATAAATATTTGAGCTGAATTGGTAACAATGGTGGTAGTTTCGGATAGTGGTGTTGGGCGAGAGTTAAATGGTGTAGGTGTTTAATGAGCAACATCGTCGGTTATAAACTGGCCAAACATGTCGGGCCAATTGTCTTGGCCAAAGGCATGATACTATTCTCTCGATCCATGCATGACACGATACGAACAGTAAACTGGTCGTGCTAGCCTGTCCCGATTAGGTGTGTCATGCTTGGGCCAACACCTCGGCATGGCACACATAGTGTCGTGCTGAGGCACTGCCTGACCTAGCATGACACGGCATGCCATTTCCCCCTACCCTCCCAGGAGACCAGGTCAGCTCAAAAGAGTGTAGTAACTCTCATATGGTAGTGTACTAAATTACTTGCGGTTAGTAGTAAAATTACTTATGTTAGAGTTACTGCACTCTTCTGAGCGCAGACAAGTGACTTGGCAGTAAAAATACTAGTGATCGAATATAAATTTTCTTGTGACTACTAGTAAAATTACTTACGATTAGCTGTAAAATTACTTACGATTGATAGTAAAATTACTTGCAATTGACAGTAAACTTATTTGCAATCACTAGTAGAATTACTTATGACTGGTAGTAAACTTACTTGTGATTGGTAGTAAACTTGCTGCCAATGGCCCCACTTGTCCATTGCCCAGTTGGCCCCTTCCCCTTGGGCCCATGCCAGCCTGCCCTGTACAGCACGCCGTGCGAGAGCGGCACAAACAATGCTATTAGGTCCATTTAGCATGGCACGACACCACACGAACATAGCTGTTAAGCCCATTAAGGCATGATTGGGCAAGAAATTTTAAACTTTTTGACCTGTTTTAGCCGTTGTAGCCTTAAAATTTTGAAAAACTATCAAATAACCACCAAAAATCAAAAAATAATTTCTATAAATAGGCACACACCTTCCCTCATCCATCCACAACTCCTTGCTCAATCTGTTCTCTCATTTGTGCTGTGAAAATTGAGATACAGTCTGTGAAAATTTGGCAAAATTCAAAAAATTGCCAATACCAGAAATTCTGGAATACGGTGGCTTTTGACAAGAGAGGTAATCATTTTTATATTTTTATTGAGTATTGTTCTTACTTGGTTACTATTTAGAGCATGGTGTAGTTAATAATGTTGTAATTTTTAAATCATAATTTTCTCGATGGATCACTTTGATCTTGCTAATTATGACCTCACGTCGAAGGACCTTACACCATTTGAGAATCCTACGACTGCAACTCAACCTGTAACATCTGAAATTTTAGATGTTCTAAAATTGTGAAAATTTTGAAACTTTTTTATGAAACTTGTTGGCATTTGGATTTGTTCTGAAAGTTTATTTGAAATTTTTTGAATTTTGTGCTATGCAAATTAATAACAACGAATAATCCCTAGGCATAAATAATAATTATGTTAATAAAAGTTTAAACCATGAATTATGAATTAAACTTTCAAAAACTTAAACAAAAAGTTAAGTCAGTAAAACAAGACCCTAAATTCAAATTGAAATCTAATTTAACCAAATAAAGGAAAGTATAATCTAAAAATTGAATCTAAAAAGGGAATAAAATAAAAAGAGTATACCCTTCAAAAATGTTGCTAAGAGAAAGTCACAATTTGAATTTAAAATATAGATTAAAAATGAACATTCAAAATTTAAGTTTAAAATTCAAGAAAAAAATTGAAGGTGAATTGATGAGTCAAGGTGGCTGCATCTCATTTCTTTTCTCTTAGGCCTACCGGCCAACCACCCTCTTCCCTTTTCTTTCTTCCTTCCCCCTGTTTTCTGGCTGTGTGTGCCATGCTCCATGCCAAGCGCCTGGCACAGCCACTGTACCCATGTCGCAAGCACGCATGGCACAGCTGCCCAAGCCTGATCATGCACGTCACCTTGCCCATGCCTCGTCATGGACATCGCATCGCCCATACCCTGCCCTCGCCATGCCCGTGCCACCTGTGCACACCATGCACCCAGCCATGCCGCTCTCTGTGGATTGGTCGTCGACCACAACACTGGCACAACATCTTTGCGGCTATAAATAGCCTCCCAAGCCTTGCCTTGAACCCACGTTGTTCTCCCCTACCTTCCCCTATTCTTCTTGAAAGCCCGACCCAAGCCGCCCGCGTGAGCGCTGGCACCGCCACCTCTTGCTCCTACCGTCCCTGGCTCTCCGGTGAGCCCCTCCATTTCCACTCACGTCATATTGTGTTCCTGGTTGCCTTCTCACTCCCTTCCAGTTTAATTATGAATACATGCTCCGCAGCTCGCCGCGTTGACCATCTTCCACTATTCTAGTCGATGACGCCTGCACCACTTCCAATTGTCCTTTGTCACTTGTCCCGCAAATTCCTCGATCCTAGAGTGTCCCCTCACCACCCTTTAGCCTTCCCCACCACTGGCTGGAGCTACCTTCCAACCTAGCTCACCGATGCCACAAGGCCACCCACATCGCCTCCAGCCTTCGTCGCTGGCCTCCTCCGGAGCTCCTTTCTGTCTCCAACTCATGCTCACTCTTGGTTGCTCCCTTTTCCCCTCTGGTGCTGCCGCCCAATTTGGCCACCCTAGGATGCCTTGATACGGGTACACCGATATGGATAGGGCGACATGACATTTTTCAAAAACAAGGATACATCGATACGACAAGTATATATATCAACATATCCTTATCATCACACCTCATTCTGATTCTTGTATGCAAAGGAAATCATGAATCTAAATATGTACAGAGAAAAAATTGTACAATGGCAAATTTGTTAGCAATTAACTGATTTAAGTTAATTAATGAAACAAAGGCAGTTCACAAGACAAATATTAAACATTAGTACTAGGGTAAACATTAACAATAGTACAACATAACCAGCAACCAACAAGACTAAATGAAGATCATGATTTTTGTTTATTTTTATGTTCATTTAATTTAGGGTGTTATGGAATTTAACAATTAAAACATGAATTCGAGAAAATAAATAAATAATAAATATTTTTAGCTTGATTTGGCCCAACTAGCCCAGCCAGCCATCCTTTAACCTAAACCTACCCCTTTCTCTCTCTCTCTCCATCTCTCTCCCCTTCACTGCTGCCATTCTCTATTTTCTCTCTCTCGCCTCTCTGCTCTCCGCCTCTCCCTTGTCTGGCTAGCATTGCCGCCAAACCTGGCGACCTCCTTGCAGTTGGTGGCCTTCCCAAGCGCTGCCCCTTGCTCCTCCTCCAGGTCCACGCCTCCCCCTTGCTCCTCCTCTCGGCCGACGCCGCCGCTCGGATCTTCTAGATCTGATGGTCTCTGACGCCCTCCATTGCCGCTTCCCCTCCCCCTTGCTTCTTCTCCCAACTGACACCATCGGGTTTGCCATTGTCGGTGATCACCCCTACTGTAGGCGGCCCCTCTAGCACCCCCTCAGCTACCTTTCTCCTTCCACAGAGGGAGCAGCGGCCGACAGGAGCAAGGGGAGCAGGGAGAGTGGCGGGGGAGCAGAGGGAGCAACGGCCAGTGAGAGCAGGGAGAGTGATGGGGGAGCAGAGGGAGCAGGTTAGGGTTGGGGGCGAGGCGAGGCATTGCACCCTAACTTTATCAGTGAGGCACTTGGTGTTGGGTCATAGTTGGGCCGACGTATTGGCACCGTATCTCCTTGTATCGATGACGTATTGGCATGTTTTTTATTTTTTTTAATCTACAATTTACCGATACTGTATCGCGTCGTATCGAATATGTATCGTGATGATGACATCTCTACTACATATTCATCTTCCACTTCAAGTGTACATGATAAAGCTAGTAATGAGGCTCCAACAGGTCCTATGATAAGAGCAAGAGCTAAGCTACTCCAATAATAGGTGCTTTGTTTCTTAGATAATTCCCTATTGTTTTAGATGAGAATGATATCTTTACTATTATAAAAATATGAGTTGGCGGTCGTCGGTCCATTCTCCTTCTTCTCTTCTCAGTCGTCCGATCAAAGATCAACCATCCAAATCCGCATGTAGGTAGTTCTTCCGCTCCTCGTAAAAAGGGTCGGGCCGATGCGTGGGCCGTGCTCCTCCTCTTCTCTTCCCCCGCATCCTCTGCCTCACGCAACCACTCCACTTCCCACAACCGCCGCCTCCTTCTCTCCCCTAAACCCTCATGCCGTGCCTCCTCCTCCTCAGCACCGCCACTAATTCCTTTCTCGTACGGCAGCGTCTGGTCACAGTCCCCCAACTTCCCCAGCAGCGTCATATCCCCTTGTCGCCACCTCCACAACGCATTTGCCTGCTGCCTCCTCTCCCCACCTCCACCTCCCGCAACTGCCGCCTCCTCCCCCGAACCCTTGTGTCGCGCCTCCTTCTCCTCCTCGACGCTGCCACCAATTCCTTCCCCGCGCGGCAGCATTTGGTCACAGTCCCCCAACTTTTCCTAGGGCACCACTACCAATTTCATCTCCCATCGCCCCTCTAACCAGTGGCACGACGCTCGGCGATAGTGGTTGGTGGATCGGAGAGAATGGCGCTCGGCGACAGTGGCTGGTGGATCAAATAGAAGGGCACTCAGTGATGGCGGTGGCTTCCGCTTACTACGCCCGCCCATGGGGCTCTCCCCAGCTACCGTCGCCCAGCGGTCACTCGCCCGGTGAGCCTCTCTACCTCCTCCTGCTCTTCGCTCAGAGCCTGTCGCGTTGTCTGGTAATTTTGGTCTCCCAAGCTGGTCGTCAAAGTTGGTGCCATGGTCAAATGGGGTTGTAGTCAAGAGGCCAAGGTTGAAGTCGAGGGGCCATGGTCGAAGTCGAAGCCGTGGTCAAAGTTGAAGGGCCATGGTCGAAGGGGGGAAGTGGTCCAAGTCGAAGGGCTGTACATGAAGTCGGTCTGCGGTTGAAGTTGAAGGGATGTGGTTGAAGTTAGGCCGTGGTCGAAGTCGAAGGGTCATGGTCGAAGTCCAAGCCATGGTTGAAGTCGGGGTCGAGCAGGCTGGCGCCGACAGTCCGGCAATAGGGCACAATTGCACTGGAGGCCTGCCAACGTATGACCACCAGTGATGGTCGACCGCTCCCGACCTACGATCACGCGCGATGGTCGACGGCTTTTGACTTACGACCACGAGGTGTGATCGACTGCTTCTAATTTACGACCATGAGCACTGGTCGATGTGTTTCGACTTACGACCACAGGTGTGGTTGATGCCTTTCGACTTATGACTACAAGCGCTGGTCGATGTGTTCTGACTTACGACCACGAGGTATCCTCGATGGCTTCCGACTTACGACCACAAACGATGGTCATCAGCTTCTAATGTACGACCATGAGCCATTGTCGAAGGCTCCTGATTTAGGACCATGATCGATCGTCGACCGCTGCCAACTTACGACCACCAGTGATGGTCGACCGCTCCTGACCTACGATCACGCGCGATGGTCGATGGCTTCTGACTTATCATGATGAGGTGTGCTCGAGGGCTCCCGACCTATGACCACGAGGTGTGGTCGATGTCTTCGACTTATGACCACGAGGTGTGATCAACGGCTTATAACTTACTTAACGGATTTAAAAACTTTTAAACATGTTTGTACACATATTCTAACAATTTTTACCACCCATGAGTTTTAAAACATGTAGTATGATAAATTTTAAAAATCCATAGCAACACACGGGCATTCAACTAGTACAACCTAATGCAAATACATTGTGTGTCCTCAGATTTGATGCAATGAAAGAAAAAGAAGGGAAGGACCAACCGGCCAGCCCTAAGGAGAAACAGAGTCATGCGGCCACAAGAGAGGAGGCCCATGCGGTCACATGTCAAAAGGAGGGGAAGCCCCATGTAGCCCAAGACTAGAAGAAGAGGCCCATACACCACTTAGCCAAGGAGATAAATCGAACCTATAAATTGAAGAGTTTGTGGGCCTGCGTGCCAATGATAGGCTGAGATTACTTAATTTAGCCATGTAACTAGTTAGTGTTCAATTCTGAATTGCTCTAGGATCTAAATTGGTTTCAATGACCGAATAGAATAGGAGTCGGGTTCAAGCCCATTACGTGTGCGTTTGGGGCAACATCCCTTATAAGGCAACCACTCCCCATGGAATAGATAGACCACTTTTGATAATAGATTGATTCATTAAATTGCTCTTGTTCTTTCTATTGGTCGAACCAACTTGAAGGAAGAATTGGGAGTACATCGACATCAAGATCATTCAACCTTTCCACTGGGAATTATGAGCACAATAGAACTTCATCTGGTGGTCATGAAGTTCAACACGTGTGATTGGACGAATTATAGAGTGCTAACTCTTGCATTGGCTTTAGGGGATCACTACAATTCTTCAAATCCACGTGAGTATCTTGATCCTACATCAAGAAGATCGGGTGACCATATATCATATCGCGTATTGGATACGTATCATGTACGGGTACAGCAGTGTAGTGACGCATCGGTGCTTCATAGTGGCCACCACTGCTGGCATTCGACGCCACCCTGGTTGATGCGCCGCTTCCCCTAGCTCCCTCACCTCCACCATGACCCATTTTGCTAGTCTCCTTCCTCTTCCTCGCCACTGTTTTGCCACCGACAAAGCATGCCCACCGGCGCCGCCAAGGGCCTCCTCTGTTTTTCCCAAGCTACTGCCTCACCTCTTCTTTATTTTTTTACCCTTCGAATACCAAATGGGCAAACTTCCCACTTAGCTAGCTGAGACAAGCGCACAAGGGGAGGTCTTAGGTTTGAATCCCCCTCGCCTCACTTTTTCTTTTTGTTTTCTTTTGGCCCACTTCAATTGGAAAATAATTCATGGGAGCCAAGAAAATTAATTTGGGTTTAAATAAAAATTATTTAAGAATAAAATTGAATTATGGGAATCAAAATAAGGATTTATGTAAAATTGAATTACTTGAAGAATAAATTGTTGCAAATTGCGTACCATTGGAAATTTGCAAACCAATTATTATATAAGAATAATGAATGTAAAGACAAGCCATGTAAAAATAATTAAACTAATTCCTTGTCTCAAATCGTGAATCCCATTTCTTTCAAATAGTACTTAAATAATTGAGGTAATTCAAAATAATGTTGGGTCACTAATGTTTAAATATAAACACACGATTTAAAATTAAAAGATCGCCCTGCATATAATGAAATAAGTCTAAAAAATAGTTATTGTGTCATTAACGTTTACCTTAAACAAAAGACACTATCGATGTATATGTGCCACAAATATCGTAAGAATCCTGGGTAAGATGACATTGGAGTCGGGAATAAGATATTTAGCTGATATGCCTCCGCCCATGAATTAAAATACATGTTTAAAGTGAAGAATGTTAAAATTTAGTTTTGTGACTATGATTAATAACAAAAGATGCTTAGGATAAATAGTGGCCAGTTAGGGTGCATGAATGAATTAAAATATTAATAGTATTTGAGTTGGAGTGTCCACCTAAATTAGAGACTTTGCTGAAAAATAGTTAGATAAAGATGAAGGATATATAAAGCCCACCAATAATTATTTTAGGAAATTCTTATGTTTGCCATAGGCCCTATTAAAAATATAAACCCTATCGTTAACATGCCACCAATAATTAAATCTTAATGGTAGATTTAATTAATAATGATATTTGAAATATAGTGGTATATGTACATAAAGCTAGGCCCCACATAAATCGATCTTAATCAAAATTGAACTATGCCAAGTGATAACTAAGAGTACATAAAACATCAATAGCACTTAATTCCAAAAACATCTTTAATTAAAAGATCATATTTATATATAACTTTGTACGTATTGAAATATAATAGCCTTGGGTCATCGGTCATTAAAACCCATCTCGCTAATCTATATTTTAATGAATAAGGTGATATTAGGACCAATTACGTAGACCATAATTAAGATAACCCACTGACACATCAATTGGTGATAAAACAAAGGTTGGAAATACCTAGACCTAGTTAAAGAGTTGCAACTTATCCGAAGTGCATTTAAACCCTAGACCAATTCGATGACTACAGATCATCAGTAAATAGTGATCTAACTAAAGGTAGCCGTTAAATAATAGTGATTAAGTAGATAATCCCATGCGTTAACAAATTATTGATTTAAACATTTAACTAATTGTGTGATTAATTAATAATTAGCACCTCATAAGGTACTACATCTCAAATTGCTTGAAATATGAATTAGTTCGATAAACTAAAAGTTATATGTATATAGAGCTTAGGCCCTAACTTTCAAATGTTAACACTTGACAAATAAATATATAATGCTTAATTGAACTCTTACATCTGGCCATAAGTCTGGTTTGACTCATGGAACTTTCTTAATAAATATAAAAATAATAAAAGAATTTATTAAATTAAAGGTCGAGTCATAGTATTTTACCATCACCTATGCCTAGTCATCTTCAAACATGAAGCAGAATATTCCCTTGAATATTCCTTTATCATTGAGTCTTCCTTAACACCTGTCTTAGCAGATTTTCCTCTGTCGTCTCCCCCAAATTGCTCACCACCTCATTGACTCTGTCTATAACTCACTCTCACTAAACTTTGCCTCAGATCACCAAATTAAGCATAATAAAAACTTAACTACATTCATTTGGATTTAATTGGACCTTTGAGTTAATTGCATTTATTTGGATTTCAATTGATTATCGCGTTATTAGAAAACCGAAGTCTCAAAGAAGCGATGAACCAAACAAGATCATGAACTAGCTAAGGACGAAGACCTAGAGTGTAGGACCATCATCTGAGAAGGCTTTGAGTAAGATCAAGGCTGTGGTAAATTGAGTAATGTGAGTCAATACTTTGATCATGTTGAACCTACATCTTATGCAAGTTAATTGCATTTAAATTATCAAATTGCATGCTATTATTTCTTATGCAAATCTATGTCGTTTTAAAATCCTAGTTGCATGCCCATTATTCAATTGTTAGTATTACATCCCCTTGGAACATTCGAGCATCCGAACCTTGTCACCCTAGAAATTATAATGGTAACATTCTTGAAATAAGTCTATATTACATGCCATGCTTAGTATACCTTAGATACCCGGGGGCACGCAAATGCCCCAAGCATCACTTTCAATCATCATAAATTGATTTAGGGAGTTACTGGTAGAAAATGATTGGTATGATGTAACATGATTAATTTATGCTCTGAAAGTCCCCAACATGCTTGTTTATCTGGACGGATGGTAAGGGAGGTTGGCGTAGTGGATGTGCGAGAACATGTGACTTGGGGGTAGACCCGTCTTGATAACCTTAAGGACCGAATCTTGTCATAATCTCTCATTGTAATACAGTGCAACCACAAGTCTGTAAATTATAACTTGGCCTAGTAGGTTTATTGGACCTTGGAGTCATCTCGTTGGTGAGAGAGTGGTGTAGTGCAAGTGGCAAGGATACGTTCTGGCTTAAATGGGACACTAGTAGAAGGGTGAAATTTGTCATCTGCGCTAGTTGTCATGGAAAGTCATAGTCTAGTTGCACTAGTCATTGTGGTGAACATCCCACATAACTTATGGGACTCATTGTGTGTGTGGGAGAAGCTCATATGGGTGAGTTGCACAAAGGGGCAAGGTAAATTGAAAGGGTACTTTGATGATCTCCTTATCTGCATGACTAAGGAATCATGTTAGTAAAACGAGATAATTGTCTCTTGTGAGTAAAGCTTACAATCTCTGCAGAGTGTAAATTGTTCGAACAGCCATGCCCAAGGTCATAGGCAGGCATGAGAACTTAACATCGATATAGTTCTACTTCAAAAATATTATGGGTGAGATGAAAAATGTAGGGCAGTAAAAGCCCTAATTGGTATTGCCCTGGGATGTCAATCCCAGTGATGAAACTAGGCGGATGTAACGCCACAAAACTTGCATAAGGTGCAAAAACTATGTAACGGTGGATGAAATTTGTACTACTACTATTATTATATTCTCTCACATTTTAGAAAATCTGTTTTAGCTAAAATTGCTAAGTTTTAGGTATTTCCTATATTTGTATGGCCTTTTGCAAATAAAAGTACCTTAAGCCTTCCTTTGTCCAACCCTTCAACTATTATTACTGTATTCTGTGTGTTGACTTACTGAGTACCTTTGTACTCACTGTTGCTCAATCATAATTAAAGGAGTCAATAGATCTGAAAGACAACGAGGTCAAAAACCCCAATTGGCTACCTGTGATGTGTTCTGAGGGTCTCACCTATGTGAAGTTTCCATTTCCTCTGCTACTTTTTAGTGATTTTGGCCTAATCGGTCCATGAGTAAGTCTACTAAAATATTTACGTTTTCATATGATATGTACTTTGATATATAGTAATGTATCTATGAGCACTATCTATTGATCGAAAGAATAGTGTGGTGAAATTATAGAGGATTCTAGGTTGTAAAATCTGGATCTGACACAACTAGAGCATGAGGTTGAGGCACCTCTAGCAATGCCATCCTCTAGCTCCATGATTGCCTCTGTCTTGGCAAGCACCAGGGCAAAGAAGTCTAGGTCATGCACTTCCAATGTGTGGGAACACTTTGATACCACATGCAAGGAAGACGCACAAGGAGAGAAGGTGAAGTATGCTGTTTGCAGAATTCATCATAATGAATTAACTGCAAATCTTCAAGGTGGAACGTACCACCTGGAAGTACATGCAAGTAGATGTTTGGCCAAACAAGGAAGTTATCTTGATACTATGTTGAGAAGATCGGGCATCCCCTGTATCATCTTGGTATTAGAGCACGGTTGACTCATAGGATTACTTATCCCTTGTTTAGATTAATTTTTCGTTTCTATTTTTATTTCCTATAGTTCATTAAATCTAAAACTTGCAGTACCAAAACCTAGTTTAAATATGTTATTCTTGTTAGTTTTGTTACGTTTTAGTCCATTAGAATTTTGTGTAAGTGCTGATCTTAGTGTTCCTTTGTGTTACTTAATCTTTGTGTCCATCATGACCTAAAGAATTGCTGGTTGAATCCCTCAATTTAGCACCCAAAAGGAAAATTGTATTTACTTTCTTTTGCAAAACCCTAGCTGTCCATCCTAGTTTCTTGCACCAAAATCAAGAGGGTTGCTGTGGTTAGGGCTGGCTAAATCATATTTGTTCACCACTTGTTGAATTGGCCAGTTGCAAACCCTAGCTGCACCAGCCCATTGTTGTGCACCAAATCAGGAGCTTACTGTTTTTGTTGCTGGCCAAAACCAAATTGCATTGCTAGAGCCCTAACCAAAGCAGTTTGGGAGGAGTTAGAATCTAACACCAACTGCCCAAATTCCAAATTTGTGCTTCAGTTTTGATTGAGAGTCTAGGAGCTTGTGCCACATATTCTTTGCCTAGGACTTACAACCTTAGCAGTCGATCACATTGGTGACTTTGAGCTTCAGTTAAATTGTTTTCATCTTTTGAGACTAGCTATTGCATTGCATTTAGATCTGCTTTTATAGTTATTTGCACATACTAAAACATGGCTTGTGAGTGAAGGGGGAAGGAAACCCTAATTTCAGCCAACCAAACAAAGAAGGAAGAAAGAGGTGGCCACTTGAGAGAGAAGCCACGGCCAGAGAAAAGAAAAAAAGCTCATTCTCCATGCGGTAGGGAGTGAAAAAAAGAGAAACAAAGCATCCACATAAAAAGGATCCGTGTTCCCAGCATTGGAAAGAAAGAAAAGCCCGCCGTTCGGCTGCATAAAAGCTTGAGGGTCACTCTAGCGACTACTTTCAGATTGTGTACTTAATTGTTTTGAGCAATCTTGTGTCCTAATATTTACTTTTTGCAAATGGCTATCATCTCTCCTAGTACTTGGTGCAAAACGAGGTAGTTTAATCTTAATTTCAGATTGCTTCTCACTAGATCATTCCTTTATTTGCATTAAGTCACATTTGTCTTTGCGTGTGTGTTCATATACTTCATTTAAACATGTTGGATCAGTACTTACGTAATATATTCTAGTTTGGATCACTACCTAGCTTTACATAACTAGAATTTCAGATTACATAGGATACTCTCTATATACCAAGCTCCATATATAAACATTGTTTGTGTAATTACTCAACATTGAATTCACTTGATCATCACCTTGTATTAACCTTCTTACTTGGAGTGCAAGCAAGTCCTCAATTTCAGCAAAAGGGAAAGTAAGAACGCTAGTGGTAAGAGAAGGTGAGACTGAGAGAATTCTACATATATACACTCATATCATGTGTGCTTTGCAGTTTTTGTACAAATAACCATGAGAGGAGAGATAAAATTGGAGCTACATACTAGTGGTATCATTTTGATCGAACAGGAGGGTCAAAGCACCGAATTATTTCACTCTCGTTGCGCTGTTAATGGTGTGTTTTGTTCCTTGACCAATGATTATTTTATTACAACCAACTTGGCAAGCATTTATCTAGTGGAGAAGTTGAGCCTATCTACATGTCCACACCCCGTTTCGTATCTGCTAGAGTGGACAAATTGCAATATCAAGATTACTAGAAGAGTAAAGGTGCTAATTTCTTTGGGAGGATTTACTGACACTGTCGAGTGTGATGTGGTACTGATGCTTATGTATTCATGTCATCTACTATTAGGATAGCCATGATGAAGGGTCATAACATTAAACATCATCCTAGTACCAACTGTTACTCCTTATTACAAAGGGGAAGTGTCGGGACCCCGGATTTCCGAACCCGGACCCTCTGTGTATTACAGCACTAGTCCCAGATCAAAGCTAGTGCACACAGTCAAACAGAAATGATTACATAACCAACAACGCTTTATTACAATGATAAAGAGTACTGACCGAAAGGTCTCATTATTACAATTGAGGTTTCAAGGCCTCACACACACAGAACACAGCGGAAGCAAAAAGATAAACTCGGAGAAGACCCATCAATACGCCACAGGCAATTGACTGGGGAAACGCGACCTAGAACTCCTGGAACCCTTCGTCGAATCCACCCGCGAAGAAGTCGTAGTCGCCTTCTTGAGCTTCGTACTCCTCTGGTTATTATTTTTGAGTGCAGCATGTGAGTACATAAAGTACTCCGCAAGTCTTGGGAAAAATGCATAGATGCAAGGCTTGACAAAGGAAGGCTATATGGTTATTTTGCACAAAGCAACATTTTAAAATTCAATTACTACTAATTATTTTCGAAGGCATCAAGTTAATAAAGTAATTGTTTTAGCAGAAACTATCATTGACTTTCTAGTGAAGGTTCCAACTACCAACACTAACCAACCAATTACAATTGGTCAAGTTTAAAACTGCGGGTTCCATCCACCCTCTCTGGCTCCAACTGCCAGGATACCCTTCCGAGAGTTCCCTCCACTCTCGGAATACAAAACTTTGATTTTTAAAACCAAAACCAAAAATCTACCATGTGAATGCATTCCTTGCCCGCCCTTGACCGTGGGCACGGCTATTCGAATAGTTTTACACTCTGCAGAGGTTGTACAACTTTACCCACAAGAGATAAATTATCTTAATAGTCAACATGCTTCCTTTGGCATGAGACCCAGATAAAATATCACAAAGCCTTTACCTTACTCTAATCTAGCTAGATACCACCCGCTGAGGTTTCACCGCAGGTAGGCTAACCGCCCGAACCGAAGCCCCCTCTTGCGCCATATGAGTACAGTAAATCCCTGTCCCTCACTGTGAATAACCAGTCCATCCCTGGCATCCACTTTCCACTGGTGGCACCTAAACTAGACTATCGTAAGTTAGTCAGCTAGGTCGTACCCATATAGACTTGTGGTTGTACGGTTAATGCTCAGTCTGGACAAACACAAGCGTCGGTCCTTAATTGACTAGGGTGGAACATACACTTTACAAGATCTCGTGCTTCCTGCACCAATCCAAACTAACCATCCACCCTAATCTAAACCAATTTTCACATTTTTATTTTATTTTAAAAGAACAGTGGCAACTCCAATTACCACTAACTTTATAAAAACAAGGATATTACAATAATTCATAATTTCCCATTTTCAAGATTTCAAAGGTATTAAATAGCGAGACTAAGCATTATACTACCATTCCACTATTCACCAAGATTCAGTAATAATCTCATTATTGAGACAAATGAAACTCTAGGGTGACAAAGGTACATGGCATTCAATTTCAATGGAGGATATAACAAGGTTGGTTTAACTAACCCTTAAGATTTGAACTAATATTTTATATAAATAGCAATGCACATAATTTAAAATAATTAAAACATTTCGAAATCATAGGTTCAAGATGATCAAAGGAGACTTGCCTTGCTCGGAGACTTGATGTTGCGAATCGTTAAAATCGAACTCTCCGGATTAGTCGTAGTCTACACGCGAAGAACCAAACAAAATAAATTCAAATAAAACCCAATTAAAATCCAAAAATTATAAAATATATATTGACGGATAGATTATGATTTTAGATGAATTTAGGAGAAAGAATCAACGGATTTGGAGTTTGTATGAGGGAGAGCGAATATCTGGAAGTTTGGACATCACATGAAATGATAACAAAATACGAGGATTACATTTTTGAATAGTACAATGTCGATTGGCTACAAGGTGGCTGGCGAATGGGCAAAATGGAATGCTGGCAATGAGGCGAAGGTGGTGACATGGGTACGGCGACGAGGAACGGCGGCAATCACCCGCAGTGAGTGAAAAACTGCACCGACGGCACAGTAGCGACAACTGCAGGTTGGAGAGAGATAGTACCGAGTATGGAACGTGGAGATGTAAGGTGAGCGTGGGGTAGTACATGGCATGGTGAAGTTAGGAAAATTATTGGCTAAGCTGAAAATTAACCGGAGACGATACAGTCGACGTTTGAATGACGACAGTGGAGAAACAGGAAAAATTTGATATCTTGGTGCTCGGTAGAGCGAATCCAAAACCATTTGAAAGGTAGCTACCTGGGATGGTTTGGCACGATATGACGCGAACGGATTCGGGAAAACATCACTGGATATATGGGGACACGAGATGCCATTGGTGGCCATGGCGAGGTGTCGGAGGTGAAAATTTGTGGAGACTTTTTGGGGAAACGGAAGGAAGCATGGCATAGAACGCAGTGAGGCAAGCCTAAGAAAAATTACGGCATGAGCTAAGGCTTACCGGAGGCGACGAATCGATGTCAGGAGTCACAAACGGCCATTTTCGCGGAAAGTTCAATTCCTGACAATTGGCTCCACGAAAAATTAAACAAAATGGTAGAAAAATTCCTTAGAGGTTAGGACACAATATGACGCGAACAAAAATCAAAGCGCTTACCAAAAAGGGGTGTACGCGCAAGGTACAGTTTTAGTGTCTGGGCCTGACAAAGTCGACGAGGACTCGGGGAATATTTAGGTGATGGCGATGGAAGCACGACGTAGAACGCGTCGAGGCAAACTCAACGGTGCAAACGGCTCGGCCAAAGGACATCGGATGGTGGCGGAACACGGTGGAGAAGACATTGTGCGACCGTCGGGTTGACATCGGCGTTCCGGGCAAACGGAGAGGAGTTAGCATGTGGGGTTTGCGGCGAAACGAAGAGTAGAGCGTGGGGAACGTGATGCTCACCTTGGTTTTGGTCGGGCATGCACGGACGGCCGGTGGCGACGCGAGAAACGACGACGCGAATTGGCCCACGGTGGCGATGATGCTCTGGCGATGCTCCGGCGAAGGCGAGGTGAGCACCGCGTAGAACGCGGCGAGGCGAAGCCGGGGATGTGCTCAAACGCGGCGGGGCTCCACCGGACGAGGCGCAAAATGCCGAAGAACGGCGCTTGAACAACGAAACAAGAACTCCGATTGCGGCCAATAGAGAGGGAGTGGGGACTTGAGAATTTCGGGGTTGAGTGAGGATGAGGAGAGGCTCACGGGGCTCCCTTTTATAGGGGTTGAGGAGGCTCGAGGAGGGAGATCAAGCATCCATGTCTTTGAATGACATGGGTTAAATCCCGCGAAACGGCTCATTAATTTGAGGGGAAACGGTGGGGGAATGAAAGATCTTAATGAGAGGAATTGATTGCAATTTATTTCGCTAAAAACCGTTGAGAAAATCAAAAGTTATGGAAGTTTTAAGAACTCAGCCATGGCGCTCGCGTACGCGCTCGGGAACAGGCATCGTCCGGGAAGAAGAATACTGTAGCAGGAGAGAGAAAATAATAATAAAATAATAATTGTTTTTCCGAAAAAAAATAAATTCCAAAAAAAATTTAGAAAAATTTCACAGATATCCTTGGAACCCGAAAATACCAAATAAAATAATTTCGGATTTAATTGAAGTATATTTTGACCATTAAAAATATTTTTACTTTCTAAGCTTTAATTTAAATCAAATAAATTCGAAAATTCCAAAAATTTGAGAAAAGGATAGAAATGGATAGATAGGAATTTTTGATGAGTTTAGAAATTTGAATGGGCTCATTCGGAGTTAAAATGAAGAAATACGATATTTTGGAAGTTTAAAAGGAGAGAAAAAGAATAAACTGATTTTTTTTTTTGGAATTATTTTTGAACTGAAATGACATCATTAAGGGAAATGATTTTCAGAGGAATTATTTTTCTATGGAAAAAGGAATTTATGATGTTAGGGTGACGTCAACAGAGATTTTGATTTTCTGGCCGAATTATTTTTCAACAGGAAAAATGGTTTTATTTACTGACAGGTGGGACCGGCTTTTGTGGACTGGGTCCGTTGACCGGGGAGAAGGCTGAGATTAAATCGGGCGAGGATGGATTGAATCAGGGAGGATCACGTGATGGCCGAGTAGAGAGGTTGAGGATTAAATTTGATTTAGATTTTGAAATAAAATTTAGATAAATCCAAATAAAGTTCAAATACTTTAAATTAATTAATTTGAAATTAAATTTTTCAGAGAACGAAATTTTGGGATGTTACAAACCTACCCCCCTTAGAAAGAATCTCGTCCCCGAGATTCGGACGGACTAGGAAAAAGAAAGGAGAGGAAAACTCGGCTCTTAGGTCCTCTTCACCTCCCAAGTTGCTTGACTTCAAATGGTTGCTCTACCGTACTTTGTGGAACTTTATGGTCATGCTTCTTGCGCGGCGTTCAGCTTCCTTCATGATTCTATCTTGTTGTTCAATGCTCTGAAGTATTCCTTTAACTGAGAAATACGGAAGAGAACAACAAATTGGATTGGTACATCTTTAGTCGCCTGCAAGCTCTAGGTTAACTTCAATTGCCCTTATCATATCTCTTAATTCAGTATTCCACCAAAAGGGCTTAACTTCCGCAAGTGTTCATCCGAGAAGGACATAATTATTTCAACTCTTCAAAAATTCTTGATTCCAAAATCATATACCACAAATGCACCTTATTGATTTTGACAAGTAATCTCATTAACTTTTACTCTCTGCTCTAATTTGAATCGACGTCAAACCATAGAATTTTTCCAACAAGAATCCAATAACATTGTAATTTGTGATTTCCACCAATTGTTTTATGATCATTATCTAATCCAACAGATCCATAACTTTGATCAAATAATATAAGATTAATCCAACCTTTTAGTAATCATCAATCAAGTTTAAGATCATCTAAGCCATAATTTAATATTCATTAATCCACCAACATCATTCTCTTCATAATCATCATTTTGGTTCCACCAAATTTGAATGATCTCAAATACCTCAATTAATTCTTATCAGACAATCTCTCAACTAATTCTTATTGGACCATCTATCTCCCATAATTAATTTAAATCCTCCAGGTTATCTATTCGGACATCCTTAAACGACCTAGTTAATCCCATTAGTTAAAATCCAATTATCTAACAATGATCTATTAAATCCACCAATTCAAATTGACATATCAAAGTCCACTTTGCAATGATAAAATTAATCCACCAAGATATCTAAGTTTATTATCTTCTAGAATTCCACTAGTATCCACTTATCATCAATAGGTCCACCAAACTCTGATAATCAATTAACTCCACAAAATTCATCTACTCTTCATGATTCAACCAAATCACCCAAAATTGATATCATGAATTGTTTACGATAATTCAACTTCTTAACCTTTAATCTCTCCTTTACTTGATCAATCTCTTAATACTAATTCTCCAATGATCACAAATAATCCCTTCAACAAAAATCTTGTGTTGCTCCTTTCAATCCTAGATAATAAATCCAAGGTAAAGTTTAGATTCTTCCCATGATCTAATTAGCTTTCCCAAGCTCAAATTTATATTTAATCTCTAGTCAATCCACAAAGATGACACTTTTTAGATTTATTTATAATCAATTGGTATCCACAAATATACCCTTTTATCTCAATCTTCTCGAGTATTATTCAATCTTGTCAATTATAAATCCAAAATATATCACTCTAGCAACAATTCTCCAAATTACCTAACTTGACATGCACTAATTATCACGGCTTTCCCGACAAGAGTACTTTCCATAAATTTGTTGTCTTCCATATACTCTAGGTCTCCAAGGATTCTCCAAACTTGGACTTCGGTGAAAGAATTGGAGCTTGCACTATTGTGGTAACTGGGATTAGCAAAAGATAAGAGGGAACTAGAACAGGTAAGAGATCAGGGGAACGACTAAACAACATCCCAAACAAACACACAAGAGAGAACAACTAGGAGAAGCTTAGCTTGAAATCAAAATAGTTTTTTTTGAATGGCTACACTACAAGTATACAAAGACTTCGTACAGTCCACCTAACACACAAGTAAATAATATATATAAGCGTTCTAAAATCGTACGACTTTACTTGGGTACTACAACTAAAGAAATAGTCCTCGCTTCTTCATGATGACGCGCTTCTCCAATTGCTTCTCATACGCAACTTCACTGAGCCGTCTATAGAAATTACAAAGGGAAGAGAGTACAATTACCATTCCAAAAAGGAAATAAGCAGATAGATAAGGAAGAATACCATGACGAAGGTAAGGATAGAAAGACAAGATAAGACAAAGATAGCACATTATTAAATTTTTATTTTATAAAATAAATTTTGAAGCTCTTCTTTTAACGACCATTCTAACTAGGTTACGTCCTACAGTCAAATTGGCTCTGATACCATCTCTGTCGGGACCCCGGATTTCCGAACCCGGACCCTCTGTGTATTACAGCACTAGTCCCAGATCAAAGCTAGTGCACACAGTCAAACAGAAATGATTACATAACCAACAACGCTTTATTACAATGATAAAGAGTACTGACCGAAAGGTCTCATTATTACAATTGAGGTTTCAAGGCCTCACACACACAGAACACAGCGGAAGCAAAAAGATAAACTCGGAGAAGACCCATCAATACGCCACAGGCAATTGACTGGGGAAACGCGACCTAGAACTCCTGGAACCCTTCGTCGAATCCACCCGCGAAGAAGTCGTAGTCGCCTTCTTGAGCTTCGTACTCCTCTGGTTATTATTTTTGAGTGCAGCATGTGAGTACATAAAGTACTCCGCAAGTCTTGGGAAAAATGCATAGATGCAAGGCTTGACAAAGGAAGGCTATATGGTTATTTTGCACAAAGCAACATTTTAAAATTCAATTACTACTAATTATTTTCGAAGGCATCAAGTTAATAAAGTAATTGTTTTAGCAGAAACTATCATTGACTTTCTAGTGAAGGTTCCAACTACCAACACTAACCAACCAATTACAATTGGTCAAGTTTAAAACTGCGGGTTCCATCCACCCTCTCTGGCTCCAACTGCCAGGATACCCTTCCGAGAGTTCCCTCCACTCTCGGAATACAAAACTTTGATTTTTAAAACCAAAACCAAAAATCTACCATGTGAATGCATTCCTTGCCCGCCCTTGACCGTGGGCACGGCTATTCGAATAGTTTTACACTCTGCAGAGGTTGTACAACTTTACCCACAAGAGATAAATTATCTTAATAGTCAACATGCTTCCTTTGGCATGAGACCCAGATAAAATATCACAAAGCCTTTACCTTACTCTAATCTAGCTAGATACCACCCGCTGAGGTTTCACCGCAGGTAGGCTAACCGCCCGAACCGAAGCCCCCTCTTGCGCCATATGAGTACAGTAAATCCCTGTCCCTCACTGTGAATAACCAGTCCATCCCTGGCATCCACTTTCCACTGGTGGCACCTAAACTAGACTATCGTAAGTTAGTCAGCTAGGTCGTACCCATATAGACTTGTGGTTGTACGGTTAATGCTCAGTCTGGACAAACACAAGCGTCGGTCCTTAATTGACTAGGGTGGAACATACACTTTACAAGATCTCGTGCTTCCTGCACCAATCCAAACTAACCATCCACCCTAATCTAAACCAATTTTCACATTTTTATTTTATTTTAAAAGAACAGTGGCAACTCCAATTACCACTAACTTTATAAAAACAAGGATATTACAATAATTCATAATTTCCCATTTTCAAGATTTCAAAGGTATTAAATAGCGAGACTAAGCATTATACTACCATTCCACTATTCACCAAGATTCAGTAATAATCTCATTATTGAGACAAATGAAACTCTAGGGTGACAAAGGTACATGGCATTCAATTTCAATGGAGGATATAACAAGGTTGGTTTAACTAACCCTTAAGATTTGAACTAATATTTTATATAAATAGCAATGCACATAATTTAAAATAATTAAAACATTTCGAAATCATAGGTTCAAGATGATCAAAGGAGACTTGCCTTGCTCGGAGACTTGATGTTGCGAATCGTTAAAATCGAACTCTCCGGATTAGTCGTAGTCTACACGCGAAGAACCAAACAAAATAAATTCAAATAAAACCCAATTAAAATCCAAAAATTATAAAATATATATTGACGGATAGATTATGATTTTAGATGAATTTAGGAGAAAGAATCAACGGATTTGGAGTTTGTATGAGGGAGAGCGAATATCTGGAAGTTTGGACATCACATGAAATGATAACAAAATACGAGGATTACATTTTTGAATAGTACAATGTCGATTGGCTACAAGGTGGCTGGCGAATGGGCAAAATGGAATGCTGGCAATGAGGCGAAGGTGGTGACATGGGTACGGCGACGAGGAACGGCGGCAATCACCCGCAGTGAGTGAAAAACTGCACCGACGGCACAGTAGCGACAACTGCAGGTTGGAGAGAGATAGTACCGAGTATGGAACGTGGAGATGTAAGGTGAGCGTGGGGTAGTACATGGCATGGTGAAGTTAGGAAAATTATTGGCTAAGCTGAAAATTAACCGGAGACGATACAGTCGACGTTTGAATGACGACAGTGGAGAAACAGGAAAAATTTGATATCTTGGTGCTCGGTAGAGCGAATCCAAAACCATTTGAAAGGTAGCTACCTGGGATGGTTTGGCACGATATGACGCGAACGGATTCGGGAAAACATCACTGGATATATGGGGACACGAGATGCCATTGGTGGCCATGGCGAGGTGTCGGAGGTGAAAATTTGTGGAGACTTTTTGGGGAAACGGAAGGAAGCATGGCATAGAACGCAGTGAGGCAAGCCTAAGAAAAATTACGGCATGAGCTAAGGCTTACCGGAGGCGACGAATCGATGTCAGGAGTCACAAACGGCCATTTTCGCGGAAAGTTCAATTCCTGACAATTGGCTCCACGAAAAATTAAACAAAATGGTAGAAAAATTCCTTAGAGGTTAGGACACAATATGACGCGAACAAAAATCAAAGCGCTTACCAAAAAGGGGTGTACGCGCAAGGTACAGTTTTAGTGTCTGGGCCTGACAAAGTCGACGAGGACTCGGGGAATATTTAGGTGATGGCGATGGAAGCACGACGTAGAACGCGTCGAGGCAAACTCAACGGTGCAAACGGCTCGGCCAAAGGACATCGGATGGTGGCGGAACACGGTGGAGAAGACATTGTGCGACCGTCGGGTTGACATCGGCGTTCCGGGCAAACGGAGAGGAGTTAGCATGTGGGGTTTGCGGCGAAACGAAGAGTAGAGCGTGGGGAACGTGATGCTCACCTTGGTTTTGGTCGGGCATGCACGGACGGCCGGTGGCGACGCGAGAAACGACGACGCGAATTGGCCCACGGTGGCGATGATGCTCTGGCGATGCTCCGGCGAAGGCGAGGTGAGCACCGCGTAGAACGCGGCGAGGCGAAGCCGGGGATGTGCTCAAACGCGGCGGGGCTCCACCGGACGAGGCGCAAAATGCCGAAGAACGGCGCTTGAACAACGAAACAAGAACTCCGATTGCGGCCAATAGAGAGGGAGTGGGGACTTGAGAATTTCGGGGTTGAGTGAGGATGAGGAGAGGCTCACGGGGCTCCCTTTTATAGGGGTTGAGGAGGCTCGAGGAGGGAGATCAAGCATCCATGTCTTTGAATGACATGGGTTAAATCCCGCGAAACGGCTCATTAATTTGAGGGGAAACGGTGGGGGAATGAAAGATCTTAATGAGAGGAATTGATTGCAATTTATTTCGCTAAAAACCGTTGAGAAAATCAAAAGTTATGGAAGTTTTAAGAACTCAGCCATGGCGCTCGCGTACGCGCTCGGGAACAGGCATCGTCCGGGAAGAAGAATACTGTAGCAGGAGAGAGAAAATAATAATAAAATAATAATTGTTTTTCCGAAAAAAAATAAATTCCAAAAAAAATTTAGAAAAATTTCACAGATATCCTTGGAACCCGAAAATACCAAATAAAATAATTTCGGATTTAATTGAAGTATATTTTGACCATTAAAAATATTTTTACTTTCTAAGCTTTAATTTAAATCAAATAAATTCGAAAATTCCAAAAATTTGAGAAAAGGATAGAAATGGATAGATAGGAATTTTTGATGAGTTTAGAAATTTGAATGGGCTCATTCGGAGTTAAAATGAAGAAATACGATATTTTGGAAGTTTAAAAGGAGAGAAAAAGAATAAACTGATTTTTTTTTTTTGGAATTATTTTTGAACTGAAATGACATCATTAAGGGAAATGATTTTCAGAGGAATTATTTTTCTATGGAAAAAGGAATTTATGATGTTAGGGTGACGTCAACAGAGATTTTGATTTTCTGGCCGAATTATTTTTCAACAGGAAAAATGGTTTTATTTACTGACAGGTGGGACCGGCTTTTGTGGACTGGGTCCGTTGACCGGGGAGAAGGCTGAGATTAAATCGGGCGAGGATGGATTGAATCAGGGAGGATCACGTGATGGCCGAGTAGAGAGGTTGAGGATTAAATTTGATTTAGATTTTGAAATAAAATTTAGATAAATCCAAATAAAGTTCAAATACTTTAAATTAATTAATTTGAAATTAAATTTTTCAGAGAACGAAATTTTGGGATGTTACAGGAAGGCAGATGGTACTTCATTCAATGCCGACACAATGGTTCTTTGATGATCGACAAAAGATTAACCAAAGAACAAAGGAGTATTTGCTTTCAAAGGAGCAAAAGGAGATGCATAAAAACCAATGTGAGGATAGGAGCCACATAGCCATATTGAGTAAGAGTGATAAAAAAGAGTGAGCTGTGTGATTCTACCATATATGAGGTTGGGACCATCCACATTTTGAGTGTGAGAGATACATCAAAAGAGATGAGAGAAGTAGATGATAGGCCAAGTAAGGATATTTTTGAAACTAATGACTTACACTCTACTTCTAGTGCTATTTCTCGCATTGTGTATGTTGCCTTTGAAGATGAAGGGTTGAATGACTTATAACCAGCACCATTGGAAGTGAATGATGAGGAGATCATGATGGTTAGAGAAGGAGTGCTTGCCCATGGTTAGATCATGACGAATTGATACCTACAGCACCGACATTAACTGAGAAGGACGTTAAGGATAACAACATTGGTGCTGATTTGTTAGGTTATCAAGAATAGGTTAGTAATTATGATAACTTACTTAATCAATTGAAAATTCCAAGTTCTGAATTTGATGTGCTTAATTTACATAATGTGAAATTGATTACTCATAAGAAAATTCTTACTAGAATGTCTTATAGTGTTTTTTTGTACTATATCATATTTGATGATCCTAGAAAGCTATCTAGTATGATTGAGAATATTACTAAAATTTCATGTTTAAACTCACTAGTTAGTTTATATGAATACACTTATAAGTTCAACTTGATTGAAAATTGTGGTATAGATGACAAGTTTTATGTTTATCAAATATGCATTACATGTGATATAATTGTTGAATTAAAATTATATATTTTGGATAAACAATCTTTTGTGCCATGTCATGATCATAGTGAGATGAGTTTAAATGATAGTGATTGCTGTTTAGAAAGATTTCTTAAGCCTACTTGTTCATTCTTTGTTGTATAATCATGTGCAAGTAATCAGAGGCAGGTACTAAAAACTTTTCCCCTATATTTGAACTACTTGATCTGGTTTTGCCCATTAATATATTTTCCATGTACTTGCAAAAGTCGAGGATGACTTTTTCTCATGGGAGGGAGAATGATGTGAATAAAAATATTACAATGTATACATCTTATGGTCGCTATTGTACTAATTGGTTTGTGCAAAATAACGAGAATGACACATTAATTGATTCATACATATACTGTGCATATGTGTTATTCTATTTGTTTACTATGCCTTTAGATGTTCATGATGTGCTAAATAGGTAAAGTGTTGATGACACACACACACACACACACACATACACACACACACACCATGAATATACATTGTTCTCTTTGTTTAGTACACTTTTAGGTTATCAAAAGCCGATAATAGCTTTTTGTGAAAAAGGGAAGGATGATGATGACATCTTTAGCTATGTTGTTTCATATGTTGTTGTTTTCAATCTATCTAGTACTTTGGAACAACATGAGCTTACTTGATACGGGGTCGCCCGATCTTCTCGACGTAGGATCAAGATACTCACGTGGAATTGATGAATTGTAGTGATCCCCCGTTGCCAATGCAAGTGTTAGCACTCTATAATTCGCCCAATCACACGTGTTGAACTTCACGACCACCAGATGAAGTTCTATCGCGCTCCCAATTCCCAGCGGAAAGGTTGAACGATCTTGATTTTTGACTAACTCTCAATTCCTTCAATGTTGGTTCAGCCAACAGAAAGAACAAGAGTATTTTTTTAATCAAAAGTGGTTCCCTTTACAATGGGGGTCTACCCCTCAATATATAGCCTCAGCCCAAGGCTATTCAACACTAAACTTCCCATGTGGTACTATTCACGCGCACTGTAGCACGGTTACTGTTCATAGGCCGTACGGTTACTGTTCATGGGCCTTGTACTGTTCACGGTACTGTTCACGGCCTGTTCACGGTACTGTTCATGGGCTGAATTCTGTAGCTCATATCCTTGATCTCCATCCATCGCTGACTCTTCAAACCTGAGCATAAGTAAAATATTGTTTTTAGGTAGTATGAAATTCTCATTAAAATTAATGACATATTCATTAAGGAGCAGGTTCACCTGAGATTGTAGTGTCTTGGCTCGTGCTCTTGTTATTGGTCCTGTTATTGAAGTCTCATTACTAGTTTTGGTATTACTAGCGATGTCCTCATCATTACTAGAAGAGAAAGAGATTTTGGAAAGAAGCTTAACATTAAGGTGAAACTATTTGTAATGTTGTTTTTCATGAGAATTGGATACTACCCCATCCCACTATATTGTGAATTTTCAAGTTTGCCAAAAATGTTGGGGCTAAAGCAATGGAGAAGCACAAGGAAGAGGGCAACAACACTTGCTACCAAATCCATGGGAGAGCAAGAGTAGAAGGCGATGCGGTTGAAGCAAGAAGGAAGAGAAGCCATGAGGCCAGTATGCAGGAAAAAGGCCTATGTGGCTAGGAGGGGAAGAAACCCATAAGGTGGGAGAGCAAAAGGGGAGAAGTCCAAGAATCCAAAAACCAAGTTTAGATAAGGTTTCTAAGCTCAATTAGGAATTTCCTCAAGCCCAAACGAAATCAAACTCGGATTCAACTCAGTTTCAATTCGGATTAGGTTCAGGACAACCCACATGGCCTGTAATAAAAAGGCCATGTCTTTCACAAATTGTGTCTGATTCAGGTGCTCTTATGCTTGTTGGAAGTTTCTAGCCTTAGAAACCTTATGGTCACACTGCTATGACCAAAACAATGTGACGACTAAATAAGAAAGAAAACCTCAGTTGCATGGAGGAGACCCAACTGCATGGAGAACAAGCCCAAGGCATGGGGAGGCCAAGTCCAAGCCAATGCTATCGTGCCCAATAAGAAATAGGCTTGGTTTTTGAGAGTTTTCTCAAGAACTGGCCGGTTTTCTAGAGGACCTCTCAAAAACCGGCGCAATAGATTAGAATGATCTCCATGGCCTTTGTGCCAATTCTTGTAACTAAAATTAACTTGTTTCGATCTTGTAATTTGGTTTTGTTACTTAGCCCAAACTGGTTTTAGTTAGTGTGGAGTACGAACTCTAGGGTAGAAGTATTAGATTCGGTCTCTTGGCCGAATTGGATTTAGGCTCGGTTCCTTTGGCCGAATCACTTTCCAGCCGACCCTAAGGCCTTGTGCATGTGTGACTTAGGATGGGGATCCCTTATATACACCAGTAGCTCCCCATTGTATTCGTTAGACCACAATTTAATGACTTAATTTCAGAAGAGTCATTGGAACTTGTTCTTCTTCTAGCTTTACACATCAACTAGAGAGGGGAATTAGGCACTCTCTAGGCCGTGTTCTTGTTGTCCCCTCATAGAATTTGCAGGCATGTCTTACACTTCCTCGTGGTTGGGTGGAAGAACAATCAAAAGTGTGGTTGGGTAAGTTCATATGTCGTAGATCATTGCACGGGTAGCGGTTGGCCACGTGGACTCATCAGGTTAGTTATCTTGATCCTACATCGAGAACATCGAGCATCCCTAGTATCAGTGAATGTGTTTTGCAACTTGTTGCGCATCATGTCTTAGCATTTATTTTGTATGTCACTAAAATTTGCAAATATATTTTGCGAATTACTGAAGTGCATGCAATCTATCTCTGCTAAAAAAAATCATCAACGATCAGGCCACCATGTGTGGGTTGGTCTGACCAGTGGGAGTGGTTTGACCGCACGCTGGTTGGTGGTTTGACCAGCTCTCGCTTGGAATGTTTGATTTGGTTGACTTGGACATCTTGATAGAACCCTTGGTTTTGAGCTCCTTTGTAGGGCGGTCTGATCAGCTCTGTGTGAGTGGTCTGACCAGCTGTGGTAGTCTAACTGAGCCCTGTGTGGGCGGTTTGACCGACTATTCGATCCGACCGATTTCTAGATGTCAGTAGCACTTTTCCAAAGAGCTTATTATTTTGTGTCTCTAGAGATTTTTGCCAAGTGATCTAACCGGCATTGTTTGGACAGTCTGATCGGTCCTTATGTGGGTGGTTTGACTGGCCATGTGTTGGTGGTCAGATCGGCCTAGGCTGATTTTTGCTGAAATCTTGTTCCAACTGCTAGTTTCTTGGTGTGGGGTGCAAGTCTTGTGGCTGATTGAGCATGGTTGTTGGTGTTGGTGCATGACATTTACACATTTTCACCCCCAAAATCTCTTAAAAAGGCAAGGTATAATGATTAGCTGATTGCATGGTCAAGCCATCTTTCACATCACTACTCCACATTCCCACATGTCCCGTTAATCGACCCATGTCTTCATTAGCCGATCACCCCCTCAACACTATAAATAACCCCCTGCAATCTCCAATTCAATCATCCATCACACAATAACTCACTCCATCCCACTACACTTTCCACCACTTACACACACACTATTGTGTAGTGTAGGCCATACCGGAGTTGTAGTAGCTAGGAGAAGAGTCGGCTTTGCGAAGCCAAGGTTTCACAGTCATCTTTGGAAGTATGGTATGTGACCCGCTCCATGTACCTATCTACCCTTGTATGAGTACTTTATGTGGAATATAAAGTGATCATTTTTTAGCATGCTTTATGGTCATTGATTACAACAAAGTATTTTTTTCTTGATATTTCTATATTGTTCTACTAAATGTTTCTTGATGTTTAGGTAGAGTAGTAATTCCTAGATTACATATGGTGTCTAGGTCTTGAATTACCTAGTAATGCCAGTTATTATGGGTTCATGTAACTTCTTACATACCGTGATGGGATGATAGGGCAAGCAATCATAATAGTTAAGTAGGAGTAACATCCCATTCTTGTCGATAGTCAATTGATGATAATTTGTCTAAGTATTTTAATTACAAAGGATCACTATATCAAGAACCATGGTACTCACTTCTAGTTTGTTCCTCCTCCTATGAAACCCTGGTTTCCAAGCTACCTTTGGTTATGATGTATTTGGTTGGATAAATGTATGTGTGGATAAAACCCACATATACCTATCACTCTTTAGTCTTGTTCCAGAAAGTCAGTATAATATCTTGATAATTTGTTAACTTGATATCTCTAACTCATTAGTGCTTCCTCATGGATAAATACGATACTCTGAAATACTGCAAGGTGAAATACTACAGCGGTACACCGTGCACTTCAGGTATTATATTTGTGAGGCACAGCAACCGTTGATAAGCATTTCTGCCGCCATTGTTGGGGAAACTATAACATCACAATTTTTGCCTCTTTTAAAATTTCTTAAAGTCAAAATCCTTAATTTGAATTAATCCCTATTTGAATGAATTTTCCATATTGCAAAAGAAATTAATTTGGCAAAACAACATAGAAGTAGGTTGCAAAAATAATTTATTTGAGTCCTGCAAATTCAAATATGCACGTAACCACTGGTCGTCATGGTCATCGCTGACAAAATCTGATCACATCATCTTCTTCGCCATAGCTTATCTGCCTAGATCTGAGTGTTCCTTGTCCATGATATCAAGCCTCGTCACCGTTGTCCGTTTCACCGGAGTTCACCGAAGCCACCCCACCAACCTCATCGTCGGTGCCTATGTGGTCAACCACATGTCACACTGACATCAGCACCACCTCACTGCCACCTTACCACTATGTCTGCTGAGCCGCCATCATGTCATCCCCATCGTCTGCTTCCGTTGCCAGATCCAAACCCAAACCCTAGATCCAAAGCATGAGCCAATGACATGTGGGATGCACATGTCATTTTTTATGCGATCTATGCATAGTCAAGAATAACTGTAGCACACAGGTCAGTTGTAGCTTTTCCCTTGAGTATTACTATAGTTTATCGATCTCAAGGAATGGAGGGTTTTACAACTAAGGCTAAGAATATTACTAACAGTGATCAATAGATGAAATTTAGTAAACTAAATACCTAAAGAACAGATATTGAAGTATGGTTTATCTAGATTTGACTAAATCCTCCCCTGGGCTAGGCTCACTAGCAAATAATCAATAGACACTAGTTATGCACAAGTATTTAAACTTAGATTGCTCTCACCCGACAAAATTATACTACCTTTTCACCGGTTCACCTATCACGTGATAAGGCTAGTTGTAGCGTACCAAGTTTTGCATTATTTGATATAGAACAGTCGACTAAACTCAAACACCATGTTTAAATCTAGTAAATAAAGAATCAGCAAGTTCTTACTGATAAGTAAATAATATCAAATAGACTGATCAAATTTAATAAATATAGAAGCTCATAGATTGTACCAAAAAGTCAATTACATAGCTAGATCCCCTAAACCTAGGGAAGAAAAGGGATTACTCCCTCCTGGTTTAGAAATACATTATGAAGGTGTTGGAGAATAGCAGGGAAGAAGTGCTGGAAGTCTTCAGAACGTCAACGCGGGGTGGCGTAGGTAGGCCGCTGGGTTGTGCCAAGGTGGCACCAAGTAGTGCTGGGTCGAGGCTAAGCGATGCTGAGGTCTTCTTCTCCTCTCCTCGGTTCTGGATGGTGCAGACAGAGCGCCAACATCTTTTCTCCTTTTCTCTCAGTGAAATCCTCTTTTTGATCTTGTGTTTCTGTGTATTATGAATATTGATGTTGAGAGAGGGGGGCTTCCAGCTTGGGTGGCAAGAAATGGGACTCCAAGGTGGTGGTGCCAAGTGGCAACATCCTAGCACCAGCCAGTGCTAAGAGGCCGACAAGTAGGGCGGTTGTCTGTCCCTCTTGTACACGCCTCGATCTTGTTTTTCCATAGAAACTTGTCAAGTTTTAGGATAAATCCTTTCGAAAATACTTGACCTTTGATTTTTTTAAAAATAATATATTTTTATTCTAAATTACAGTAGTACACTTGTGTTTTTTATTTTACACTAATAATTCTGTAACACCCCAGCCAAACAATGACTTGGAATGCTACCAAACTAATAACTTAATAAAGAAACTAATATTCATTTTTACAAAATTCCGGCAGAACCTCCTTTGTTTATTGAGTAAATCAAATGTTCCAACAAGCATAATCAATTGATATGAATAACAATAAGCAACAAATTCGTTTATAAGCAAAACTGGATTATGTTCACCATCGCTCTCATAACAATACTACTAAGATAAGGAACGGAACCAATGCAAAAGATTTCTATTCTTTTATTACACTTTGAACCTCATTGACATTAATCAAATACCACTTAAATTATTCAGCAAATAGTGTTTAATGTTCTTTCTTCCTTCCATGGTGAATAGACCGTGCATGTGCAACAAAACTAATCCTTCTTTATTCCCATGCATGCCGATCTCATGTAGGTACCTAAAACAAACAACAACCACAACAACAAACAACAACAAGAGTGAGTTCAAAGACTCAGCAAATATAATAAGTGGCAGCAAGAATAAAAGTGAACGTCACTTCACAAATTCATCCATCCATCATATGAATAAACATGCTATGCATTATGATCAAAAATTCCTTTATCACTTCTCTTTCGCATTTTACCGGTAATGCGGAGTGTGCATCCGTCAATGCACACCCATGCATGTACCCTCTGGTACAGGGACCAATTGCCCATACTCCTCAAGTATGGGGACCTTTAGCCCGTCACGTCATCAACATGACGGGGACCTCGACGCTTGGTCATCTCGTGACCAAGACTTCAATAAATCAGCATGATGCACAAATGTGAATGTCTTAACAAATAAAACGTGCATTCACAACATCTATGCATCAGATATTCTCATGAACTCTTTCACTTGCAATCGACCATAAACATTATCAACATGTCATTAACATCATCAAGACCACAAGTTCTCATAACATGGATCAAACATCTACACACCAACAAACATCAATAATCCATGCTACAAAATTTAAACCATCATTATACTTGCCTTAACCCCGAGAAAACGGAGAATGATCAGAAGGCGCAGCCCCTGGAATCCATCCTCCTCCTGAATAATAATTGTAATGATTGCTAAGACAACAGTGGCAAGTCTTTAGATTAAATAAAAACTCCCCCAAACTAACCCAACATGTTAGCTTGATTCAAAACCCCAAATCCTTTCGGCCATCCTGTCCCCCACTACGGACAGTCAACTTCAAAAATTCATATCTATTGGTACAGAAGTCCGAATAGGACGTTCTCAGACTTTCTGGAAAGATAATTAAATTATCTAACTAAACCTAGTTGGTAAACCTTCCTGATTCGGTCATAATCCACCCGCACCATCCAGTTTTCTTAAAACATCCAATTCTCGTCAGGCTCTCTGGACAGAGCACTAAAAACATCATAACTTCCTGTACGAGTGTCCGAATAACCAGTTCTTGGACTTTCTGGACAGCTAAGACAATTACCTACAACTTTCATTATACTGAGGTTCTCTTATTCTCCCAATATCTAATCGCAAAACTCGATCTCCCAAAACCTGACGGAAAACCCACCGATCCACAGAACAGTCCCGCTAATAAAATCATAACTTCTGCTACAGAGGTCCGAATGACACGTTCTAGCACTTCATGGAAAGATAATGACATCCTCTACAACTCTCTAGGCAAAGTCCAGACCTAAATCCCCACGAATCTTCCCCAAAACAGCCGACTAACCCGATCTGATCTAGCAGTCCAGAATACCGACATTGATAACGCAATTAGAATTTACATCTACTAGGGGAAGAACATGGATTACCCTTGACGAACGCTGAAGAATACCACGAACACCCCACGAATCTCTCCTCTCCTTCTTTTCCTCTTTGCCCCTTCTTCTTCCCTTCCTCCGAGTCCAATCGCCTAGCTGCGAATTATTCCTTTCCCCCGATCATTCGGCAACAATTGGAGGTCTTGATCACCGGCAATGGAGGAGAGGGGAGGAGGAGGCTCTGCTGGACGGCGCAAGGCAGAGGGGAGGGGCGTAAGGCAGAGGGGAGGGGCGCCCAAGGGGGGAGAGGGGGAAGAGGCGGCTAGGGTTAGAGGGGGAGGTGGCGCCTCCCCCCTCCTGGCCGAAACCCACCTGGGCCAAGGCCCAGGCCCAGGTTGCAAGGGAAATTCAGAAAAATCCCCCCTAAAATTGATATTTTACTCTTCCCTTTAAGATCCTTCTCCCCGATTAACTTGATTATTTGCCGAAACTCTTCCGGGACATTACAAATTCTCTCGCCCAATGGTTGCACTGCAAGTGTCTAAGTTGCCCACCAGTTGAGCGAGTAGTCGCCCACCAGTTGAGCGACTAGTGCTAGTCACCCAACTATTGAGCGACTAGTCCTAGTCGCTCAACGGTGGAGTGACATGTTGACAAGTCATGCACTGGTTGAGCGATTTAAATTAATAATAATATTTTATTAATTCGATGGAAATAATTGTGGGGAAATAAATGGCAATTTTTGTAATTAATAACTTGAATAAATGGCACTTTTTAGGCAACTATTTTTGCAGATAATACCTAGACAAGTCACTACCAAGTCTGGGAAGGGTTTGGGTGTGTGTTTGCGCCATCAGATTTTTGGGAGTTAAAGATCAACTTTGTTTTCTCTTCTTCTTGGCTGGCCGAATCACCTAGAACAGATTTGTGTTCAGGTTCTAATTTTTTTGGGGGCTAAATTTAAGACAGTTTCGTGTAGCATTCACTAAAACAACCATATATTTGCATACGAACTCGGATTGCGGCGTTCTTTGGCTCGTTGGAAAGCTCACAAAAATTTACATCCAAAAATCAACAAGTTGGTCAAGATTAACCATGTGAGGCTTTGAAAAAGTGAAAATCCCAAAAAGGTCGTTTCGGGCCTCAAAACGGCCTCCAAATTTTCAGCAAGTGTTTTCGGCGTCCGTTCACTGTCCAGTTTGAGTTTTGTTTCATTCAACACTATGTAATCTTTATTTCTAGGTGATATTTTAGTGAGCTTTAATATTCGTCCTGCTTTGAAAAAAGGAAAAAAAAAGAAAAGAGGCAAGTGAAAAAAAGAGCCACAGAAGATATAGAAAAGAAGAAAATAGGTAAGTTCAAAAAGAAAGGAGCTGCACAAGTTTAAAAAAATAAAAAATTGTAGCATTGTTCATGTTCAGATTTTGAGCTCTCTTTATATAGCCCTTGTGTCGTCTAGTGTTTGCTTACTTGAACTAGGGTTGAGTACTAGTTTGGGCCAACAATTTAGGCGAGTACTTCGGACACCAAATGTATTACCTACAAAAATTTCTATTTATTGCGCCATAATTATTTCCATCAAATTAATTAAATAATAATATTATTATTTTAAATTGCCTAACCAGTGCACAAATTGTTGAGGTGCCGCTCCACCGTTGAGCGACTAGGACTAGTCACTCAACCAGTGGGTGACTTGGACACTTGCCATGCAACTGTTGGGCGACTAGCCCAAGTCGCTCAATGGTGGAGCGACAAAGAATTATTAGTGTAAAATAAAAAATAAATGTATATTACTGTAAAATGTTCCTTGATCTTATCTCTTTATTTATCTTCCTTGTAGAAGGATCCTTGAATTTTTGCACCAATTTTTGACATTTTTCTACAAGAAACACTTTACACACAATCTTTTGTATTTTGTTAGGGTTAGCCACCAAATGGCATGGTTAGCGTTGAAATTCAAGGAGAAATATGATAATATAATAATCACAAATTCATAAAAATGAGCATTAACAACCATCCACCTAAGCTGCATGCACCTAGTCCACCGCACACTCGAGCCAGCCCGAGGACTTGGTCTATGGACCATGGGCCCATTGTCAACCTATACTTCTATTTTTCAAATATGTTTTTTCCTAAAATCCTAAAAATCAATTGGACCCACCTGTTAGTGACCCAGAGCCTCTCTCCTCTGTTCATTTCCTGATTTTCCTCCTATCCAAAATTTTGAAAGAACGTTCTCCTCCGTCCTAAGTCCGATCGACCCTATTCCTTTTCCTAAATTCCTCTAAAATCAAGCTCTTCAATCCCGTACTACTTTTATTAGATTTGGAGTCCCTTTGAGGTCCCTTTTGCTTTTTTTTGTGTTTTTCACTTTCTCTTTCACACTACAAGAAATGTGCCAATCTGTGACGTATTTTGCATGACAAAGGCTGAAAATGTCACTAAACCATCTGGTTTATGACGTATTTAAAGTTACATCTGGGCTTAGTGACACAAAAAAATATGTCATTAAAAATGTCATAAAGCTAGCCTGGAATGAGGTAATGACGATATTTGGTATGTCATTATGTCCAATGTCGAAATGTCATAGATCTATGACATGGATTTTTGCGTCACAAAATTTTAATTGAATTTTTTTCAAGGATAATTAGCCACGTTGGCAGGACCCACTGCCACGTGTACACGTGGGCCCATGACATGCGTCATATTTGCATATATTTAGCTCAATTTGGATCATTTTACATTTTTTGTGCTTTTTCTGCAGGCCGACGCGATCGAGGCGCATATACGACAATTCTGGACTTTCGGGACTGCTCCGTACAGATGTACGCGTCGTCACGGATCAAACCGCGCTGAAAACGGAGCTCCGGAGGGCTAATTCAGAAGAAATCAAATTGGAAAAGGACCTATTTGCAAATTCCAGAAACATTGTGGACTAATTCGTAAAAGTTCCAAATCCCCCCATTCGGCCTCAATAGCAATTTTTTCCTTAAGCCGGCCATTTCCTATCGGGGAAATTGCACATATACCCCATAGTTAGTAGGCACTTGTAAGTTTGCCCCACACTTGAGTGGCCTTGTAATTTTGCCCCATACTTGACATGCCCCCTTATTATTTTGTCCCATTGCCCATTTAGTTGTTATTTTAATTTCGCTTTTTATTTTTTTGGGCAGGAAATAACAGTAAAACCCTTTAATTGGTGAACCTCCTCTCTTAGCTGTGTGTACAGATGCACAAAAAAGTTTAGAAAATGCAGTAAAAATATTTTTTTAATGTCATTTCCTGCCCCAAAAAATGAAAAACGAAATTAAAATAACAACTAAATGGGTAATGGGGCAAAATAATAAGGGGGCATGTCAAGTATGGGGCAAAATTACAAGGCCACTCAAGTGTGGGGCAAACATACAAGTGCCTACTAACTATGGGGTATATGTACAATTTTCCCTTTCCTATCTCCTACCTCTCCTTGCTTTCTCTCACCTCCCCCTGTCTTCTCACCGTCGGCGCCGGCGAGGGTCGGCCAGACTCGCCGGCGGTCAACCGCAGTGCCCCTCCTCCTTCTCCACCGGTGCGCCGCCACACCCTGCCGCTCCTCCTCTACCGCCGCTTCTCCTCTTCCCTCACCTCGCCGGTCGCCTCCCTTCTCCACTGCTTCCCCCTTCCCTCGCTTCTCACCGCCGCCGCTTCTCCTCCACCGCATCTCTCCGCCGCTTCCTTCCTCTTCTCCACAGCGCCGCCGCCTACTTACTTCCCCGCCTTCCTTCTACCTGCGCCTCCCCTTCTGCGCCGCCATCTACTTCCTCCCGGCCGCCCCTCCTTCTCCGGCGCGCACCTCCTTCCCGCTCCCCGGTCCGCCCGCCGCTCTCCCATCTTTCCCACCTCCGTCTGCCGCCTCCATCTGCTCCTCAACCAGATCCGCCGCCGTTTCTCCTCTTCCTCCCACTACTCCGGCCGGTACCCCTTCTATACTCCCTTCTTCCCCACTCGCCGCCTTCTCCTCTTGCCCCACCTCGGCGCCGCCGCTACGCCATCCACCGCCGCCTCATCATCTCCACCGACACCGAGGGCGTCGACATCCCCAACCCTATCTTCTTCCTCAACGGCCGCCGCCTTCATTCACTTCACCGACACTTCTCCGGCGACATCTTCATCGGCCTCAGCCCTCTGCTGCTTCTAATCCCCTGGGTTCACTCCAAATCCCCAATTCCTCCAGCCTTCTTACTTTTCACAGTTAATGTTTACCCTAATTTCTGTTAATTGTGCACTGTTAATTACTACTGTTATTTGTGTTCAGTGAGACTGTGAACTGTGATTTCGATTTGGGGATCATGATGGATATGGATATGGATATGGATATTTTGATTTTGCTAGTTATTCATCTATCTGTGATTGTGGGATGTGATCTGTGCAATGTTTTGTGTTGTTTATGCAATATGTTAATACTGTTGGCAATTGTTTAGAAATTTTAGAATTGATCAGTGTGATCTGTTGGGCATTGACTATTATGTTAGCTGTGAATTGTTCCCAGTCCAACCAACCCAACAACATGCTCCAACCCAACAAGAATTACAAGGCAGCGAACCAGGGAAATATCTTCAGCACTTGAAGATAGTCATGCTCCAACAACTGACCCACAAGATGGTTCCTCAGAAGATGCAGCCAATAACCAGACCAGCCAACCCAACAACCAGAACAGCGTAGCTGATGAAGGCAAGCTACTGTACCTCCTCTCCTCTATTAAATATTTGCTGTTCTAATCATATGATTTCCACTAATTGTGTGAACCACGATTCATGTTAGATGGATGGTTGAGAGGAAGGAACGTAGGCAGAGATTTGGACAGAATTTCAAGAGGGTTGTGCGCTAAGATTCCAGTGCAAATTGCTGAAGGGAACCGGCGACCAGAAGCACCTATGCAAGCTGCTAAACTAGCGGCTGAGGCTGGAATTGTCCTACGGGACCATATCCCAATACTCCCACACTGGAAGGAGTATAAGAAGGATGAGGCTCTAGTGACAAACTACATGGGCAAAATTGCGGTAAGTACCTCCGGCCTTTCCCAATGGGACAGCAACATCCTTTCTAAATACATGCTACTGCCTTCTTAAGTAAAATGAGTAGGCTGATTTGAATTGTTAATGTTACTTTAATCACCATATATGCATGTTTATGTTCAATCACACAGGAACTAGGCTTTTGGTTTATTAGTTTAGCAATACACGCACCTTAATTCTTAATATCTATTTATTGATTTGCTAGCTCGTATGTGGTTTTCAGTCTCTCCACAACACTCACTACTACCAGTTCATCAGAAATCACAAGTGGCTGTTGTACTTGTAGTACCTAGTATCATTATTATATTACTGGCTCGATCATCTCGGCTACAGCACCAGCTTAATTGTAGCTCGCTAGATTCAGCGGTAGTGTATCATCGATCCACAGAGTCACACACACAGACTAGCTTAGTCACTGCTACCATAGTAATTTGGGATCAGCTTAGTAATTTGGGACTCAGAGTCACACACAGACCAGCTTAATCATATCATCAGTTAATTAATTTGTAGCTATTTCCATCTATCACTGCTACCATAGCAATTTTATTTTCCAGATGTGACATGCAATTTGGGACCTTAGCTATTTCTATCTATCACTGCTACCTTAGCTATTTCCATCTATCACTGCTACCTTAGCTATTTCCATCTATCACTGCTACCTTAGCTATTTGGGACTCAATCATATCACTGCTACCTTATCTTCTACAGAGTCAATTCACCATGGACCCAACCAGTAAGCCGGTCAAAGTTGCATGCACTAATTTGCTCAGAGGTGGACAACGCCAAATGAGGTATAAGTTAAAGAAGAAATTCTTTAATGGCATACCTGCAAACCAAGTCAGAACAACTTCACCATTGTCCACTATGAGTGACATGCAGTGGAAACAACTTGTGGACATGTGGTCTAACCCAAAGCACAAGGTATCCTACATGTATATTTCTCACAAAATTTGCCTTTAAGAAAATGGTACGCCTGTCCCACTAATGTATGCCTTTCTGTAGGAAAAGTGTTTGAAAAATAAGGACAGTCGTGAGCAAGTTCGGTACCAGCAAAGGACAGGATCGCGGTGCTTCATCGCTCAGTGCTATGTCGCGGTAAGACATAATAAACTTGATCTGGTCAATTTCTCCCCGTAGTTGCCCACTAAAACAGTTACATTACATGCCATTTGATCTCTCTTAACAGCAAATCAGATTATATATTTTTTGTCATTTGATGTGCTCGATGTGGATGTGCTGTTTATGCCTGCGTATTAATTGCTCACCATCTTTGCCAACTGAAAAGTTAATTTACATGTTATTTGATCTTTTTTAAGAAATCCGATAGTATAAATTTATGAGATTTGTTGTGCTTGCTGTGGCTGTGCTGGTGGATTTACATGTTAGTTATGTCAACATTGCATCCTTTATGATTGACTTTTTATCCTTTCTGGATATAGTAACCAATTAACAACCTCAATTTTGGAGTCAACAAAAATATTTTACTAAAATCGATAAATATTTTAGATTCCGCGCCACAACAAACTGGTCCTCAAAACTGCTATAAAGTGATTCACTTATTCAAAATAATAGCTTTACCACAATCCAGATCCATCTGGGTGACAAACAAAGTACTAGATATGCAAGTGATAACTGCTGAAAGAACTCCATAAACCATTCATGGAGGTGATCGACCATTCCAGTCAAAAAATTGATTCACGCAAACATTGATGATGGCAAAAGCTATCAGATATGTTAGGAGCAAAACTTTTATGCACCAAGAATACAAAACATCATATCCCACAGTGCAGATAGATTTCGTTAACCTTTACAGATATGTAAATGGTACTTTAATACAAACTCCGCCAATGGAGGATGGTACACCTACGGACTTCACCAATAAATTTACAGTAGCATGTCTTTTACAACTTGAATTACAGGCTTAACAAAAGACACTAGTCTAAACATAAACCAAGCCTGTCGGAGAGACAGCTGCCCCTTGACATCAATTATTGTCCTTTCACAATCTCCCGGTAGACTAAATCGATGAAATCATCATTCTGGCAGAAACAAGTCAACTTATAACAGTCAACAATTTGGTATACATGAATGCAGCTAGCAAATAAAAGTGCACAACCAAAAACAAAAAGAAAAGATCCAAATTTCTACAAGCTTGTAAGAGACATTCTTAGTTCTGGTTTCACTTGCAATAATGCATAAGACAATAAAACAGGGTACTGGGCAAATTAGACTCAAATGAGAAATGTTGTTAAATCCAATTAAATGAATAATGTGTCAATAAGATATCAACTTCCCGTGATTTGCATTCTTTAAAGTCTTGTTCAACAGCATTGTGCTCTAGTGTTCTGTGGTTTGTTACTATAATTATGATATTTAATTTCTGTACGGATGATCTTTGTGTAGTACGACTGCAAGGTTATCGTTTTTCTGTTGGGAGCAATTGTTTTAAGTAGTGATGAGCTTGCTTGCCTGTACTGCATTCCCAAGTCTGTAACGCTGTTTAAGTGCTGATTTTACACTGAACTTCTACCCAAAGGCAGGGTTTTCTTCCCTTTTTTCCCACTGAAGAGAAACCTGAATTTCACTACCTCCCAAAATTGTGAGAATATAATGACTGCCATCTTCTAGTTATAGGATTATCCTAATGTCCAAACGCAACTTGTGGCTAGAAAATAATGTATACTGCCATTTTCTTCAGGGTCAGTGCATTGCAGGTAGCTAGGCTGCTCTACATTTCACCTCAGATCTGAGGATGAGAAACAATTTGCGTATATCAGATTTAAGAAATGATTTCATGCTGTGCTATATCAAATATACTACTAATACACTTGCTTTTTAGAGTTGTACTGCCATCTTTATCTGTTATTAATTGATTAATTGATTGTTTGCATTAAATTTCAGAAGCAAACTAAATATAAGGATGCACCACCAAGTGCTATTGACCTTTTCAAGGAGACTCATTGCAGCAGAAAAACAGGTTTTAGTGAGAATGTAAAAAATGCTATTGTGAGTACTTCTTACTTTGTTCCTCTGTTCCTCTGTACTCTATTAACATTAGCTGCGATACAAACATTCATGAATCGATTTTATGGGTTTTGATAGGATGAAATGGAGGCCATCATTTCTGCACCACCAGGAGAAGACCATGTTGCAAAGAATCCTACCCAGGCTGTTCTTGAAGTTTTGCCAAAATCAAAGTTCCTTCAAAATGTTGGCATCGAGTCTACAGCACCAGCGAGAAGCACCAAAGCTGCAAGGCGTGTAGAGGAGCTTGAGAGTCAACTAACTGCAGAGAGGCAACAATCATCGGAACTTCGATCTGAGTTGGGTGAAATGAAGAAACAAGCAGCGGAGGATAGGGAGGCAATGAAGAAGCAGGAAGAAGAGACAGAAAAGTTGAGGAAGCAAGGAGACGAGATCCACAGCTTACTTCGTCGTCTGCTTGGCGGCAATTCTGCAACTAATGGTGAACAGTAAGTACATATACTAAATGAGATAGCGCTTGTCATTTTGATGCGGACGTGAACCTCTGGACGCTCGTGTGCATGGCACATGTGCATGGCACATGTGCATGGCAGAAACAGTTTTTTGAGTAGCAACTGGCTTGTGCTGTGACCAGTATTGCATTTTGCCTATCTGTATGCTCTAATTGCAAATTTGCAGAGATGTTTTCATTCAAATTGAACCCTGTTTTGAGCTTAGTTGTCGTCGTGCTTTTAATCTGTGAATGCTTGGTCTGTGCAAGTTAAGTTTTAAATTTGAGACTGCTACATCTGTGATGGACAATGGATGTAATAATATTCAGACTTGATGTGTGAATATATGAGTTTGAAAGCTGTTCAGTTATGTATGGGTTTATGTATGTTGAGTTGTGATTATGAATGTGCTGATTATAAATCTGCTGTACAATGGCTGTGCATGTATGAAAAAACAAATCTGGGCTGGCCCAGCAATTTGAAACAGTGCTGCCTAGCCCAAAAAAAGGCAGTGCGCTGAAAAAGTAAGCAGGCTGGCCCAGCATGAACTGGACAGGCTGGTAAAAAAATCCGTGGGCTGAATTATACAGTGGGCTCAAAATGGGAATTAAGAGTTGGGCCGAAACAACATTTGGGCCGAGATGGGCTAAAAAGCACCTCGTTTTATGACGTTTTTTCATGGGCTTGGCCCATTTTACTCTGGCCTACAACATGGGCTTTAGCAGACCAAAATCAGGTTAATGACGGTTTTTTCATGCGCCACGTCAGCGCCACGTCAGCCTCTTATGACGTTTTGGATCCTACGTGGCAGTGTCCTACGTGGCATGGCATACGGGGCTATGACGAAAAGCAGACGTCACTATACTTAATGACGCTTTATCGTAATGTCATTAGCTTGTGACGCAAATTCCACAAACGTCACCGATAGTGGTTAGAGACGTTTGATCGGTGACGCAGGTGTTTTCGTCACGCGCGCGTCATAAACGTTGTTCAGTGACATAAATCCCAGAAATTATGACGGAAATACAACGTCAAAAGATGGCACATCTCTTGTAGTGTCAATAGACATTGATTTTCAGGGAGTGAGCAAAGATTTCAAAGACCAAGATGTAGCATCAACAGTGTATGAGCAAGGCAAGTAGTAACATTCATCATGTTGTACCTATGTTTGCAAAAGTACTTTGTTTTATATCAACATGCATGCTACTTTATTATCAACCATATTTACTGGCATTAGTTAGAAGCCCAGTTGCTCATGTTCACCTTATTATTGTATACCATGTATCCATTGCCAACCTAGGATTGGATCATTACTAGTTGGACATAATTGTAGTACCAACTTTGGGTTGACGTAGCTATGTTTAGCTGTGCTTAGCTACGAAGGGCTCACTCATATGATGAATAATGTTAATCTTGACTTAATGGGATATGAAATCATGGCATGTCATCACTGTTGTAATAATTTGATGTACCATGGCAGGGATATGCTATTGGTCTTGGTCAAAACAATTCCACCCCGAGCCCAACATGTTCAAATGTGGTGGTCAGCGATCAAGGCATGGGTTGGCTGACACACCCATCAAGCCAATCTACGGGGCTCTCCAAACTTGGTTTGAGTCATGGTTTGGCTGACACACATATGAGTCGTACAGTTGCACTGGATTCCACTGTGAAGGCCAAGTCCAACCTTGACTTGGTGTACTAGCCGTAGCATTCCTCTCTAGCTGATGCGTTGAGATTTCTTCGTGCTAACGCCAAGCAATCGTGGTAGTGCACATCAACCATAGACCAAGAATAGGGAAGCATCTATTCAATAGTTCATCGAGAGTACACATGGAAGGCCGATTGGCCGACCACGTGTTGGTCGGCTGATTGCATGGTCAAGCCTCCTTTCACACCACTACTTCATCTTTCGGCGAAGCCTGTCAACAGACCTATGTCTCCATTGCCTGATCAACCCCTCAACACTATAAATACCCCCCCTACAATCTCCATTTATAACATCCATCACATAATCACTCACTCCATCCTACTACACACTTGCACACACACAATTGTGTAGTATAAGTGACACCGGAGTTGTAGTTGCTAGGAGGTGAGCTAGGAGAAGTGTTAGCTTTATGAAAGCAAGGTTTCAGAGTCATCTTCAGAGGTACAGCATGTGACCAGCTTCATGTACCTATCTACCCTTTTTTTAGTACTTTATGTGGAATACAAAGTGATCAATTTGAGCACGCTTTATTGTCCTTGATTATGACAAAGTATTGTTTCTTGATATTTCTATATTGCTCTACTATTGATTATGAAGTGTTCAGGTAGAGTAATAATTCTTGGATTAGACATGGTGTCTAAGTCTTGAATGACCCAAAATGCCACTATTAAAGGTTGATGCAACTTCTTACATACCGAGATAGGGTGATAGGGTAGGCCCTCATAATAGTTAGGTAGGAGTAAAATCCCATTCTCAATTGATGATAATTTGCCTAAGTGTTATAATTGCAAAGGATCAATATATCAAGAACCACTGTACTCACTCCTAGTTTGTTCCTTTCGCTACAAAACTCTGGCTAGCTACCCACCTTTGATTGTTTTGTATTTGGTTGTTTAAGTGTTTGTGTGGATAAAACCCCACACATACCGATCACTCTTTACTCTCATTCCGGAAAGTCGGTGTAATATCTAGATAGTTTGTTAACTTGATATCTCTAACTAAAAAGTGCTTCCTCGTGGATAAATACGATACCCTGGAATACTCCAAGGTGAAAGGCTACACCAGTAAACCATGTCCTTGTGAGTATTTATATTTGTGAGGCACAGCGACTGTCAATGGCTGATACCCTATTCTTTCTTTTTTAGCTAAGAGCAAGCCATCTCACCTCTTATATGCATTTGTTGTAATTAGTGAGCTTAGAGATGCAAATCGTTAACGTAGAAAAATAGAACTCAATGTGGGTTAGCCCATTCCACATTTTTGTATGTTTAATCCTAGTTTAATAGAGTTAAAAAAAGTTTGATCGGGTTAATTAAACTTTCTTGGCCCATAGGTATTTGGTGGGTCAAACCCCTAACCCACTCCTTAACCACAAGCCAGATATAGCCTTGACAAATTCAATGAACAAAAAACCAAGACCTTAATTATGAAGTACCTTAGATTGATATAGTATACCTACTCATCGATGATATAGAAAGGCAAATAGAAAGTAGCAACGTTAGTATGATAAGGTTTCATTCTAGCGAACTATTCATTGACATAGCATTGTAGATTTTTTTCAAAAATAACCTCATGACATCCATTTTTACAAAAATAGCCACCACCCTGAGCCCCCTATCTCGGTAGGACGGGGCATCTGTGGCAGCGCACACAGGCATGGCAGGAGCAGGCGCGGATAGCGAGCGCAGCAGGCCGGTACGTGGCGCGGTAGGAGCTGCCAAGTTGCCTTGGCTCGGTAGCTCTACTGGCGACCTGCCCAGCCTCGGCAGGTAGGTTACTAACCGACCACGCGAGTGTGACGTGATGCAACATGATACGACCGATGTGCTCAACAATGATTCTCATGGCTCTCGACTGGATGCAGCCACTACCCCGTGCGCTCGCGTGGGTCTATTTGACAACAACACCTCCCTACACACATAAAATGGCTTGCCTCCCTCTCCACTAGCAAATCCAAAGTCGCACAATTGAGTATCTTCCCTGCGGTGTGAGAGAGAGCCAAGGAGAAGAAAGAAAGAGAGAGTAGAAGAGAGTTTGAATTTGTTTTCTGAGGTAGTTTTGTTGCGATTTAGGGGATTTTGCAGTTGGAATCAGTGTGGTTCCGATGAAGACCTTCACGAAGAGATATGTTTCATTCGCCAACAAGAAATGCACTAAATATGTCATTAATGTTTCATTAGCTTAATGGTGGTTTGGTTCTCTGTACCATGTTTACATGACGTTTGTGTGGATGACATTTTGTACTTACCCATGTTAGTGGTGTATTAGTGGCGATAATAACAATTCTTTGTTAATAGCCGACCTTTTTTGTACTATTATGCGTGCACTGTTATTGTTTGTACACTGTTATTATTTATACACTTATTATTTGTACACTGTTATTATTTGTGCGTCGTTATTATTTGCACACTGTTATTATTTGTGCACTGTTATTGTTTGCGCACTATTATTATTTATGTAATATTATTATTTATGCACCGTTATTATTTGTGCACCGTTATTATTCGTGCACCATTATTATTGCTACAGATATCTATGAGCACTTCCATTCTAGCATGTTCAAAGCGGGGAGACCAATGCACCACAACAAAACCATTGCGTTCTATAGGCAAGGACTGATAGTGGTTACCATTGCCATATGTACTCCTCTGATGCCGCCGTGTACTCCTTTGTACCTTCATCTATGTACTTCATGTACTACTTCATGCCAACTCCTCCACTGTCAGCATCCATATTTGGCAGCGTCCAAACTTTGGGACAAGGGAGTGCTAGTGCCATACTGCCATCCCCGTCCACTACGACTCCTTGCCCACTCCAGTTTTGTCCCCTGTCTACTTCAGAGAGCTCCCTGTCCACCCATCTCGCCCACCCTCCTTGCCGTTGGCATCGGTGTTGACGTTAACCTTGGGAAGAAAAGAGGAGACGAAGGAGCAAAAATGGCATTTCACATGTGAATTACTATAGAGTAATGAGAATGATTCGCTATAATACTAATGTAACACCTCAGCCATACAATGGCCTGGAATGCTACCTAACTAAGTAATGTAACAAAGATAAACTACATTCACCTCACAAAATTTCGGCAGAACCTCCTTTGTGTAGTTATCTATGTCGGAGGTTTCAACAAACAGTTCTATTAAGTAAAGAGAAACCAAATGGTAATGTACTCAAGACCTAATCAAAACTGTCTATTCGTTATTATGACATCCATAGCAATTAACATCTAAAATATAAATCATGAGCATCCTGAATCTTCTATTCCTTTATTACAATTTACTTCTAGCAAGCAATAATCATAAAAGCACTTAAAGTAATTCATTCATCTACTAATTAATTTTTCCTTTCTTTTCATTGTGGATAGATCGTGCAAAAGTACAACAAGACTAATCCTTCTTTTCTCCCATGCATGCCGATCTCGTAAGGATACCTAAAACACAACAAACAACAAGGGTGAGTCCAAAGACTCAGCAAATATAATAAATGGTAACAAGAGCATACATGTACACTACTCCATAAGAAACACCCAACAGTTGCTTTACAAACACATGCTATGCAATATGCTTAACAAGATCTTTATCTTTTCTATTTTTCTTTTGCATTTTACCAGTAATGCAAAGTGCGCATCCGTCGATGCACACCCATGCTTGTACCATCTGGTACAGGGACCAATGCCCATACTCCGTAAGTATGGGGACCTAAGCCCATGCTCCTCAAGCATGGGGACCTTTAGCCCGTCTTCGACATGACGGAGACCTCAGCAGTTGCTCAGTCATCATATGACCAAGACTTCAATAGCCAACATGATGCATATGAATGAAAGTCTCAATTTAATAAAAAATTGCATCAGCAACAACCTTGCACATGAATGGCCTATTCATACAACACTAGAGGTGCAAATGGGTTGGGTTAATTCCGACCGATCCGGTACCGAATCCGGTCGGTACCAGATTCGGGAAGGGAATTTGGTATCCGATCGGATTCGGATTCGGATAACTCATGTTGGATTCGGATTCGAGAGAGTTGTTATCCATCCGAATAGTATCGGTATTCGGATACCGGATAATTATCCAGTCGGACATTCGGTCGGATATCTGGTAAGAGCTAAGAATTCACCTTTTATTTTGCTAGTATATGTTTTTTTGTCATGTTGGTTGGTTGAGGTGTGCAGTGTATAGAAAGTTTTCCTGGATCGTGCAAGTTTAAGTTCTCTAAAAGGAATATGACATTCAGTTGTGGCAACTATAAATATACAATACTAAAATAGTATTTTATTTCTAATTCTGCTACTTGTGCAATTGGAATCCTAAATTTGCCCATTAAAATCACTCTTTGATGCGGATACGCACATGCTTAGCACTTTTAAGTCAAATACATTATTTCACTGGAAAGAAGTATTGAGCCGCACTAAATATTGTCAGGTGAATTTGTTTCTTAATGAATTTCCTTCTATTCATGGGAACGATATACTATCTTATGCCAAATTCTTGTTTATTATTAGGTTTGAATATTATGATGATTCCGGGGCCAAAGCAATGGAGAAGCACAAGGAGGGTAATCATATTTGCTACCAAGAACAAAAAGCTCAAAACCCATGGGAATGGAAAGAAGAAAGCCAAGTAGCCCATGCAGCTGATCAAGGAGGAAAGAAGCCCATGCTGTGGGAGAGCAAAAAGAGAGGAGCCCAAGGACTTAAACTACAAGTTTTGGATAAGATTTTCAAGCCAAATTCGGACTTCCCACGTGCTCAACCCAATTCAAACTCGGATTCAACTCAGAATTTAATTTGGATTCGGTTCGGGACAGCCTGACAGGCAGTTACTAAAAAGGTCATAACTTTCACAAACAGAGTCCGATTCAGGTGTTCTTGTACTCATTGGAAAGATAATTTCAAGGGATACGCAATGGATCTGGTCTTACCTTCAAATTCATCATGGATAAAAGGTTATGACCGAAACAATATGACGGGTGGAAAATATAGTTTTTTTCGTGAGAGTTCGTATCTAAAACCATATAGGGTTGAGTTGTACTTGGTTTGGAGACCATATGGACGTCCCAAGGGGCTATATAAGCCTTGTATTGGCAGCCTTTAGAGCTCAGACCACGTTTGAGAAAAATTAATCTACTAAAGTTTTTGAGTTTAGCATTGCTGCCGAAATTCCTTATGGAATTAGGAGTATCTTCTTGAATCAAGATCGTTCAGCCTTTTTCGCGGGGAATTGGGTGCACGATAGATCTTCGCTTGGTGGTCATCGAAATCAACACGAGTGTGTTTTGGCGGATTAAAGAGTGTTCGTCCCTTGCATTGGCATTGGAGGATCATTACGATTCATCAAGACTCCCCGTGAGTATCCATCCTACGTCGAGAAGATCGGGCGACCCCGTATCATCTTGGTATCAGAGCGCGGTTTACTCGGTAGGATCTTATTCCTTTAAATTTCAGTTTATTACTTTCTGTCCTATAGTCCATAAACCGAAAACACACAAAAAAATCCAAACCCTAGTTTCGCATCTGTTATTTTTGTGAGTTTTATTAAGTCTTGATCCATTAGAAATTTTGTTTACGTGCTGATCTTTGTGTTCCTTCGCGTAACTTGATCTTGTGTCACCATAAAACAAAAAAAAGTAGATTCAATTTACTCTTGAAGTTGATTCCGTATCTACAACTCCTCCCAGATCAATCCGAGTACAACCCCAGAATCCAAGTCGGTTTTGGCTAGCTGTCCACTTCCGAATCTGTTTGGAAATCTGAAACCAACTCTAGGGAGGTGTTAGTGTTCGCATTGGCTTCCTTGGACACCATACGGCCGAACACCATGCATACAAACTTCACTTATATCTTTTGAATACTTGAGACTAGTCATTGATATTGCATTGAGAGCTGCCCTTGAATACTTCTAGCTGAACATTGGGCTTGTGCATCACTCACCCTGGCCGATCAAAAAAAATTCAAAGTTTAGAGAGAGAGAGAGAGTATCTTTTAATTACCTTTATACCCCTACCTTCCACAAAAAGGTTGTGACCCTTTTGCCTCAATAGACTCAGAACAGTGAGTTGAATATATTTGGGTGATTGGCAAGGCAGCAAAAAAAAAGAGGTGAGCAAATAAAAAAGAGAGCGAAAAAAAGGTGAGGAGGTTGATTTGGGTGAGTGGTTCTAGTTAATATTTTCAGTTTGAGTGACTAAAATTCTTGAGCAATCATGTGCCCTCTATTCTTGTTATTGCAATTGGCTAGTGTCTCTTCTAGTACTTGATGCAAACGAGCTATTGTTCCTAATTGTTTCTATTTAGCTCATTCCTTTGTTGCATTGAGTCACATTGATCATTGCGTGTGCGTTCATACACATCACTTATATCTATTGGATCAGCACATAGGCAATATTTTCTAGCTTAGATTATTACTTAATTTTACAACATCGTGAAATTCAGATCGTGTAGGATAAATACTTCCTAACCAAGCTCCACAAAATATCCTTTGCCGTGCAATTGTGAGTCACTTTTAAATCCGCTTGATCATCACTTGTTATTATAAGCCACCACCAAGTGTCACTAGTCCATCATGGGAGAAGGCATACTTCAGGTGTGGCTTAAATTCTAAGATCGCCGCTGCACTTCAACATAAATATTTTAGTAGCATGCATGATCTTGTGAATTGTGCTATTGAGGAGGAGAAGATGACCGAGCATGGGACTTTCCCTTCTGTCAAGGAGACATCTTGTGCCACCCCAATGACACATACAATATTTGAGATGCGTCAAAACCCATGTGAGAATGAGAGCCATATAGCCAAATTGAGTGAGAGTGATAAAAAGAGTGAGCTGCGTGATCCCACCATATGTGAGTTTGAGGGCATCCAAATTGAGAGTGTGAGAGGAATACCAAAAGAGAAGAAAGAGGTAGATGATGGACAAAGTGAGGTTGATTTTGAAACTAACACATTAATATCTACTTCTAGTGTTGTTTCTCACATTGTGCAGGTTGAAATTGAAGATGAGGAGATAACCACGGTTGAAGATGAAGTACTTGCTATCCTGTTGTTACATCATGATGATTTAATACCTACAACACCTATATCAACTGAGGAGAACAATAAAGGTAACAATATTGGCGCTGAAATTAATTGTGAAACGGTGAGTACTTGTGAGAACTCATATGTGCGAATGAAAATTCCATGTTCTGAAATTCTTTGCTCAATTTACATAATGTGGAATTGATTACTCATAAGAAAGTTCTTATTCGAATATCTCCTAGTGATTCTTTGTGCTATATCATGTTTGATGATCCTAGAGAGCTATCTAGTGTGATTGAGAATGTTGTTAAAATTTCGTGTTTAAAACCACTAGTTAGTACCTATGCATATACATATAAGTTCAATTTGATTGGAAATTATGGTATAGATGATAAGTTTTATGTTTACCGAATATGCATTACATGTGATAAGCTTGCTGAATTGAAATTGCATATTTTGGATAAACAAGCTTTTGTGACATATCATGATCACAATGAGATGAGTTTCAACAATAGTGCTTCATGTTTTAAAAGATTTCTTAAGCCTACTTATTCATCCTTTAATGTGCAATCATGTACAAATAATCAGAGTAACACAGTTGAAGCATGGAGGAAACTAAAAATTTTCTCCCCCATATTTGACCCCCATATTTGAACAACTTAATTTGGTTTGGCCCATTAATGACTTGTCTATGTGCTTAGCAAAGTCGAGGACGACTTTTTCTCATGGGAGGGAGAATGATATGAAAGACAATATTGCAATGTATACATCTTATGGTTGTTGTTACATTAACTGGTTTGTCTGGAACAACGAGAATGACACAATAATTGATTCATACATATACCATGCATATGTGTTTTTCGTTTTATCTACTACGCCTTCAGATGTTCTTGATATGCTAAGCAAAAGAAGTGTTGATGACAAATATATATACCATGCATATACGTTGTATTCTTTGCTTAGTACAATTTCAGGCTACGAAAAGCCGAGGATGGCTTTTCTTGAAGAAGGGGAGGATGATGCGGATACGCACATGCTTAGCACTTTTAAGTCAAATACATTATTTCACTGGAAAGAAGTATTGAGCTGAACTAAATATTGTCAGGTGAATTTGTTTCTTAATGAATTTCCTTCTATTCGTGGGAACGATATACTACTTTATGCCAAATTCTTATTTATTATTAGGTTTGAATATTATGATGATTCTGGGGCCAAAGCAATGGAAAAGCACAAGGAGGGTAATCATATTTGCTACCAAGAACAAAAAACTCAAAGCCCATGGGAATGGAAAGAAGAAAGCCAAGCAGCCCATGCAGCTGATCAAGGAGGAAAAAAGCCCATGCTGTGGGAGAGCAAAAAGGGAGGAGCCCAAGGACTTAAACTACAAGTTTTGGATAAGATTTTTAAGCAAAATTCGAACTTCCCACATGCTCAACCCAATTCTAACACGGATTCAACTCAGAATTCAATTCGGATTCGGTTCGGGACAGCCTGACAGACAGTTACTAAAAAGGTCATAACTTTCACAAACAGAGCCCGATTCAGGTGTTCTTGTACTCGTTGGAAAGATAATTTCAAGGGCTATGCAATGGATCTGGTCTCACCTTTAAATTCATCACGGATAAAAAGTTATGACTGAAATAATATAACAGGTGGAAAATATAGTTTTCTTTTTGTGAGAGTTCGTATCTAAAACCATATAGGGTTGAGTTGTACTTGGTTTGGGGACCATATGGACGTCCCAAGGGGCTATATAAGCCTTGTATTGGCATCCTTTAGGGCTCAGACCACGTTTGAGAAAAATCAATCTACTAAAGTTTTTGAGTTTAGCATTGCTGCCGAAATTCCTTATGGCATGTAATCATAGTATTATTAAACGATGAAGTTTGGCATGCTTCAGTAAATGAACAGGTAAATTTGTCAAAAGTCTATTATCCCCAATTGTTTACTGTCTCTACCTTAATTTAGTAAATTTCTTTAGCTTAGAAAAAAATGTTGTCCGTCAAGAATCAAGATTCATCTTGAAACACCACACCTCAATGGGCAATTTTGGGGGAAACGCCAAACCATCTTCGGCTGATGAATTATAATCACTATTATGTACTTATGTCTAACAGTTCAAGACTTGAAGTGATGGTGGTATGGTTTAGCATATGTTCCTTTCCGTATGCACGTACTATCCGTCTATATTATCCGTTTTCGATCCGAAACCGTCAAGTATCCGTTCCGACGGCACCGTATTCGAAATTCCAAATACTCCAAATTCGTATTCGTATCCGGTTTTACCGTATCCGACCCCGAATCCGAGAAAAAAATATGGATTAGGATACGGTATGAGCAATATCCGTTCGAATCCGACCCGATTGCACCCCTATACAACACTGTTCACAATCATAGACTTCATAACTTTCAAACAACCTTGAATACACGTAACTCGTACCACTAGTAACCCTGAACATTACCACTTATTCCATTATCACAATCATGAACGCACAATTGCTCATAATATATAACAAACATTGACATTCTATAATATCTGTTAAATCTGTCATTATACTTGCCTTAACCGCGAGAGGATGAGGGACGTGCAGAAGGTGCTGCCCCCGGGACCAGTCCACCACCTGAATAATAATTATAACGCACGCTAAGATAACAGTAGTGGACCATAGACTATATAAAAACAACCACAAACTCACAAAAATGTCTAACTCGGTTCCAACCGCAAATCCTAAAGGTCGATTTGCCCCTACTATGGACAGTCAACTTCAAAAATCCAAATCTATTGGTACAAGAGTTCAAATAAGATGTGCTTAGACTTTCTGAAAAGGTAATTAAATTCTCCAACTAAGCCTAGTTGGTGAATCTCTCTGAATCGGCCAAAAAATACCCCCCACAAGCTAGTTTATAAAACATAAATTTCACGTCGGGTTCTCTGGATAGAATACTAAAAATACCATAAATTTTAGTACGAGTGTTCGAATCACAAGTTCTTGAGCTTTCTGGAAAGCTGAGATAATGATCTACAACTTTCATTATACTGAGCTTCTCTGGTACTCCCTTTTTCTAATCGCTTAACATAATTTACCAAAACTTGACAGAAAACCCACAAATCTGCAGAACAGTCCTACTAATAAAATCATAACTTCTGCTACAGAGGTCCAACGATGTGTTCTAGCACTTCACGAAAAGATGTTGATGTCCTCTACATTACTCTAGGAGACGTCCAGAACTGAATCCGCACTTAACTACATCAAAACGACTGTCTAACACAATCTGTCCTGAGCAGACCACAATACCGACAATGCTACAACAATTAAATATGCATCTAACCAGAGGAAACAGAGGTTACTCTTGACGAACCGCTGAAGAACACGATGAACCCCATGCGATCTCTCCTCCTTCCTTTTTCCTTCTTTCCCTTCCTCTTTTCCTTCTTCTTCTTCTTCCCTTCCCTTCCTCCTTTCTTCCCTGTTATCTCTGCCACGGCAGCACAAACCTTGCCGCGGCAGCCCATTTCCTCACCGTGGCAGCTGAAAACCTTGCCATGGCAGCAATTCTAGAGGTGGCAGCTGTGGGGGGAAGAGGGGTGCGACCACCAAGGAAAAGAAGGGGAGGGAGGTTGGGGGAGGCGGCTAGAGTTTGGGGGAGGGGCGTCTCCCCCCTATGGCCGGCCACCACTTCGGCCAAGTACCAAGCCCAGGATGCTGGAGTTTTACAGAAATCCCCCCTAAAATCCCTGTTAAACTCTTTTCTATCTGGTCCTTCTCCCCAATTAAGCTATTCTCTCTCGAATCACATTTGGGGTTTTATATTCTACCCCCATTAAACGGAATTCGACCCTGAATTCTATCCACGCTTACGCCAAGGTATAATCACAGCTAATTCTTAATCATATTAACACGCACCTGCTGTGAATAATTCTGGATATTGCTCACGCATGCGAGACTCCAATTCCCAAGTGGCCTCTCTCTCTCTCTCTGTGTCTGCTGCGACCAAAGCATCTTGACTACTTTATAGTTTTATTCCTTGATGCTTTTTCTAATCTTTTCAGAATTCGCACTAGCTTGGACTCAAAGTCAGATCCTGTTCAAGTATTAAAGGTTCTAGTGAAACATGAAGCTCCGGATCTCGCAGGTACTTCCTCAACATGGACACGTGAAACACGTTATGCACCCCGCGCATAGACTCTGGAAGATCCAAGCGGTATGCCAACTTCCTTATCCGAGCCAAGATCATGAAAGGCCCGACATATCTCGGGCTAAGCTTCCCTTTGGTACCGAACCTCACCACACCCTTGGTGAGAGATACTCTCAAGAGCACCTGATCCCCTACCTCAAATTCCAGATCCCTTCTTCTCATATCTACACAACTTTTCTGCCTGCTCTGGGCGGCTACCAGATTCTGTCTCACCAAGGCCACTCGTTCAACTGTCTTTTGGACCCAATCTGGGCCCAACACTGCCTTCTCACCCACCGCTTCCCAGCAAAGGGGTGACCTGCATTTACGCCATACAACACTTCGAATGGTGCGGCTTTAATACTTGAATGGTAGCTGTTATTATAAGCAAATTTTGCTAAAGGTAGCTGATCTTTCCAAATACCCTTCCAAGACAAAACACAAGACCGCAACATGTCCTCCAAGGTCTTAATGGTGCGCTCTGTCTGTCCATCTGTCTGTGGATGAAATGCTGTACTCAGACGGAGTTGGGTGCCTGCGCACTCTGCAAACTCTCCCAGAACTTGGAGACAAACATGGCATCTCTGTCAAAAATAATGGTCTTTGGCACACCATGGAGCCTCACAATCTCACGCACATAAATAGGAGCTAAGTCACTTGCTGAGTTGGTCGTGCGGATAGGAATGAAGTGCGTTGATTTGCTGAATCGATCCACTATCACCCAAACTGCATCCTTGCCTCGCGGTGATCGAGGTAACGCAGCCACGAAGTCCATAGAAATATCATCCCAAGGCCATTGAGGGACCTCTAATGGCTGCAATAACCCTGTAGGTCGTTTATGTTCTGCCTTCACTTGTTGACAAACACCACAAGAGGCTACATAATTAGCTATATCCACTTTCATTCTTTTCCTCCAGAAGTTCTGCTTCAAGTCATGGTACATCTTTGTCTCACCTGGATGAACATTATATAGGGTGCGATATACCTCTCTCAAAATATCACCTTTAACCTCCGCTTTCTGTGGCACACAAAGGCGACCCTTAAATCGCAATGCACCATACCCATCCAAACTAAAATCCCCTTCCTTGCCCATATCCATACGCTTCCTGACCCTCTGCAATAACTGATCATACTGTTGTGCTTCCCACACACGCTCTGGAATGGCTTACTCTAAGATCAACTGTGTCTCCACACGTGCCGTGCCCGCATAGCAATAAGATATCCCCATGCGGTCAAAATCAGCAATAAGGCAATCCAAAGTAGCAGGCGTTGCCTTGCGACTAAGAGCATCGGCCACCACATTGGCCTTGCCTGGGTGGTATTGAATTGTGAGATCGTAATCCTTGATCAACTCCAACCACCTACGCTGCCTCAAATTCAGATCCTTCTGGGTAAAAATATACTTAAGACTCTTGTGATCTGTGAATACATCACAAGTCTCACCATACAGGTAGTGTCTCCAAAGTTTTAATGCAAACACTACGGCGGCCAACTCTAAATCATGGGTTAGATAATTCTGCTCATGTTTCTTCAGTTGCCTCAATGCATAAGCTATAACCTTACCATCTTGCATGAGGACACAACCCAATCCAACTCGAGAAGCATCGGAGTAAACCGTGAAACGCTTCCCTGGCTCAGGAACAGTGAGAACAGGAGTGGTCACCAACTTTTTTTCAAAATCTGAAAACTGCGCTCACAATCATCATCCCAGTGAAACTTCACATCCTTCTGAGTGAGCTTTGATAAAGGCTTGTCAATGATGGAGAAACCCTATACGAATCGCTGATAATGACCTGCCATTCCAAGGAAGCTTCTCACTTCTTTAACATTGGTCGGCCTTCCCCATTCTACCACTGTGGAAACCTTATTTGGATCAACTGATATTCCCTTATCATTGATGATAAGCCTCAAGAATCCCACCTGAGACATCCAGAACTCGCACTTTTTTAACTTAGCAAAGAACTTATGCTCCCTTAGCGTTTCCAATACAAGCCTCAGATGTTGCCCATGATCTGCTTCAGTCTTTGAGTAAATCAAAATATCATCAATAAAGACGATTCCAAAATCATCCAGATACTCATGCAATATCCTGTTCATTGTCTCCATGAAAGCAGCAGGGGCGTTCGTTAGTCCAAAAGACATAACATTAAATTCAAAATGCCTATACCTTGTGGAGAATGCCGTCTTTTCAATATCCTCCTTTCGGACAGGAATTTGATTGTATCCTGACTGGAGATCAATCTTTGAGAATACCTTAGCCCCTCTCAACTGATCAAATATATCTTCAATGCGGGGTAAAGGATATTTATTCTTGATGGTCAGCTGGTTGAGAGCACGGTAATCAATGCACATGCGCCAACTTCCATCCTTGTTCTTGGTAAATAGCACAGGAGCTCCCCACGATGACACACTGGGTTGAATAAGATCTTTCGCTCTTAGATCATCCAACTGCTTCTTTAGTTCTTTCTGAAAAGGACGAGCCAAACAGTACGGGGTCATAGAAACCGGTTGTGCACCCGGTACTAAATCAATCCTGAACTCCACTGGACGTGGTGGCGGCATCCCTGGCAACTCTGCTGGAAATACATCCAGAAATTCCCGAACCACCGGAATACTTTCTGCAATCAAAAAGGAATTCGGCTTTTCCACTAGAGCCAAAAGAAACCCACTCTTTGCTGCTCTACCACCAGGATACAAACTAGCCAGCACACTGAGTGAATAGGAGGGGGCACTACCCTGAAAAACTATTTCCTACCCAGATGGAGCTTGTAGAGTTACTGTCTTCCAAAAACATGATATGGTAGCACGGTAACTATGCAACCAATCCATTCCCAAAATAATATCAAATGGCTCCATCTTCATAACCATCAAATTAGCAATAAATTCATCCCCATCTATAGAGAGCACACAACCCGGACAGACTGTGGAACTAGAAAGAATTCCCTTAGGCGAATTAACTAGAACAGACTGAGCTATACGCTGCAACCTCAAATTTGCCCAGCTAGCAGACTTTAAAGATGCAAAGGAGAAAGTAGCCCTAGAGTCAAACAAAACAAAAGCCTCCACTGAATCCACTAGAAGTGTACCTCTCACCACATCGGGACGACCCACCGACTCAGCAGTCGGCATGGCGTAGGAGACTGATGCTGGGGCGACTGGAGCCCCAACACCCGAGTATGGTGGTGCAGCAGCTACTGAAGGTGCTGAAGGCGCCCCAACTAGGAACAGTGCCGCAGGGGAAGGCGGCCAAAAACACCATGAGGCTGCAACCAAGACTGAGTAGGAGTAGCTGCTAGCATCTGCACTGATCCTCGAGAAGAAGCAGCTGGCACTGGAGATGACGCTTGAACTGGCTCCCATTTGATAATACTGGCGGGATTCCGCCTACAAACCAATGCCTTGTGGCCCTCCTGACCACAGTGGCGACAAGCACCTGACCAGGTACACTCTGAAGCACGATGTCCATTACCACACTTGAAACATTTCATACCTTGCCCTGGGACCGAACGCATCATAGGAGCACTTGCTGACGATCAATAAGCAGAGGATGCCTGAGACTTGGTGAACCTGGACTTGAAGGAATTCTACGGGCCCTTGAACTTCTTGGAAACTGGCTTTAGTGATGACCCACTTCCTCCCCCGAGACTGCCACCAGTACCCTCGGAAACCATGGTACCTCCTGTACCCAGCAACTCTTCCCCAAGCTGCATCTCTGGCTCCATGCCCCTGGCTTGCTCTACCAGGGAGCTAAAGTCACGTAGCTCCAATGCCCCCAACACTTGACGAAATTCCTGCCTGAGCCCTCTGCGAAACCTCTTGGCCTTCTCCACCTCATTGGTAGCCACAGCTAGAACGAAGCGGATTAAGTTATTGAAACCCACTTCGTACTCTTACACCGATATCTTACCCTGCTTGAAACTGCTCAATGATACCTCCATCCTAAATTTCGAGTGTTTGAAATCGTGAAGAATTTAAAATTTCTATTTGCATCTTGATGGTATTTGAAACCTTGTCAAAATTTTATTTGGGTCTTTCTGAGTTTTGTGCTAAGCAAATACTAACTGGAAATAATTTTCAAGTGCAAAATAAGCAATCATATAATGATACAAAATAATTTAAATTGTGTTTAACCTCTGAAAACTTAAATTCAATTAAATCCATTACCTCAAGCCTGATTTAAAGACTAGAGAAAAGACAATCGTTAAGTTAGGAATTCGTTCTAGGATTACTCAGCTATCATACAAAACTTAAGAAAAGAAAGTTAACCTAACCATTTAAATAATGAGGGGTGAGTTCAAACTCTGGGAACTTAATTTAAAGTTAATCTATTGAATCAAAACATGGATTATAAATTATTTAAAGGGAAATAGTTGAATTAAAAGTGCAACTCAAAAATACATATATAAATATACATACATATATATACATAAATTATACCACTAAATTTCCAGATCTAATTTTGACATTAGAACTAAAATGCAAGGGAAAGATTTTGAACACAAAGCTCAAGCTATAGAAAATTAGAATTTTTGAATTCTAGCATCTCCTTTCTCTTTCTCTCTATGTTATATGGGGCCCATTTTATTTCTCTCCCTTCCTCCTCTCATTTCTTGCCACTGGTCCCTCCCATCTTTTCCCTGCACACGGGCCCAGCTCCCAGTCTCCCCTCCTCCCTCCCCTTTCTTTTCTTCTCCTCCCTCCTCTTTTCCTCCAGGCTGTGCTCGTTCAGCGTTGCCCCTGACAGCTTCTATTCCGCTCTCGTCAACCGGCCCTGCTTTCCCTTGTTCATCCATCACTGTCGCACCTGCCCCCTCACCGCACATCGCCCGTCGCCTCCACTGCATGTCCCTGGCGTCAACTGCTCCCATCTTCTCCTCTGTTCCGGCATCACCATGTCCTGCGCCAGCCATGCCATCCCTCTCCCTGTTCTCGCGTCTCCGGCAACAGCGCCGCACAGCTCCTTCTCTGCGGCTATATATGGCCACTGCCCCTCCCTCACCTCCGACACAGATACTTCGCTTCCCCAGACCTCCTCCTCCCCTACTCAAGCCGAGTGCCCCATGCTCGTGAGTCGCCGTTGTTGCTTCCTCGCTATTCCGGCACCCCAGTGCCTCCCCTTCAATTCAAGCACATCATTCCGTGCTCTTAAGCATCTAGTTCATCCCCTATAGCCTAATTGAAAAACCACCCACCAGAGCTCGCCGCAAGGCCATTTTCCCATCGTCGGCCGAAACCGCCGTCACCCACGCCGCTCCCTCCACGGTCAAACTCCCTTCGATTCCACACTTGGAGTGCACCTCCTCGATGCCCGGAGCCTTCTCCAACAGCCGGCCGCGCTCCCCATCGCCTGGGCCGCTCCCTCCACGGCGACCTCCCCGCGCCACCATCGGCCATTGCCACCGGCAAGCCTCGCTCCCCCTCCGGCTCCGCCAACTCGTCGGTAAGCCTCCCCTCCACTCCCTCCTGCCCATGCACATCTCAAATCCTCACCTCCTCCACGTCGGCGCCGCCATCCCCTTTGCACCTCGCCGCTGGTCGCCGAGCCATGCCGCCGGCTCGCCTCAGAGCTCCTCGGTTCGCGCTACCGCCTCCCTTGGCTCCCTTTTACTCCCCCAACCCATTTTGCTGGTCCCTGCCACCTCCCCGGCCACCGCCTGCCGCCGGCGAGCTCAACGCCGAGGGCCGCCTGGGGTCCTCTGTTTTGGCCTCGCTACCTCCCACCTCTTCTAGCGTAATAACCCTCTCTGTGTCAGCCTAGAGCTCCCGCCCACTTGGCCAGCCGAGTGCACGCATTAACTGCTTTGCCTTCAGGTCCTGGGTTCGATCCAACCAGCCGCACCTCCCCCCCCCCCCCATTTTTATTTCAATTTTTGTAATCCTTCTCAATTAAGAAAAATCAAGGAAAATTAGGAAATAATCCAAGGAAGCAAATAAAATTTAGTTAGGATACAAATGGGATTATTTGAAGATTTAAATTTGGATTAGTTCATATATGATTAATTAATATGGTTTGAATAATTGTCTAAAATACTAAATATTAATTAAAGACATTGATAAAGAAAAACCACTTTGGTTAAATGACCAAATTTAATAAAGATTGCCCTTAATCAAAGTTAAGATATATGCCCAATATTTAACGTGCCAACCATTAAATAAATCTTAGTGATAAATTTTGCTAAATAGCAAATATTGAAATATGACCTTATATAACAAGCTTTGCCCAGATAAATAAATTAAAATTAAAAACTAAAGCTAAGCCTAATAATAACTGAAGTATAGACAAATTGATAATGTGTCATTAATTAAATTTTAACTATAGAATTAGTTGAGCATAAATGTATACAACAAGCTAGAGCCCATATAAATAGAACCAAATTCCAATTAAAGTATGCCTAGTAATAACTAAGGGTGCAAAAAATGTTGTACCACAAAAATGCTATAAACCCGGACTGTAAGATTGACTCGATAAGCTAAAAATTGTATACAACGCATATAGCATATGCCTTGAATATAAACGCTCGACAAAATAATACCCAGCTAAATTCATACATCGAATCATAGGTCTAACCTAACTCATGGAACCTCCTTGATAAATACAAAAATAATAACAAAAGCTAGTAATAAAAAGATCGAGTCATCGTCTTCTGCCATCAGCTATACCTAGTTATCTCCGAGCACTATACAGAAATAATCTCATGTATATACCTTTATCATGACCCATCCTTTGACCTCCATTTTGACAAGTTTCCCTGCCATTCCCCACTTCACTCCAACCACTATGACCCCGACAATACTCCGTGCTCAATCAACCTTATCTCAAATCACCTATTTAATCATAATAAAAGCTAATCAAGTTCAATTAGATTTATTCGGACCGTTTTGAGTTTTTTGAGTTTATTTGGATTCAATTGTTTAGTGCATAATTAGAAACTAGAGTCCTGAAGAATCAAGGGATCAAGCGTGATCAGAGCAAAGTGAAGATAAAGACCAGAAGCTCAAGAGAAAGCATTGCGTGAGCTCAAGACCACGGTAAACTGCGCAAGGCGAGCCAATACTTTGATCATGTTGAGCCTACGTTTTCTGCAAATTACTTTGGTTTAAATTATCAAATTGCATGCTGTTATTTTATATGCAAATATACACTTAAATTAAGATTCTAGTTATATGCCCATTGTTTAACTTGATTAATATTACACCTCCTTAGGAATATTTGACTATGTGAACCTTGTCACCCTAGTAAAATTATAATGGTAACTTTTCAAAAATAAGTCCGTAATTATACGCCATGCTTAGTACTGCTTAGATACTCGGGGCCGCTGAAATGCTCCAAGCATCATCATCACTTTTAATCATGAGAAACTGGTTTGCGCAGTCATGGTGGTAATGGCTGGTATATTTTGGTATGATTATTTTATGCTCCCAAAAACCTCAACTTGCATAAATATCTGGGCGGATGGTATGGTGGCTGGTGTGTGGTGCAGTGGAAGCACAAAATGGATAGTGGTAGAACCGCCCAGATACCACTAAGGACTAAATCTTGTCATGACCTCCTATGTAAAACAGTACAACCACAAGTCAGCAAAGTGCAACTTGACTAAGTAAATTTGTCGAAACCCTCGGACTCATCTCATTGGTAGTGGATAGGAGTGGATATGCAAGGGCAAGGGGAGGCCTAAAGGGACACCGAGCGGAGGGTGAAGTTTCCAGCCGTACTAGCGTGGTGGGGAGTGGAGCCCGAATACGCTAGTAGACGTGATTACATCTCGTGCAACGTATGGGACCGACCGCAAGTGGGAGCAGCACATAGGGTGAGATGACAACAGGGGCTAAATACTTTGAAAAGTCACTGTGATGGTCTGCTCAACCACATGACTAAGGAATCATGTGGGGCAACGAGCGGATTGTCTCTTGTGGTGAAAGTGTACAAACTCTGCAGAGTCAAAACTATTCGAATAGTCGTGCCCACGGTCAAGGGTGGACATGGGAACTTAACCAGATGTAGTTCTATTTCAAAAACTTTGTGGGTGGAATTGGAAAAGAGGAGGGCAGTGGAAAGCCCTGTTTTGTGTTGCCTGGGTGTCGTCCCAGTGATAATGTAAGTGGCTATAACGCTAAAGGTCTAGCATATGGTGCAGAAACCATGTAATGGTGGATGTAATCTGGATCGCTATTATTATTGCATTCTTTTATGCATTATGTTTTAAATTCAAATTGCTAGGTCTTAGGGAATTTCTATGTACCATATTTCAAAAAAATACTTCTTTTCCTACAAAAAGATTATAGGGAGAATAAATAGGGTTGTAAACAAAGAAGATGGATGTTTGTGGTAAACACACAAAGATGTTGGCGGATTTCGTGTCGATTATCAAAAGGAAATGATAGTGTGAATTCTGGGAAAATAAATTGGTAGATCCAAATTAAATGTATTGGATTATCATTGGATTGTAGAGTGAATAGATTGGCTAGATGGATGAATTAAATGATTTTGGAGAATTAGGGAGTTTGAAAGTAATTGCTGGATTACGACACTGATAATTAATATAAATTCTTGGGAGATGTTGGCAATATTGGGATTAATAGAATTTGATCTGTTACTAGATGAGTCAATTGAATTTGGAAATTTGGAGGTATGATAACAATTATTGGAGTATAAACTTGATCAATAATATTCCTGGTGGATGTATACTAGTGAATTAGTTAGAGATAGATAGTGGAAAATAAGGTTGATCACTGGAAGAACAAATTATGGTTTTGGATCAAAAACAGAGGGGATTGAATTATTAGAATGTCCTGATACAAATGATGTCACTCGCTGTTTGGAGTTTTAGACAACAATCAACATAGAAAGTGTATGATCGGTGGATTAATTAAATGATGTCACTCGCTGTTTGGAGTTTTAGACAACAATCAATATAGAAAGTGTATAATCGATGGATTGATTAAATGACGTCACTCGCTGTTTGAAGTCTTAGACAGCAATCAATATAGAAAGAGTATGATCGGTGGATTAAATAAATGATGACACTTGCTGTTTGGAGTTTTAGACAGCACTCAAGATAGAAAGTGTATGTTCGGTGGATTCAGTAAACGATGGCACTCGCTGTTTGGAGTTTTAAACAACACTCAATATAGAAAGTGTGTGTTCTGTGGATTAAGTAAATGATGACACTCGCTGTTTGGAGTCTTGGACAGCAATCAAGAAAGAAAGTGTATCTTCGGTGGATTAAGTCGATTAAGGCAATCGTTGTGTGGAGTTTTAGGCAGCAACAATAACACTATGATTAAATAATAAAAATGCTACTAAAAGCAATTTATGGCAAATAAAATAACCCGAGCCTCTCCTTTGATAAGCCATGCATACTATTTATTTGCATTCTGTGTATTGGCTCGCGGAGCACGGTGGTTTGTGCTCCCACTCGCTCTCACAACAAATCCAGAATTAGGAATCAGATCAATGTGCTTCAGTAATACTCTTGGTCATGATGGCAAAGAAGATGAAGATATCAAGGGCTAGGTCGCGAACCCCCAGTTGGCTGCCTGTGGGCATGTCCTGAGGGTCCCACCTGTGTGCTTCGTTTCCGCTGCTGCAATTTATTGATTCCGGCCTGATCGGCCCATAAGTAAGTCTTCTATTATATTTATGCTTCCACATGATATGTATTTTAATGTCTAGTTCTGTATCTGTGAGCACTATCTACTGATCTAGGGAATAGTGTGGTGGAATCACAAAAGATCCCAGATTGTAAGGCCACATACTGAACCCTCTGCTCTGAAGTCAATCCCAACACTCCCAAATGCCTCTCTATGTGCCGCAGCCAGTTAACAGCATCAACTGGCGTGCCCAACCCATCAAAAGTCTCCAACCTCAATGCATTCCACTGATGTAGCCCCGTAGCACCCACCGTGGGTACTGTCGCAGGAACCGCCACGGGCGCGGTAGCAGGTGCGACTGGTGGGGCCTGGTTCCCCTGAACCGCTGAAGCAACCTCTTCTTCTGATCCCACAAAACTGGCCTCCCCGGCTACAGAGCTCCGAACTTCGGGCGGGGGCACTGCCTGGCCTCGTCTGGCACCCTGCCGACCATAACCACGACCACAGCCTCTAGCCCTTGCTATCTCTATCATCACAAACAAGTACAAAGTCAAACATTAAGCACACATTCAACTATGATAATTGACAGAAACGTAGATGCAATGCAAACCCCATTCCCACCTACAGTGCTTAGTGTGCCAAAATTAATATTTTATTAACCACGGAACTACCGCACGCTCTGATACCAACTGTAACACCCCAGCCATACAATGGCCTGGAATGCTACCTAACTAAGTAATGTAACAAAGATAAACTACATTCACCTCACAAAATTTCGACAGAAACTCCTTTGTGTAGTTATCTATGTTAGAGGTTTCAACAAGCAGTTCTATTAAGTAAAGAGAAACCAAATGGTAATGTACTCAAGACCTAATCAAAACTGTCTATTCGTTACTATGACATCCATAGCAATTAACATCTAAAATATAAATCATGAGCATCATGAATCTTCTAATCCTTTATTACAATTTACTTTTAGCAAGCAATAATCATAAAAGTACTTAAAGTAATTCATTCATCTACTAATTAATTTTTCCTTTCTTTCCATTGTGGATAGATCGTGCAAAAGTGCAACAAGACTAATCCTTCTTTTCCCCCATGCATGCCGATCTCGTAAGGGTACCTAAAACACAATAAACAACAAGGGTGAGTCTAAAGACTTAGCAAATATAATAAATGGTAACATTAGCATACATGTACACTACTCCAAAAGAAACACCTAACAGTTGCTTTACAAACACATGCTATGCAATATGCTCAACAAGATCTTTATATTTTCTCTTTCTTTTTTGCATTTTACCGGTAATGCAAAGTGCGCATCCGTCGATGCACACCCATGCCTGTACCATCCGGTACATGGACCAATGCCCATACTCCGCAAGTATGGGGACCTAAGCCCATGTCCTGCAAGCATGGGGACGTTTAGCCCGTCACCAACATGACGGGGACCTCAGCAGTTGCTCGGTCATCACATGACCAAGACTTCAATAAGTCAACATGATGCATATGAATGAAAGTCTCAATTTAATAGAAATTTGCATCAGCAACAACCTTGCACATGAATGACCTATTCATACTACACTGTTCACAATCATGGACTTCATAAACTTTCAAACAATCTTGAATACACATAACTCGTACCACTAGTAACCCTGAACATTACCACTTATGCCATTATCACAATCATGAACACACAATTGCTCATAATATATACCAAACATTGACATTCTATAATATCTATTAAATCCGTCATTATACTTGCCTTAACCGCGAGAGGACGAGGGACGTGCAGAAGGTGCTGCCCTCGGGACCAGTCCACCACCTGAATAATAATTATAACGCACGCTAAGATAACAGTAGTGGACCATAGACTATATAAAAACAACCACAAACTTGCAAAAACGTCTAACCCGGTTCCAACCCCAAATCCTAAAGGTCGATCTGCCCCTACTGTGGACAGTCAACTTCAAAAATCCAAATCTATTGGTACAGGAGTCCAAATACGATGTTCTTAGACTTTCTGGAAAGGTAACTAAATTATCCAACTAAGCCTAGTTGGTGAATCTCTCTGAATCGGCAAAAAAATACCCCCCACAAGCCAGTTTATAAAACATCAATTTCACGTTGGGTTCTCTGGATAGAATACTAAAAATACCATAACTTTCAGAATGAGTGTTCGAATCATGAGTTCTTGAGCTTTCTAGAAAGCTGAGACAATGATCTACAACTTTCATTATACTGAGCTTCTTTGGTTCTCCCTTTTTTCTAATCGCTTAACACAATTTACCAAAACCTGACAAAAAACCCACAAATCTGCATAACAGTCCCACTAATAAAATCATAACTTCTGCTACATAGGTCCAACGATGTGTTCTAGCACTTCACGAAAAGATGGTGACGTCCTCTACATTACTCTAGGAGATGTCCAGAACTGAATCCGCACTTAACTACATCAAAACGACTGTCTAACACAATCTATCCTGAGTAGACCACAATACCGACAATGCTACAACAATTAAATATGCATCTAACCGAGGGAAACAGGGGTTACTCTTGACGAACCACTGAAAAACACGATGAACACCACGCGATCTCTCTCCCCCTTCCTTTGCCCTTCTTCCCCTTCCTCTTCTCCTTTTTCTTCTTCTTCCCTTCCCTTCCTTCTTTCTTCCCTGTTATCTCTGCCACGACAGCACAAACCTTGCTGCGGTAGCCAATTTTCTTGCCGTGGCAGCCGAAAACCTTGCCATGGCAACAATTCTAGAGGTGACGGCTGTGGGGGGAAGAGGGGTGCGACCACCAAGGAAAAAGGGGGAGGGAGGTTGGGGGAGGTGGCTAGGGTTTCGAGGAGGGGCGCCTCCCCCCTACGGCCGGCCACCACTTGGGCCAAGGCCCAAGCTCAGGATGCTGGGGTTTTACAGAAATTCCCCCCTAAAATCTTTGTTATACTCTTTTCTATCTGGTCCTTCTCCCCAATTAAGCTATTCTCTCTCGAATCACATTTGGGGTATTACAACTAAGGCCAAAATTAGTATTTTATTGTATTAGCAATTCCTTTGTCATCATGTTCTGCCTTTTCTTTTCTATATCCATAAACCACTATCGTGCTTATCATATCCAATGTTTCATGTGGGTCCGTTTGATTCATGAAATTGAATAAGGCTCATGGAATTAGAGTCCTAATTCAATTTCATTTGAACATGGAATTGGTCGCTAATTATAATTGTTGTGTTTGGTTGCCAAAGAAATTGTAATGTGGAAATCGAGTGCTATGCAAATTCTAATTTATGTTTAGTTGCTAAAGAACATGGAAATGCGTAGTAGATCAACAGAACTCCAACTCTGCTCAATCTCCTCCACCCATTATAGTTTTGCTGTCGGTGCCTTGGGATTCGACATCTCCGGTCTCCGACAACCTCGCCTCCCATCCTATTCACTTCCTCAACTCCTTTGTAATGGCTCAAGAAAGGGAGATTAGCCATATTACCCTACCTGTGGACCTCTACGAGGGAGAAGAGGTCTTAGTAGAGTTGATGAGGAAGAATAGGAGGCGACAGAGAAGAGGTCTTAGTAGAGTTGATGAGGAAGAATAGGAGGGACAGCTGGATTTGAGGAAGATATGCTGATCTGGTTGTAGTAGCCATAGATCTAGTCATCGGAAGGCAAGCAAAGACGAGAGGAAGAAGAGGAAGTGGTCGATGGTGGCAAGGCAAGGGCTTACCTTTGGTGGATCTGAACATCGGGAGTCAAGGCAGTCGGCCGGTGCTGATGGTGGTGGGGGAGGAGTCGCTAGTGATGGGCGAAGGATGTGGACACAAGGAGTCGATGCAACTGATGAGGGGATTTTGGCCCAATCTTTCAATGAGGACGATAACTTGATTGATTGATATAACATTGATGATGAGGCTACTTGTCCGAGATGACCAAGTCTGTGCTGTAATCGCTACACCACACCTTTGTCGTTATCAATCGTGCCAAGAACGCAGTTGATCTAAACACGAGGTTGAATTGCTACAAGCAATTGAAGAACAAGCAAGAACAAGATAAAAAGCAATCTGAATATTGCGAATATCAATGGGGAACATAAAGAGTTGAGGCCTATAATCGTAGTCGTTGGTCTAGTCGACACAATAACACATGATAAAGTTTCACAGTGAAAAACTAATCTAAACAAGCCTGCATTACATGGCCAATTGAGTCTCTATTTACAGGAGCACGCAGGCTCTTAGCATGGAAACATTTCAGCATATGGAAACTAATCAAATCATATATAATTCTATCTTTATTTCTAAAATCAAAAGATTGTTTTGCTGATTCTGACATGCACAAAAGGAATTTTGGAATGGGGCTAGATCTGTTGGAAAGAGGGAGAGATAAGCTTTCCAAGCTGTACTCACACAATCTAAACGGACTCTTGATGCGAATTCTATGTGCGTTTGAAGTCGATCCTATTAGACTGGATCAGTGCCAGATTGTTATGGAGATTACAGTGCACACAGAAGGAATTTGAAGGTGGGGCTAGATCCATTGGGATGTCGATGAGCTATTCTTTCTATCCTGTACTCACACACCTCAAACGGAGTTCGTATGCAAATTCTATGCATGTTTGAAATTGGTACTGTCTCTAGAGGCCGAATTGGATTCTAAAACGTGTCTAATTTGAACTCTTGTTTTAGCTTGGACAGAAGTAACGTGGGGACCTTGAGGAAGAGTTGGGGAGGACATTGACTTGGTCTTGATGTGTTGATTGGCTTCCCTTTAGGTGGATCCCTAACCATGAGCACATAGTATTAATGGAATCCTCCTTGTATAGCTACACAAATAGATATTTTCATCATTAGGTAGCATCATATTCTAAAAACAAATTGAAGCTGAAGAAACGAATTCACCTCTTGTTCAATATTAGAAGCTATGGTCGCATGCGTATGTGGTATGGTCATATCATCGAGGCAGGTTCGCAATTATGATGAGGACATTCGTAAATACAAAACCAATTTGGATCACACATCCAAATCTGATTTGGATTTGGCCTTTCTATCTTATTCCACAAGAAAACCAAATGATATTTTTAGATACTGGTACTGTAGCAAACCAACCTAGCTACTATTTTTTACAGCAGTTACTATAGCAACCGACTTAAAATGGATCTACATAAGGGAGCGTACTATCTCATGTAATGGGTAGTGCAAGATTGATGTTATGAGTGAAATTCCATGAAGGCTTTTACAGTTGTATTCCTTAATATCCTTGTGAGGATTTTGAGAGTTCTACTCTTTTGTATTCTTGTGAGTTGTGTTAATTTGCAAAAATTGATCAGTTGAGATCAACCTCTTCGTGTGCTTGCCATCGAGCTAGTTGTGTGGATTGGCACTTTGTGAAATTCGTGAGGTTTATGGAGGTGGTGTTCTTGTGCTTGACATAAGTTTGCTTCTTTTATCAAATTGTGTTGCTTTCTTCGAGTTGTCCTTATGATCGTTGTTGTTCCACAACTACAAAAAGTGTCATCACAGGCGGTTCGGAATTGCCATCATAGATAGTTCCTTGAACCGACTGGCTTCATGGGTTAGTGATAATAAAGGTTATCACAGACGGTTCAAAAACCGTCTGTGAAAACCGTGTCATAGATAGTTTAGACCTAGAACTGTCTGTGATCGTCCGTTATCACAGATAGTTTGGAACTAGAACTGTCTGTGATCATCCATTAACACAGATAGTTCAAAACTAGAACCGTCTGTGATAGCTGTACCAAATTTAAAAAATGGGTAAATTTACCATGGCTTAGATCTTTATTTCTTCCGTGGCTTGGATGCCCAAAAATTTGCGATTCCAAGTTATAGTGAAATCCGAACGACAGTAAAATTAAAACTTAGCTAAAATTTTGACTATCTAAGCCATCGTAAATATACAGGCTTCGTCAAATTTTGAGCATCCAAGTCACGGTAAAAATGCAGACTTAGCCAAAATTTTGGATATCCAAGATATGGTAAAAATCCAGATTTAGCCAAATTTTAGGTATCTAAGCTACAGTAAAAATATAGACTTAGCCAAATTTTTGGACATCCAAGCTATGGTAAAAATCCAAATTTAGCCAAAATTTGGGCATCTAAGCTATGGTAAAAATACAGACTTAGCCAAAATTTTGGACATCCAAGTTATGGTAAAAATCCAGCCTTAGCCAAATTTTTGGGCATCCAAGACACGGTAAAAATTCAGACTTAGCTAAATTTTTGGGCATCTAAGTTATGGAAAAATCAGATGGATTGGATTAAAGAAGAGATGGAAAAAAGAGAGTAGAGGAGAAGTGAGAAGAGAGAAGAGGAGATGAGGAGAAGAACAATCGAGCCTTCTATTTTTAAAGAGCAAATCCAGTGAGATGAGCAGGAAATTTAAATTCGATGAGATCGGGTAAGTTGACCATCTAAATTCATTGTGATGGAAAGAACCGTCTGTGATAAGTATAGATATCACAGTATCACAGACGGTTCAGAATAAAAACCACAGACGGTTCAGAATAAAAACCGTCTGTGATATCTGTACTTATAACAGATGGTTTTTGTTCCGATCCATCTGCGATACATCATAGATCATAGATGGTTTTTGTTTTGAACCGTCTATGATCTATCATGTATCACAGATGGATCAGAAAAAACCATCTGTTATAAGTACAGATATCACAGACGGTTTTTATTTCGAACCGTCTGTGATACTGTGATATCTATACTTATCACAGACGGTTCTTTCCATCACGGTGAATTTAGATAGTCCATCTTGTAAAATCATCTGTGGTAACTTTATCGCTAACGGTTTGTGTTGAATCGTCTGTGATGAGTCGTCTAGGATTACCCTATTTGTAATAGTGTATGATCTTGAATTGTATTGCTTCAATTGCGTTATTTTCATGGATTGTGTGATCATCTCACTGACGATAGGCGGCATTGGCGGTCTTCGAGGACTTGCCGGTGACGGCTATGGCCAGAGTGGAGGAAGTAAGTTGTGGTGAGAGTGTGTTGTTGTGTTTGAGTACGGATGGGGGCAATGTCGATTTCCATCCAAATAAGAGACGTGGTGCTTTGAGTTGGACAACCTGCCTTTTGAGTTGTAACTGATTTTCATTTAATTGGTAGTCTATTTAGATTGCAGAAATTTCATAAGAATTTTACAACAATCAATTCATTTTTCGTAGGAAAAACTTTTTCCGTGTGCCATACAGATCTAGAATTGCAATTCCAATTCCTCGGTTCGGGCTCCACAATACGGAGAACCAAACAGGTGTTACAGATTTTCCATTGATCAACAAATTTTTTTTTGCAACCAGATGGTCCAAGTTTAAGGAATTATTCACACAATTAACACTATGGTATTTTTTAAATTTTAGTTCTTAGACACTCGTTTTTATAAAAATAGATTGGTTATTTAGTGCGACAGGCACAGCAGGCAACATGTGCTAGGGTATCGTACTGCTTGCTCACGATGATTGGTGACACGTGCCAGGGCGTCGAACTGCTGCTCACGGTGATTGAGTTGGTGGATGGCGAGGAGTGGAATAAAGAGGGTGGAAGCAGTAGTTGGCAAACACATCGCCGTCGGGGTCGGGTCGGTGATTGAGCTGATGCGCAGCGCGGCGTGGCAGCGCGGAGTTCAGCCGGGAGGACGAGATCGATCACGTCGCCGACGTGTTCATATGGAGGTTCCACGACCAGATGAAGCTGCAGAAGCTCGAGTCCTTCAAGAGGTTCTGCGAGATGCTCGAGAGGAATTAATGCAAGAGATGAATAATGACATTATGGTTAATCTAATTATAGGATTAAGGCAAAGGTTGGGGATCTAACTAGAATAAGCGACATTCAAGGAAGTACGTGTTCTTGACGTGTGTCAGTGTGTGGTCCGAGGAATGAGGGTGTCACAGAGAGAGGAAAGGAGATGTGCATGTACTCATGTTCTTTTTTTATGGGAGGATCGATGTACTGAAGTCTCATCACGGTAATAAAAGAAAGTGAGATTAGAAGATGAGTATTCGTATCGAAATCTAGGGTAAATCGTGCTTTTTCGGTAATGTTTGTCCTTTCAGATGGTCAGAACGCTAGAGTTTTATGGAATTTTCACGTCAACCAAGCTATCCAAGACAGACTAAGGTGTCACTCAGTTAGACTGAAATAAATTAATTTATGACTAAAATTATATTGTACTTAGCTGAAATTATGCTATAACTAGCTGAAATTACACTGTAACTGATGGTGACTTATTTGACGTAACTAATTTAAAAAAAGAATTAAAATAAAAAATTGGTTAATCCATCACGGACAATGCAAATAAATACGGAAAAAATAACAAGCAAAAAAACTCAAAAAAGAAAAAATCAGAAAAAATGAAATTTTCGAATAGTATAAAATAAGTCAGAAACCAGAGTCTCAAGTCAAAATGAACTAAGTCAATCGGCTGAGAAATCGAAACCAGCTCCATTGTAGATCCCATCATCAACAAAGCTGAGCACTGCTGCTGCTGAGCTGGGTTGCTCAACAGTTACTCCGATCGCTTGGCAGAAGCTGTCGAGCTATCCAGGCTCGGCAGTCCTACGGGATTCGTCGCTTGTCGCATAGAGCATGTCCCTATCATGGTTGTACGTTGTGCCGCAGTCGAGCTTAGGTGACGTAGCAAAGACACATATTGCCTGCCGTGTTTATTGTATTCGAAGATATGACTTTTTTAAAAATAGGGATCTAATGACCAATTTTGAGAAGAAAAAAAAGCGTTATAGTACTAATTGTGTGAACAGTACATGTTCAATCCAGAATCCCCGGATAGCCGCCAGGCAATGCAGAGTTCACCGTACCTCGCGCAGAAAATATCCCTCCCCCGTTCCATTCCACTTGTGCCCTCCCATCCCCGTCACCCCAGCGCCGTCCGCTGCCGCACAACACGCCGACAAGACGCCCTCTCCCCAGTATCCTCCCCTCCCCTCCTCTCCCTTCCCTACGCGCGGCGCCTCCCTCATCCACCCCCCCCCCCCCCCGGCCCATCCGAAGCCGAAGCGACTGCCGCCTCCTCCCCGTCTTTCTAACCCCTACAAGAACCCGGCCGTGGCGGCGGCCGCGGCAGCGACGGACGGCGGCGGCGTGGGGTGCATGAGGAGGAGGAGGAGGAGGTGCAGAGACGACTGCGGGCTCGCGATCCGGAGCAGGAGCCGATGGGGCAAGTGCGGCTGACCCGCGCCTGAGCGAGAGAGAACCAGGGCCTGTCTGGTGGGTTCGTGAGACGAAGGGAAGAGAAAGAAAGAAAGGTCGGATCTTTGGAGACTTCGGCTGGTGGCGCCAAGATGCAGAACAACGATTGGCGCAAGAAGGTTCGAGCTCGCCTCTCGCTTTCTTGGATTCTTCAATCTTCTCGCCTCTCGCTTTCTTGGATTCTTCAATCTTGCTAGTTCAGATGGGATTAAGATAGAGAAATGAATGGAAATGGTGGCAAATAGACTAAAAGTAGTCTAAATTTGGTGAAAGATTAGTTTAGGCGACTTAAAATTAGTGAGATGTCGCGACATATAGGGTTTATAAATTTTTTAATAATTTTTGTTCGATAAAGTAGCTACTGGTTTAATGTTAACATGGAAGAGGCGTGAGAGAAACACTTTTGCCATCCTATAGAACACTATTGCTCCTTGTACACCTTTCCTGGGTCTGCTGTTATTTTCGAAGAAAGAGAAAATGAATCCCACAGAGCGCACTTTTACCATCCTATAGCACACTATTGCAGTATTGCTACTTGCACACCTTACCTGGTTCTTGCTGTTATTTTCTAGGAAAGAAAGAAAATGAATCCCACAGAGGTGGTCAGCTTCAAAATTAATGAAACAAGATGAATCCCACAGAGGCGGTCATCTTCAAAATTAAGCTAATTTGGAAGTTTCCAAAGAAAGATTTTCTGAGCCCACACACCATAGCTCTTCCTCTGAGCTGCCATCTTTGTTGCTGCCTAGCCGCTACATACCTTGCTCTCGTCTGACAGGTGATAACCCTATGCAATGTGTGTTGTGCCACTGCGATGGTTGCCACCAACTCACTCATTGTGTTGCACCTCAACCACAATCCTGCACATCATGTCCCAGTTTGTCCACATGATGCACCACATATGTAACCACTTTATTCCTTCATGCTCGTGGAACTTGCCTTGCGCCAAACCAGCAAAACACATGTTTTTTATTCCATCGTGCCCACTATCTAGCCCACTAGTCTGATGCAGCTCGTGCTGTACAGCATGACAATATGTTTGAGAGGGACAGATGAGCAAGGATGTAATGTGTTAAGATATGAGCAGGATTATAATGTCGGATGTGAGATATTTTTTTGCAAGAGCAGATGTGTATGGTTATTTTGGCCGTTTTGTGGTCAAGGCTATGTTGTAAACTAAAATTTTGTGTCAAAATTAAAATGGTTCCGGTTTCTTATGGGTCCAGCAAGGTTATTTGTCAGGAGACCAGCTTTGCAGGGTACATTTGTAAATTCTTATTATGCAATAGGGCAATATTTTGCAGTCTCATATTTTTATTTTTCTATTCACCTGCTGTGCTCTCATTTGTAATAAGGTTTAACCTTGCACCTCAACAAGCATGGCCTATTTATAAATCAAACAGAATAGAACTTATCTATTCTTGGTTATAGGTAGGAGAAAAGGGCTTTCATTTTGTACAGCAAAATGATTCTGCTATTTAGTTGCAGTGTTAGGAATTTCATAATTTTAAGTTCTAATCAAACAATTTGAAAGGTACACGAAGTAGAAGAGTTGCAATAAAAAGATGCATGTTTATCTGTTGCAATCTACATCTGTGCTGTACTGGACTAATTAGTACTTATTAGGATTTCTCTAATATTGGGACAAGAAATTCTTCACTCTTGACTATAATTTATTTCTGCAATGCTACAAAAGGAGCTAATGTTATAACCTTAAGAGTTGTGTTGAGTTCTTGGCTTAGGTCATGATGGAGTTGAGTGCTTAAGTTCATGATGGTATGCTCAGATCGGAAGATGTGCTTGGAGTTCATTTGTGATTAAATCCAAATAATCTTTTAGATATACATGGTAGAAACAGTGGAAATGTCTTCTCCAGAACACGCTCCCTGTTCGCTTGCATGTTCTTACACACTGACCATTGTATGATTAATTTGTAGCCAGAGGGAGCAGGGCTGCAGCTCAAGCAGCTTTTGCTCTGGTTCTTAATTTGCAGTATTATTGTGATTGTAGGCTAACCAAATGGTGGTATCATCATTGATGAACCTTAATTTTCCGGTTCCTTAGTTTTTAATATGTAACTAGTATCAGTTATCTGATTAGTGATTACTATTTGCTATGTCAGAATGCACCAGAGATGGATTTCTTTACTGGATATGGTGATGTTAATCGATACGAAGTTCTGGAGGTCATAGGCAAAGGAAGTTATGGACTTGTATGTTCTGCAAATGATAAGCAAACCGGAGAGAAGGTTGCGATAAAGAAGATACACAACATTTTTGAGCATATATCGGATGCTGCACGCATACTCCGTGAAATCAAAATTCTCAGGCTTCTTAGGCACCCTGACATAGTGGAGATAAAGAATATCATGCTACCCCCATCCAAAAAGGATTTCAAAGATATATATGTTGTCTTTGAACTTATGGAGTCGGATCTTCATCAGGTCATAAAGGCTAATGATGATTTGACAAGGGAACATTATCAGTTTTTTCTGTATCAGATGCTTCGAGCTTTGAAATATATCCACACAGGTATCCACTTATTCACATTTTTGAAGTTATCAACATCAATGTTACATTTGCTTCTATTCTTATATAACTACTTGCACCATGTAGCAATTTGATCCTTTTTTCCTTTCTTGCACTAGCATAGTTGCATGCTATTTATTTGCTTGTAGATAGCTCTTTAGCCATTCAGTACATTGATTTTTCCTTGTCTTGCCCCCTTTTATTTCTTTTCTTGACTTGTTACTGAATACTGTGCTGCTGCTGCGCAGTAGCAGTAGTATCAGCGGTAGTAGCAGAAGCAGCAACAGTAGTTGTAGTAGTCACCGGCATTTTGATTCACTGCCGAGCCAAACTGTCCGCAAACGGCATTAAGCACGCTCACATCTCGAGGAATGTTTTGATGTCAGAGATATGGGTGATGCAGAGACAGTCTCCAACGATTTTTTGTGCATTGTTATATGACTTGTGAATTTTAATAGTAGCTTCTTGCCTGTAATCTCTTTTTTGTTGTTGTAGAAACAAGCATGACAATATATGAAAATTAGTTCAAAAGGAAAGAAACTACCAAAGGCTAGGTTGCCCTGCTACGTGAAACGGGTACAGTGATACGAAGATATGACATTTCCCAAAAACTAAGATACAATGACATATATATTAATAAGTATAAAATATTTATGCAAACCATATTTTATAGATAATATTACTGTATTAACAGTTAAAATGTCAAGTACAACCTGTGCAGGCATAGGAAATGTAAATTTTCATTTACCATAGACAATGACAAGTACGAATTTGCGAATGTCTGTCTCATTCTCCTCCTCCATTTGAAGGAAACTACACCGATATCAGGGCAAGTATGGGAGGTGCACGGGGATTTACTTTTTTTTAAATAAATGAAATAATCCAATACAGCTCCAATACACATTGCGATACGGACAAGGAGGCAAACTGAAGTATCGGTGTAACCTAGAGCCATAGACTAGGGGAAAGGAACATCAGATTGTAAAGCAAAAAACCACCCTAGGGTACTTTGAATCGAGCAAATAGCAACCATAAGTTGTTGGTTCTGCACTCTGCATCTTCCAGTAGTGTGAATTTTGCTAGGTAGGCGTATAACATATCCAAAAGGACATGACATTTACATAATTATACTACTCATTTGCTGGTATTTCAATTTACCACATGTACTTCAAAGTTGGGCAAATCACACACTTGTGCTTCACTCTTCTATAGGCCATCCGTACCCAAATATAGTGATGTTTATGCAAAATCAAGATAGAACATGTTATTTTTTCTCTCAATTACACTGAGATCTACAAGGTAATTATTTTGGTGAAGTGAATGACTAACTTTCTTCTTGAATTTATAGTGATGTTTATGCAAAATCAAGATAGAACATGTTGTTTTTCTCTCAATTACACTGAGAACTATAAGGTAAATATTTTGGTGAAGTGAATGACTAACTTTCTTCTTGAATTATATGAAAACTGTGGTCTCTCCGTATTGGTGAGCCAAATGCATTGTTTCTGTCTTTGGTACTGGTGGTGCAAATGGCACACAAGTTCATAGTTGCATATTAAATTCTTAATATATGAACATAATATATGTAGTATCTCATTTGCTAAATATGATCGTAATTGACTATATACTTCTTCTTTTTTTGTGATGCAGCAAATGTCTATCACCGAGATCTGAAGCCCAAAAACATACTTGCTAATGCAAATTGCAAACTCAAAATATGTGACTTTGGCTTGGCAAGAGTTGCATTTAATGATGCACCTACTACAGTCTTCTGGACCGTAAGGATTTCTGTGTTATTATTTTATCTTACTAGTCTGACCGTACGTTATTGGTAGATTTTGCAGTGGCCAAAGTTTATTATCTCAATAGTTTAATCACCCGTACCATCAGTTATTCTTTAGAATTAGTTGTTGATTGAATTGCCCTGTGACATCAAATTATATGATATGGCTAATTGGCTAGCAAATAGCAGATGGTGTACGCACTACAACTTATCCTTGTGACACCCATTCATAGCAGTGTTTTACTTTCCAGCATTGGAGTTTTAGGTATCATGCAATGTTTCATTGGAGCTTTAGGTATCATGCAATGTTTCATTGGAGCTTTAGGTATCATGCAATGTTTCCCTGCTGTCATGTTGAACTTCAGGTTGCCATTCTATACAATGGTTGAAAGAAAGGAAAAGTGAAAGTTGAATGATCATTTGATCAATAAGTTACCACATAAAATTTAAAAAATGGCACGTGGTGTTACTTTTGGGTGGGTCCAATGTTTGAGATGACAATGGTCAACGAGACCATTTCCCCTTTCTTGGGTTTTAGGGGGGATGAGGATGATGGTTGTGAATCTATGTCACATGCCGAAATCATTGTTCACATGATGAACAGTACTCGTGGGTACTGTAGCAGCAGACCTACGAGGAGAAATACTTCTTCCCTACCAAGTTATCTATTTCCTAAATAGTTTGATTAGTTTCCTAAAATAAAGATTAGTTGTTTGGCATCGTATTTATTAGTTAGGAAAGATATTATTTAGATTGATCTTATCCGTAATTGTTAGGAGTGCACTCTATATAAGGAGGTATATTGTAATCATTATTCTCAAGCAATGAAGATGAATTTATCTAGTCTCTCTCCTAAGGTTCTGCTCCCTCATCTATAGTCTAATCTCTCATCCAATTAAGTCGACGCCGTCCAGTTGTCCTGACGGTGTTTACTCCGATGAACTAAGATTCATCACATTTGGTATCAGATCCGTTGATTCTTTCCCACGACTTATGCTACCATGGCTTCTGTTGCTGAGTCGTTGGCCACGATAAAGACTAACGCCAACAAGATGGCTACTAGTACCAACGACATCGATAAGAAGAAGGCGGCCATTTTTCTCAACATGCAAGTCATCTTGGAGAAGATGACCGCAAATTAGAAGAAGGCACAACAAGAGCCGGCAGCAGCGCTGTTCCCAGCAGCTGCCGCGGCCTGCCGCAGCAGCCGTGGTTTTGCCGATACCTGCTGCAGCCCTACAGCGGCAACCATGTCGTTGCCGCAATTTGCTACGGTACTACTGACGCCCGCCTGACCATGCCATGTCCTATCATGGTGTTGCCAAAGGCCACTGTGGCCTTGCTAAAGCCTATCACGACAACCGCATCGTGGAAGTCTACCACAACACTGCCGTGGTTGCCACCACGCCTGCCGTGGCTGCCACCATGCTTGCCGTGGCGATCGCAGATGTCATCAATATTGCTGAGCCTATATGTGGAGGCCCCGGTCTTCAAGGTTACCAATAAACGTCGCAGTATCTCGTCAACTTGGGGTCTTCTAGGGCTGGAGCCATGGCCACTACCACAGCTCAAGGATGAGCTGTCGCCGAAGGGTGGGAGAAGTTGTCACATGCCGATATCACTGTTCATGCGATGAACAGTACTCGCGGGTGCTATAGCAGCAGGCCTATGAGGAATGCTTCTTTCGTACCAAGTTATCTATTTCGTAAATAGGTTGATTAGTTTTCTAAGATAAAGATTAGTTGTCTGGCATCGTATTTATTAGTTAGGAAAGATATTATTTAGATTCATCTTATCTATAACTGTTAGGAGAGCCCTCAATATAAGGAGGCCTGTTGTAATCATTATTTTCAAGCAATGAAGATGAATTAATTTAGTTTCTCTCCTAAGGTTCTTTTCCCACATCTAGAGTCTAATCCCTCATCCAACCAAGCTGACGCTGTTCGGCTGTCCTCCTGACGGTGTTTACCCGGATGAACTAAGGTTCATCACATTCTAACCTATAGTTTAGGGCTTGGTTGCTGATCATCTTGGGCTGAGATAATGCAATGCGGGGGGCCTTTCCACTATTCTCCCTTGTTTTCTATTCTTTACGCATTGGCTACTGTCAAATGAATTTTCAAATATAAACATCCTTTTGCAGGATTATGTGGCAACAAGATGGTATAGAGCGCCTGAATTGTGTGGATCATTCTATTCCAAGGTAAGGGTTTGTTATGATTTATCAGAAGTTAGAACAGCTAGCATGCATTCAAATTGACGATGCAAAATCTAATAGGCAGCGAATGTGGGTAGGCGTGGGCGGGGGTGTTCTTGTTTGTTTGCGATTTTACTAGCTTTTCAACAAAATGGTTTGGAGCAAATTTAGGTGGTGTTTGGTTGGATGCTTTTTCTCCATTTGGTGATTACATGTAAAGTTAAATACTTTATCCATTGTGTGTCTGCATTACTCTGTAATAACAATAGTTGTAATGAGATTACACTCCAATAAGACCAAAATTGGATGCATTACATCACTTTTGTATTTTGAATCGAAAGATGGTTGCTCAATCTAGATGGATTACCACCAGTTTCAGGTTGCCAGCCTATTATCGACAAGAAACATAAATTTTTGTTTGAATTTAAGATTTAAATTAAATACAATAGTGATTTTCTTAATTATGATTAGTAGTGAGATATATCATATATGGTAGTCATCAAGTTACCAGTGCAACTGTAAACCCTTGTCATTGCTGGTGGATGACTAATGGCTATGTTCTTCAAGAAGCACCTGCCCATACACATAATTTGTATGGTTTGCCCAATTATTTTGTGTACAATAGACCGGTTTATGCACCCTCTTCATTTATAGTAAACGAAAAAGGAAGACAATTCAATAGCATGATGTCTGTAACATTTGCTCATGACGCTAGTAGCAACTTTTGAAAATGTATTCATCACTCGTTTGAGTGGTGCATAGCATTAGGTGGACTAAAGAAACACTTGAGCTGTCCCAACTAGAGGCCATCATATTCAGTATGACCATGCAGTTGTGATATTGATTTCGTCTTCTCTCTCTTCTGCAACAAACTCATCCACTGGTTCTTATCTGAGGTGGCATACCGTTTGTTTGTGTTACTGAAATTTACAGTTTGTTGGGTTGCAGTATACACCAGCAATTGATATATGGAGTATAGGGTGCATTTTTGCTGAGGTATTGGTTGGAAAGCCTCTATTTCCTGGGAAAAATGTTGTTCACCAGTTGGATTTGATAACTGATCTTTTGGGGACACCCTCCTTAGATGCTATTTCTCAGGTACAATAGCCGATCTTTGTAAATTTGTATTGAATGGGAAGTTTCAGTTAATACTTCTAAATTTCTCTTCTAAGGTGCGGAATGACAAGGCAAGAAAATACCTGACATACATGCGGAAGAAACAGCCTGCTTCATTCTCACAGAAATTTCCAAAGGCTGATCCATTAGCGTTACAATTGCTTAGGAGGCTTCTAGCTTTTGATCCAAAGGATCGCCCATCCGCTGAAGAGGCATGTCATACATATGAATGTTTTCTTGACCTATGTTCTATACTTTACTACAAAATTATTATCTTGACATGTGTGCAAATTTTAGGCATTGGCAGATCCATACTTCAATGGATTAGCAAAGGTAGAGCGAGAACCTTCTTGTCAACCAATTCCGAAAGTGGAATTTGAATTTGAGCGCCGTAGAGTAATGAAGGAGGACATCAGGGAACTGATTTTTCGAGAAATTTTGGAGTATCATCCTCAACTACCGAAGGAGAACATTAGTGGAACAGAAAGGCCAAACTTTGTTCATTTAAGGTTTGATATATCATACGCTTGTTTATCTTAGTCATTATCAATCTCTGATACCACTGTCATCATTTTTCTGTTTTTGCAGTGCTGTTGACCAATTTAGAAAACACTTTACTCAACTTGAGGAAAATGACAATGAAAAGGGAGCGGTTGTTTCATTACAGAGGAAACATTCTTCTTTGCCAAGGTAACTTCTGTCTTGTGTCAAGTTCATATCTTTTTACTAGGAGTTTGATCTAAACCCCTAGTTTAATCATTTATATAACAGATGTTTCAAAAATGATATATATTGATACCTGTATGGTCCTTAACCAATGATGTACCATAAAGAATGAATGCATCCATTCTAAAACTTAATTTTTGGGGGCTGTACAATGAATGCATCCATTCTAAAACTTAATTGTTTGGGGTTGTACATTGGCAAGCCCTAGCCTTATTGAAGCATCCATTCCTAACAAGGATAGAGAGTTTGTGCTCTCTTCATTAGTTTCTCAGCTTGCTGGCCCTTATGATCAGTAGAAAGTAGGAACATTGCAGCTCTGTGTTTTTATTTTTCTGGGAAAATACAAGGTAGGTCTATCTATCCATAGAATCCCTAAGGCCTCGACCAAATCACACCCAGCAGGAATCTTGCCTGGGAACCTTGAGGAATAAAAAGTATGGGGAAACATGCAATGGTGTATCCAAGTTTTCTTCCATTACTAGTAATACAGGGTCTGTCTTAAAAATTATTGAAGTTTTTCAAGTATGTGTGTAGAAAGATCCTTTGAAGTCTTTAAAGAAAATTAACATGCAGAAAAAGACTGTTTTAGGTCAGATGGCCCTAGTGAGACCCTTAGTTATGCTGAAAGCAAAACTTAAGTTTAAATTTCTTGTATCACCTTCCCATCAACAGAATCTTGCTTCAAATTCTGACAATTGATGACCTGTGACAACTGGTTTAGTTTGTCCACAGGCAGAAGATTATGGTAACAAAGCTAAGTGTAGGGGTACTCAGTCCTACCCTTTTGAGACCCAATACTCTGAAATATAACTCCATCATACCTTCACACCATGTGATCTCTCTTAGTGTGTTTTTTTTTTTGGCTCTTGACACAAGCATAGGTCAACAGTAGTGCACTCTGCTACAATTCCTTCAAAGGATGATAAGCATTTGGCGTCATCTAGTACAAAGCATGCAGTAGATGGATCTTGGAATGCACAAATTCAGGGAGTACGTGCAAATATAGCTGGTATTACAGTGTTACATTCCTCAAAAACATAATGTTATGTATATTTGTCAAGTTGACCTTTTGGTTTCATCAAGCCAATATTAATGAGAGTTAAAATCTATTGAATTGAATGATGATTTGGTGGTATTAATGCCTTTCTTCTCTTTTGCAGGCAAGCCTTCAACTATCGTTAGACATGTAATGTCCTCTTGACAGTCAAAATTCACAGGATATGAATGGTCCAAGAAGCTTACCATCCGCACTCTCATGGCAACCAAAATATCCTGCATTTTCCGAATCTTGTACTAAATTTTCAGAACCAAGTATTTAGGGGGTCACTGCTTGATGCAACAGGCCCAACCCAATATATGCCTGGAACCACTCCCCCAGATCAGGGAACTTGCACTTCTATCTGCATAGGGTGTTAGGGCTGATGTACCAAGTGACAGAACCACTGCACATTCAGTCGCTACTTCTCATGGCTCAGTTCCAGCTGTACCTTACAGCATGACGGGGATGTACAGGACCTAGGGCTGCCATCATTAATCTGTTGAATCATGGTGGTCTGGCTTTCTTATCTGTTGGTCATCCAAGTGAATTATCAATGTGCAGTGGATGGTGGAGGATTTAGAGATGGCAGAGCTCTTTGGAACCGAAGCCAGCAAGTGCGGACGTTGGATTTTGCTGTGCTTCTGGGCAGTGGCCACTGAGTCGGAAAGCTCTAGTTGCTCTGAATAATCATACCTTTTGTCCATAGAAAAACTGAAGGTGGCAAGGCCAAATAACATGATCTTCGCGATGTGTTCCATGGGGTTTGTGCGAGAGCGCATTTGACACCAGGGACCTGCTGTATTTAGCAATGTGTTAAAACACTGTTAAGGAACGTAAGCAAAGAGATGGGGGTTGTCTGAATCATCCCCATCAATGGGGGTAAATGTAACATCCTAAATTTTGGATGTTTGAAATTTTGAGAAATTTAAAACTTTTAGTTGCATCTTACTGGCATTTGAATTTTTGGCTCAAAATCTTATTTGGGTTTTCCCGAGTTTGTCCTGAGCAAATAAATAAATACAAAATAATTTAAAAGACGTTTAACCCTGACAACCAAAAATTCTTTGTAATTCACTAAATCAAAGTCTTACTCAAAGATCAGAAATAAATAGAAATAATAATTAAGGCCAAGAAATTATTTTTGATATAGCTCAATCATCCAACAAAAAGGAAGGAGAGTATGATCTAAAAATTAAAATAAAATGGGTGAGTTCAAACCCTGAGAAAGTAATTCAATAATTTAGTTACTGAATCAAAATATGGTTTATAAATTAGTAAAAGGGAAATAGCTGAATTAAAAGTACAATTCAAATATATATACACACACAAATAAACTATACGACTAAATTCAAGACAAGGGGTTTTGAACACCAAGCTCAAGAAATTAAACTTCAAATTTTGAATCCTAACATTTTTTTCTTCTCCCTTCTTTCTATGCCATGTGGGCCCTCTCTCCTAGTTCCCTCTATCTCCTTTCTTTCTTCATTTTCTCCCTTTGCCCGCTGGGCCTGGCCCCTATGCCGCTCTCTTCTTTCTTTTTCCTGCTCCCCTCCTTCCTCCTCTGGCTGACTTAGCTCCAGTTGCTCTTCCTGTATGCCCATCGCCCCCGCGTCAGCTGCGCCTGCCTTCGCACCGTCCCCATGCCCTGTGCCTCTCGTTGCGGCCTCACCTGCCCACGTCACCTCGTCGAACCACCCCACTTCCCCGCCCATGCCCTGCCGCCTCTGCGCGATTGCACGACTCTCGTCGGCCACCGAGCCTCACGTCGCTCGGTCGGCACATCACCTATAAAGGGGGAACCTCGCTCTCATCTACCTCGTCTCATCCCCCTCCTCCCCTCTCAAGCAATTGGCCCCTGGAGCCTCATAAGTTCGCCGGTCACCGCATCTCCCCTAACCCCGGCAAACCAACGATCCATCGATTGAGCCCATCTCGGACAAATTACTCTTGGCCAGAGCAGCACTGGAGTACTGCGACATCATCCCCACCATCGGCTGGAGCTGCGGTTCGCCCCAGCTCGCCAGCACCGTGTGCTCGCCTGTGCCGCCGCCGCCAGCTCGCCGTGGTCCACCTCCAGCTCGGCCAGGCATTCGACAAGCGTCCCCATGAACCCCTCCTGCTCCCACACCCACTAATTTATCCCTTCCTCCACACTAGCGCCGCTGCCCCGAGCTCACCTCACCGCCAACCGCTTCGAACAGCCGTCTGCCCACCTCGTCGCCGCTCCAGCCAATTCACCGCCACCCTTAGCTTCCCCACCTGCTATACACCCCATTTTGGCGGTCACCAACGTCCCTCCGGCCATCGCTCGCCGTCGGCAAGGCTGCTCTCCAACCGGCCCGACATCCTCTGTTCTGACCCGCCCAACCCCTAGCTTTTCTGTTTCTCTGCCCCGGTATAGTCAGCCCAGGCATCCCACCCATCTAGCAGCACTCACGTTAAGCATTTCGGCCCAAGGTTTCCGGTTCGATCCCTGTCAGCCGCATTTTTCCATTTTTTATTTTACTTTTGTAACCCGTTTTAAATCCAGAAAAATTAGGGAATAATCTAGGGAATGTAATAAATTTGATTAGGATATAAAATAAGATTGTTTTAGATTTAACAATAGATTAAATGTTATATATATAAGTAACTAATGTAGTTTGGAACATTTAACTAAAATCTAAGTTTTAATTAAAGGTATTAATAAAAGATGACTTTGGTTAATTATCCAAAATTTCATAAAGATATTGGATATCATGTTTAGCTATAAAAGCAATGCCTTAAATTAAAGAATACCCATAACTGTAATTAAAATATATGTCCTAACATTGAAATACCGCCATTAAGCAAATCTCAAGTAGTAAATTTAATTAAACAACAATATGGATATATGGCCCCGAATAACAAGCTCGGCCCCAGATAAATAAGTTTGAACTAAAAATAAAGTTATGCCTAACAATAACCAAAGTGTAGATAAAATGTTAATGATGTCAAATCTTAAGGAAATCTATAATTAAAGATCATACTGGCACGTCTAATGAAATTCCCGGGGTCATCGGTAATTTCCAGAGTGCCTCCAACTTAAAAGGGTCATAATTAATAGGTACTACAATATAATAACCCTAGATTATCAGGCATCGAAATAATCTCACCAATATATATATGCTGAGGTAAACATTTAACCAATTAAACAATTAATTAATTAGGACCACATAAAATGCTACCTATCAAATTGATAGTAATATGAATTAAATCCGATAAGCTGAAAAGTCAATACACGTCGTCTTTGGAACCCCTGCCTTAAACCCATAAATAGCAACATTTGACCAATACAATACTTGATACCCAACTAAATTCGTATACCTGCCCATGTGACTGTCTTGACTTATGAAACTTTCTTAATAAATATAAAAATAATAAAATAAGTTATTAATAAAAAGATTGGGTCATCGTATCATGCCATCAGCTATACCTAGCCATCTCCGAGGACTAAACAGAAATAATCCCATGAATATGCCATTATCATGACCCATCCTTAAACTCCATTTTGACAAGTTTTCCTGCCATTCCCCACTTCACTCCAACCACTATGGCACCGACAATACTCTGCGTCCAATCAACCTTGCCTCAAATCACCTATTTAATCATAATAAAAATTAATCAAGTTCAATTGGATTTATTTGGACTTTTTGAGTTATTTGCATTTATTTGAGTTCAGTTGCTTAGAACGTAATTAGAAATTGGAAGTCGTGAAGAATCAATGGATTAAACGAGATCAGGATCGAGGTGAAGAAAAAGACCAAAAGCTCAAGACCATCAAATGAGAAAGCTTTGAGCTCAAGACCGTGGTAAACCGCGCAAGGCGAGTCAATACTTTGATCATGTTAAACCTACATTTTCTGCAAATTACTTTTGTTTAAATTATCAAATTGCATACTGTTATTTTATGCGCAAATGTATGTTCAATTTCAAGATGCTAGTTATATACCCATTAATGGACTTGTTACTATTACTCTTATTTGAAACCGTTGAATATATGAGCCTTGTCATCTTAGCGAAAATTATAATGTTAGAACTTTCGAAAATAAGTCTACAGTTATACGCCATACGTAGTAATGCTTTATTCGAGGGCATCGAGAATGCTCCAAAACATCACCTTCAACTATGAGAAACTGGTTTGGGAAGTTATGGTGGTAATAACTGGTATATGTTGGTATGATTATTTTATGATCCCCAAAAACCCCAAATTGCTTAAATATCTGGGCGGATTGTTCGAGGGTGTGTGAGTGGTGCAGTGGAAGCATAAAGTGATTAGTGGTAGAACCGCCTAGGTAACCCTAAGGACTGAATCTTGTGATGATCTCCCAGTGTACAACAGTACAACCACAAGCTGGTAAAATGTAGGCAGGGTTAACTAACTTGTGTGGCTCTAAGGTGGTTATGTGAAGGTATGACCACGAGCAAAGGGATGGATGGTCTCATCCCTGCCTTTGCCCGTGATGGCTCACGAGGGACCTTTCCCAAGGGATGTACACATCCTACGGAAGATAGACCTTAGCAGGCGTAACCACAGTAGCACTATGCATTGTAACAATCCTGTGATAGTCTACTCAACCGCATGGCTAAGCAATCATGTGGGGCAACGAGCAGCTTTATCTCTTGTGGGTAAAGTGTGCAAACACTGCAGAGTCAAAAACTATTCGAATAGTCGTGCCTATGGTCAAGGGCAGACATGGGAACTTAACTAGATATAGTTCTGTTTTAAAAACTTTGTGGGTGGAATTGGTAAAGTGGAGGATAGAGAAAGGCCTTAATTTGTGTTGCCCTAGGTGTCGCCGCAGTGATAAGGTAAGTGGTTATAACGCTGAAGGATTAAGCATATGGTGCAGAGACCATGTAACGGTAGATGGAATCTGGATCGCTATTATTATTGCATTATTTCGCATATTATGTTTTAATTCAAACTGTTAGGTCTCAAGACATTTTTATGTATTATATCTCGAAAGCAATTTATGGCAAATAAAATAGCCCGAACCTTCTCTTGATAAGCCATGCATGTTATCTACTTGCAACCTGTGTATTGGCTCGCGGAGCACGGTGGTTTCTGCTCACGCTCGCTCTTACAACTAATCCAGAATCAGGATTCAAGCCACTACGCTTCGGCAATACAACTGGACATGATGACGAAGATGATGAGGTGTCAAGAACTAGGCTGCGAACTTCCAGTTGGCTGCCTGTGGGCATGTCATGAGGGTCTCATCTGTGTGCTTCGTTTCCGCTTCTGCATTTTTATTGATTTCGGCCTAATTGGCATGTAAGTCTTCTATTATATTTACGCTTCCGCATGATATGGATTTTGATATTCAGTACTGTATCTGTGAGTACTATCTACTGATCTAGAGAATAGTGCGATGGAATTACATAGGATTTCAGATGGTAAAATCTGGGTCTGACAGTAAAGAAGCAAAGATGGAATGCTAAATAATCGTTGCGGTGCGCAACAGCGTAAAAAAAATGTTTCTTTGCTGATTTTTCTGTTGTTCAGATGTGACTTCACTCGATTTTCGTGTACTGCATCTCAGACGGCTTCGTTACGGTGTTTCTTGCCAACACTGTTGCTTTTGTCCCATACTGTGCACGACAGTTTGTCAATAAGCTAACCATTTTTTAATGATCTGATCTATAAATATTGATGTATTTTATATTTTAATGTACAACTAATATAATGTTTAGTTATATTTCTATGTTTCTTGTATACTCCTAATAAATATTTAGTTATATTTTATACTCTTTATGTGAATGTATTAAATATATTGTTAAGAGATAATAATTAGGAATAGTTTAGCCATTTTTATATTTTTTTGGCCTATGTTTTAAGAGAAAATATGTTGTATTGATTAGACTGCTGGTTTTCTAGTAGCTGCTGGTGGTATAAGCAGTCCTGCCATTTGTAGCAAAGGTTTTTCGCCCGGTTATGGTTCGTTGGAAATAGTGATGTTTGTGGTAGTTATGTAGCCTTTCTTTTTTTCATCCTTATACTACAAAGAATGGCATAGTGATGTTTGTGGTAGTTATGTGCTCTTTCTTTTTTCATCCTTATTTGAAAGGATATACTACAAAGAATGGCACAGCTCGGAATGTTACTCTGAAGATTTGACTTTTAAGATGTGCTACTACAAACATATTTGGATCCACAAAAAACCAAAGGTGAAAAAGATCTAAATATCATGAAAAGCAATCTTTAAGTGGTGTTTTGAACTATTTGAAATCAAATTCTCAAAAATTTACGTGTAAATGTGCAATATAATATTCCTTATTACGATATTCCCTGCGTCCTTTTATAAATATAATATCATTTTGCGTTTTATGTACGACGTTTTAGAATCCTAGGGTCTCTTGAAGACCTCATTACTGGTGATGCTTACTATTATAGCAGCTTAAACGCTACCAAAGGAGAGGAACGAATGCACTCAAAACGATCCTCATTGACCTTTCAGATAATGAGCTGGCAGGAGATATTCCTGCTAAAGATTGGAGCTCTTGTGGCGCTCAAGAAGCAAATAGGAAGTCATTGTCTGCCGATCTTCCCAAACCATGGTGTCATTGGACTCGCTTGGCTGCCTCAACCTGTCGTACAACAATATTTCCGGAACATACCCTCGGGGTCAGAGCTACAAGCCCATAACATACATATACGGTGTGGTGGCTACAGTATTAACTATTAAGCAAAGCTATGAACAAAGTGTACTTCCAGTTCATCGACTCCGTGTACGAGAAAGGTCTGACAAGGTGATCCTACTGATTAAAGATAAATAGATAAAGGTGAATACGAAATTGGTAGGAAGAAATAAGAGAGCAGACGATTGAGCTTGCAAGAACTACTGGCCATAGCCACTGCATGATTGTCATTTGCATATCTTTCCTATATTATTGGCTATAATTGAAGCCTCCTGGTTATGCCACGTCAGCAAGAAAATAATGTCCCTCGGATCGAGTCTACAAATTATATGCACCCTCTGATCTTACCACTCGACGAACAGCCATTAGATGAAAACTGACTCTATCGTGTGTCCAATCTGTAAATTAACGCACGGTTCACACAAATGACATTGTAGCATTCTTTTTTTCTTCAAATTTAGACCCTAGACGTTAGTTTTTGCAACAAAAAAAAAAGCCACGTCTACGAGCTCAACAACCGTGACAGGCGACACATGTCTTCTACTGTATCACCAAAGCTTGGTAGGACTGGATAGCACAACAGATGAGGCGCGCACGAGAGCTGGTAGGGGTGGCCGACTTGTCAAGCTTCCATGGCTCAGTAGGGCGTGCTAGCTCCTGCCAAGCAGTGAGAGCTTGGTAGGTGGGCTGGCTCGGTAGGGGGAAGGGGGAATCGCCGGGTGGCCAACTGTGATGACGCATCGACGTGACACATAATTCGCGTTGTATTCGGTAAGGGATTCTGCGGCCCTCACATGCGTGAACCCGTGTGGGCATATCGATCACGAATGTCTTCCCGTGTGCATAAAATTGGTCACGCTGCTCTCTGCCCTCTCATCTGAAGCTGCGACCTCGGTTTCAGAGCAGCGAGGAAGAAGAAAGAAAGAGAGAGTAGAATGCTAGTTTTTAATAGTTTTTCTAGGTGAGTAGAATGCCAGTTTTTTTTATAGTTTTTCGAGGTGTTTTGCTATGATTTAGGAGAATTCCTAGTTGGAAGGAGTGTAGAGCTGGTGAATACCTTCAAGAAAATGTATGTTTTATTCGCATGTGAGCAATGTGCTTAATATTTTATTAGCGTTTCATTAGTGTAACAGTGGTTTGGTAGTGTGGAATGTGCATGGTAACCATATTTAGTTGATAGATGTGTTTTGTAATTAGCCATGTTTAGGACGTATTAGTGATGATAATGATGATTTTTTTTTCTAAATAGCTAAAGAAATACTCAATGTTATTTTTAGTGTTACCGATGCATTTGTAATTTAGAAAAATATTTATGTAAGTATGCACATATATATATGTCTTGCTCTTGTGCAATTCAAAAAATTACAGAAAATGAGTTGGGTTGCTACCCATAGTGAGGATGATGCACATTGGGCACTCGTTCGCATTGGACTCATCACTTCTGTTGTAACTCGTTGACTGGTGGAGGCTGGAGACCCACACATTTTACTTTCGATAGGGGCATATGACCATCATCCTATAGGATGTTGCTTAACTTACAAGCCTACCACTATAGGGTCACCTTGTGCTTTGACTTCCCAGAGTAGTTGATTGGAAGGCACATTTGCTACACAGGTTTGGGCACCCCATTCCAGACAGGATCCAAGGAGTGCCACATTTGAGGCTCCAACGGTATAGGTAATGCCCACCAGACGCGCGTACAGAGGTTGTGAGGTCCCACATAGTTGCTTATTTGCTCTTCATGTTTGGGTGGATCCTATTTCCTATGACTCAGGAAGATTTTGTGTACCTTAGCTACATCCACCTTATTGAGCCCCTAGTCGATGCCAAGCCTGATGAGGTCCCGCTGCACAGCTGGGGCTTGACTGTACTGTGCACGACCTACAAGGGATTGTATGATGGCTCGCAGTGTGCTATTGGTGAGCCAAACCTTGTTGTTTGCTACATGTTGTTGCAATTGTAGTTGTAAGAGTACTTCCCTATTGGTCTGCCATATTTTTGGGTGCAGGTGCACCTGTACCAGTTGGAGGCACGATTCTACGATCACAGTGATGGCAATGACCTGGTGTTCGGATCCATCATGGGTACACGTTGGACTTCTAGCAAGCTAGGATGGTCTAGGGAGAGACCACGGCGAGCATATCTGGAGTTCCACAACGTGTTCAAGACCATGCATGAGGACATCTTCATGTGGATGGTGTGGACCATAGAGTTCATGTCTGAGACAACACCTTTCAGCTTATCAGAGCAATGTGAGTAGGATAAGGACTACTGGCTTACGATCTGCCATCTTGTCTTCTCCTATATGGTGGACTCCAATGCCCCCAATGATTCATGAGACAATTCAAACTTCACTAGCAGGTGCCACCAGCACCCAGGTCGACCACCACCCAGACCTATTCACCTATAAGTAAAACTATTTGTTAGCTCTTTTTGTACAGTTTGTTGCTTTAACTTCTAAGTCGTATACAATTCGTTTCTTCTTTATTTTCGCACTCAAATAACAATTGCGTACCATGACTTTTTTGCAAGCAAACAAAGAAGGGATAGAAGAGCAATGACTAGAGGGCAACACAACTGCCATGGACCATGGCTTGGGAGTAGTCGGTAAGGATGAAGGTCAAGTAGGAGTGACGATCGTATGACCCAGATGTGTACCTTGTGAACTTATGGTGGTACATACCGCGCACCCATTGTAGACTAACAAGGCCCCTGTGTAGCCCCTACCGGAGGCTACACATGCCAACTGGTTGGCACTAGGCCCGAACCAACACTGTGCGACATGACATGATGTGATAATAAAATATTTGAAATTTGTATTTATACTGCACTATTTATGCATACATGACTAACCTATTTTGTCCACGTTGTAGTACGAATAGCTTCATCGTATCATGTTCGAGGATGGTGTCGCATTGCATCGTGGACATTCAAGCACATTGGAATGCCTGTTAGGGTCCATCCACAACATGTACGAGGACACCAAACACGCATTAGGGCCATCAGCTATAGCCATCCTAGCAACATGTTCATTCTGAGGGTGGCGAACCGCACCATCGTCCATTCGTAGTTTCATCTACACATCCTAGATCCTCGATGTACTGCCCTAGCTCCTCGATGTACTGCCCTAGCCTCAGCCATTCCTAGTATGCATACACACTGCTTAGGTTTGCTAATTTTATATTTTTCTGCAAGCAGTATGATACTTTAGTTTTATTGTTCTTCATAAATGTCGTCTTCATACAAGCTATTTTGTGCTGACACTATTCTACTTCTATCCTTGTTGCGGAGGTAGCTCTATGCTCGACCTCCCTCGCTGGGGGGACGACAGAGCATAGCATGTCCGTCCTTGTCACGGAGACAGCCTAAGACATATGATACCCTAGTCAGCGATGTCGTCTCACCTGTCTGACACTGTGAGGTGCAATATAGCACATACACACCTGCGGACTAGCCGCACCTTGGAGCGTGACGAATGGTACAATTGTTCATATGACAACTATATGATCTATTAGTACGGCATGGACTACACGACATCGAACATTACTGTAGTGGACTACCCTGGACTAGAGTCCCCTGGAGGTTCATTGTTCACGCAACATGTGACAACGGTGATCATAATTACTAGTTTTCTTGCTGGTCCATGATTACTCTTTATTCAGATCTCAAGGCTAGAGTTCTGAGAGCGGGCTGTAGATTCATTCTCCAGTGAGCATACGACGTAGGTTTGTCTATTCAGAACTGGAGTTTGCATTGTAGTTATACCTTCCATCATCCTAATGAAATGTGTTTCCCTCCATAGAACACCAGCAATTACGCAAACAACTGGGTGCAGTAGATATTCAGCACTCAAGAGATTGGGCCCGATCGGTTTTCTAGTGCCCCTGTTCCCACTTGACCACCGCAATGTGACTTGCGGGACATACAACGCTCCTTAGACAGGCTGACTTTTCCTAAGGACCAGCTTCGCCCCTAGAGGAAGTGGCTAGTGGACAACCCTTGACCTGGTACTGCATCCAGTTTCAGCACTTTGCATCGAGCATGTCGAATGTTATTCCACTAACCTTGCATTGTGCTCTATATGTCGAACCTAACTACATACTTATTAATACTTTGTTCCCGTTGTACCACTATGATATAGAATATATTGATGTTTGTCATGCAATTCTATAGCAACATAGTTTGCATGTTGTGTACTAAGAGGACGCAATAGCTTTTCTCAGTGAGTTCACAACACACACTAGCTTTTTCTAGTGATTTGACAACATGCACCAGTTTTTCTGATTGAGTTAACAAGACATGCTAGCTTGTCTCAGCGAGTTCATAGCACACAACAGCTTTTCTCAATGAGTTGACTGCACGCACCAGTTTTTCCTAGTGAATTGACAATATGAAGTAACTTTTCTAAGTGGGTTGACAATACATACTAGCTTTTCTCAATGAATAGATAGCACATGACAACTTTTTCAGTGATCTACCATCATGCACCAACTTTTTGTAGTGAATTGACAACACGTATTAGCGTTTTCTCGGTGAATTGATAATGATGTGACCTTCCCTGTGCCCACAACATTTGCTCTCATGGATGTGAGTGCACTACCATTCGACAGAATTTATTCCCGAGCAGTGCACAAGGATAGCCTATAAAGTCCAGCTAGACTCCATGACTGGATCTAGCACTCCACTCAAGCTGATCTCCAAAATAGGGGTAGAGGCGAGGTAGAAGAAAACATAGGTAGAGGACATCACCACACCGCTATTAGGGATGTCGAACCACGGAGAGATGCTTCGCAAGTGGAAGTGGATGGCCAAGAATAAGGGATCTTACCCTAATAATTCTTGCAAGGATGCACCCATACTGTCAGACCCAGATTTTACAATTCGGAATCTTCTGTGATTCCACCGCACTATTCCCTGGATCAGTAGATAGTGCTCACAGATTACAGTTTTGAATATCAAAGTACATATCATACGGAAGCATAAATATAATAGTAAACTTACTCATGGGCCGTTTAGACCGAATTCATTAAATTGCAGCAGCGGAAGAACGAAGCACACCTATGGGACCTTCAGGACATGCCCACAGGCAGCCAACTGGAGGTTCGCGACCTAGTTCTTGACATCTTCATCTTCTTCGCCACAATAATCCAAAAGTATTGTTGAAGCGTAGTGATCTGATTCCTACTTCTGAATTTGTCGCAAAAGCGAGTGTGAGCACAAACCATCGTGCTCGCGAGCCAATGCATAGAATGCAAATAAATAGTATGCATGGCTTAACAAAGGAGAGGCTCGGGTTATTTTATTTGCCAAAAATCGCTTTTGGTAGCTTTGTCATTATTTAATCATAGTGTTATTGTTACTGCCTATACTCCACCTAGCGACTACCATAATCGACTTAATCCACCAAAATACACTTTCTTTATTGATTGCTGTCTAGGACTCCAAACAGCGAATGACATCATTTAATCAGTCCACCGATCATGTTCTTTCCATATTGATTGCTATCTATGACTCTAAACAGCGATTATCATCAATTATGCAATCCACCAATCATACCTTCATTGCTGCCTAAATCCCCACATAGCGAGTATGATAACTTATATAATCCACTGATCAATTACTGCCTAAAATACCAAACAGCTAGCGACATCATTTATCTAATATCGTTTATTTAATCCACCAGTATCCTTTGCATTCTAAATTTTTAACAATCCTTTCGTTATTGATCCACAACCATAATTCTTCAATAATCAATATTATTTTTCCATTATCTATCTCTAACTAATTCATGAGTATACATCCACCAAGAATATCATTGACCAAGTATACGATTCACTAGTTTATTTCCACCAAGTATATTATTGATTAGGTCTACGATTCACCAGTATTCATCCACCAGGAATATCATTGATCAAGTTTATACTCCAGGAATTGTTATCATACCCCAAACTCCCAAGATCAATTCATCCATCCAGAACTTGTTCAAATCCTATTAATCTCAATATTGTCAACATCTCCCAAGAATTTATGTCAAATATCAGTGTTGTAATCCAACCAATACCCTTGCACTTCCTAATACTCCAAAGATCATATAAATCATCTATCTAGTCTAGATATCCATTTGGGCTCATTTCTCTCAGAATCCACACTATCGTTTTCTTTTTATAATCGACATGAGTCCACCAATATATTTATGTTTCTACCACAAACTTCCATCTTCATTACTCCCGATTCTACTTATTTCCTCATATATTTTACTTTCCGAGAAGAGAAAATATTTTACTTTTGCAATATGATACATAAAAATTTCCTGAGACCTAGCAGTTTTGAACAAAAACATAATGTTCAAGAAAATGCAATAATAATAGTGATCCAGATTCCATCCACCGTTACGTGGCATCCGCACCATATAGCATCTTTCGGCGTTATAGCCGCTTAACTTACCACTGGGACGACACCCAGGACGATTCAAATCAGGGCTTTCCACTGCCCTCCACTTTTTCCATTACCACCCACAAAGTTTTTGAAATAGAACTATATCTAGTTAAGTTCCCATGTCCGCCCTTGACCGTGGGCACGGCTATTCGAATAGTTTTGACTCTGCAGAGTGTGTACACTTTCACCACAAGAGACAATCAACTCGTTGCCCCACACGATTCCTTAGTCATGTGGTTGAACAGACCATCACAGTGACTTTTCAAAGTATCTAGTCCCTTTTCTCATTCACCTTATGGGTAGCCGCCCACTTGCGGTGGGTCCCATCTATGCGCGGGATGTTTCCCACAGCCACTAACGCAGTTCGGGCTTCTACTTCCCGCAACGTTAGGACAGCTGGGAAACTTCACCCACCACTGGTGTCCCTTCAGGCCCCCTTGCCATAGCGTAGCCCCATCAATCCACTACCAGTGAGATGAGTCCGGGGATTTCGATAAATCTACTTAGCCAAGTTGTATTTTACAGACTTGTGGTTGTACTGTTTTACACAGGAGGTCATGACAAGATTCAATCCTTAGTGATATCTGGGCGGTTCTACCACAAACCACACTCTCGTGCACCCCTGCACCATACCCCCGAACCATCCGCCTACATAAATAAGCAATTTGGGGTTTTTGGGAATGTAAAATAACCATATCCAACATACATCAGTCATTACCACCATGACTGCCCAACCAATTTTTCTCAGGATTAAAAGTGAGGCTTGGGCGCTCTCGCGCCCATGAGTATCTAAGCAAAACTAAGCATGGCATATAATTATGGACTTACTTTTGAAAAGTTACCATTATAATTTTGCTAAGGCGACAAGGTTCACATATTCAAGTATTCCAAAGGAGGTGTAATATTAATCAAGCAAGCAATGTGCATATAACTAAAATCTTAAATTAACATGTATTTGCATATAAAATAATAGCATGTAATTTGATAATTTAAACCAAAGTAATTTCCAGAAAACGTAGGTTCAACATGATCAAAGTATTGACTCGCCTGGCGCGGTTTATCGCGGTCTTGAGCTCACACAATGCTTTCTCTTGAGCTTCTGGTCTCTATCTTCACTTCAAGCTTAATCTCGCTGGATCCACTGAATCTTCACAACTCCCAATTTCTAATTACGCGACAAATGATTGAATCCAAATAAAAGCAAATAACTCAAAAGATCAAAATAAATCTGAATAAACTTAATTTAGTTTTATTATGAATTAACGGGTGATTTATGTGATTTGGGGTAAGGCCGGTGGTAGAATACGATGACCTGATCTTTTTATTAATAATCTCTTTTATTATTTTTGTATTTATCAAGGAAGTTCCATGAGTTAGGATGGACCTATGAATTGGGATACAGGTCTAACTGGGTATTATTTTACCGAGCGCTACTTTTCAGGGCATATGGTATACATATACGAGTGACGGTTGCAAATCTTAGTTTACCGAGTTAAACTTATAGCCTATGTTTATAACCTTTTGTGGTATGATATTTTATGTACCTCCATTTATCACTAGGCTGCGTTTAATTTGAATTAAGGTTTATTTACACGGGTCCCAGCTTGTTATATATGTACAATTATACTAATATACTCCATATAAATACATACTAAACTAGTGTTAAGATTTAATTGATGGCACTATTATTATCTTGCTTATACTTTAGTTACTATTACGCTTAACTTTATTTCTAATTTTAGTTTAAGCTTAGCAATTTGCGCAAGGCTTGATATGTATCATTTTATGTGACCCTAATTACGTGGCATAGCTCAACTTGAATTAGTATTCATTTGGGGTATGGTTTCTAACTTGTTATTCCATGCTCAACGTTATTAGTTGTTAAGCCTAACGGTAGGGTTTATTTACGGGCACCATTATCTTATTATCTATGCTTTAGTTATTATCAAACTTAGCTTTATTTATTTATTTATCTATAATGGCTGGTTATATGGGTTCATGTTTTGATATAGTTACTAATTATATCTACCAAGGGGTTTTGTTTTATGGCGGTCATGATAAATATTAATTATATATTTTAATTTTCATGCAAGGGTAATATTTATTAAATTTGGGACATTTAATCGAAGTCATAATGCCTTTATCAATGTCTTTAAGTAATAATAAATCTTATTTAGAGTCCGTGGACTATTGCGTGCGGAGCTAGGCTCGACGCTACGTCTTCTTTATAGTCCGGAGACTATTGCGTGCGGAGCTAGGCTCGACGCTACGTCTTCTTTATAGTCCGGAGACTCGCGCGTGCGGAGCTACGCTCGACGCTACGTCTTATTTAGAGTCCGTGGACTATTGCGTGCGGAGCTAGGCTCGACGCTACGTCTTCTTTATAGTCCGGAGACTCGCGTGTGCGGAGCTACGCTCGACGCTACGTCTTATTTAGAGTCCGTGGACTATTGCGTGCGGAGCTAGGCTCGACGCTACGTCTTCTTTATAGTCCGGAGACTTGTGCGTGCGGAGCTAGGCTCGACGCTACGTCTTATTTAGAGTCCGTGGACTATTGCGTGCGGAGCTAGGCTCGACGCTACGTCTTCTTTATAGTCCGGAGACTTGCGCGCGCGAGGGCGTCCCCCCCGGTGCGTATTTTGTTTATACTCAGTCCCGTCACCTTGGCGATGGCGAGTGCACACGCGAACGTGCGTCTTTGGTTTATACTCAGTCCCGCCCACCCTGGCAACGGCGAGTGCACACGCGAACGTGCGTCTTTGGTTTATACTCAGTCCCGCCCTCCCTGGCGACGGCGAGTGCACACGCGAGCGTGCGTCTTTGGTTTATACTCAGTCCCGCCCTCCCTGGCGACGGCGAGTGCACACGCGAACGTGCGTCTTTGGTTTATACTCAGTCCCGCCCTCCCTGGGACGGCGAGTGCACACGCGAGCGTGCGTCTTTGGTTTATACTCAGTCCCGCCCTCCCTGGCGACGGCGAGTGCACACGCGAGCGTGCGTCTTTGGTTTATACTCAGTCCCGCCCTCCCTGGCGACGGCGAGTGCACACGCGAGCGTGCGTCTTTGGTTTATACTCAGTCCCGCCCTCCCTGGCGACGGCGAGTGCACACGCGAGCGTGCGTCTTTGGTTTATACTCAATCCCGCCCTCCCTGGCGACGGCGAGTGCACACGCGAGCGTGCGTCTTTGGTTTATACTCAGTCCCGCCACCTTGGCGACGGCGAGTGCACACGCGAACGTGCGTCTTTGATTTATACTGCGGGGGCACGCGCGCTGGCCAAGCCGGCGCGCGCCCTCACCGCGTGCTTGTATGTGACGAAGAAGAATTAACGGCAAACGGCGATCTTCATTATATCCCCGTTTGCGCGGGTGAGTGACTACAAGGGGTGAATATACTGACCGTTTACCCTTGATGCTGCCGCAGCCTCTAGTCGCTAGACGTCTGCAGGGCCCGCGCAGGCGCCTATGGATGACCCCACGGACCTCCGCGCTGTGACGTCGGCTCTAAGGTGCCTGGCTCGATGCGCCGAGCCATATCCTGGTCGCCTCGGACGGTGATGATGGTCCTGGGCCCGGGATTTTCATGCACAGATAGCCATGATGTGGTACCGCGCCGAAGGAGTTGAGGATTGGGCGCCCCAGAATGGCATTGTAGGGATACGGGAGGTCGACCACGTCGAAGGTGGCCTCTTCGGTCCGCACATTGTCATTTCGACCGAAGGAGACTTGAAGGCCGATCTGGCCCAGCGCCCGCAGGGGCTGTCCTCCGAAGCCCTGCAGTGGGATTCCCGAGGGCCCCAGGCGGCTTCGAGGAATCCCCATCTGGTCGAAGGCCGCCGCAAACAATACGTTCGCGGAACTACCCCCGTCCACCAAGGCGCACCCCACGTCGCATCCCGTGATGGTGACCCGGATGACCAGGGGGTCCTGATGAGGGAAGTCCACACCTTGGGCATCATCAGGTGTGAATGTAACCTCGTGCCGCGCCCATTCCGGCGGTGCTTGCGCTGGATATGCCGCCACGTGATGTAGTCTTCGCGCGTAGGCCTTTTGCTGCCGCGCCGAGGCGAATTCCAGCGCAGAGCCGCCGGATATGACATTAATGACCCTGCGGTAGGTTGCGTCCGGGGCCTGCAACGATAGGAGGCCTTCCCGAGGCTGCTGTACGTGAGCTTGGATCCGCAAGGTGCCTTCCTGGGGTTGCATTCCCTGCGCCTGTACCTGCATCCCCTGCGCCTGTACCTGCATGTGGGCCTCGTATGGGAATTGGACGTGGGCCACCACAGGCGGGCGCGCCTCCGGGTTCCTGTCCCGAGCGACGCTGTCGCGGAGCGCCGCGATGGAGGTGCAGTTACGGGTATCATGATTGCCGCGGCCGTGGACTAAGCACCACAGCCCCTGATGCTGGTCATCATAGTCTCCACGACCCTTATCGTCGCGGCCCCTGCCACGGCCGCGGCCCCGGCCGCGGCGCCCCCGGCCGCCTCGGCCCGCTGGAGCGCCTTCGTCGGACCCACCTTCGATGTCGAGGACGTACCGGTTTCGCCTCGACCTTTGCTGGCCGCGCTTGGGCTGATCCGACGACTCCTTATGCGGGTTGTCCCTGCGGTCGGGCGCGTCCCTGGACGACTCCTGCTTACGCTTTCCTTTCGAAGAGCCGCCCTTCGGTGTATCTTCGGTTTTTGCCGAGGCTCCGGCCTGGTTAGTGTCGGAGTCGTCACCTTGCCTTCGCCGCGCGTCTTCCTCCGCCCTGGCGTATTCTTCCATCTTGTCGAAGAGCTTCGCCACCGTCTTGATTGGCTTCCGCGCATTGTATTCGGCCATCGGGCCCGGACGAAGGCCCTGTATGGCTGCATTGACGATGGTGGTCTCGTTGACGTCCTTCACTTGACACTGAATCTTGGCGAAGCGTTTGAAGTAATCCCGGAGTTTCTCCGAGGGTTTTTGCTTCACGGCGAAGAGTTGGTCCGCCTCGACCCGGTCGACGTAGTTTCCCTGGACGTTGTTGTGGAGGCGGACGCGGAGCTGCTCCCACGCGTAGATGGAGCCCGGCTCTATGGTAAAAAACCAAGAGAGCGCCACTCCTTGTAGCGCAAGAGGGAGTCCCTTTGCCTTCGTGGCGTCGTCTCCGCCCGCGGCTTCGATCGCGGTTTCGTATACGCGCACGAACTCACGGGGGTCCGTGTCGCCTTTATACGAGTCGATGGCGCTAGGGAACTTGAAGTCTTCGGGCCATGCCGCCTGCTGCAGCACCGCCGAGAGCGGGGACTCCGGATCCACGCGCCGCAGCGGCACGCGGCTGGACGTGGGGGCTTCGCGACTGTCCGCCCTTTCCGGCGCGGGCTCGGACGCGGTTGCTGGCGCAGCCGGCTGACTCCGAGCCTCTTGTATATCTCTGACGGCTCCGCGAAGGTCCCCCAGCTCCCGCTGGAACGCGTTGAGGGCCGCCAGCAGGGCGCTTTCCATCCCCGGTGCGGGCGGGGTCGCCGGTGCTTCCGACGGGCGGGTCGGCGCGGGGACGACCGCGTCGCGGGGTCCCGAGCTGCCGGTCGCTCCGTCGTGGCTACCTCGGACCGCCCGGTTCGCATCGCCGGCGAGGGTTGCGGTGGGGGTGGCGGGGTCGGCTGTCGTTGCGTCGGCGGGGTCGGTTGTCGCCGCACCCGTGTCGACGTCTTGGACCGCGGGGTCCGTCCTCGTAACGCCAGCGGTGGGGTTGGTCGTCGCGGTGCCGGTGACGAGGTTGGTCGCCGCCGCGCGAACGGCGACGTCTTCGGCCACCGCGACTGCATCGCCACCCGCGTCCGCCGCTGTCGATGGCGAAGCCCTGGTACTCATACGGCGCTCCGGCCCGGCCGCCTTCTTTCCCTTCGCCGCGGCTGAGGAAGCTTTTTTCGGTGCCATCTTTTTCTTCGGTCTTCAGGCTTGTCTTCGTCCTCCCCGCGGATGGCGCCAACTGTTGTGGCTACAGACCAAATAGAGAGAGAGATGGTAGTGGAGAGTAATGAAGTTGAGTGTAATGGCCCGGGTACTCCCCATGGCTTACCGCCATATATATATGCACATGAGGAGCGCTTTTACAATAGTGCCCTTACATTGGAGTGTCCCTTTAGGGGTGCTTATGTCATTACACATGGCCTATTCTGGGCCTTGTAATCTCCTGCCAGGCCTGCTGGGTTTAGGTGGGGGCCACCCCTACGACATAAATAATTATTCAAACCATATAATTAATCATATATGAGCTAATTTAAATATTAAATACTCTCATTACATCCTAGTTAATTTTTATTAGATTCTCTAAATTATTCTTAAATTTTCCTTGGTTTTTATTAATCAAAATGGGTTACAAAATGGAATAGAAATGTGAGAGAGAGAAGTGCAGCCAACGGATTCGAACTCAGGACCTGCTGTATGAATTGCTCAGCACACCGCAGCAAGCCAACTGAGCAGCCACTCTCCAGTGATACAAAGGGAAAACAAATTAGAAGAAGCAAGCGGGGAGCTGGCTCAGAACAGAGCACCCAGGCGGCGCTCGGCGCTAGCCTTGCCGCCGGCGGCAGAGGCGATGGCTGGAGGTGAGCACCCGAAAAATGGGTTGCTCACGCTCGCCTCCACCCATAGGTAGGGCCTCGCCGGCCAATTTGGCCGGGGCGATGGCCGGCGGCTTACCTAGCGGCGGCGTGGTCGGGGTCGATGGTGGAGATGGCGCCGAAGGGGAAAGGGAAGGAGATGCGGGTGGGTGTGAGCTAGAGGAAGGCACGGGGAACCCACCGGGAGCAGCAGCGGGGCCGGAGAGGGGCCGAGGTGGGCTGGCACCGAGAGCCGGCGGCGGCGCGGGCATGAGCACGGCGTCGGCGAGCCGAGGTGAGGGGGAAGCCAGAGCGGAGCTTGGGGTAGCTTCAGGGCCGCGTGGTTGTGCTCCACATCCGAGGAATCGAGCCGCCTTGCGCCGAGTTGCAGACGGCGGCGAAAATGGCCGTTTTGGCCGGCGGCGAGGAAGGTCGGCCGCGCGGCGAGCTGGGGGCACCGGAGTCCGATTCTTTGAGGGAGGAGGCTGCTAGGACCACGCCGTGACGCGGTCGGTTTTGCTGGGGTGTCACCGGATTGGCAGGATGGCGTGGGGGCGCGACGGTGGGTGCGGGCGCAGGTGCTATGCGGGAGAAAGACCGGGGAGGCAGAGCTTCTTATGGTCTCGGGGGAGGCTGCGGAGACAGTGGGCGCACATGAGAAACCGGGGGCGACGGCGGGGAAAAACAGTGGGCGGAGCTATCGCATGGGCGCCACGGGGAGGAAAGGTGCTGGGCGCGGCAGAGGGAAGAAGAGAAGTGGCGCGGGCGCACGGGGGAGAGAAAAAAGAGAGGGCGTGCGGAGCTGGGCCCAGGTGCAGAGAAGAGAGGATGCGGGTGCGCCTGCCCACTGGGCAGTGGAGAGAGAGGAGGAGAGGAAAACTTGAGAATTGGGATTCTGAATTTTAATTTTAAATTTTTGTTTCATATTTATGATTATTGATTTTTACATGACATTTAGAATTTAAGCTTTAAATTTTCAGATATTAAATGAGAGCTTCTATTATTATTGTGTCTGTTATATATGTATATATATATATTATTATTTCCTATTGCTAAACTCTTTCTGGCACAATTTGTGTATACACATATATGTATATATGTATGTGTGTTTGTATTTTGTTCATCCGCTTTTATTGCTATTTATGCCATTATTTTCAAAATGAGATTTTATATTTTTAACTCAGGTTTCTCTCTTCTTATACTGGATCATCTTTTCAGATTCGCATTTTAAATCTTGATTTTCTATTAATTAAATATGTTTGCTTCTTCTGGATCCTTTTAACTTTTGGAACCTTCACCAAATTTCTCAGAAAAACATCATAAACTCCAAATTCAAATAAAACATATTGCCAAATAATTCAAAAGCTTCACATTTTTAAATTTCAAAATTTTGGGATGTTACACATACAACTGGAGTTTCTGTGGCCATAGTGCAACTATGATAATCTAGTACATATCATGCAGTCTACAAACCGAGCCACTGTTGCCTGAGCGCACTACACATGCGGCTAAATTCTTATAAGTGAATGTCACATAGTGACAAATCACATTGCATATTTCATTTCATACATTGCTAACCTTCTCCATGTATGACGACAAACCACGGAGTGTTTCAACTTCTTCCAATGGATCAATGGCCCAGAGATGTATGACTAGGCATTCATCGAGCAGAAATGCATGCTCAAATACCCGGTGGCATCGGAGAGATTCACACGCTAGAAACCTTACACCCCGGATAGCAAGGAAAAGGCCAGGATAGAGGAGGATAAAGGAAAGGTGTCAATGTTCCCTGATGCCCCTGCTGAATGCCACTTATTTCAGACTGGGATAAACCTACGCAAGTTGTGCAAGCCAAGCATTGGGTGCAGGTCACGGCCACTAAGGCCAACAAAAGAGACAAGGGAAAGGCACCGATGGACCCAAATATATACAATGAAGGACTACAAGCATGACTTCCAAAAGACACATATATATCTTAGCTGTAGTCATGGTTGATCGTTCGTGCATGTTGTTATTTGTATCGTATGAGTAGTGAGGCAAACATACGAACCTAACCAAACCTTATGTGCCATGTAATTCACACCTTCATTGCAAATTGTTTGTCTAGCTAGACATGGTACATTGCAACAATTTTTTTTACAACAACGTAACTATACTACTTAATAGAGTGAATTGGTGATGGTGGTTCATCTATCCCTCCGAACTCCCCCTTGCACCTTCCTAAAAAAATTTATACCTTAATACAGAAAATAGTAATGTACCAAACAAATAAATTCCACCACTCTACATATTCTTTAACAAAAAAAAGCTCTACTGGGTCCATGACAAAGCCAAGAGTGCAGAGGCACGTCAGGTGACCACGGATGTAGAGCCAATGGCATGGGTCAGGCAGGGAAATTCCAACAATATCAAGGCAACATATTGGGATAATATATTTTTTTTCATGCGTACCAAAGCACGAGTATTCACCTAATTAGCAAAAAAGGGCTAAACGGGGCACGCTGGGGTGCACGGCTAGCTAGTGGGCTACTTGGTAAGGCGCTGCCAAGCCGATGATGCTTAGCATACTGGCGGGCCCTGCCAAGTCCACACACACCAAGCCTGCCACATTGCCCACGACCTACCAAGCTCTAGTGGTGCGGTAGGACATAGGTGTCACCTGCTGAGCTCGTGGTGAGGCTATTTTGCAAATACAGGTGTATGAAGGCTAAATTTGGAAAAAAAACTATGCTACAATGCCATTTGTGTGAACAGTTCCATGCAAACCCCATATGTGGAAATCCATCTATTGATTCCCCATGCATATTAGCCTTTATCACTTAGATATTAGATCAAACACCTAATCGACTTTGATTAGTTTCTAATCTCCTAAGAGCTTGTTTGGAAAACCCAAAATCCCGGTCTATTCATGTGGGTGGGCTTAGATTTTAAACTCAAATATTTATCCATCCACATGAATGGGTCGGGATTTTGGGTTTTCCAAACAAAGCCTAATTGTTATGGCGCTAATCCCATGTGTGGCTTCTCTCTTCAAAATCCCTCCAGTAAAACCACTGTACTATTCCCTGGATCAGTACATAGTGCTCACAAATATATTATTGAATCATTTCATACATGGTGTAAACCAAACCATTCATTAATATTATAAATCAGAGTTCAAATAGACCACATCAGGTCAAGTTTATAATAAGGCTGATCAAGCCAAATGGATAAATTACATAAGTAGAATCGAAAGCGATAGCAAAAGGGGGAGGCACATATCACCACAGGCAAGCGACTGGGGTAGAATGTGTGCGACAGATATTACTCAAGAGCCTAGATCATATTGATGCACACAAACGCCAACTTAGTTAGCATGTCTGGGGTAAGGCCTAAACTACTAGAGACTATCCTACTCTCCTCTATCTTCTTCACCTTTAGCTCCTAGGGTATCGTAGTATGCGTATGAAAGATCAAGTTCTATTAAGTTGGTTTAGGTGATAATGACAAATACAATTATAAGGTCTTGGTGATAATGATAAATGCAATTGTGAGACTAACTTTGTTTATTGATTATGATATTGCTTAGTCTCGTTAGGATGAAAAGGTAAAATCAAAGAGGTATGCATTCAAAATCACATTCTTATATATTAGTGCATTCCTTGGATCCAAAATATAGAATGAACTCCATCAATGGTCTAAAATGAATATGTACATATGCCTTCATTACACACACTTGTATGCACACATTTAGGGAGAGTTCATTCTATGTTTTGTGGTTTCATTAGTATTGATCCATGTTTCTTTTTCCACATATATTGGGATCTCTACTTTGAAACATATCCTTTGAGTATATAAAACTGGTGCATATACTCACATTGACTCATATTAATTTATACTCAATAATATGTGCATGGGACTAACATGATTATCAAATGTTTGAAAGGTTTAGTCCCGGATTTTGCTTAACGACATGAAGATGCATACTAATGTTGACAAGAAGATTGACATGGCTCGAGAAAAAGGTCATGCATGCATTTGAATTTAAATTCTCAAGCCAACTATGCATTGCCAGAAGAAAATGGTAGTATCGGAGTTTGAACGGCGGAACTACCGCAGCGCGGTATGACTACAACTCCTGAACTGTACTACAGTACTATAGAATCTTCCGATAGACGTAAGGTGAACTGAGAGAAAGTGTCCAGTAGAAAAAACCCAGTAGAGGAGGAAAGATGCATGTGAACATGCAGACCAAACTTTGAACCAATGAAAGCCTCAAACTTGTTGCCCGGAGAGAAGTCCCAACTGATGAGAAATATGCGCTAGACATGACCCATGACCCCAACAGGGGAGGCTAGAGCCTAGAGTGGGGGAGGAGTGAAGACGAGGAGAATTAGCAACCCCGAAAACTACCAAGAGAGACGCCATGCGAGTCACCAAGAGAAATGCCAGAGTAGACTAGGGAAGACACCATTCCCTCACCAAGTGTGGTGACCATGCACTATTCAACACAGTGAATCGGGCCGACTTATCAATGGCTCTTAAACAGGGTTTTAAATGGATGGGGCCCATATGTGAAAGAGTTAAGAGGTTAACTTAATGAGAGGGGCCTGCACATTAGCAAGGATTAACAAACACTAAGCATAGTCATTAAACTAATCTAATTACATGGTTTAAACCAAACAATGGGTGAACAGTAGCTTCATCTTCCCACTGAGAGGAGCGAAGTTCGTTGTCGGCGAGAGCTGCCATGGTGGTCAGCAAGGCAAGGGAGGGGGGAGCCGGTGTGCAGCGTAGGAGTTAAGGCATGGAGGGAGGATGCAATGGACAAACACGCGAAGACTGGGCACGCGGGGTAGACATGTCGTGGAGTAGTGGGCGTAGATGCGGCATGTTGTGGAGAGGAGGGAGGAAAGAGGGGGTCCGGGCATGGCGAGGTCGGCATATCATGAGGCTAGCACAAGGCACATAGGGACGGAAGGCAGTGCACAATTGTGGCACAGGTGTGGGAGTGGCACTATCGAGCACACAGCGGGGCATGCACTATGTGGGTTGGCCCTGTACAGTGCGATCGATGTGCATCTAGGGCATGCACAGTGCAAGGAGAGGGTGGCATGGGCCGGGCCAGAGTCCAGGGGGCGAGAAGGAGGGGAACGGGCTGGGCTTCGGCCAAGGCAAGGTTAGGGCTTGGAAAATTTTGAAAACTGGTTTAAAATTCAAGTTTGAACTTTGATTTGAATTCAAGTTAGCAAATTCATTCAAGCACTTTTGAAACTCCCAAAATGGGATGTTAGAGATCTGACCCACTTAAACAGAATCTTGACCTGATATTCTAACTACTTGGAGAATAGATATGGGTAGTCTAACTTCAGCTAATCTTCATGCTCCCAGGTGGCTTCTCTTCGTGTGATTACTCTACTGGAGTTTGCAGAGATGGATGATTTGGTGCCTTGTTTGCTTTTCCATGATGTCGAGGATCTTGATTGGACACTCTGGATAATTCAGGTCTTTCTAGAGCTTGATGGTCTCCACCAAGGTTTGATCTTCAGGTACCCTAAGACATTTCTTGAGTTGCTAGACATGGAATACATTGTGGAAGTTTGCCAAACTTGCAGGTAACTCTAGTTGGTAGGCTACTTTTCTATGCTTGGTGGTGATCGGGAATGGGCCTATATATCTTGCGTGAGCTTGTCTTTCACTTTAAATCTCCAATCCCTCGAAGAGGTGACACTCTACATGGTCTCCAACTTCAAAAGTTAGCTCTCTATGATGACTGTCATCATAGCTTTTCTTCCTAGATTGGGTGGCCTATAGTTGGTCTCCGTTCAATTGGACTTTCTCTTCGCTTGCTTAAGGGTATTTGGCACAAAAATATAACCTTCTCCTGCTTCTAGCAAATGTAGAGGGGTTCTGCACTTTCTGCCATAAAGAGCTTCAAATAGGGACTTCTTAAGACTAGAGTGATAGTAATTGCCATATAGACTGTCCTACTCTCCTCCATCTAATTCACCTTCAGCTCCTAGGGCATCGTAGTACGTGTAGTGTCCTTGGTCTATAGGTTCTGAGGGATTTAGTGAGCAAGGTGAACACAAACAACCGTGCTTCATGAGCCAACACACAGAATGCAGTAGTATACGTGCAAGGTTCAGCAAAGGTAGGCTCGGGTTCTTTTATTTGCTAAAGGTATTATTTGAAAACTACAGTAATTAGAACATGTCATGACTTAGCTATTTTAACCAAACCATGTTTTTATTAAAGAGAGTAAAGTGTGCAACATTTATAATGGTGCAAGTTTCATCCACTTGTTACATAGTTCTACCCACCATATGCAAGTTTTTATTTACTAGGATTACATCCACCCAATTATCATCCCTGGGTTGCATCCACTCAAGGCAAATAAAAACTAGGGTTACATCAACATGATGAGTTTTCATCCCATGCACAAAGTTTTAGAAAATAAATACTAACTAGAGTAAGTTTACATGCCCACCCTTGATCGTGGACATGGTTGTTTGAAAAGTTTACACTCTGCAGAGATTGTACACTTTACCCATAAGAGATAATCGACTTGTTATATTTCACACATTTTCTTGGATATGTGAACCAAGAAGTTCATCATAAGGCTTTTACAATGCATCACCCGTTGTAAGTTACACTCGCTACGGTTTCATCTTAGTGAGGTTACATCCACTACACCAAATCCCTCTCTTATGCAATATGATGGCTTAAATTCAATGACATGACTTATGTCCACGGTGGCTTAAAACCAGCGACACAACCTATGGGTCACTCCAATGCTGCAACCTACACTGGTAGATGCAAATTAGTTAGCCAAGTCGTACCAATTATAAATTTGTGGTTGTACTATTTTACATTAGGAGGTCATCATAGAATTCAGTCCCTATAGCTGTCTAGGCGGTGCTACCACAAACCACTATTTCTCATGCTACATCCGCAACAGCCTTCTTACCATCTATCCACATGAGTAACAACAAGTTTAAGGGTTTTGAGAAGCATAAAACTAAGTATCTCAACATACCAGCCATTTTCCTCTAATGGTTGCCCAAAACTAGTTTCACGATTGAAAGATGATGAGAAGGCAATTTAATACCCAGGTACTTAAGCAAGACTAAGCATGATGCTTAAGTACAACTTATAGCTGATATGGTTACCATTAAGTTTCTAGAGTGATAAAGTTTATATGATTCAAGTGTCCCAAGGATGGTATAATAATATAATATTGAATAGGTATGTATCTATAACCTTAAATTGAGCATATATTTGCCTAACAAATAATAACATGTAATTTGATAATTTCAATGAATGTAAATTTGCATAACATGCATGTTCAATATGATCAAAGCATTGACTCACCTGGCTCACAAGCGGGTTGGTCTTGAAAATATTGAATTGTTTCGAAATATGGCTCTTCCGTGTCCTCATACTCTACTCGGATGATTGCATCCAAAAAGAAAATAAACGCACGAGCAAAACAAATAAATTCAAATGAACTCCAAATTGAACTATTCCCCTGCCATTATATAGATCTTGAATTTAGAAAAAAAACATTTCATTAAATTTAGAGTTAAAATGAGTGAGAACGGGCTTTCCAATTTTAAATTTAGATTAAATCCAAAAATAAACAAAGAAGAGAGAGTGCTCTCTCACAGATAAGTGGGGTCCACCAAAATTAATTTTCTTTTTTGAATTATTTCTTAAATGAAAAAGGTTATAAAGATTGATAGATGGGACCCTCAGGTTTTAATTTAATTTCAAAATATTTTCTTAAAGAAAAAGGCTTAAGGGGTTGACTAGTGGGACCGTGCACTATTTAGCATATTGAACTAGGCCCACTTGTCGGCGGTGCTTACCCACTTAACCTGTTTAAACAGGGTTTTAAACGGATGAGGGCCCACAAGTCATAGAGTTAAGAGGTTAACTTAAGGAGAGGGGCCCGAACGTTAGCGAGGATTAACAAACACTTAGCACAGTCATCAAACTAACCTAATTACATGGTTTAAACCTAATGATAGGTGAATAGTAGCTTTGTCTTCCTAACAAGTGGAGTGAAGCTTGTCACGGTGAGAGGTGCCACAGCGGCGGTGAGGAGGGCTAAAATGGGCCACCCATGCTGAACCGTACCTAGGGTGAGGTGCCACGACCTAATTCAGTGCACGGGGTGGTTCGCGGTGAGCCAAGCAATGACGGCGCATGGCACCATGACACTACAGTGAGCTATGGCACTAGAACTCGATTGCATGCTTAGGGAGCATCTAGGGGCTAGGAGGGACTCACCAGTGGTGAAGGTGGAGTTCAAGGAAGGGCGAAGTGGGCTGGTGACATGGAGCTCAGGCGGCGGAGGGGAGCACGACACCGATGGTGAGGAGGTGACGGCGGTCCAATCCGAGGTTCGATAGAGGAGGTCACAAGGCAACTCTGGGTGGAAGGAATTGGCTAGAGAGGTGACGAAGCGACGGCTCGACCAAGCGCTGGAGTTGGAGAAGGAGAGCTATGGTTGGATGAACAGCCATCACAACACATGCTTATGAGGGCAAGGGGCTCATTGGAGGTGGCTGGCGACGCTGAGATTTGAGTAGAGAAGGGCGGTAGTGATGGTGAGCTCAAGGGAGCTTGGCGAGGCCAAGGTGAGGGGAGAGGGAGAAACAGCAAGGTGGGTGGAGGCTCAGGAGACCAAGGCAAGGGCTTAAATAACCAAGGGGGAGGAAATTGCCGTTAGGGTAGCGTTAAAATTGTGTGAAAGCCGATGGTGGCAGAGCTCAGCTGTCGGCATGGCGCAAGGCAAGGTAGGGCAGAACTAGTATGTGGCGTGGGAGTTAAGGCACGAAGCGGCGGGTGCGGGCATGGTGTGTTGCAGAGAGGAGGAAGGAAAGGGGGGTCTAGGGATGGTGAGGTCAGCATAGCACGTGGCTAGCACGAGGCACACAGGGACAGGAGGTAGCGCACTATTGCGGCACAGGAGTGGAAGTGGTTCTATCGGGCACGTGCTTCGTGGGCTGGGCACGCATGGCGTGACCGGCATGCGTCCAGGGCGCGCAAGGCATAGGGAGAGGGTGGCGCGGGCCACATGGGTAGGGCCAGAGGTCAGGAGGGCTGAGAAGAAGGGGGAACAGGCTGGGCTTCGACCCAGTCAGGGATTGGGCTTGGAAAATTACGAAAACTGGTTTGAAATTTGAGTTTGAACTTTGATTTGAATTCAAGTTGGAAAATTCATTCAAGCACTTTTTAAACTCCCAAAATGGGATGTTACATCTCATGTCCTAATTCAAGAAATGATCCATCATAATCGGACTGACTGACTTTTCAATCACCGCACCTTCTATTGCCTTCGTCGCCTAACGGTGCCACCCCGAGTGTCCGGATCACGACGGCGGCGTGGGAGACCTCATGATCATAGCATATTGCGTCATCAAGCTAGATGAGATGCCGTCAAGCGCTAATCGATGGCGAGGCCATAGCCACAATGAATGCCATGCGAGTAGGGGACAGACAAACAGTATTCCTGTTAATTTCTTTCATCATTGCCTCTTCTTTGATTTCACGTATGTTTCTCTTCCTCTCAGACGAAAAATGCATATGATTGTCTTCATGTCAATCTAATTCTTTTGACTTTATGCAGATTTACGATGAGATTTTTAAGTTTTTTATGCTTCTATGTCCATCATTGTTTCCAATCGCTATAAGATAAACAACGTTTCATTTCTTAATTTAGCAGTAGAAAGAGAAGAAATGTTGTGTGAATATCTGAATATTGATAAATGTGGTAATCAGATCAATTACAATGCATTCATTAATGGTCTGCAGTCCAATAATTTGATTTACAAGATCAAAGTATGCACAAATCATTTACCAATTTCTTATCGTTTTAAGTTTTAGGTCACACAGACACAATACACACACACTAGCCATGTGCCCGTGTGTTGCAACGGATCTCAAATAGTTGATAACGCAAATTATAAACTCTCAAACAAACTAGTATGAGTTTCCCTACATCCATTTTTTATATATAAAACCTCCCCTACATCTACGAGTTGATTGTGCACATGACTCGAAATTTTCACTGTAAATCCGTCGTGGAAAAATAGTTAATGTTTAAATTTTTAAATAGCATAAAAATTCATGTTACAAGTAAGACAAATTATGCCATGAATCATATGCACACACGTATGCATAGGTAATCCTATCCTTTGTAGAAGATCCTTCAAGACATATGAATATGTATATAGGGAGAACACATGAGATTGTGAAGAGTAGATAGTGAGGTCACGGACACTACTAAATGAAACTTTTAAAGGAAAATAGTTTAATCTCCAGTTTTCATCTAAAAAAGATAGCATGACAACATAACAAACGCTTCACATAAAAACAGAACTAAAATACAGAAGAGCCATAGAAGGTATGAACAGTAGCACCTCAAGAAGCACAACCTGCAAAGAAGAGGAATGAAATTTGATGAGCAGAGCAAAAAAATGTTGATAAAAAATGAAGTGTCAAATAGGAGGAAGCACCTAACCGTGATCATCTATGAGAGCCAAAACAGGTGGATTCCTGAAGAAATATGCACTCCCAAAGCCAAATAAGCCAAGTGGAAAGTTGGTTGATCCTGCAGCCCAAAATTTACTACCTGCATCCACATGGACAAATCATATTTGAAGAATATCAAATGGGTCATTAACTCCACAGTAAATGAGCACAATTACTTCAAAAATCCTCTACAGCTCCAAAAAAAACTACAAATCAAAATATCATTTCAGGGATTTACATCCATTTCCACTTCAGCTCGTGCTGTCAAAAGCCATCCTCAGTCCACCCACGCAAATCGTACAGATCCAATTGACCAATTAGACAAAATCAATATAAGAGAAAGCACGCAGTGTTGTGAAGTAAGCATCATTTAGTCCAACCGTGTTAGTAGCAAAAATCAAAGTAATCAAATTAGGAAACCATATATGACACGGGGTCGCCTGATCTTCTCGACGTAGGATCAAGATACTCATGAGGATTCGACGAATCGTAGTGATCGCCTGCTGCCAATGCAAGAGTTAGCACTCTATAATTCGTCCAACCACACGTGCTGAACTTCACGACCACAAGATGAAGTTCTATCGCGCTCCCAATTCCCAGCGCAAAGGTTGAACGATCTTGATTTCGATGAACTCTCAATTCATCCCTCAAGTTGATTAAGTCAACAGAAAGAACAAGAGTATTCTATTATCAAAAGTGGTCTGAAGAACAATAGGGGGCGGCTGCTACATAAAGCCAACCCTAACCTCTGCACGCACGCATTGGGCCTAAGGCCGAGTTCAATCTGGTTTACGAATCTTAAAACAATTTGGAATTGAACACTAATTAATTACATGGCTGAATTACGCAATCTCAGCCCACTATTGGCACGCAGGCCCACAAACTCCTCAATTGGTGCATGGGCCTCTGCTTCAAGTCTTGGCTGTGTGGAGCTTCTCTCCTTTTGATATGTGACCGCATGGGCCTCTTCCCTTGTGGTCGCATGACTTTCTTTCTCTTTGGGGCTGGCCCATTGGTCCTTATGTCCTTGTTCTTCCATTGCTTCCTTATGCACACTTGAAGTAGAAGATGAATATGTAGTAGAGATGTCCTCATCATCCTCCCCCTCTTGAAAAGGAGTCGACCTCGACTCTGTACAATCTTGTCCAAAGAAGGATGACAAATCAGCAACATTAAATGTAGAACTTACCCCATAATCACCTCCTGGAAGCTCAATCTTGTATGCATTGTCATTGATCTTGGCAAGAACTTTAAAAGGTCCATCACCACGGGGCATCAATTTGGATTTACGCTTCTCCGGAAAGCGTTCTTTGCGAAGGTGTACCCACACTAAATCACCTGGTTCAAAAGGCATTTTCTTTCTAGACTTGTTAGCTTTTGAAGCATAAGCACGTACCTTCTTTTCAATTACCTCTTTGGTTATGGCATGGAGCTTTTTTTCCAAAATCAACACGTTTAGAAGCCTCCATATTTGCACGTTCTTGTAGTGGGAGTGGAAGTAAATCAAGGGGCGTGATTGGTTTGAAGCCGTACACCACCTCGAATGGACTCAATTGAGTTGTAGAATGTATCACCCTGTTATATGCAAACTCCACATGCGGTAGACAATCTTCACACTCTTTCAAGTTCTTCTTTATCATGGTACGTAGCAGCGTTGAAAGTGTGTGGTTCACCACCTCCGTTTGCCCATCTGTTTGTGGGTGACAAGTTATTGAAAACAACAATTTTGTCCCAAGCTTGGCCCACAAAGTCTTCCCAAAGTAGCTCATGAACTTGACGTCACGATATAAAACAACGGTCCTTGGCATTCCATGCAATCTCACAATCTCCCTAAAAATCAAGTCAGCTACATGCGACGCATCATCGCTCTTATAACAGAGAATAAAATATGCCATTTTAGAGAACATATCCACAACAACAAAGACTGAATCCCTCCCCCTCTTGGTCATAGGCAGTTCTAACACAAAATCCATGCTAATATCTTCCCAAGGAGCACTAGGAACACAAAGTGGAGTATACAAACCATGTTGATTTAGTTTTGACTTCGCTTTATGGCATGTGATGCATCTTTGAACGAACTCTCGACATCTCGCCTCATCTTTGACCAATAGAAGTAATCAGCCAACATCATGTAAGTCTTCTCTCTCCCAAAATGTCCCATCAATTCTCCTGCATGAGATTCCTACAACAATAACAAATGCATAGAGAAATCTGGAACACATAGCTTATTCATGCGAAAGAGAAAACCATCATGAATGTGAAACTTATCCGACCCTTTTTCATCTTTGCAATTAGAATATGGAGCTGCAAATTCATGATCGGAAGCATATAAATCTTTCAAACATTCCAACCTGATCGTGCAAAAATAGCACACCTGCAAGTGCACGGGTTGCCACTGAACTAGTGGTGAGTGTCGTGTTCTCCACAGGGACTAGACTAAGGCTACCGATGCTCAGCTAAAGCTAGGTCAATCGAAACGGGGGAGAACTAAACCTAAAACGTCTACCGAATTAGCCGAACGAACGAACTACAGACCAAACGAACGCTAGCTCGCATAGACAAGACTACGAAAGAACTAACAAACGCACGAACAAAGGACGACGGGACGAACGACCGTACGAATGGACATCGTATGACCGAACGAACAACACGACAAAAGACTAAACGAACGACACTGACGACTAGACGAACGAACACGACTACCGATCGACAATCTAACTATCTACCGATCACGAGACAACAGGAGGAAGTCGAGAAGCACTGGGGGAGTCTAGAAGCAAGGAGGGAGTCGAGAGAGAAAGAGGGGGGAAACGGTCGACGGCTACGTAAACGACGTCCGCACACTACAACACAACAAACTACGACAAATACTCGCACAATCTAACTATCGACAGACCGCAAAAAGAAAAGGGAGTCTAGAAGCAAGTGGGAGTCGAGACAACACGAGAAGAGGAAACGGTCGCCGGCCTAGCTAAATTGGGCACACTCTCAAACATACACAGGTACTAACAATGACAACTACACAACCACAAGTCATGAACACTTACCATGGACACAAACACTAACCCACATGTACTAACAGGTGAATAACAGAGCATAATCACATGAGCTGAATAATTCGCTTAGATACTGGCAAATTAACAGAGATTGCTTAACAGAGATCACAATCACTGAGCAGATACCACATGAACAGATTTGACAACTAATCTCAAATAACATCTCAGTGAGCAAAAGCATTCATCAGTGCAAAATTAACAATAACATCTCACTGAAGCAAATCACAAACTAACAGTAATTCACAATTCAGTTAAATTGAGCTAATCTAAACCAAATCTGGACCAAATTAACATAACACAACCACATGCATACATCACAGTTCAATCTCATTAGAGCATGTCACAAATTAACAGTTTAATTGAGCATTGATTAAGAAAAGCAACAAGAAAGGAAGAGGGATTGGAGGTAAACCAAGCAGTAGAGCCGTAGTAGAGGAATCTAAGCAGAGGAGGGTGTCGGCGGCGCTGATGGAGGACGGCGATGTGGACGCCGTTGGTGTTGGCGAAGATGCCGCCGCCGCCGGTGTCGGTGCTGCTGAGGGGGGTCGACGCGGTTGGCGGCCGGAGGTGGTGAAAGGCGGCGCTCGCTGGTGGTAGCCGAAGAGCGGCAACGCCGAGATGTGGCAAAGAGAAGAGCTTCGGTTGGCGGCTAGGATGGAAGAGGTCGGCAGAGGAGGCGATGTAGGTGGCAGCGGGATTTGATGGAGAAAGGGGGAAATGGAGATAGGAAGGAGATGCAGAAGCTGAGAGGAGTGGCGGCAGAACTGGTGGAGAAGGGAGGCGGAGATGGTGGCGCGCAGGAGCTGGGATCGGAGGAATAGATGGGCGGAGCACTGGAGGGAGCAGATGGATGGCGGCCGGCGGTGGAGCCGTAGAGGAGAGAGAAGAGGGAGCCATGCGCGGTGGCATAGATGAGAGGGAGGCGGCGGCAGTAGGGCGGCGGTGTGGTGGCGTTTGGTGGATTAGAGGGGGCGGTGCTAGGAGGCGCACCGGATGCGGATAAGAAGGGAGGAGACGCAGGAATGGTGGCGCTGAGGTGGGGAAGAAGGAGCGGCAAGAGGTGGCGCGACGGCGAGTCGGCCCGGCCTCGCCAACGGCCGGATCTGGAGAAGAAAGGGGGAAGAAAAGAAGGCGTGAGGGAGACAAAGAATACCGGGCTCAAGCCAATCCCAGACGGCGGCGCTGGCTTTTGATGGGAGATGGGGATTTTTGGCATTTTGCAATTTTGTCCTCCCAGAATCTAGGGTTTACAAATAGATCCTTCCCCAATTTCATTTCTTCCGATTTAGTCCTCCAGAGCTCCGATTTCTTCGCGGATAGATCCTACGCATCCATGACGACACGTACAACTGTACGGAGCAGCCCCAAAACGCCAAATTTGTCGTTTATGCGCCTCGATCGCGCTGGCCTGTACAAAAATATATAAAAATGTAAAATGATCCATTTCGAGCAATTAAATATGGAAAAACGTGTAAATGATGATAAATGGGCCCAAAATGCGAAGAATATGAGAATAAAATGAGGGCTAAATATATATAAAAATGACACATGTCACAACCCTAGTACCTTTACCTTCAACTGAGTCAAAAGCACATGTTTTCGTGACAATGCATCAGCTACCACATTCTCTTTGCCTTTCTTATATTTGACAATGTATGGAAAGGTCTCAATGAATTCTACCTACTTAGCATGTCTACGATTCAATTTCACTTGGCCCTTTAAGTATTTCAAAGATTCATGATCAAAATGTATGATGAATTCCTTAGGCCAAAGATAATGTTGCCAAGTTTCCAACACACGCACCATGAAGTTTCTCACTGAAATATGCAACGGGTTTTCTTTCTTGCATCAAAACACCATCAATACCTATTCCACTAGCATCACATTCAATCTCAAAAGTTTTTGTGAAATCAGGTGAAGCAAGCAATAGTGTTTCAGTCAAACACTTCTTTAATTCAGCAAAAGCTTTGTCTTGTTTTTCTCCCCACACAAAAATAGCTCCTTTTTTTGTTAAATCATTTAATGGGGCAGCAATGGTGCTGAAATCTTTCACAAATCGCTGATAGAAACTAGTAAGCCCATGGAAGCTACGAATTTGACTAACATTCACAGGAATTGGCCAATTTCTAATAGTTTCAATTTTAAATTCATCCACTTCAATTCCATGAGCTGAAACAACATAGCCTAGAAACACAACTTACTAGTGCAAAAAGTATACTTCTCAAGATTGGCATACAAGCGTTCTTTCCTAAGCACTTCTAGCACTTGTTTGATGTGTTCAACATGATCATCCAAACAGCGGTTATATATCAGAATATTATCAAAGTAAACTACCACAAATTTTCCAATGAAGTGTCTCAAAACATGGTTCATTAAAAGCATGAATGTACTAGGAGCATTGGACAAACCAAAAGGCATCACTAACCATTCGTATAAGCCAAATTTCGTTTTAAAAACAGTTTTTCATTCATCACCATGCTTCATTCTTATTTGATGGTAGGTGGTAGGCCAGCGGGCACGTCCTCCGAAAACACGTCGTTGTAAGCCTGCAAAACTTGAGAACCAGCACTAGGAAGAGATGTTAAATCATTAGTAGAAAGCAATACATCATTGTACAACAATACTAGGTACATCAAAGCGGGATCATCTTTCATCTCTCTCAGATAAGATTTGGTGGCTATCATGACTAAGTTTTTCTCTCCCTCACTCTTGCTTTTACCTCTCGGGGTTGGTTTGTGGCTCTCACTCGCTTTTTGTGGAATGACACTCTTTTGTTCTCTCCCTTTCTCACTCTCAACTTGCACTTCAATCTTTTGTACATTATCATTTACAATTTGAGAAGGAGTCAACGATCACAGCACCACTTGTTTGTTGTTCCACCAAAACTTGTATTGATTAGTTCTTCCATCATGAAGCACAACACGATCATATTGCCATGGCCTTCCTAGTAGCAAGTGAAAAACATCCATAGGCACCACATCACACTCCACCGTATCACGATAAGTGCCATTTTCAAATTCAACATCCACGGTGTATCTCACACTCAATGAACCTCTCTCATGCAGCCACTGGATCTGATATGGATGTGGATGTGTCTTGTACTTCAACCCAAGTTTATTGCAAAGCTCTTTGCTAGCCAAATTATGACAACTCCCACCATCAATGATTACCTTGCAAAATTTGCCATCTTTACTAACTTGAGCTCTTGTATGGAATAAATTGTAGCGTTGTTCATGGAAAGGCTTTGGTTGCACACTCAACACTGTCGGCGCATACACAAGTATAGGACCAACACTGGGATCACAATACTCTATGTGTTGCTCCTCCTGATGTGCATCATCATATGTCCCTAAATCAGCATGGTGATCATTCTCTTCTTCACTTGCAGAATCATATTCCCCATTCTCTAACATCAACATCACCTTGTTATTTGGGCAATCCTTTTGCATATGACCACGACCAAGGCATTTGAAGCATTGTATGCCGCTACTCTTCGCTATAGAACCCACAGAAAAGACACCACTAGCTACTGGATTTGATGGCTTCCTTGCACTTGAACTGGCTTCTTCATTCTTACTAGATGATGGGTGAAAGTTTGAACCACCACTTGGAGCTGTTCTTTGTGATTTGGAACCATATCGTCCTCCGCTAGACGGTGTACGGGCAGCAAAAGACGTAGATCTTGCAAACTTAGCATCCTCTTGCAATTGTCATTCTACCTTTGTAGCTTGATGCACTAACTCATAAAGATTGTTATAAGGCTGAAAATTGACAATTCGTTTGACTTGATGGTTCAAACCTGAGAGAAAGTGTGCCATGGTTTGCTCTTCTTGTTCTTGAATGTTGCCTCGAATCATGGCTAGCTCCATCTCCTTGTAGTACTCCTCCACATAATGTGCTCCCTGCTTCATATTCTGCAATTTATAAAATAGATCACGTTTGTAATGACGAGGAACAAAATGGGCTCTCATTTCTCGCTTCATCTCTTACCATGATGCAACAGGGTCTTCTCTATTCTCAGCTCTTTGAGTAATGACTTGTTCCCACCAATCCAAAACATAACCTTCAAACTCAAGTGATGCTAACTGTACTTTCTCTCATTCGTATAGTGATGCACACAGAATATCTTGTCAACCTTCAATTCCCAAGTGAGATACTCCTCGGGATCAGTCCCACCTGCAAATTTGGGCATAGAAAACTTGAGCTTGCCCAATCCATCATCTTCATTGCGTGGATGGCGATAATGGTCATTGTGATGTAATACAAAATCACCATCCCAATCCATCACATGCGCAGCACCACCATGGCCACCACCTAGGCCTTGGCCACGCCCTCTATGGCCTTCTCCTCGTCCTCCGAGCTGTGGTGGACGCACCACGTTGGCCACCACTCGGTGTTGCGGTCCAGGAGGTACATGTGCAGCAGCTTCTCCTCCTTGAACACTTGCTTCATCGCCACCATTGCGAGCTTGTATGAGCCTAGTGAGGGCTCCAATGTCCTCCCGCAATTGGCGCACATTTTCATCAGCTTGTATCTCCATGTTTTGCACGTCCCTTGCAATTTGATTAGCAAAAGCATCATGCTTCTCATGGAGTTGATCGAGCCCTTGGCGTAGCTTACGTTGAAAGTGTTCGCGGAGTGCCCCCAAATTGATATTGCTTGACGAATGCTTGAGTTTCATTTGTCTCACCACTCTCATCATGGTGTTCTCCTCCACCTGACATTGTTAGCTATGCAAGAAACAAATAGCTATGTAGAATAATACTTTATGAAAATCACTCAATCTCATTGTTTTCTCTCCGAAGTAAAGTTCTTACCCTTCCGAAGTGAATTAAGGCCAATAAAAACTTACACCTGGTAGAAGTGACAATAGCATAGTGATAACCAAGCGAATTTAAGAGTGTGCACTACTTGCACAACAACGGTTATATGGTGGAGCTTGATATGAAAGTGTTTATCCTACACAATCTGAATTTTCACGATGTTGTAAGATTAAGTAATAATCCAAGTTAGAAACTTTGCCCAAGTGCTGATCCAATAGCTTTAAGTGAAGTATACGAACGCACACGCAAAGAACAATGTGACTTAATGCAAACAAAGGAATGAGCTAGTTGGAAGCAATCTGAAACTAATGATAAAATAGCTCGTTTTGCACAAGTACTAGGAGAGACGCTAGCCAATTGCAATAACAAGAATAGAGGGCACAAGATTGCTCAAGAATTTTAGTGACTCAAACTGAAACTATGAACTAGAACCACTCACCCAAATCAGCCTTCTCGCACCTTTTTTTCTCGGCTTTTTTTTGGTCGCCTCTTTTTTTTTTTGCTACCTTGCCACTGACCCAAATATGTTCAAATCACTGTTCTGAGTCTAGTGAGGTATATGGGTCACAAACGTTTTGTGGAAGGTAGGGGTATAAAGGTCACACACTCTCTCTCTAAACTTCAATTTTTTTTTTGATCGGCTGGAGTGGGTGATGCACAAGCCCAATGTTCAGTTATACGTATTCAGGAGCAGCCCTCAATGCGATATCAATGACTAGTCTCAAGTATTCAAAAGATATAAGTGAAGCTCGTATGTATGGTGTTCGGTTATTGCACACATCAAGGCAACCAGCGAAGCACTTCCCTAGAGTTGGTTTCGGATGGCAGAATTCCAAATGGTTTCAGAAGTGGACACCTAGCCAAAACCGAATTGGATTCTAGGGCGGTACTCGGATTGCTCTTGGAGAGGTTGTAGACTCGGATTCGACTCTAAGAGTAAATTGAATCTACTTTTTGTGGACGCTAATTGAGGAATTCAACCAGCGGATTTTTTCTAGGTTTCATGTGGACTCAAGATCAAGTTACGTGAAGGAACACAAAGATCAGCACCTAAACAAAAATTCTAATGGACTAGAACCTAATAAAACTCACGCGAAATAACAGATTAATCGAAAGGTTCTGATTTTTTTGTGGCAATTTTCAGTTTTAATGGACTATAGGACAGAAGTAAATCATTCTAAAAGTAAGGGTAAATAATCCCACTGAGTAAACCACGCTCTAATACAAAGATAATACGGGGTCACCCGTTCTTCTCGATGTAGGATCAACATACTCAGAAGGATTCGACGAACCGTAGTGATCTCCCGCTGCCAATGCAAGAGTTAGCACTCTATAATTCGCCCAACCACACGTGCTGAACTTCACGACCACAAGTTGAAGTTCTATCGCGTTCCCAATTTCCAGCGGAAAGGTTGAATGACCTTGATTTCGATGAACTCCCAATTCTTCCCTCAAGTTGGTTCAGCCAACAGAAAGAATAGGAGTATTCTATTATCAAAAGTGGTCTGAAGAACAATAGGGGGCGGCTGCTACATAAAGCCAACCCTAAACTCCGCACGCACGCATTGGGCCTAAGGCCGAGTTCAATCTGGTTTACAAATCCTAAAACAATTCAGAATTGAACACTAACTAATTACATGGCTAAATTACGCAATCTTAGCCCACTATTGGCATGCAGGCCCACAAACTCCTCAATTGGCGCATGGGGCTCTTCTTCAAGTCTTAGATGCGTGGAGCTTCCCTCCTTTTGATATGTGACCGCATGGACCTCCTCCCTTGTGGTCGCATGGCTCTCTTTCTCTTTGGGGCTGACCCATTGGCCCTTCCATCCTTGTTCTTCCATTGCTTCAAATCTGAGAACACACAATGTATTCACATTAGGTGGTATACCATTCTCATCTAAAGCAATAGGGAATTCTTTAAGAAACAAAAGCACGTGTTGTGTAGCAGCTTAGCTCTCGTTCTTGTCATACGACCTGTAGGAGCCTCATGACTAGCTTCTTTATGCACACTTTAAGTAGAAGATGAATAATGTAGTAGAGATGCCCTCATCAATATAGTCACTGCAATTGCTTGGGTATTTTGATTTGTAAAATGGTAAGCTGAAGGAACATCATTACGAGGATGAGGTATAGTGGTACTAATGCAACTAAAACAAGAAGGCACCTAATAATGGTTCTACTTAACCCATCAACCACAACAATTCATGTTATTAACAAGTCCATACACTTCACCAAACTTAAAATTCAATCTTTGGTCCATTTTTACTGCAACCTCTTAGGCAGCTTCTTTACGAGAAGGCAAGTCTAAAAATTTCCTATTCTAGATAAATCAAACAACTTGAACCTGTAATCTGAAGGTACAAAGTTCTCACTACAAATGGAACAAAATTAACCAGTCTTAAGTGCTGTCGGATATTTCGAGATATAACAACGGTTGCATAATACCAAGATCAGATCATGCATTGCGTGCAATTCCACGTTTCATCATAGTCAGTGTAGCTATATTATCAGCTCAGAATTTGCAGTTCCAATATACAAATATAATTCCTCACCAAATGAACAAAGAAGATGAGCATTAGTAATAAAACTTGAACTCATAATCACAACTATTACCCTATCAGTCATATAAGTTGCAGCTTGTTCCGAATCAAGATACTAAGACACAGTCTAAATTAAAATAGAATGAAATAGTTGCGCTCAAAGTGCCACACTTACCTTGTCATTTACATCACAAAATTTCAACCTCTCCGTGAAGATGGAGTCGCCATTGCTCACCTTAAACTGGTGCGAACCAATCTGCAAGAAGAAGCGATAGCCGCACATAGTCACGCACCAGTCCACGCCCACAGCCAAACCCTAGCGCAAAATGAAAGATTCGGGCCAAATGGAGGAGACGTTTCTGGTTGGTTGGTGGATCACCTGTGAGTCACGGAGAAGGCACGGATAGACCCGACGAGAGGAAAGGAACCCAGCGTTTCATCTCTGCCCGAGATTTCTGGATCTAAGCCCCGATGGCAACGGCATGAGGCGTGGGGAAGGGGAGGTGGCGGCGGTAGCGTGAGGCTTGGCAATAGCGTAAGCCGCCCTAGGGCGGGGTGGGGAAGGGCGTTCGCCGTCGGACTCCAGCGCGGCACCCAGCATCTCAACTTCGGCTAGGATTTCCAGATCTGAGCCCCTGTGGCGGCGAGGTGAGGCGTGGGGAAGGGGAGGCGGCGGCGGTAGCGTGAGGCGTGGCAACAGCGTAAGGTGCCCTAGGCTTGGGTGGGGAAGGGCGTTCGCTGTCGGCCTCGAGTGAGGCGACGACGACGTTAGGCGTGGCGGCGGCGTGCGGCATGCGTCGGCTTTGTGTGCTGAAGGGGTAGAGGAGAGAGGGGTTGGAGATTGGAGAGGATGGCGTGGCGACAGGAGGAGTTTTTTTTGCGCTCAGAAAAATCAGATGCGACGAGGAGGCCCACCTGGCGCACGTTTTTAAGTGAGAAGCGGGAGTGGAAGAATGGATCAAGCACCAACTCATACTTTTAAGGAGTGTATATATATAATATTTAGTTGGACGTCTCATTGTAGTATATCGTACATTGCACTCCTGTCTTTTCATGTTATTTATCTCTTTTCGTTTCAAGAATCTCATTAGATGTATATGCACTTGGGAACACCACCAGATACAAGATGGGAGTTTTGCAGACTACAAGTGGCACGATAGACGGCCAACTGGCCAATCCAACTGTGACAACCCGTGTAGTTACTATCTTAGGTAATAATACTAATATTTAATTATTACCTAACAAAACAGAATAAATTCCTGTTTTATTGAATAATAGCCACATCAAAGTGTTGTAGCAGAACAATAACTAGAGATAGTATAATATTATTACAATACCATCACAATGCAAAGCTAAAGTCTTTGACAAGGCCATAATCACTTGAATATTACAACACTGGGAGATAGAAATAGTACTGACTAATAATTATATAAGTATTGAAGCTAATAGATGGCGTCAACATAAAATTCTAGGGATCTTGTAGATGACTACCGGCCACCTTCTACTTCTCCCAACTTCCGTAAGAGACCTCCGTCTTGTACGCCTCATACTTCGGACCGATTTTGCTCCCTTTGGTAAATTTGTCCTCAGCGTAGACCTCAGCATAACCCTATAGATCGTCGTATTGACTAACCTCTAACAAGGAGGATTAATAACAAGGGTATGTACAAAAATACTCAGCAAGTAGTCATAGCAAATATGCAACTCCATACTCAACATCATCAGATCAAATCCATATCTCTTCTCATCATCATTCGTAAAATAAGTTTTTAAGTTCCAAAATTTTTATGATTTTAGTTTGTGAAGTTACTAGTCACTTGTATTCAGAGAAAAGTCCCCTATAGGATTTTGTAGCCTCCAGTACAGGAGACAGGTGTGAATTCATGGTTTATTTAGCGCTGCACAGGTTTGTATCGCTTTACCCATAGCCACCCTGATGTTGACTGCAATAGGTTCTACTACCATAGAAAGGGTCATCACAGACGGTTCAAAATCATCATCATAGACGGTTTCTGACGTGTCTGAATTTATGTGTTTCTGATAACAGGTGGCTATCACAGACAGCTCTTGAACCGTCTGTGATAAGATACAATACAGATGGTTTTCGTTAAGAACCATCTGTGATAACCTAATATCACATATGGTTCTAGTTAATAACTGTCAATGATAGTCTATTATGATTAATGGTTCTAGTTAAGAACCATCTGTGATTGCGTTCTAGCATCCTCATAAATAGGCCTCCTTTAGTTCATCAATATTCTATAATTGTGCTACCTAACAGCGCAATCAGAGAATGTAGATGAACCAAAGCAGACCTATTTATGGGAACAAGATCATCGTGCAATAAACTTTGTTGCCATATCTTCACCCTGCAATAGAACATGAATTTCAATAAGGAATAAAATCCTAGCCATCCATCAATCAACACAAGGACTAAGGCATCAACAATTAATTTTCACACGCACGAGCATCAAGATTGTCATGGCCAAAATTTTAGATAGAGGATATATCACCGGTAATGAGGGAGAGGCAGTGGCAGCATCACCGTTGTGTCACAACGGTGGCACTGCACACACTTAGGACAAGACTGTCTTGTGCAGTATGAACTGTGGCTTTACAACTAGAGGCGAAGGAGCTCACGGTGGTAGTCAGCGTCATCGAGGGGACGGGGCACTTCGGTTTGGGGGAGGAGGCAGGAATAAGGAGTGGACAAACTAGGAGCAGTAGGAAATGTGTCCTCATCAGTGTTGGTTCTTAGAATGAAATTGGGGGAAGGGAGGGAGGGAGTAATAAGGGGCGAGAGGTGGGAAGAGACCGGTGCCTGCCATTCGATGCAGAGAGAATGGATGGGTGAGATCAAAATCCTAGGAGAGATGCCACGGATTACTGATGTATCATTAACATAGATGGTTCAAATTAAAAACTGCCTGTGATGTATGCTAACATCACAGATGATTTTTAATCCTAATCGTCTGTGATAATATCATAGACAATTTGAAACAAAAACCGTCTGTAATAAGTACAGACATCACAGACGGTTTTTATTTTGAACCGTCTATGATATTACCATAGACAGTTTGGAATAAAAACCGTCTATGGTAACTTTATCACTGACGGTTTACGTTGAATCGTCTATGATGGGGCATCCAGTATAACCCTTTTTGTAGTAGTGTTCATTCGTATTTCCTTATATACGATGCTCAAGTCAGAGTTCAGAACATTTTCTTTACTTTAGTGTATTATAACTCTACCCAGTTATCATGATATTAACTCCCATGCTGAGGGGGCTTTTCCATCACCCGACACGTGCTAGAGAGGCATATCTATCACCTAGCACCCACCTTAGGGGTTATCACTTTGCTAATTGTGTGTTAAGGAGGCTTTTTCATCACCTGACACGTGTTAGGGAGGCATATCCATCACCCAACACCCACCATGGGTATTGCCCTACTTGATCTTATCTAGTCTCGCATGCTCAAATGGGGTGTATAATAAATTTCAATAGAGTAACATATTCTACCCTTCCTAAATGGGACCATGGCCGATGCGATAATACGGCTCATACACGAGCGAAAGTTAGTTTGCCCTTTTATTATAACTATATGTAAAGGGTCGCAAAACACGCTCCTTTTCTTTTCCTGACATGGGCACCCTCCATGCACTTATTATTTACCAGTAGGACAGTGGCTTCTCCAACTCCCTAACTTGTCATGTTCATCATCATTAATCTCAAACACATATTTACCATTATTATTATCATGCATGTGACTTCTTTCATAAATTCATTTTATGTAGGGAGTGATATTAATCTAGTAAAAAAATTTACATGAAATTACTCTAATACAATGATTAAAGACATGCTTGCCTAGGTTTTGGTAGCAGGTGAAAGTTTCAGGATGTTTATATGAATAACTTCTCCCTAACCCAGTTTGTTGCCTGTAGTTAATATGATTTAATTTATGGACATATAAAAATATGTTACATTGAGGTGTCTCTATGGTGACCTCCTGTCGATTCACAATCTACAACGGTGTTTGTATTTAAATCCCAATTTTTTTACACTTATTGTTGATTGCTATTTTCGTTGATGTGAAATTTTTTTACATTAATAATTTAGTGCTAGGATTAATTAATTGTCACCGAACAGATATTGTCTTTGCATATTTATGTATACACGTGTGCATGTGGGTGGATATTTATACATAAATGGGTGTATACATGTTTATATATATACATATATATTATTAAATGCTATTTTCTTTTTCTCTTTTTCTTTTCTTTTTTTTATTTTCCTTTTTATCTCCTTTTTTCCTCCCTTGGCTTGGCCCAGCGAGCCTTGGCCCACAACCTGCCAACACTCCCTCTCCCTTTCTTCCTTATATATATATATCTCTCTCTCCATCCTCATGCTACCTCCCTCATTTACTCATCTCCCACCGACAACGTCACCATCTCATCACCGCCTCCCTCCCTCCCTCTTCGGCCTCCCCCTCTCTTGCCTCCGACCAACAACCACCGGCCTCCGAACAACCCCATCGCCAGACACCACCCTCCTCCACTGGATCCGGTGCTGCTGTGCCGGCCGTGGTGCTGCACGGCTTCAATCACCTACAGATCTACTGGCCTCCCCCAGTTTCACTCGACTTCTACCACGGCACCACTACCCTGATCCACTCATGGCACCGCCTTCTCCGGCTCCTGGGCACCACCTGCTTCTACACACTCTCCTCCCTATCCAGCTCCCATCTTGGCCCCCCTCACTAGCTGTCCTGACTTTGGCATTTCGGGTCCGAGTGCCTTCACTACCCCTCTCTAAGCCCCTCCGATTTACTTTAAGTTTTCTTTTCTCTTTTGATTTACTTTCGATTTGTTGATTGTATTACTTCGATTTGTCAGTAAATTGGGGTGAGTATGATGGTGAGGTGGTGCTTCGGCTATGGCCCACTACGATAGGGCTTAGGGCCTCGTCGTGCGCTGAGAAGCATGGTGGAGTGCCGCCGGGTGTGGCGATGGCCGGTGCTGAGCAAGCCAAGGCCAAACCTTTGGTATACTCTACTTCTTTTATCTTCTAGCTTACTTCCATTGCTCTAGCCTATATGCAGATGCTATGCTCTCGTGTGATGCTTGTGGATTGTACTTGTGCGGTTGTGATCCTATTGTGGTGGTGAGGGTTTGCGCATACCAGTTGGTGCTCCTACCATTGTGATGTGAGTTCAGGTGAGAATGGTAGAAACTAGATGTCGGGACCCCGGATTTCCGAACCCGGACCCTCTGTGTAATACCGCACTAGTACCAGATCAAAGCTAGTGCACACAGTTAAACAGAAATGATTCATAACCAACAACGCATTAGTACAATATTAAAGAGTACTGACCAACAGGTCTCATTATTACATTTGGGGTTTCAAGACCCCGCACAATCATAAAACACAGCGGAAGCAAAATAAATCCAGTGGAGACCCATCAATACGCCACAGGCAATTGACTGGGGAAGCGCGACCTAGAACTCCTGGAATCCTTCGTCGAATCCACCCGTGAAGTAGTCGTAGTCTCCTTCTTGGGCTTCGTATTCCTCTGAATATTATATTTTGAGTGCAGCATGTGAGTACATAAAGTACTCCGCAAGTCTTGGGAAAAATGCAATAGATGCAAGGCTTGACAAAGGAAGGCTATATGGTTCTTTTGCACAAAGCAACGTTTTAATTTTAATTACTACTAATTATTTTTGAAGGCATCAATTTAATAAAGTAAATGTTTTAACAGAACTATCATTAACTTTATAGTGAAGGTTCCATCTACCAACACTAGCTAAACAATTACAATTGATCAAGTTTAAAACTGCGGGTTCCATCCACCCTCTCTGGCTCCAACTGCCAGGATACCCTTCCGAGAGTTCCCTCCACTCTCGGAGTAAAAACTTTGATTTTAAAAACCAAAACCAAAAATCTGCCATGTGAATGCATTCCTTGCCGCCCTTGACCGTGGGCACGGCTATTCGAATAGTTTGACACTCTGCAGAGGTTGTACAACTTTACCCCCAAGAGATAAATTATCTTAACAGTCACCACGCTCCCTTTGGCATGAGACACAGATAAATTATCACAAAGTCTTTACCTCACTCTAGACTAGCTAGACACCACCCGCTGAGGTTTCACCGCAGAAGGGTTAAATCTGCCCAATCCGAAGCTCCCTTTTGCGCCATATGAGTACAGTAAATCACTGTCCCTCACTACGAATAACCAGTAAATCCCTGGCACCCACTTTCCACTGGTGGCACCTAAACTAGACTATCATGAGTTAATCAGCTAGGTCGTACCCATATAGACGTAGGGTTGTACGGTAGTGCTCAGTCTGGACAAACACAAGCATCGGTCCTTAGTTGACTAGGGTGGAACATACACTTTACAAGATCTCGTGCTTGCCGCACCAATCCAAACCAACCATCCACCCTAATCTAAACCAATTTCCACATTTTATTTTATTTTAAAGGATCAGTGGCAACTCCAATCACCACTAGACTTATAAACACAAGGTTATTACAACAAATCATAATTTCCCATTTTCAAGATTTCAAAAGTATTAATTAGCGACTAAGCATTATACTACCATTCTATTATTCACGAATAATTATAATACTCTCATTAATGAGACAAAGGAAATTCTAGGGTAACAAAGGTACATGGCATTCAACTTCAATTGAGGGCATAACAAAGTTGGATTAACTAATACCCTAAGATTAGAACTAATGTTTTATGTAAATAGCAATGCACATAATTTAAAATAATTAAAACATTTCAAAATCATAGGTTCAAGATGATCAAAGGAGACTTGCCTTCTTGCACGCTCTCTAGGTCTTCCTGCTGCAGAGCAACAAAACAAATAAATACAAAAACAAATTCAAATAAAATTCAAAAATTCAAATAGAGACCATAATTGGATAGATTATGATTTTAGATGAATTTAGAAATTTGAATGGCTGAATTTGGAGTTAAAATGAGAATGTTATGCTCATTTGAAAATCTCAGTTTGAATAAATCCAGAAATTATTAAATTTCTAACAAGTGGGGCCCACTGGCAGTACATAAATGTTAATATTTTATTTTATTATTTTATTCTGAGTCTATGATAGGTGGGACCCACTTGACAGTGAGCCCACTGGCCCTGCCTCTGAGATGTGGGACCCCTCTGGGCTCTGGGCCCAGATGTCAGTGGAGAGCGCAGACGGGTGGGGCCCAGACGCTAGTGACCAGCGCAGACGGGCGGCCGCTGACGGGTGGGGCCCATCTGTCAGCGCGAAAAGAAAAGAATGGCTCAACCTCAGCGTGCGGAGCCGGGGCTCGAACGCGCGCCGAGGGAACCGGGGGGAGGAAGGAATAGCGCTGCTAGCCAGTCGGTCGAGGAGGCGTTGCCTACCCATACAGGGTAGGTAATCCCTTTGAGGTACCTGCTGGAGGGGGGCCGGGCAGCAGTGGACGGAGGCAGTGGCGCCGGCGGCGAGGGGTGGCCGGAGAGGTTCTGGTGATGCCCAAAATGCGATCCCGGTGCGGAGGCGGTGCTGGTGGAGGGGTCAGCAGGGTCCGGTGACTAGCGGGGACGGCCGGCGACGAGGAAGAGCGGCGGCGCAGCACGGGTCCTCCGGTGCGACGATGCTCCGGCGGCGGGGAGGGGTGGCCGAGGTCTCGGGGAGGTTCGCACGGGCACGGGGGTGCTCGGAGTGGCGGTGGCGGGCTCCGGGGAGGTCCGAGGCGGCGGGGATTGCTCGCCGGAGTGCGGCGGAGCTCGGGGAGAGAGGGAGCACGATGGCGGAGTGCTGCGGGGCTCGAGAGAGAGAGAGCGGAGGGCAGTGGGCGGTGGTGCGGAGGGAGGCGGAGCCTAGGGGGTATTTATAAGGGCGGAGGGGGAGCAGGGGTGCGGCAATTGCTCGCCGGTGTTGGCGGCCGGAAAAGGAAGGGAGAGGGGAGGGAAGGAAATAGGGGGGCGCAGAAAGAAAGAGGGCGCGGCAGTTCGGGGATTTGGTCGCGGCGGGGCTCGGGGTTTCCAAAACCGGGGAGAGCCGGGGAAGGAAAGGAGGGGATCCGCGGGGAATCGGTCACCGGCGCAAGAAAGGAAAGAAAGGAGAGAAGAAGGAAAGCGGTGGCGCGAAGAAGGGGAAGACCCTGACAGGCGGGGCCCGCGCGTATTGAGAGAGAGAGGGAAGTGAGCGGGCGGCGCGGATGAAGCCACGTGGCTCGACGGGAGGATCGGGCGGCGGGTGCATGCGCGAGCGGCTGACAGCCGGGGCCCAGGGGCAGAGAGAGGAGGAGAGAGGGAGGCGCGGGGTGACCGACGGGCCGGGCCCGCTTGGCGGAGGGAGAGGGGGAGAGCGGCCGGATTGGGCCGAGTGGCGACGTGGGCGGTTCTGGACCGTCCACGCGTCGGCTGGAGGGAGGGTTTTGGATTTTTTTTTTTAGAATTGGATTTTTATTTTCAGAAAAGGCTAGAAAATTATTTAGGCCTCAGAAAAATATGAAAATACCTCCAAAAATTCCAGAAAAATTCACAGAAGCTCCTGGAGATATTTTCGACTAAATAAAATTATTTGCAACTACTGTTGGTATTTAATTTTCATATTTTAAAATACTTTTTAAATTTTAAAAATAGGTTTTAAACTCCAGAAAATCCAGAAAATCAAATAAAAGCCAAATAAAGTCCAAATACTTTAAAATAATTAATTTGAATTTAAATTTTTTTAGAAAGCCAATTTTGGGATGTTACAAACCTACCCCCCTTAAAAAGAATCTCGACCCCGAGATTCGGACGGACTGGGAAAAAGATTAGGGAACTCTGCTCTTAGATCCTCTTCACGCTCCCAAGTTGCTTCTGACTCGGAGTGGTTGCTCCACTGCACCTTAAAGAACCTGATGACTTTGCTTCGCGTACGACGCTCTGCTTCATCCGATATCTTGACTGGGTACTCTGGATAGGTTAAGTCCTCTTTCAAGTCCACTTCATCTAGAGGCATCTGTTCTTCTAGCACTCTGAGATATTTTCTTAGTTGAGACACATGAAAGACGTCGTGCACCTTTGACAACTGAGGTGGAAGTTTCAACTGATAAGCAACTTCTTTCCCTTTTTTGCCGTAACAGGGAATGGTCCAATAAATCTAGGAGCAAGCTTCCCACTAACTCCAAAACGTCTCATTCCCTTGAGGGGTGAAACTTTCAGATAAACATGATCTCCAGGTACAAACTCTAATGTTCTTCGACGATTGTCCGCGTAGCTTTTCTGTCTGGTTTGAGCTGTTTTTAATCTGTCCTGGATCAGGCGAACTTGTTCCTCCGCCTGTTTCAACACATCTGGTCCAAACACTTGTCCTTCTCCTGTTTCTTTCCAATACAACGGTGTCCTGCATTTTCTGCCATACAAAGCTTCAAACGGAGACATTTGTAAGTTGGATTGATAACTGTTGTTATAGGAAAATTCTGCATAGGGCAAACTTCGATCCCAATTAGTCTTGTCAGCTAGGACACAAGCTCTCAACATGTCCTCCAAAATTTGATTTACCCTTTCTGTTTGACCATCTGTTTGCGGATGATATGCTGTGCTGAAATTTAGATTGGTGCCCAAAAGTCCGTGTAGCTTCTGCCAAAATCTTGAGGTGAATTGAGATCCTCGATCTGACACAATCTTCTTTGGAACTCCATGTAAACACACTATTCTTGACATATACAACTCTGCGAGTCTATCCCCAGAGTATGTGGTCTTTACTGGAATGAAATGGGCGACTTTTGTCAGACGGTCCATAATAACCCAAATCGAATCATGCCCTAATTTTGTTCTCGGTAATCCGGTTATGAAATCCATTCCAATTTTTTCCCATTTCCACTCAGGTATCTATAAGGGTTGTAAAAGTCCGGCAGGTCTCTGATGTTCAGCTTTAATCCGCTGGCACACATCACACAAAGCTACATATTCTGCAATCTCTCTTTTCATACTTGACCACCAATACCTTTCTTTGAGATCTTGGTACATCTTTGTACTCCCAGGGTGAATTGAATATCTAGATTCATGGGCTTCCTTCAGAATTAATTCCATTATTTCTTTCTTTTCAGGTACAATAATTCCTTTCCCAAACCATATGATACCTTCTTCATCTTCTGAAAATCCTGGTGCTTTTCCTTTTTTCATGTTTTCCTTAATTTCCTTGGCATACTTATCCTCCTTTTGAGCTGTCTTGATCTGGTCCTCTAGAGTTGGTTGAACCTCTAAAGTTGCAGGAATCCTTCCTCTACTACTTCCAAATGGAGCTGCTGGAATTCTTCTTGAAGTGCAGGCATACTGTCCTTTATCCACAACTTATTACAGTAACTCTTTCTGCTCAAGGCATCAGCTACTACATTGGCCTTTCCTGGATGATAATGTATTCCAACATCATAATCTTTTATTAACTCAAGCCATCTCCTTTGCCTCATATTGAGATCGGGCTGAGTAAATATATACTTCAAACTTTTGTGATCCGTGTAGATCTCACAACGATTACCGATCAAATAATACCTCCATATTTTTAGAGCATGCACAACGGCAGCAAGCTCTAAATCATGGGTTGGATAGTTTCCTTCATGGGGTCGCAACTGCCTTGAAGCATAGGCTACTACCTTTCCCTCTTGCATCAGAACACAGCCTAGTCCTTGCCTTGATGCATCACAAAAGACTTCAAAATCCTTTCTAATATCCGGAAGTGTCAACACTGGAGAAGAAGTTAGCCTCTTCTTTAGCTCCTGAAAACTATCCTCACACAATTTACTCCATTCAAACTTCTTTTCCTTCTTTAGCAACTGGGTGAGAGGTCTTGCAAGCTTGGAGAAACCTTCAATAAAGCGACGATAATAACCGGTCAATCCCAAAAAGCTTCTGATCTCAGATACTGACTTTGGTTGTGTCCAATTGAGCACATCATTTACTTTATCAGGGTCTACGGACACTCCTCCTGCAGAAATCACATGTCCCAAGAAAGCCACTTTCTTCAACCAAAACTCACACTTATTAAACTTGGCATACAACTGGTGTTCTCTGAGTTTTTCCAAAACTATCCTCACATGTTCTGCATGCTCTTCCTCATCCCGGGAGTATATCAAAATATCATCAATGAACACAACCACAAACTTATCCAAATATTCCATGAACATCTTATTCATCAGGTTCATAAAATATGCGGGTGCATTGGTTAGGCCAAAAGACATCACTGTATACTCATACAATCCATAACGAGTAGCAAATGCTGTCTTGGGTATGTCTTCTAGTCTTATCTTCAGTTGATGATAACCTGATCGAAGATCAATCTTGGAGAAGACACATGATCCTTTCAACTGATCAAACAGATCATCTATTCGGGGCAAAGGGTACTTGTTCTTAATGGTCACATCATTCAAGGATCGATAATCCACACACATGCGAAGACTACCATCCTTCTTCTTCACTAGAAGTACTGGTGCTCCCCAGGGTGAAGTACTTGGTCTTACAAAACCCTTCTCATGTAGTTCCTGAACTTGCTTCTTAACTTCTGCCAAGTCATTTGCAGGCATACGATAAGGTCTCTTGGAGATTGGAGCTGTATCAGGTACTAGGTTGATAACAAACTCAATTTCTCTGTCTGGTGGCATTCCGGGTAAATCTTCAAGAAATACATCTGGATATTCACATACTATAGGCACCTTTTCCAAAGTTACCTCCTTCAAGTTGTTCAACCCACACCTATTCTGAGAAGATGTGTTTGACTTGTACCTTACTTGGATTCCATCCGAGTTGGTAATAGTAACAGCACGATCGGCACAATCTATCTGTCCTTTATACTTGGTTAACCAATCCATACCAAGTATTACATCTAAGCTCTTGGAATCTATTATAATAAGATTCGCTAAAAACTTTACTCCATTTATATCTACAGTTGCGCTAGGGCAAACTGTGTTAATCCTCATTTCCTTTCCAGGGGATTGGACTAGCATAGGGTTCTTAAGCAAACGCGCATCCCAATTATATCTTTCAACAAAATCTTTTGACACAAAAGAATGCGAAGCTCCAGAATCAAATAATGCTGATGCAGGTACTGAGTTGACAAGAAACTTACCCAGAACTACGTCGGGTGCATCCTGGGCTGCCTCCGCGGTGACATGGTTAAGATGTCCTTTGCTCATTGCCTGCGGAGTCCTTGGAGTTTGTGGTGCCCCACGGCCTTGTCCTGCAGTTGGAGCTCGCGCTGGTGTAGTCCCCAAGTTGAAACGAACAGGGGTCACAGCTGGGCGCTTTTGGGGACAGTTGCTGGCATAATGCCCCATGTTCTTGCAGTTGAAGCACTGCACTCCTGCCGCTGAAGTCATGTTCTGCTGTGGTTGGCCACCATTGCCTGTTCGGGGAGCTTGCAGATTTGGATGAGGTCCAGCAAATGGAGTCCTTGGCACACTTGACTCTGAGGGTCTATGAAACTGGGGTGGATTGGGATGATATCGAGAGCTGCTTGCTCCCTGCTGAGCTTGAAACCTCCTCTTCCTAGTTTCATACAGTTGATGCTGAGCATCTTCTTGTATGAAGGCCTTGTTCACCATGTGCTGGAAGGTGGGGTAATCATTAGACACCAACTGCACTTTGAGGTTGGGATCAAGTCCCTGCATGAACCTCCAAATCTTCGTTGCCTCCGATGCGACATCTTCTGACGCATACCTGGACAGTTGGGTGAACTTGTTCAGGTATTCCGAGACACTGAGGTTTCCTTGCTGCAGTTGATAGAATTCCCTTTTCTTCATTTCCATTACTCCCGTAGGAATATGAGCAGTGTGGAAAGCCTCCACAAATTCATCCCAGGTGATTGCTTGTATATTTTGATGGGCGGCGCAGTAATTTTCCCACCAATTAGCAGCAATTCCCTTAAGTTGGTGGGCAGCATACAACACCTTTTCATGATCATTACACTGAGCTAAGATCACTTTTTCTCCACATCCTTGATCCAGTCATTGGCCTCCAATGGATCCACTGAACCAGCACATGTAGGAGGTCTGGTCCTCATGAACTCTCCCAACTTAAACTGGGGTGCTTGGTTTGGGGCCTGCGGGGCTTGTTGCACTTGGTTCTGGGCCAGGGCTTGGAGTAGTTGCAATTGCATGGCCATCATCTGCTCCAGGTTAGGGGCTTGAGCAGGAGGTGGTGGAATGTTGTTGTCTGGCTGATTGTTGGCGTCACGGCTGTTGCCAGGGTTGCTCCTTGTGTTCACCATCTGAAGCGGTTTCCAGGGTTAGCAAAAGGTAAGAGGGAACTAGCATAGGTAAGAGATTAGGGGAAACTAATAACATCCAACCCAACACACAAGAAATAAGCAAGCAACAACTTAGAGGAAACTTTCATTGAAATCAAGATAGTTTTATCAATGGATGTACCACAAGTGCACATAGGCTTGGTACAGTCCATCTAGCACACTAAAACATAATAAAGCGTTCTAAGAACGTGGACATTTATTTGGGTACTACTGACTCAACCGACTACTAATCCTCCAAGAAGAAGCGCTCCTCGGGGTCCTCCTCCGGATCCTCCTCCGGGTCCTCCTCTGGGTCCTCCTAGCGTTCGTTCACGTGGTGTCTCGAACAATCACACTCGGCTGAGGCGCGAGGACGGGAACGGTTACGACTGGAGGTAGTCGACCGGGAACGAGAGCGGGAGCGGAAAAGTCTGCGCCTCTTGCTGGGTTCGCCGATGTCGATGTCGGGTAGAGGACTCGGACGTCACACCTTCTTGCGTGCTGTGAGCCTAGTGCAGAGTCCCGAAAGTCGAGCCGGTGCCTGGTTGTTGGGGACGACAACTGGTACGGGTGAGGACGACGTGTAGTCAGCTGCAGCTCAGAGACGTCCCAGCTCGAACTCTGCTGCCTGACTCTAGCGAAGCTGGGGCCGAAGAGTGTCGGAGTGCTGGTAGCTGGAAGTGAGCAGCATCCGCAGCTGTCCAATCTCATCCAAGGCTCTAGCGTAGGTGACTGCTATCGCCTGGGTGAGCTGCACCTGGTGCGAAAGTCGAGGATCATCAGCTGGAATGTCAAAGGGCTCAGGGTACCTCTGTCCTGCTCGAGGAGTGATGAAGAAGCAAAAGGGTGACTGATGAACAGCCTCCTTGTGAAGATGGCACAAGTCAGCTATGGCGAGGTGAGCTGCATCCTGGATAGCATCGTAACAGCGGGTCCGGGGATGCTCGATGGGGTATGTGTGGGAATTGAATTCCACATCCCGTGCATACAGGAATACCTCCATCGTTCAAGAATTCCGATCCAGGATCCGAGTCTTCCGCCCCCTAAAGATAGATGGCTGGCGATACTCCAGGCATTGCATAAGCTGCCGAAGAAGGCTAGCCAATGCTCCAACACTCTCGTCATGCGAGTAGTAGTCCCACGACCTAGCAGAGGATGAACCGGCCATCTACAAAGTTGAAATAGAACAGATTAGTAAAAGTTTTAATAAGTGAATTTTAAAGACAAGAATGAGATACTAAGTAAGAAAAGAGTAGAAGCAAGGGAGCTTATATATATTTTTAACATACTCTTTTTATAAATCGAAGTCCTTAGGGTTTTACCATTCTAATCTAGGTCTCGTTCTACAGTCAAATTGGCTCTGATACCACCTTTGTCGGGACCCCGGATTTCCGAACCCAGACCCTCTGTGTAATACCGCACTAGTCCCAAATCAAAGCTAGTGCACACAGTTAAACAGAAATGATTCATAACCAACAACGCAATAGTACAATATTAAAGAGTACTGACCAACAGGTCTCATTATTACATTTGGGGTTTCAAGACCCCGCACAATCATAAAACACAGCGAAAGCAAAATAAATCCAGTGGAGACCCATCAATATGCCACAGGCAATTGACTGGGGAAGCGCGACCTAGAACTCCTGGAATCCTTCGTCGAATCCACCCGTGAAGTAGTCGTAGTCTCCTTCTTGGGCTTCGTATTCCTCTGAATATTATATTTTGAGTGCAGCATGTGAGTACATAAAGTACTCCGCAAGTCTTGGGAAAAATGCAATAGATGCAAGGCTTGACAAAGGAAGACTATATGGTTCTTTTGCACAAAGCAACGTTTTAATTTCAATTACTACTAATTATTTTTGAAGGCATCAATTTAATAAAGTAAATGTTTTAACAGAACTATCATTAACTTTATAGTAAAGGTTCCATCTACCAACACTAGCTAAACAATTACAATTGATCAAGTTTAAAACTGCGGGTTCCATCCACCCTCTCTGGCTCCAACTGCCAGGATACCCTTCCGAGAGTTCCCTCCACTCTCGGAGTAAAAACTTTGATTTTAAAAACCAAAACCAAAAATCTACCATGTGAATGCATTCCTTGCCGCCCTTAACCGTGGGCACGGCTATTCGAATAGTTTGACACTCTGCAGAGGTTGTACAACTTTACCCCCAAGAGATAAATTATCTTAATAGTCACCACGTTGCCTTTGGCATGAGACACAGATAAATTATCACAAAGCCTTTACCTCACTCTAGACTAGCTAGACACCACCCGCTGAGGTTTCACCGCAGAAGGGTTAAATCTGCCCAATCCCTGTCCCTCACTGTGAATAACCAGTAAATCCCTGGCACCCACTTTCCACTGGTGGCACCTAAACTAGACTATCATGAGTTAATCAGCTAGGTCGTACCCATATAGACTTAGGGTTGTACGGTTGTGCTCAGTCTGGACAAACACAAGCATCGGTCCTTAGTTGACTAGGGTGGAACATACACTTTACAAGATCTCGTGCTTGCCGCACCAATCCAAACCAACCATCCACCCTAATCTAAACCAATTTCCACATTTTATTTTATTTTAAAGGATCAGTGGCAACTCCAATCACCACTAGACTTATAAACACAAGGGGATCCGCGGGGAATCGGTCGCCGGCACAAGAAAGGAAAGAAAGGAGAGAAGAAGGAAAGCGGTGGCGCGAGGAAGGGGAAGACCCTGACAAACGGGGCCCGCGCGCATTGAGAGAAAGAGGGAAGTGAGCGGGCGGCGCGGATGAAGCCACGCAGCTCGGAGGGAGGATCGGGCGGCGGGTGCGGGCGCAAGCGGCTGACAGCCGGGGCCCAGGGGCAGAGAGAGGAGGAGAGAGGGAGGCGCGGGGTGACCGACGGGCTGGGCCCGCTTGGCGGAGGGAGAGGGGGAGAGTGGCCGGATTGGGCCGAGTGGCGACGTGGGCGGTTCTGGACCGTCCACACGTCGGCTGGAGGGAGGGTTTTGGATTTTTTATTTTAGAATTTGATTTTTATTTTCAGAAAAGGCTATGAAATTATTTAGGCCTTAGAAAAATATGAAAATACCTCCAAAAATTCCAGAAAAATTTACAGAAGCTCCTGGAGATATTTTGGACTAACTAAAATTATTTCTAACTACTGTTGGTATTTAATTTTCATACTTTAAAATACTTTTTAAATTCTAAAAATAGGTTTTAAACTCCAAAAAATCCAGAAAATCAAATAAAAGCCAAATAAAATCCAAATACTTTAAAATAATTAATTTGAATTTAATTTTTTCCAGAAAGCCAATTTTGGGATGTTACACTAGAGGCTTATGGAGGCACCTTGCTTGCTGGTCGAGGGCTAGATGTTCTAGTGTGGATGATGTTGGTGCCCAGGGTTGTAGTTCCTTCACAGCTCTCCCAGGGTTTGGGTCGGCTTCTTCTTGGCAGCCCCTAGGCTAGGTCTCAGTTGATTCTTGGCTGCTGAACCGCTGTGGTCATGGTTCCCTCCTTTTCTATTTTTTGCAACTCCTCTTGAATGTTGCCTCCTCCTAGGTTTACCGTCCCCTTTTGCTTGCCCCTCCTCCTCCTGGCACCTTTTTCTCCTCTGGCCTAGCTGTTGAGCTCCACCTCTCCTTCTTCCTCTCGGTTGACTTGGGGGATTTTGGGGAAATGGAGTGGATCTAGGGAAAGGGGGAGTGTGGTGCTGCTGTGGCTCGGTTGTGGCAATGGTCGCTAGTCGTGGGTGAAAATAGGCTCTCTCTCTCTCTCTCTTCTTCTGGTTGCTCTCACCTTATCCCCTTCCCTATGATGCCTCTGTTATGTGTCTACACTAGGGCTTTCACTGTGCAAAGGGGATTAGTTTTGGGTACTTGGGTAAAAATCATTTTTACTAGGTTGGCTTGCAGTGAAAAAGGAATTGGGAAAGGATTTAGGTATATTGTTAACACCGGATGATGAGACCTTATGGTTGTGAGAGGTGTTGACTAGCCCTGGATGGTTTGGTATCTCAATGAGCGAAATACCTATTTCGATAACCCAACGAGGGTTCTGACAGCAATCTGCCTTTCAATTTCTTCTTCTATTTAGTCTCATGTTACTGGTTTTCTTCGCAATTTAATAATTCTTGTTGCTCCAGCTTAGCAATATTGATGTAATTGTAATGTAATTATTTATATTTTGGAGATGATTATTTTGATTGAGATCGAGAATTGTAATTAATGTAATTTGAATTGTTAAATGATGTAATATGGATTGTTAATATTTTATTTGTAAAACAATTTTAATTATTGTTTGATTGATGTAATTATTTGCTGTAAAAGGGACTGAGAAAATTTTACTTGATATGCATTAGTCGAAATCATGCTGAGATGTATTCATAACTGAAATTTATAAATTGAAATGGCTTGTAATTTGTAATTTGTTTTGTCCTTTCGTGTGTTTATATTAATTCAGACTACTCTGCATTTAAAGAAAAAGGCTCTCGTGCAATTACTTTAATTAGTTGCTTTATTAATTACATTTAGTCGTGATTTGTCGTTTAGAACGAATTAGAAAATACGGATCCTTTACCAACACTGCCTTGCAGTCCAAGAATGCAAAGAATGCAAGCTGTATTCACATACTGCAAGTTTCATCCGAATCAGCGTCCTCCAGTTCCTATGCATGAAATTGATTCAATTTTTTTCGAGGAGCACGACATTAACTCCGATAGTGTCTGGAACTTAACGGTCTCAACGACTGTCCTCATGCATATATTTGCATAACCATCTTATTGTTTCCTCTTTAAAGCACAATAATTTTCGTGACTTGTTAGAAGATACTATTTTGTACATATTATGTGGACAAAAAGAAAAATAATGCACAAACATGGTACATTCTAAAACTTATTCAATTATATAGGCATACGTCATGCTGTTGTAAGTGAGTGACTTTTTAAATGGCCTTTTAGTTGGTTTGTGCAACGCGCGCTTGATCTACAATTCGGAATGGCCCATAATGAGGTTGAATTTTAAAACAGGATTATTATAACAGTATATATATAGAAGTACATTGCCCGTATATAATACATGGAAACTTACAAAATTATGGTATTTCCTCTCAAATTTGTGACATTTCATTACATGCTTACAATCTAATAGAAATCCCACTCAGATCCGCAGAAATGCGCGGGTAGTTAACCTAGTATAACCTATTCGTTTGTAATGATCAATCAAGGATGTGCATTGTAATTGTATCAATCTCTTCTAGTTCGAAATTAGTCAGGGGAATGATCATGCATGTACCACTGCATCTTGGGTGTTGGTGATATCGAGTGCTGATCTTGTTCTTCTAAAAAGGAACCGAGTGGTACGTGTCTGTCTGTTCGAAATGGAGTAACACCGACAAATCTCTGTAGGTTAGGTTATTGACTACAAAACAAGATTTATGGTTAAGCCACGTCAGCAAGTAATTAATAGTCATTACATGGGAACTTCATTAATTTGGAGCCGTGCGATTTGAGCTAATTTTATGAAGTAATGAAGCACGTGGCAAGTTAGAAATTGCCTCACGTCCCATCACTGCCAGGTTCGAAGCCCTTGATGCGTGCAGTTCCTATATTTGTTCGGGCATCAGTTGATCAATTAATATTAACCCATGAATAGCCTAAACATCCGGCCCATTAGATCCATAATAATGAAGAGCCATAGAATATTACAAAGCGAAACTAACACCTAATTAACCCCAGTTTTTTAAAAAAATCCTAATTAACCCCACATGACAATAACTAGTGCTCGTAGCCGGACTGCATGTATGCCACCGAAAGCAGAACCTCCCAACAAGCGCAGTTCCCAAATGGGGTGAAGTTCGCTGGAGCGGTGACATCTCTGGGCAGAAGCGCGATGAAGAGGTGGGAGCCATTCGATCAATGACCACCAGGGATCAACAGTCTCGGCAGTGGTAGGGATCATTAGAAGTAAGAAAGATGAAACGAATTAGGGAGTGTCCCACCGCCCCTCCCTACCACTGCTGCCTCCTACGCCATCACCTCCCACCTTCTCCTCCTTTGCTGCATCTCCATTGCCGTCCTTACCACCACCCTCATTCCTCATCTCCAATAAGCAAAGATTGAAACAACTTCCAACAAGAGGGTGGAAAACCAGTAATGATTCAAACTTGTTGCACTAGATGGATGGATCTAAATATGAGCTATCTATTCCACACTTACTCTTCGTTACACACCCAAAAGATCTAGAACAAAAAGCAACACAAGAACCAAATCAAGCCATCACAATGAGAGACAAAGACACAAGGCACATGGAATTTAATTTTATATTACTTGCATATGTATGATTTTACATCCACTCGATAGGCACACTCCAAAGCTCTTTCTAAGAGCATACCTAACCTAACCTTTCCTCATCTCTATCTCTAAGGCTTAGCTTCTAAGCCACTCCTCTTCTCTTTTTATAGTGGTAGCCAAGCCAACCACTTCATCTCCAAACTGTAACCTGGTGGGTTTCAAAACCTACTTACCATCCACCTACTCAACTACTTACAACACTAATTGGGCATACCCAAAACCTGTCAACAAAACCAGGCAAAGTTCTCTCATATGAACTCCAATCATGCATTCTTGGATGCGTTGGAAAGCAATCGCCTAGCCCACGCCATCCACACCTTCTCACAGCTTGAACCAATCTTCACAGTAGCTAGCTTCCCAAAGAAGAGATCACCCATCTTCTGGAAACCTCCACTTGACCATAACCCCATCAAGACTTTTCCTCCAATGCTCATCACATGTCTTCACCATGAACGCACACATTCCGCGTGGCCCCAATGACTTGCTGTCAAGTCTCTCACGCATCTAGATCCTACCAGACCGTCCTCAATTGCAATGGACTCAAGTCACTTAGCGCACCACGTGCACCATGATGATACCTGGCTTTCTTGACCATTCTAGACCTTAGCTCCTCCTAAGCGTAGTTCCGATCTACCTTGTTGTTGCCCATTATCTTCATCACTGGTAGCTCTCACATTAATTCCTTGTCTTCACAACTTGTAACCACTCCGCTAGTCTCAGTCATCTTCCGGTGGCACCTTGACGTTCTTAATCTAAGCTTTCATAGCTTAGTCCCAATCCCTTGACTATTCTATATCTAAGTTCTTCTAGCTTAGTCTCGATCCTGTCTACCTCACCATAACATAGCTCCGAAGTTCTTAAACCATCATCGACAAGCAAACCATCACGTAGTACTACAAAACACACGTAACCATCAATTAATTAACATAATAGATGAGCAAAGGATACATACCTCCATGCTTCGCTCCCGGAAGCATCACAACGCCACAAAGCCACCTCATGTCTCACAATGCACCACGTGCACCTCATACATCTCATCTCAAGCAACACCATGCTCATCCACTCAACTCCACCATGGTTAGCTCAACCATATCTCACTTAGTCTCAACATATGTATCACAACTGTATGCAAAGGGGCACAAAGCTACCAAGCCATCAATCCTTGCTATTTCACCATCTTCACTCCATATGCACCTACATGCACCATAACACAAGCAAAACATTGCATAGCATAATCTCATCATAAAACAACTCACCATTTGCCCAGAAACATCAGCAATAGAATCATCTCAAAGTCCTCTACAAAAGACGTTAAGACCCCATGGCTATGGTATCAACTAAACACTCTGCAATGGCTCAAAGCATAAAAAACGTGCTTGTTGGAAAATTGATCTGACCCATGATCTGAGTGACTCAGATGATCCGACCCAAACAATCCTGAAATCACATTCTCTAGACAATGGTCTGACCCAATGGTTTGACCCACTCAGATGTCCAAGTCACATGGATTTCAACTCGTGTACTCCCAACACCAATTGTCAGACCCAAAGGCACGGCTGACCCGGATCATCGACCCCATATGGATGATTCGACCTACCCAGAAATTCTGGCCAACTCAAATACATAAGGAACTCGAATCTTTCTAACCTTTCAAAAAACAAACATCCAACTCTAATTCCATGATGTCCAACTTGTCAATTACTCATCACCACAACATGTGGAACACATGGTGACCATCACATAAAAAAACAAACCACTTGTTCATTATACCTAACTTCCCTCACTCCTCACTCTAAAACTCTAGATCAAGATTTGTATCTCGCCTCACCCCTCTACCTTCCTCCCTTCCCACATCCTAGCCGCCTTTGTAACACCCCAGCACCACCAGGAGCTCAGAATGTCACATCTACCACCTTTTCCCTAAAAATTAAACCATCTCTACTAAGACTTTCAACAAAAACTTCCCCAATCAATTCTCCTCAAAGAACTATTTAATAATAAACATGATTGATGACGAGGGTAAGAATAGAAATTGCACAAACATAAAATTGGAACATGATTGAGTTATTTATCTAAACTAAGTTATCAATTATCCACCATGTACCTAACGCTCGTTTTGGTATCAATTGTAACACATTGGCCTAAAATTCGCTAGCGCCCAGTCCACCCATGTGGAGTTATGGAGTTGTGGTAGTGAGATTAGTCCCATATTACTTGTCTAAATTGAGTTGTAATAGCATATAATGTCTGCTGAGTTCAAACGTAGCACATCTGGGTTAACACTTTTACACGAAGCAAGAACAAAAATGTAAGTGAGGGTGCTATGTGTGCATGAGTTTGCCCCATGGGTGGGCTAGGAATTGAGTGAATTTTGGGCCAAGATGTTACAACCTCTCCTCCCAGACGTAGCGGCGGTTACCTCCCTTTACGGCAATGGCCTCCCTCCCAGCAGCCGTGGTGATGGCACCCTCTCTCCCAAACATAGGCCTCCCTCTTGCCTCTTCTTCCTGTCCTCCTAATCGAGGTTGCCAGCCAAGTTGTGCTAAGTTGAGTTTGCTGGCTGCATGCTCGACGAGGTCGCTGGCGCCATGCTCGACGAGGTAAGACTTCTTGTGTGCTGTGGAGTTATGGATAGGATGAACTGATGTTGTATGATTGTTGCAAATGGTGATATAGGAATGGGGTTTCGGAGGAGCAAGCATGCAAAGATTACTCCCTTTGTCCCGCAATATAACTTCAAAGCCCACCATGTGCACAGACTAAGAAGACATTAAATTTAAGAAAAAACATAATACCATTGGATTATGCATATCCTTATTAAATAGTGTATTATAACTACTCATTCATTTTTAATATTAAAGTAAGGGTATGTGGTGGAAATATGGTGATAACTACATGTTGTGGGGGTGGCCCAACCCCCCGCGACTGGGCCGTGCAACTAGCCCAACATGTAATAAGCCCAATAGTGTAGAGGAATATACCAGTGTAAAATATACCAATGTACCCTCATTCTTTGTAAGCACCAAGGGGTAGAATGGGGATTTCCCATTCTGCCCCACTCATGTATATAAACTCCCAGGAGGGGGAGGAGGAGGGACATCCTCTCATTCTTACCAGCTCTCCCATAGCTCCAGCTCTCTTCTTCCTCTTCTACTAGTCCCCTTTTCTACTGTTTGGCCTGTAGCCACAACAGATGGCGTCGACCGTGGGGACTGGGCAAGAAGTCGCGCAAAGAAGAGTCGCCATGGCCGGGCGGGGACGCATCTTGCGTGCTGCATCCCGCTTGGATAGAGCCGAAGACACTACCAAAAATCCATCGATCCATCGTCGTGAGCGCCGCAGATAAATCCAGATCTGGCAGATCTGATTGGAGAAGTGGTGTTGTGTCTCCGAAGGCTCCGCCAAGTCCCACCGGAGTCCCCTGGAGTCTCCGCCGACTTCCCCGGGGTCTTCTCCGACGCCGCGCGGGCAGCTCTGGAGTCTCCGCCGACTTCCCCGGGGTCTCCTCCGACGTCGCGCGGGCAGCTCCGGGGTCTCCGCCGACTCCTCTGGGGTCCCCACCAAGCGTATGAACTGGAGCGCGCGGCGTGATACGAAGTACTTCTTCGCCATCGCCAGCCTCCTAAAGCAGCCTGTCAACCGCGTCGAGGTGGTCCAGTCTTCACGACTCGAAGTGAGCTCGTAGCGCAGAACAGATGCGGGCAGCCCTCGCCACTGACTTCGCCAAGATGGACTCCGAGCTACCAAGGGTGGGCTTCGACTCCGCGCGGCAGACTTCGCAGGCGCGACGTTGGCCTCCGCACGGCGTCCGCGACCCGGGCTTCGACTCCGCGCAATGGACTTCGCAGGCGCGACGTTGGCCTCCGCACGGCGTCCGCGACCCGGGCTTTGACTCCGCGCACGGACCTCGCAGTCGCGACGTTGGCCTCCGTACGGCGTCTGCGACCCGAGCTTCGACTCCACGCAACGGACCTCGCAGGGGCGATGTCGGCCTTCGCACGGCGTCAGTGATCTGGGCTCCGATTCCGCACGGCGTCCGCAACTTGGGCAACGTCGCCTACTCCGTGCCGTCTCTCTACGGACGTCGATCAACGTCGCCATCACAATCGCGCGTCGGGCTGGCGAACACGTACGCCGCTCGCGAGCTCATGCGCGATCGTCGGGCTCTGCCTTCGTGTCTTGTCGTCGCCCACCTTCTGCGCTCCGGCCGCGCGTGCATATGACGCTGCCCTGCACTGGCGAGTACTACAACTCCGCGGCTCCGCCTCTATGCTCATGCCCCGCGAAGTCCCCGGCCTCCGCACCACGCCGCCGACCTGGCCTACCGCCTCTGGCCCCAGAGACTCTGTGTCGAGCCTCCGCCGAGCCGTCCGAAGTCGTCTCCGTGCGAAACGTCGCCGAGTGGGGGTGAACACAGGTGCTGGCTCCAAGAGCAATAGACGCTGCAGTACCTTCACAAGCCAGGCTCCTATCTGTGCGCTGCACGAGAGGCCGAGCACAAGGCCTCCGCCCATAGGGAGTCATCGGAAGCCAGCGGGAAGGCTCGCACTACCCTGCAGCGCGGGTGCATGCGGGCGTCGAGCCCTACGTGCGGGCTTTCTCCAGCACATCTGGCACCACCGACCCCATCCGTGCCTCCGCGCCTGTGAGGTTTGCGCCAACGGCTCCGCGCCGGACCCCATCATGGAGCCTGTCGAAGCTTCCGCACCAAGCTGTGCCTTTGCTTTGCCGAAGACACACACACCCATTCCCTGGGTACGCATGCACACATTGGTTGCAAGCTCCCAAGATGAGGTCTTTGCGCAGCCCACGCGTGATTCGAGCCCCGCAACGACGTCGCCGGCCTTCGGCTCGGCTTCGAGACGACTTCGGCGGGCTCCGCTTGGCCTCGAGGCGACTCCGTCGGCCTTCGACAGCCTTCAAACTTGGTTCCAGCAACAGCCATGTTACGTTGCATACAAGAGAAGATCAAGCGTATATGTGCAAAGCGTATACACCCGTCGCATGTATGCACCCAGGTTGCATCGCAAGCATGGCCTGCGCACATGCATGGCTAGTACGCCACGTCCCCACACGGGATGGAGAGGATGCCAGGGTCTCCGCACCTGTGGGGTCTCCACGTCGCCACCGCCCTGCTTGGTACGTACTGCATATGATTATGTGTGGGGCTTTACTAAATTCTCGCCGCATTTCCAGCGTGCATGGCTTTAAGGAAGCAGTTATGCAGCATGTTGTTTATTGCATTTGTAGTTCCATTCTGAGAGCATTCGATTTGGACGTATTTGCTTCTCCAGTTTTAGCCTGTTCCAGGCTCCCGTAGCATCTAATGCTTTCCTGGTGCTGTATTCTGGAGCGTTTTATTGTCGCAAGTCTTCGGCCATTTCTTTCATGCCTCTGTGTTGTTCCTCGTTTTGCATTTAAATCGCACGATCGCCCCGAGCGTCGGCGTACTCCACAGAGTATAAATAAGATGTAGCGTCGAGGTCCACCTCTGCACGCGCCAGTCCACAGACTCTAAATAAGACGTAGCGTTGAGGTCCGCCTCCGTACGCACTCCACGGAGTATAAATAAGACGTAGCGTCGAGGTCCGCCTCCGCACGCGCCAGTCCACGGATTCTAAATAAGACGTAGCGTCGAGGTCCGCCTCCGCACGCACTCCACGGAGTATAAATAAGACGCAACGGGGGGACGCCTCCGCGCGCACTCTACGGAGTATAAATAAGACGTAGCGTTGAGGTCCGCCTTCGCACGCACCTTCACCGCCCGCAACGTGCGGAGGCTTGCCTCCGCACGCAGTCTACAGACTCTAAATAAGACGTAGCGTCGAGGTCCGCCTTCGCACGCACTATACGGAGTATAAATAAGACGCGGATGTTGTCCCTGCGCACTCTACTGATTATAAACAAGATGCGGATGTCCCGCGCACGTGTGGGCGTCGCTACCGCACTGTAACAGCCCAGGTTTTTGTTAAAATAAAATAAATAAATAAATAAATAAAAATCAATTAAAATTAAAATTTAATCTAAAATAAGTGTTTTGTTGCCTAAAGTTTAAATTTGGATTTGCTCTAAATTTCTGCTTTTGAAAAGCTGGATTTAAAAAGCATTTTCAGAAAAACCTAAAATTATTATTAAATAAAATGATATTTTGATTTTATATGAAAATCCTAGTTCAAATTAATTATTTGGAGTTATTTGGCTTTTATTTGGTTTCCTGGATTTTCTGGAGTTCAAAAATGTATTTTTGAAATTAAAAAGTATTTTAAAGTATGAAAATTAAATACCAACATTAGTTAGAAATATTTTTATTAAGTCCAAAATGTCACCAGGAGCTTCTGTGAATTTTCCTGGAATTTTTGGAAGTTATTTGGTATTTTTCTGAGGCTTATTGAATTTTCTGGGATTTTCTGAAAATCCTAAATCAAAAATTAAAATCCCCTCCTCTCCCTCCGGCCGCCACGTGGACGGCCAGATCTCCTCCACGTCGCCACCATCCGGCCGTCGACCCCATCCCGCCTACTCCCTCCGGATGGCCGCCACGTCGCCCGCCCTCCCCGCCAACCGGCCCATCTGGCCGTCCGCCCCGCCTAATGCCCTCGGCCGCCCGATCTTCTCCCGAGCCATCCGCACCGCCCGCTTCTTCTCCCTCTCAGTCCCGCTGACAGGCCGGGCCCACCCGTCAGGCCGTCTCCCTCCTCCCGCCCACCATCTTCCTCCTTCCCGGCCGCGCCGCCGCCAGGCCGTTGCGCCTCCTCCTAGCCGGCTTCCCCCGCTCTCCCGCGCGCGGCCCACCCCCTTTCTTCCCCCGCAAGTTGGGCACCCGCCTCCTCCGCCATTACCGCGCCCGGATCCCCCATCCCCGCGCCATGTTCCCCCCGTAATCCCCGCCATTCCCCGCCGCCTCGCGCCATCTCCGGCGACAAATCCGCGCCGCCCCGCTCCCCCTCGCCCCTATAAATACCCCTCCCCGGCTCCGTTTCTCCCCGCCCCACCTCCCTCCGCTCCCTTCTCCCTCTCCCGAGCACCGGAGCGCCCTCGCGCCGTGCGCCCGAGCTTCCGAGCGCCGGAGTTCCTCCGGCGAGGAATTGCGGCCGCCTCCGGCGTCCTCGAGCCACGCCGCCACCTCCCTCGGCTTCCCCGCGTCGCCGCAAAGCCCGTCCGCCCCTCGGCCGTGCCTCCCCGCCGCCGGAAAGCCGTCATCACCGGGAGACCCGAGCACGCCGCCGCCTTTGCCCGCCGCCAGCTCGCCGCCGTTCGCCGCCGGTAAGGCCGCACCCACCGCCGTGCTCCCCGTCGCCCCCTCGTTTCCCTCCGCCCCTCACCGACGGCCGCCGCCCGCCGGAGCGCCGGCGAGCACCCGGGCCCGAGCCTCCCCGGCCGGCCGGCCATGCCCGCGTCCGCGCCCACGTGGCTGCCACCTGGTGCCGCGTCACCGCCACCTCGGCGCCTCCTTGCCCCGTCGGCCGCCACGCCACCGCCCCGCCACCTCAGCGCCTTCCTCCTCCCGTGGGCTTGGTCCATGGACCAAGGCCCCACCAGTCAGCCGGTTACCCTCGGACTGACGTCATGCTGGCGTCATTAATCCGAATTTCCCGTAGAAAAATAATTCGGCCGAAAAAGGAAATTCAGTGCTGACGCAATAATTCAGGTTTTTCAGTAGAAAAATAATTCCAAAATCCTCTTTTTCCATTTTCTCTGAATTTAAACTTCCCGGAGCCCGTTCTTCTTCATCCTAACTCCGTTTGAGCCCATTCAAATTTCTAAATTCATCAAAAATTCCCCTCTAATCCATTTCTAGCCTCAATTCAAATGTTTGAAGTCAATTTGAATTTAATTTGAATTTATTTGAATTTGGTGGGTTATTTTGACGTGTAGACTTCGACGATTCGGGAGATTTCTTCGACGAAGATACAAACCAAGTTCAAGGGCAAGGCAAGTCACCCTCCTTGATCATGTTGATCCCAGAATTGCAAATAAAATTATGTTGATTTAAATTATATTGCATGCGTATTTCTATTCAACGTATTTCAATTCAGTTTTAACTTTAGTTAATACCTATTTGTTAATACCTCCTTTGACATTGCAAATCCTTATACCTTGTCACCTTAGAATCAAACTCTAGTTAGTACACTAGTATTGGCTAGAGACTTGTAAAACAAATGCCACTGCTTAATCATATAATTTTGTTTTGGGATATCTTTCACATAAAATGATGACCTCTTTTTACATAAAATGATAAGCTTTTGATCTATATTCTTGACTTCGGTGAGTCAAGAAGGATTATGGAATATTTTCAAAATAAAATATAAAATCTGGTTTAGACTTAGGCTAATGGTTAGGTGGTGGGTGCAGGCATGCACTGTTGTTCGGAGACACAGTGTTGATTGTCGGGCACAGGGGGTATGTGGTTGGGCCTAAGTCAATTAAGGACCGGTCTGTGAGCTACTGTTGCAAAGCCCTAACGTACTACCACAAGGCTGGTATGGGACAGCCCTGGCTGAATAATTTGCGGGTCCCAACCTGAGCCATTTCGTAGGTTGAAAGTGAGCGTGGCGTAGGCCATGAGAAGTCTCACTCGGCTCAAGAGGGGGTCCCGGTCTGGTGGATTCCTTACTGGGGTGAAACCTTAGAGTTGGTTTGGCCAGGTTGAAGGCTTCGCATTGTAAAAGCCTTGTCACGACTCCTCGCCGCACACCTAAGGAAGTGTGTAAACCGGTGGCAATATGGGATGATTGTGTCTTGTGGGTAAAGCTGTACAACCTCTGCAGAGTGTATAATCTATCCTGGATAGCCGTGCCCACGGTCACGGGCATGCTAAGTAAAGTTTTTCATGGATTAGACTTTGTTTTTCAAAAATGTTTTTGAAAACCTTGTGGATGGATGGAATCCACGAGAGATGAAAACCTTACGGATGGATGGAATCCGTGAGAGTTTGAAATCTGGTGAATGGATGGAATTCATCAGAGTTGCGCAGTGAAAGCGTGTGGATGGATGGAATCCATACGTGATCTTTTGGAAAAGATGGTCCGGGTGGGATGCCCGTGGATAGGTTGGTGTATGGTCGGAGCCTGCACTGACGGTATTAATTTCTATTACAAGTATTGTTTTTACCTACGGTATTAAATTCAGCAATTTCAATCTATTTACTGTATTTCATTAAATGCTGTTTTATGCAAACTAACCCTATAAGCCTTCCATTGAAGCCTTTATCATTATATTGCATTTTCCCGGGTGACTTGCGGAGTACAATTTGTACTCACGTTGCTTTTTCCACACAGAGGAAGACGACTTCGACTACGGTGAAGACCAGAACGAGTAGGCCACGTCTTGCAGTTGTTTGCCTGTGGGCAGGCTTGGGCTTCGTCTTTTCAGTTTCGCTTCCGCAGTTCTTTTGCAGTTATTTTGCCAATGTGCGATGATGTAAACGCTGGCCATAAGGCCATACTCTTTAAATTAAATAAAGGTCATTATGCTTGGTATTTATCTTTGTTGTTCACTGTGTGCACTAGCTGATCCTGGACTAATGCGATTTACACAGAGGATCCAGGAGTCGTTGCTCCGGGTTCCGACAGAGATGGTATCAGAGCCTTAATGACTCCAAGACGTGACCGTAGGTAGAATAGATTGGTCAGACCATAAGGACTTATTTTTAATAATCAGTAGTTTTAAAAAGTTTTGCTTAAACCTTACCTTTCAAATCTTTGCTTATCCTTATCTCAATCCTTTCTCGTCTTTATGTCATTTTTGAAAACCTATTTCTGCATCTTCCCTTGTTCCAACCAACTATAGATGGCAACCGCTGAAATTCTTCGACCCTGTCGCCACTTCAATCTTCGCCTTGAAGGAACTCGTGTTGTATCTCGGCCGCCACGAAGGATGACTCCAAGACGACCCTTAGCCCTTTAGGATAAGTTGTTAGACTAGTTAATAAAACGTTGTTATGGGCTGTCAGTTTTCTCTTTTGTTTGCAGCCATAACTATTAATTAATAAAAGGGTTTTGTTGAGTTTTGTTGGGTTGTGCAAAATATCCCCTATTTCCCCTTTGCCTTGAGTCTCCTCTCTCCTAATTCTTAAAGCACCCAGCAGATGGTTAACACAAGGAGCAACAACAACGACAATGTCCACGACAACAACCCTACTAGCAACCAGGCTGCACAAGTCCCTCCGCCACCTCCGGTTAATGGACCAGATTGGGCTCAAATGATGGCCAATCAGAATCAGCTTATCCAACTACTAGTGCAGACCATTAACAACCCTGCACAACCTGCTCCACTAGTGCCAGCACAAGCTCCCCAGCCAAGCCTGGCTGAATTTATGAGGTTGCGTCCCCCGACCTTCTCCAGCAGTGCTGACCCCATGGATGCAGATGACTGGCTTAGAGTCATAGGCAAAAAGCTGGACATCATCCAATGCAGTGATCGGGAAAAAGTCTTATTCGCTTCTCATCAACTGAACGGACCAGCGTCAGAATGGTGGGACACCTACACCGCTGCTCATGCCAACGCACAAGCCATAACATGGGATGGGTTTATGCGGAGTTTCCGCAAAGCTCATATTCCAACCGGCACCATCACTCTCAAGAAAAGGGAATTCCGAACTCTGCGCCAAGGAAGCTGCACCGTGAATGAATATCTACGGAAGTTCAACCAATTGGCACGTTACGCGCCAGAAGACGTTGCTACCGACGAAGCTAAGCAGGAAAGGTTCCTTGAAGGACTCAATGATGACCTATCGGTTCAACTTCTCTCCAACGACTACACTGACTTCCATCAGCTGGTCAGCAAGGCGATTCGCCAAGAGTCTAAGCACCAAGAAATGGAGAATCGGAAGAGACGGATGAACGCCCAACACATGAACACCAGAAGTTTTCCCAAGATCAGAAGGACTCCACCACATGCCAACAGATTTCAGTCTTCATCTTCAGCCGAAGAACAAGTCCAGACCAACACTTTCCCCGACACCGAAGACAACAAAGCCTTGGCAATTGGCTTCCCAAAGGACTCCAACCCTGCAGCCGGAGTCACCTGTTTCAACTGTCATGAGACCGGGCATTACGCCAACAACTGCCCCAAGAAGCAACAGGTAGTGAAGAATGGAACACCAGGAGCACCAACTGCCAACCACCTTCAAGCAGGAAGAAAAAGGCCATATTTTTGAAGGTAGGGGAACGGCGGCTTCGCCTCCTTACCTCGGCGTGCGTAGCGCCCTCGGCCTACGCCGCAAGCGCCTGCTCTCTGCGGGCACTATTTTTCGAGATAGGGGAACGGCGGCTTCGCCTCCTTACCTCGGCGTGCGTTGCGCCCTCGGCCTCCGCCGCAAGCGCCCGCTCTCCGCAGGCCCTATTTTTGAAGGTAGGGGAACGGCGGCTTCGCCTCCCTACCTCGGCGTGCGTAGTGCCCTCGGCCTACGCCGCAAGCGCCCGCTCTCCGCGGGCACTGTTTTTCGAGGTAGGGGAACGGCGGCTTCGCCTCCTTACCTCGGCGTGCGTAGCACCCTCGGCCTACGCCGCAAGTGCCCGCTCTCCGCGGGCATTATTTTTGAAGGTAGGGGAACGGCGGCTTCACCTCCCTACCTCGGCGTGCGTAGTGCCATCGGCCTACGCCGCAAGCGCCCGCTCTCCGCGGGCCCTATTTTTGAAGGTAGGGGAACGGCGGCTTCGCCTCCCTACCTCGGCGTGCGTAGCGCCCTCGGCCTACGCCGCAAGCGCCCGCTCTCCGTGGGTACTATTTTTGAAGGTATGGGAACGGCGGCTTCGCCTCCCTACCTCGGCGTGCGAAGTGCCTTCGGCCTACGCCGCAAGCGCCCGCTCTTCGCGGGCCCTATTTTTAAAGGTAGGGGAACGGCGGCTTCGCCTCCCTACCTCGGCGTGCGTAGGGCCCTCGGCCTACGCCGCAAGCGGCCGCTCTCTGCGGGCACTATTTTTGAAGGTAGGGGAACGGCGGCTTCACCTCCCTACCTCGGCGTGCCTAGCGCCCTCGACCTACGCCGCAAGCGCCCGCCCTCCGCGGGCACTATTTTTGAAGGTAGGGGAACAGCGGCTTCGCCTCCCTACATCGGCGTGCGAAGTGCCTTCGGCCTACGCCGCAAGCGCCCACTCTCCGCAGGCCCTATTTTTGAAGGTAGGGGAACGGCGGCTTCACCTCCCTACCTCGGCGTGCGTGCGTAGGGCCCTCGGCCTACGCCGCAAGCGCCCGCTCTCCGCGTGCACTCTTTTTGAAGGTAGGGGAACGCGGCTTCGCCTCCCTACCTCGGCGTGCGTAGCGCCCTCGGCCTACGCCGCAAGCGCCCGCTCTCCGCGGGCACTGTTTTTCGAGGTAGGGGAACGGCGACTTCGCCTCCTTACCTCGGCGTGCGTAGTGCCCTCAGCCTACGCCGCAAGCGCCCGCTCTCCACGGACCCAATTTTTGAAGGTAGGCGAACGGCGGCTTCGCGTCCGTACCTCGGCGTGCGTAGTGCCCTCGGCCTACGCCGCAAGCGCCCGCTCTCCGCGGGCTCTGTTTTTCGAGGTAGGGGAACGGCAGCTTCGACTCCTTACCTCGGCGTGCGTAGCACCCTCGGCCTACGCCGCAAGCGCCCGCTCTCCGCGGGCATTATTTTTGAAGGTAGGGGAACGGCGGCTTCACCTCCCTACCTCGGCGTGCGTAGTGCCGTCGGCCTACGCCGCAAGCGCCCGCTCTCCGCGGGCCCTATTTTGGAAGGTTGGGGAACGGCGGCTTCGCCTCCCTACCTCGGTGTGCGTAGCGCCCTCGGCCTACGCCGCAAGCGCCCGCTCTCCGCGGGTACTATTTTTGAAGGTATGGGAACGGCGGCTTCGCCTCCCTACCTCGGCGTGCGTAGTGCCGTCGGCCAACGCCGCAAGCGCCCGCTCTCCGTGGGCCCTATTTTTGAAGGTAGGGGAACGGCGGCTTCGCCTCCCTACCTCGGCGTGCGTAGTGCCCTCGGCCTACGCCGCAAGCGCCCGCTCTCCGCGGGCATTATTTTTGAAGGTTGGGGAACGGCGGCTTCGCCTCCCTACCTCGGTGTGCGTAGTGCCTTCGGCCTACGCCGCAAGCGCCCGCTCTCCGCGGGCCCTATTTTTGAAGGTAGGGGAATGGCGGCTTCGCCTCCCTACCTCGACGTGCGTGCGTAGGGCCCTCGGCCTACGCCGCAAGCGCCCGCTCTCCACGGGCACTCTTTTTGAAGGTAGGGGAACGCGGCTTCGCCTCCCTACCTCGGCGTGCGTAGCGCCCTCGGCCTACGCCGCAAGCGTACGCTCTCCGCGGGCACTATTTTTCGAGGTAGGGGAACGGCGGCTTCGCCTCCTTACCTCGGCGTGCGTAGCGCCCTCGGCCTACGCCGCAAGCGCCCGCTCTCCGCGGGCACTATTTTTGAAGGTAGGGGAACGGCGGCTTCGCCTCCCTACCTCGGCGTGCGTAGTGCCTTCGGCCTACACCGCAAGCGCCCGCTCTCCGCGGGCCCTATTTTTGAAGGTAGGGGAACGGCGGCTTCGCCTCCCTACCTCGACGTGCGTGCATAGGGCCCTCGGCCTACGCCGCAAGCGCCCGCTCTCCGCGGGCACTCTTTTCATGGTAGGGGAACGGCGGCTTCGCCTCCTTACCTCGGCGTGCGTAGCGCCCTCGGCCTACGCCTCAAACGCCCGCTCTCCGCGGGCACTATTTTTGAAGGTAGGGGAACGGCGGCTTCGCCTCCCTACCTACCTCGGCGTGCATAGTGCCTTCGGCCTACGCCGCAAGCGCCCGCTCTCCGCGGGCCCTATTTTTGAAGGTAGGAGAACGGCGGCTTCGCCTCCCTACCTCGGCGTGTGTAGTGCCCTTGGTCTACGCCGCAAGCGCCCGCTCTCCGCGGGCACTGTTTTTGAATATAGGGGAACGGCGTCGGCCCGTCTTCGGCGCTCGACTTCGCCGTCCGCCTCGTAGGCATCGCCTCGGCGGGACGGCACGTCTTCGGCGCTCGACGACATGTCTTCGGCGCTCGACTACGCTGTTCGCCTCGTAGGCATCGCCTCGGTGGGACGTCCCGTCTTCGGCGCTCGACGACACGCCTCCGCGCTCGACTTCGCCGCCCGCCTCGTAGGCATCACCTCGGTGGGACGACACGTTTTCGGCGCTCGACTACGCTGTTCGCCTCGTAGGCATCACCTCGGTGGGACGGCTCGTCTTCGGCGCTCGACGACACGCCTCGGCGCTCGACTTCGTCGTCCTCCTCGTAGGCATCGCCTCTGCGGGACGGCACGTCTTCAGCGCTCGACGACACGCCTCGGCGCTCGACTTCGCCGCCCGCCTCGTAGGCATCGCCTCGGCGGGACGGCACGTCTTCGGCGCTCGACGACACGTCTTTGACGCTCGACTACGCTGTCCGCCTCGTAGGCATCGCCTAGGCGGGACGGCCCGTCTTCGGCGCTCGACGACACGCTTCGGCGCTCGACGACACGTCTTTGGCGCTCGACGACACGTCTTCGGCGCTCGACTACGTTGTCTGCCTCGTAGGTATCGCTTCGGCGGGACGGCACGGCTCCGGCGCAGGACTTCGCCGTCCGTCTCGTAGGCATCGCCTCGGCGGGACGGCGCGGGATTCAGCATAGGAGTTCGCTGCTTTCTTCATAGGCGTCTCCTCTGCGGTCTGCAAGCTACTAGTTGCATCGGCTCACCACTCGGCACCCTCGTGCTTGCTGTCGGGGAACGGGGGGCTGGGATGGTTTAGCACGTCAGCTCGCCCATCGGGACCTCAGCGCTTGCTGTCGAGGGAGTCCTGTTGTGGGGGTGGCCCAACCCCCCGCGACTGGGCCGTGCAACTAGCCCAACATGTAATAGGCCCAATAGTGTAGAGGAATATACCAGTGTAAATATATCAATGTACCCTCATCCTTTGTAAGCACCAAGGGGTAGAATGGGGATTTCCCATTCTACCCCACTCATGTATATAAACCCCCAGGAGGGGGAGGAGGAGGGACATCCTCTCATTCTTTCCAGCTCTCCCATAGCTCCAGCTCTCTTCTTCCTCTTCTACTAGTCCCCTTCTCTACTGTTTGGCCTGTAGCCACAACACTACACATTTAGCTTTCGCAATGGATTTATATTGTATGACGATGCTTTCTAAGAATTAGGAGTTATATTGATGGAAGGAGGGGTTGCAAAAGATATGTTTTCGTCTGCCGATTTGTATGCTTCGTTGGCCTTCGGCATGGGCCTCAGACTCGGTTTTTTGACTAGAGTTGAGTTTGCGGAATGCGTGCTAGTTGGGCTTCTGATCAGGCCTGGCATTTAAATACTAAGCCTTTTCAGGCCCGATGTTTGGTTGCCTTGTCGAGGTGTCAGACTAGACTTGCACGGTGCAAGATTCCTCTTGGAGCCATACCCAAGAGGAACATCCAAATCGATCTTCACTGCCCAATGTCTTGCATCAAGTTATCTTATCCACCTTCTAATGTAACCAACCAGACATCATCTCAACACATGTAGGTGCCGCTCATTTGGGCTAAAAAAGTGACTTGTAACTGAAATTTCTCTGTAGCTAGCTGAAATTGCACTGTAACTGATGGTGGCTTATTTGGCGTAATTAAATTTAAAAAATTTTAAAAAATAGAAAAAATAGGTTAGCCCATCACGGACAATGAAAACGAATACAGGAAAAAGAATCGGCAAAACGAATGCGGGAAAAAGAATCGGTAAAAAGCTCAAAAAATCAAAAAGCTAAAAAAGACAAAATTTAGAAATAGAAAAAATAAATCAGAAATCAAAAGTTAAGTTAAAATAAACAGGACCCAGTTCTCCACGAACAGGCCTATCTTGCATCCCAGCGTGTCCAAAGCAGCAGGATGAGCCAAGACGCAACGAAACACATACACCTAGGCCAGGACGAAGCGCCATCCGCCACCGTCAACGCGTCCGCACCGGCCATCACCCCGTGTCCACCCTTTCACACAGGCGAAAGCCCGTTCCCCTAGTCTGAAAAGTCAAAACATCGCTTCTGCGCTTCGTCATTCGTAAGGATGAAAACGGTCGGAAACGATCGGTAGGAGGTCAAATCACTTTCAGTTTCACATTATTTTCTCGAAAACGAAATCGATACGATATTGTCGGAAACGAGAACGACATCGATATTCCAGTAAATTCGGAAACGAAACTATTCGATCAAAAGTGCATCGATAACGATCGAAAATCATGAAAGCGATATCTAAAATACAATAAACACATTACACACCAATCTGCACAGCATGACAATAGCTGTATATATTGACCTAGGTCACATGAAAAATAATACTGTAGTAATGATCCATGGCACAAAAGGCAAGACACATATATTATATAGCAATAAAAAGACACGACACAAAGCCACAAGCCCACAACCACAAGTGACATCATGGTCTTAATACAATAATACTTAGTTAGGTCTCACAAGCACACAAAGCTGACAACCACATGACATAGGCGTAGTCACAAACTCACAAACTAGAAAGTACTAGTACACTAGTAACTAAAATACAGATGTACATGTTGTCTCGAACACGTAGGATCTATCCGCGAAGAAAACGGAGTTCTGGAGGTCTAAATCAGAAGAAATCTCATTGGGGGAAGAACTGGACTGTAATTTCTGAAAACCTGGAGGACTAAATCGCAAAATCTCTGATCCCCAATCCCACAAAAAACCCTAGCGGCCGCCTGGAAAGCCCGAGCCCGGTTCAACTCTTCCCTAACCTCCGTTTGCTTCCTCCCCAGCTCCTCCTTCTCCACTCTCGGCGCCGGCGAGACCGGGCCAAACTCGCCGGCGGCCACCCTTCCTCTTCCTTCCCTCCGCAGCACCCGCGCGCCCTGCTCTCCCTTCTTCTCCACAACCGGCCGCCCCTCTGCTCTCCCTCCATCGCGCCTCCTCCTTTGCGCCGCCGCATCCTCCTCTTTCGGCCGCCCCCACCTTCTCTAGATCTACCGCCGCCTTCTCCATCCACCGGCGCGCCTTCCTTCACTGCTTCCCCTTCGGCGCGCCATCTCCCACCAAGCGCCGCCGTACCTCTCCTCCATCAGCGCCGCCGCACTCCATTACTCCGGCAACCCGCCGCTCCACCGCATCTCTCTGCTGCTTCTCACCACCTACTACTCTCCTCCCTCCTCTACCACTTCTCCACCCGCGCCACCTACTCCAGTGCGCTGCCGCACCTCACCTCCACCGCGCCGTCCTCTTCCGCCAACTCCACCGCCGATCTCCTCCTTCTCATCCGGTCGCCGCTCCAGATCCCGCGCCCACGCCGTCCGCATCCAGCGCGCCACCCACTCACCACCGCTCCTCACCGCCTACTCCCGTGCGTCGCCCACCGACCGCACCTTCACCACCGCACCAACACCAACGGCGTCCACATCGCCGACCTCCATCAGCGCCGCCATCCCGACGCAATCCTGAATGGGGACTGGGGAGACCGGAGACTAATGGGCCTGGGCCGGGGTGCTCACGGTAATTATCGACGGTAATTACCGGTTAAATACGGTATTCTTCGAAAACGATCGGAAGAGAGCTAAATCGTTTTCGTTTTCATTTTCGGATGTTTTTACCGTTCTCGTTTCCGTTTTATCGGTTACCGTCACCGTTTCCATTTAGGGGGAAAATCGATAATTTCTCGAAAACGATTTTCGGTAACCGAGAATTACCGTTTTCGTTTTCAGCCCTAGTCATTCGTGACGCCACAGCCTTGTATACTTATTGACCTCCAGCCCCGGCCCTTCCGTCTGGAACCGAACAATCATCTCGTTCCGACGCAGAATTCCCAATTCAACGTTTCCTCCTACGCTTCGCCGCCCGGAGATCAATCCATCTCTCACGCAATGTCGCAGGTATCACAATATCTTGTCGATTTTCCATTTGATCTGTTTGGTGCCGTCCTTTGCTTAGATCTGTAATGATGTTAGGAATCCCAAATAATTCACTCTTCCCAACAATTTTGGCGACCAAACATGACGGGATCTGATGGCCCAGCAGATCAATTCGTTCGCTTTGTTCGCGATTATATTGTGTGTGGTTTGCATGATCTTGCTACCAAGGTGTGATTTGCGGTGCAAAATCATGGGGAAAACGTTTAAGGAATACAAAACTAGTTTATTCAATAGTAGGTTTATATGATTAGATCCTGCCACTTGGGAGACAGGTTGTTTGAACTCCTGAAGTGGAGAGATGTAAGATTGATCCATGCATGCCTCTGCTAGACGTGCAGCTTCGGTTTTGTAAAAATGATGATTCGAGAGATAGTTTTGGGTCTCAGTTACTTGATGTGTAGTTTGGTCAATCAAACTGTTCGTTAGACAAATTTTACGATGTTATGACATGATAGTTAAATTAATTAGTTATTCAAGGGCCACCGAGCTCTGTTGAATTTTTCAGGATCAGTAATGCAATTTTAATCTCCATGATTTGATACAAGTGATTTATGTGCTTACTAAAGGTTCACAATGTAAATGTATTGAATGGGCACTTGTTGATCTTTAACACCGAACACGCATTGGCAAATGCCAACGTTGATACAGCTGCATGGTTTAGAAAATAAATAAATACAGTGAATTTCTGCAATGACTCCAGTTTTGATGAAAAGCCAGGAGGAAGGCCTTTTTGAATCTAAAAAGAACTTGAAATGCAGTGGGATGCATACATACGAACTAGGCCCAACTGTATATGTATATTGTTTTGAACATCCTTGGCAAACACACACACACATGAGCCCTATTATGAGTTTTTTTTTGGCGATCAGGATTGTGAGGTTATGATAGAACATGATGCATGCATTATACAATGATCTATATGAATTGTTGGCTGATTCTAATCTATCAGGGGCTATTTAATTCAATTAAAGTATGTTATACAATGATTAAATGATATAAGCTGAGAAATACCATGATGCATGCATTATGCTTCAGATAATGGGTTTGAAAACTTTGTTCTTGAGCATGCTCAGTAGGAGGCAACAATTCATATAGATGTTCTTAACCTTGGGAAAGTTGTTGGATTTAAGATGTGTATGCGATTTGGAGGAGCAAGTCCCATATTGTGCTCCTTTATTCAAAATTATAATTAGAGTGTTACCTAATTCTGCAAAAATTTGTTCTGTGACGCAGACTGTTGTACTCAGGGTTGGCATGTCTTGTCAAGGCTGTGTTGGAGCTGTTAAGCGGGTTCTCGGCAAAATGGAAGGTTGTTTTTACTCACTTTTCATTGAGATAGTTTTCCTTTTATAATTTATTTAAATTAAACCTATGTAACTAGAATTGATGCAGCATTGTACTTCACGTTTATGCCAATCTGAATATGAAACAACCGTGCTCAAGCTTTGCATTGGTATCGAGTGTGGTAAAATGCTCTCAGCATAGATTTCTTGTAATACACTTTAGATGCTTTCTGGAATTTGCTTCATGACAGCTAGTGCCAAATAGATGTGTTGATTGAGTGAATTTGTCATTAATTACTGGAAGGTGATTGAAGGAGATAGCATGCTAGTTCTTTTTCCAAAACTTCTTTGTTTCAAATGATAGCTGCAGCTAATTTCTTGGCATAAATATACTGTTTTCTAGTATATTTTTTTGTTTTATTTTGGGATCAGCAAGTTTTAAGTTTTCCTCAGCTTGGCCGGCAACATCATATATAAGAAGCAGCTTTCCATAAAAGAAAGAAAGAAACAAAAGGTCGATTCATAACATTTTAAGGTACCCCAAAGCGCAAAAATGGGACATCAAATAGTCAAAATGCTGAAGTGAAAGTTGTAGTGGGATTGATGAAAAGTATTGTAATTAAATTGCAAGATCCTACTGTCACAGAATGCTTTGTAGAAAAATTAATTCCAAAGGTGCCATATAAAATTTTAGTTAATGCAAAGACTGGTAAGAAACTACCTTCGTTACGGCTTTGGTTATGTTGTTGATCTAAAAGCAGTTGTTTGAATCTAGTAAGACTAGTCTTCCATCATCAACCTAAACAGCAGTAAATGCATACTTGTTGGCTGTTGCACCGGGTTTATGACCGGATCGGTTGATTAAATATACTTGTATCTATTTCTTAAGCATTGTCTGGTTGAAATGGTTCAACGGTCTGGCTATATTGCTGTATGTCATACCATGTTTGGAACGAGGACATTTTTCCTAATTCTATGGGAAACTGGGAATTGAAATGCTTCCTGTGAAATACTTATGTTCCAAACGTTCCTGGATTCTTACGGGAATTGAAGTATTTGACTATTTCCTATTAAATTCCGGCGCTCCCAATGGGCCCTTAGTTTCTTAATGTAATAATATGCATTGGGTTTGTGGTTGCTTCAGGTGTTGAGTCTTTCGATGTAGACATCAAGGAGCAGAAGGTCACTGTGAAGGGTAATGTAACGCCAGATGCTGTTCTGCAGACTGTTTCAAAGACAGGCAAAAAGACTTCGTTCTGGGAGGCTGAGTCCAAGACCAATGAATCCGCGGCGCCTGCTGCTGTGTCTTAGAAAGCCATCTGTTACCTCTGATATGTGAAGTTTGATGTAACAATTTCCATGTGGAAGTGTTCTGCAAGAACATAAAATGGGCTGTTCTGAGCGTATATAGCTTGGATTTACTGCAAATAATAGCAAATTGCTAGTTAATTTGTACATTGTATGCTTGGTATTTCTTTTTCTGAAAAATGTGTGCTTGGTATTCCTACTCTGCAATGGTTTTTGATCAATCTGGAAAAATACGATGTTCGCATGCAACGTGTTTATGCTATGTGAAATGTATGCTATGTGAAATGTGCGTGCTAAAGTTTAGGGCTGTCATGCTACCACCTAATCAAAATAGTTGGCTATATTGTTGAAAGTCGTTAAAAAAACTCAAGACAGTTATCTTGTTTTGGCACTAGGATGTGGGGGCTTCTGTGCAGAGAATGAGTATTTGCTCCTCCTATTGTGAAGATGAACTATTTAGGTTCGGAGAGAAAGGATTCGAGATGTGGCTACACACAAGCCAATCCAAGAATGAATGGCAATTGGGACGGGGATATGCACCGCTGCCCTGATCCCTGCTAGCATCCTGCTGTTCCTGCCTCCGCTGAGGCTCCCGCGGGGATCTATATGGGGGTATTAAAATGCATGTAAGTAGCTATGTTGTCACGGTGACAAGGCGAGGCGAGGCATTCCGGAGGTGCCAGGACGCCTAGGCGGGCGTCTAGGCGATGATTAGACGATGGTAGGGAAAATAAGAAAATAGGATAGTTTATACTGTATAGTTGACAGTTTGACACATACATTATTGTAATGTTTAGACTATATAGCAGCAATAAATCTGTGCAAAATTAAGCACTGCATACCTTCAAGAGATGCTTTCCAAGAGGAGGTTGTAAGCTTCCAGCCTTCCATATGTCGTTGGTAGAACATTTTCAGCAGATGAAACATCCAGAAGCTTCAACAAATCACCTGAAATATATATTGATAGAATCATTAGAATTGTTGTCTTGCATGAGAATAAAAGGCTTGAGTTATATTGAGTATTTGAGTACATGAGAATGAACTGATAAACATCACAATTCACAACACAAGTCCACAACTAGCAGTACAAATTCATAATACAAGTCCAATAGTCCATAACATCAGTAGCAAAAGTAATAAACATCACAAGTGACAAGTCCACAACTAGCAGTACATAAACATCTCCAAATCATTCATCATCCAACATGAACACATCCAAATGCTCGTCATCATTAGCATTTCCTTCATCCATCTGTTCAGTAGATGGTTGTTGGCCAAAATCATCTTCAATTTCCTCATCATCACAAACATCTTCTTCTTCATTGTCGGAATCTTCTTCATGAGTGTTTGAAGTAGAACTAGAATCTTAACGTCGAGAATAACAAATGACATCCCCACGAGCTCTCCTAGGAACATTTCGACCTCGAAGTGATCTCGATGCACCGATGGCCTCATCAACATGAGCCCATGAAAGATCATCATCACCTCCATGGACTTGTGCTATATCCTTGTCAACCCATTCATTTGTCCATTGGAATTCTTCTAGGAGCAAAGGGTTAAACTTTTTACCTTCAGATTTAAGCTTTTGAAATCTAGTTGAAATATTTGTATTGTATTGGACATAAACCAAGTCATTAAGCTTCTTATGCTCCAATCGGTTCCTTTTTTGGTATGAATCTGAAATTGAAAGAAGAACATCATCAAATTATATGAAATATTGTATGATGCTATGATTGCATATCAATTTGATTAGTTTATGTGCTTACAAACTCAAAAGTACTCCAATTACGCTCGCAACCGGAGGACGAACAACAAAGGCTTGTTATGCGCTTTGCAATTTTTTGGAGCGGCAAAGCTTCACCTCCATATGCTTTCCACCAATCAACTGAAATGACATAAAAATCAGCACGAATCAAATTTTAAGAATTATAGCTAATTTGCTTGTAAAGTACAAAGTGAATAGTGAATACAAATAGACTTACGAGGACTCTTTGTTTTTCTTTGCATCTTTGGTAGTATGCCACTGAATGTGCCACGGGACTGCTCATAGTTATCCGCTAGGACATCGATCCTAGATAGCCTCTCTTCATTATCATGACACATTTTGGCAATCACCACATTAAATGCAATGCGGACCCTACCCGCTAATTCTTCATCATTGACCAAGATATCAAAGAATTTGCTTGGATTCAAGAATAAGGCAGCTTCATGTAACTTAGGCCCCATTTGATCCTCCCACCGGTTTTGAACAATGTCCAACACTTTGGTGCACAAATGTTGCTTTGTAGCTGGCATATTTTCCTTAATTTTCTGCTTAGCCATCTCCATTGCCATGTATAGCTCCGGCATTGCGAGTTCCTCATCACTGTCTACAAGCCTCAACACAATGAGTAGCGGTTGCGATGCTCTCAAGCAATCTTCCACTGCATTCCAAAATTGTATGGACAATACAATTTCACTTACTTGCTTCCCGGTTTCAGTTTTGGTCAATTTTGATCTACTCCAATCATCACTAAGAAAGAGCTTCCTCAAAGAATCTCGATGTCTCAACATACTCTGCAAAGTGAGGAAGGAAGTGGCAAGCCGAGTAACAGCGGCTCTCACAAGATCTCTTCCACCAGTCAAATTCCGCATTGCGTCAAGGATTCTTCCATGCCTATAGATAAATGTGGTGACACGCTTGGCTTTGGCAATAAAGCTCTTGAACTCTGACAATTTCCCAATGTCCTCCAGCATTAAGTCCAAGCAGTGGGCAGCACATGGGGTCCAATATAGCGCAGGAAACTGCTCCATTAGAAGCCTTCCTGCTGCCTTGTAGTTAGACCCATTGTCAGTGACCACTTGTACTACTTTGTCCTCACCAATCTCTTCAATTTTACCCAAGTAAACCAGCCAACAATGGTGCATCATGTGCCAAATGTGATGCATTAACAGATTCCAAGAAGAAGGTTCCCTCCGGACTATTCACAAGGAAATTAATCAAGTGGCGCCCCCTCTTGTCTGACCATGCATCTGACATGAGTGTACAACCATAGTTCTTCCAAGCAAGCTCATGCCTTCTCCTCACATCTTCAATGGTCTCCTTATGCTTCTCAAGAAATGGCTCTCTCATCTCATGATAGCTGAGAGGCTTCAAGCCATGTCCATATTGCCCAATGGCCTCAACCATCTCCTCATAGCTCCTTGAATTTGTAGCATTAAATGGAATGCCATTCTCATAAAAGAACTTAGCTATATAAAAGCATGCAAAGTCCCTTTCTTCCTTGCTCTTTCCAGTTCTGTACAAGCTAACTTGATGTGGCCCTGTGGTATGTCTTAGCCGCACAACTTCTTCAGGTGGCTTCAAGATCATTGTAGGGATTGTCTTAGCTTGTGCTGCTGGTTTCTTGGAGCTAAATGCAGCTGCAACAGCCTTTCTTTTCGCTGCTGTCCCAGAGCTTGGAGTTAAACTTTGACTTGGACGAGATGACTTAGATGATGCAACTCGTTCTTCTGCCTGTGACTGTCCATCCACTTCAAGGACATGATCATCATCATCTTCCTCTTCGTCATCTAGCTGGAGCTCTGGTTTTTCTTTTGGTCTTTTGCATCCATGCTTGCATCTCCCTCATGATTGCAGTAGTGGTTCCAGGGCATTTTTGGCAGTCACCAAATCCTCCTATGAGATGTTGCTTCAACCTCTTGATCCCCGAGTGCACCCGAGTGCCACATAGAGTGCATTGTACCAAATCCTTGTTTTTAGTCGGCCAAAATGCATACTTCCACCCTGGATCTTTGGACTTCGCTTTCCTCTTTGGATCGGTTGATGGATCATAACTTGCAGTTGCAGCATCACTCCCTGTCCTTGTACCTTCCTCAGGCTGATGAGACATCTGTCAAGCATTCAACAGAAGTACAAGTGTTCAACATAACAAAACAAACTCAGTTCAACAAGCATTCAACAATCAACACTTTGCTGTAGCTGCACAAATGTTCAACAGTATAGAACACTCGAGTCCCTAACTCCCTACTCCCTCGACTCAGCTCAACAGAACAGAGTAAACACTCAGTTCAACTTCTTACTGGGCAGACGGCCGGACGCGCAGAGTCGGAGCGGAGTGGCGGAGGCGCCGAGGCGGGGGCGCGGAGTCGTGGGCCGAGACGGAGGGCCGGAGGCGCGGCGGTGCCGAGGCGGATCCGGAGTCGGCGGAGCTGGATCCAGAGGCGGCGGCGCGGTGCGAAGTGGAGGCAGAGGCGGAGGCGGAGGCGAAGTGGAGACGGAGGCGGAGGCAGAGCCGGTGCCGGAGCCGGATCCGGAGTCGGCGGAGCTGGATCCAGAGGCGGCGGTGCGGTGCGAACTGCGAAGTGGAGACGGAGGCAGAGGCGGAGGCAGAGCCGGTGCTGGAGCCGGATCCAAAGGCGGCGGCGCGATACGAAGGAGATGCGGTGTGAAGCAGGAGGCGGAGGCGGTGTGAACTGTGAAGCGGCTTCTCCTTGCAATCCTTCGGTCCTTCCCTTTAGGTTAACAGGTATGCAACTAAACGAGCGCCTGACTTCATGCCTGGACACTGCGCCTAGACGCCTGGACGCCTGGAATTGCTAGTCGAGCGCCTAACTTCGAAAAACTAGGCGGCAGCCCCTGGCGTCCACATTCAAGCGACAGGACGCCTAGGCGTCGCCTAGGCGACGCCTTGATAACATAGGTAAGTAGCTATTATAATTATTGCGGTATGCATGCATTCATGCATGTACGACCTCGTAAATTAAACAATTACGCAGAAGTTCAACAAACTAATGAAAATAACATCGATTGTTTCCGAGACAGTATATATAGAAAAATATTATGAATCGAGGTTAAAATGAACCCGTGTAGTCTACTAGTCAGTCAGAGCCGCTTCAGCCTTGGTCTCTTGGCGGCTGGGCGACCACCTACGCCGGCCCGCAAGGCAAGAGGAAGGCAGCTTCCCAGGCAGCCATCACAGGCGAGGCGAACAAAACTTTAAACAAAAGTAAAGTAAAAATGAAAAAAGAAAAAAAGAGAAGAATTAAGAGAGAATGCATTCTGGGTCCCGCACGAAAGAAGCATCCAAAAAGAGCAGGTAGCTCTCCTCCGCACGCGAAGCGCCCAAACCCCCGCGGCGCTTCGACTTCGAGGCAGCCAGCCACCGCCCGAGCGGAGGCACCAACGTCGCAGCCCCGCCACCCCCATGGCCTCCGCCGCCTTCCTCGCCGTCTCCCCCCACCGCCTCTCCTCCCCCTCCACCCGCTCACAGCCTCGCCCACCCGCCCGCGGCCTCCGCCTCCCCCCTCCTCGCTCCCGCCTCTGGGCCGCCTCCTCCGCCTCGTCGGCACCCGCGGAGCGCGACCACGCCGCCGCCGCGGCCGGTATCGAGCGGTGCCTGGTTGCCACTCTGGCTCCGGTCTCGGCCCCGCCGGAGATGAAAGCTGGGAGGAGGCAGCACGGGGCGTTTGGAGCCGTCACGCTCGAGAAGGCCAAGCCCGACCTTTCGCAGCAGCTCAAAAAGGCCCACCCCGAGGTGCGTGATGCCTTAAGTTATTGTTTAGATTCGGTACTATTATATGGATTACATGGCCTTGCGCGAAATGGAAGGCAATTTTGATGCTTGTGTTGGTAGAAATATGAGTAGTTGCGCCCTTTCCGATGTTGGACATGGGAATTTTATCTTGTGGTGTGTCAAGAACAGAACGTGTTTCTTTCCTTTGGGGCTTTGGAGGTCCTTGATGCGTTATATTACACTGAAAAATGAAGGTTGGGTATGGCACTACGGTCAGATGGCTCTAAATCTCTGCGTGTCTTCAGTGTTTATATGATTCTGTGCTGCCAACCAGAGCTCTTACTTAGAATTTTGTGCAATGTCGTAATCGAAGCAGGAAAATTGTGCTCCTCATCTTGTTGGTGATATGCCCTAGAGGCAACATGGAGATGTTGAATATATCACATACTATGCTTATGATACATTGCTTTGTTCCTTGAAATAGACATTATCATTATTGATCAATGAGTATGTGACTTATTCATGAGACTCTTAATGCCAAAATGTTGCTATTTCTAAATGATCCCTGATCATATATCATATGAGGAACAAATATGATTCAAAGATCAGCATATGTATTGATTGATGATCATGTCTCATTGATCATGGTATGGAGATACCAAATCAATAATATGGACATGTGTTAGTGAACATATGTTGGATAGACCCGCCATGAGACACTGCAGAGATTCCATGTGTCATTAGTTGGTCTCAAGTAGTGTTTATGTAGAATCGTTAGACTTGAGATCATCATGGTTCCCAACATGCGTAGTAGCCTATTTTGGGACTACTAACCACTACTCCGTAACCGGGTAGTCATAAAAGTAGTCTTCGGGTTTGCTATGAAACATGTAGTGGGATGTGAATGATCAAGATAGAATTTGCCCCTCCTTATGGGAGAGATATCTCTGGGCCCCTCGATGTAATGGATTATGAAAGTGCATGGCCATGCCAATGTAATTGAGGAGTCAATCACAAGTTTATAATCCATCACGAAATCGAGAGAGTGATTGAGCTATTAAGAGTATGACACAGGTCTCGCCTTGAGCTTAATCTATATCGTGAGGCAAAGGGATTCGTACATGAGAACATTACAGGTTCAGCCGATATGATCTTTACGTATACTTTGGGGTTAATATGTCTTGCTAGAGGCCGCTATTAACAGGGTGACCGGAAAGGTGTTTCCGGGTCGCGACCAAGTATACGTGAACCTACAGGGTCGCACACTTAACGGGTTGGAACACTAATTCGAATGTGATTCGGATGTGTGCTCAATTCGGATAGAGATCCGGATAGACTCCTATTGGGCCTCGGTCCACGAGGCCCAAGTGAGGAGGTCTATATATTTGGAGGCGGGGGGCTGAGGGAGAGACGCATCTGTTCCTCCCGAGCAAAACCCTAGCCGCCACCTCCCGAGCCAAACCCTAGCCGCTCGCGAGTGCTGGTACACTCGCGATCGGCGTTCCAACCCCGGACGTGTGGATACCGGTGGAGGCGCTGCTCGTTGCGGCGTTGATCGGCATCAACAAACTACAGATTGGATCTGCTCGTGGTGTGTTTGATCGCGTGGAGGAGACAATCTGTTCGGGACAATCGGCTACTTCCACTACTACCTCGACGCGCGTGGTTGGATCGGCTTCTCCAACTCTTCTTCCGCTGCGCTGCGCGTTTAGTGGTAACGATCTATGATCCCTCCTTAGCATGATGTCCTGGTGTGCGCGGTAGAAATTTTTTATTTTCTGCTATCGTAGCCTACGCGCGTGCCTTCAGTGGTATCAGAGCCATCTTGCTTAGTTTGTGATCTGGATCAGCGCATATGATGATATGCGGTTGTAGTAGATTGGATCTATTACAGTCTAGACCAGTCGGTTCATGTGATGAATCGATGGTAGCACGGGTTGATGAGATCAATCGGTGAATAGGGGTTGGATGAGGCGCAGATTGTATCACTACTAGTGCCCTAGAGATTGTCTCGGATCGGCATAAGGTGGTTATGTCGAATACTAGTAGGATACGAATCTGATAGCCTCGGGCCAATGGGAATACTAGTGCCCTAGAGATTGTCTCGGATCGGCATAAGGTGGTTATGCCGAATACTAGTAGGTTACGGATCTGATGGCCTCGGCCCAGTGGAAAAACTAGCATTCTAGAGAATGTCTTGGATCGGCATAAGGTGGTTGTGCCGAATAGTTTTTCCATTGCGATTTCATAGATTGGATCTGTAAATTTCGTAGGGTGTTCAGGGCGTGCGTACCCGCCTTGTATAGCGTCATGGGTTCACATCGTTAGGTAGAATACGATTCTACGTCATGGGCTCACTAGGAATTAGTGAAATGAGGATCTTGACCCACTATGTAACTTAGAGGGAGTTTTGTTGCAAAACACATAGTGGGAGTCTTTTGTTAAATAGTTTAATAAAAGATGAACATAAACATAGTGCTAAACTTTGCATATTCTTTGTTGTAGATCATGTCAACAATGCCGCATCCAGTTCTTTTAATTTGCGATCTATTCTTGAGAAAGAAAAACTCAATGGAACGAACTTTTTGGATTGGTATCGCAACTTGAGAATTGTTCTCAAGCAAGAGCGCAAGGAGTATGTCCTTGAGTCTCATTATCCTGATGACTTGCCTGATAATGCTACTGCGGCTGCACGGAGAGCTTATGAGAAGCAAACGAATGATTACCTTGATGTGAGCTGTCTCATGCTTGCCACAATGTCCTCTGAGCTTCAGAAGCAATATGAGAACACAGATGCCTACAATATCATTGTGGGGTTGCGTGGTATGTTTGAGAACCAAGCAAGGGCTGAGAGGTTCAACACTTCAAAGTCCTTGTTTGCGTGCAGGCTTGCAGAAGGGAATCCCGTCAGCCCTCATGTGATTAAGATGATTGGCTACATTGAGAGTCTGGAAAAGCTTGGTTTTCCCCTTAGCCAAGAGTTGGCTACTGATGTGATTCTCCAGTCGCTCCCCCCGAGCTTTGAGCCATTCATACTGAACTATCACATGAACAACATGGATAAGACCTTGGCAGAGTTGCATGGGATGCTAAAAGCTGCCGAGGAAAGCATTAAGAAAAGCAGCAATCATGTGATGATGATGCAGAAAGGCAAGGGCAAGCCCAATGTCAAGAAAGGCGCGGTCAAAAGAAAGTTAGCTCCCGATGAGATCGCGAGCAGTTCTAAGGCCAAGCAAGTCAAGAAGGGCGTTGCTCCTAATGCAGATTGTTACTACTGTAAGCAATCAGGTCATTGGAAAAGGAACTGCCCAAAGTACTTGGAGGATCTTGAGAAGAAGAAGGGAAGTACGACTTCCTCTCCAGGTATAAATGTTATAGAGATCAATCTTGCTACTTCATCCACTGATTCTTGGGTATTTGATACCGGATCGGTTGCTCACCTTTGCAAATCGTTGCAGGGGCTAAGAAGAAGTAGAAGTTTGAGGAGGAGCGAAGTGGATCTTCGCGTTGGCAATGGAGCAAAAGTTGCTGCGGTCGCTGTTGGCACCATGCCATTGTCTTTACCTTCAGGATTAGTTTTGGAATTGAATAATTGTTATTGTGTTCCATCTCTTTCCAAGAACATTATTTCTGCTTCATGTTTGCAAGCAGAAGGTTATGACTTTAGATCTGTGAACAATGGTTGTTCTCTTTATTTCAAAGATATGTTCTATTGTCATACTCCATTGGTGAATGGGTTATATGTTCTTACTCTTGAAGAGTCACCGGTCTATAACATTAATGCAAAGAGGCAACGTTCGAATGATTTGAATCCCACGTTTATTTGGCACTGTCGCTTAGGTCACATAAATGAGAAACGCATGAAGAAGCTCCATAGAAATGGTATTCTGCACTCATTTGATTTTGAATCATTTGAGACATGCGAATCTTGTTTACTTGGCAAGATGACAAAGGCACCTTTCACCGGTCAAGGTGAATGGGCAAGTGACTTATTGGCACTCGTACATTCTGATGTATGTGGACCAATGAGCTCAACAGCCAGAGGTCGTTTTCAGTACTTCATAACTTTTACTGATGATTTTAGTAGATATGGGTATATCTACCTGATGAAGCATAAGTCTGAATCCTTTGAAAAGTTCAAAGAATTCCAAAATGAAGTGCAAAATCATTTAGGCAAGACAATCAAGTTTCTACGATCTGATCGTGGAGGCGAGTATTTGAGCCATGAGTTTGGCAATCATCTGAAGGATTGTGGAATTGTTCCACAATTGACTCCGCCAGGAACACCTCAATGGAATGGGGTATCCGAACGGAGAAATCGCACCTTATTAGATATGGTGCGCTCCATGATGAGCCAAAGTGATCTTCCGTTGTCTTTTTGGGGGTACGCTCTTGAAACAGCCGCTTTCACACTAAACAGGGTTCCATCAAAATCAGTAGAAAAGACACCATATGAGATGTGGACAGGACAACGTCCTAGCTTGTCTTTTCTTAAGATTTGGGAATGTGAGGCTTATGTAAAACGTTTACAATCTGATAAGCTCAGTCCTAAATCTGATAAATGCTTCTTTATCGGGTATCCTAAGGAAACAAAAGGATATTACTTCTATAATCAAGGAGAAGGCAAAGTGTTTGTCGCCCGGCATGGTGTCTTCTTAGAGAAAGAGTTTCTCTCAAGAAGGGATAGTGGGAGCATGGTGCAACTTGATGAAATTCGGGAAACACCTGAAAACGTTTCAGCTCCTACAGAACCACAACAGGATGAACAAACTGTTGAAGAACCTGTTGTGGACACACCGGCACCACGTAGGTCAGAGAGGTCACGTCGTGCACCTGAGAGGTACATGTTCTTGACTACTCAACAACGGGACATATTGTTGTTAGACAACGATGAGCCTAAGACCTATGAAGAAGCGATGGTGGGACCAGACTCTGAGAAATGGCTTGAAGCCATGAGATCCGAAATTGAATCCATGCACAGTAATCAAGTTTGGAACTTGGTTGATCCACCTGATGGTGTTAAAACCATTGAGTGCAAATGGATTTTCAAGAAAAAGATAGACATAGATGGAAATGTTCACATCTATAAAGCGCGATTGGTGGCCAAAGGTTTCAAACAAATTCAAGGTGTTGATTATGATGAAACTTTTTCGCCCGTCGCAATGCTAAAGTCTATTCGGATCATTCTAGCGATTGCTGCATATTTCGACTATGAAATATGGTAAATGGATGTCAAAACAGCTTTCCTTAATGGAAATCTGAGTGAGGATGTGTACATGACACAGCCCACGGGTTTTGTCGATCCGTAATCAGCTGGAAAGATATGCAAGCTGCAAAGATCCATTTATGGATTAAAGCAGGCATCTCGGAGTTGGAACATTCGTTTTGATGAAGTAATCAAAGGGTTTGGTTTCATCAAGAACGAAGAAGAGCCTTGTGTTTACAAAAAGGCTAGTGGGAGCGCACTCGTGTTTCTGGTCTTGTATGTGGATGACATATTATTGATCGGAAATGACATTCCTATGCTCGAATCTGTTAAGTCTTCATTGAAAAATAGTTTCTCTATGAAAGACTTAGGAGAGGCGGCATATATTCTGGGCATCAAGATCTATAGGGATAGATCAAGAAGGCTAATTGGATTAAGCCAAGATACGTACATTGACAAGGTGTTGAAAAGGTTCAACATGCAGGATTCCAAGAAAGACTTCCTACCTATGTCACATGGTATACATCTTAGCAAGAGTCTGTGTCCTAGTACACCTGATGAGCGGGATAAAATGAATGCGATTCCATATGCTTCGGCTATGGGATCCATTATGTATGCCATGCTTTGTACACGTCCAGATGTCTCGTATGCTTTAAGTGCTACAAGTAGATACCAGTCAGATCCAGGTGAAAGTCACTGGATTGCCGTAAAGAACATCTTGAAGTACTTGAGAAGAACTAAAGATGTGTTCCTCGTCTATGGGGGTGAGGAAGAGCTCGTTGTAAATGGTTACACCGATGCTAGCTTCCAAACTGACAAAGATGATTTTAGATCGCAATCTGGATTTGTGTTCTGCCTGAATGGCGGTGCGGTGAGCTGGAAGAGTTCCAAGCAGGAGACGGTTGCTGATTCTACAACAGAGGCCGAGTACATAGCAGCTTCTGAAGCTGCTAAAGAGGCTGTTTGGATCAAGAAATTTGTTTCTGAGCTTGGTGTGGTGGCTAGTGCCTCCAGCCCAATGGACCTCTACTGTGACAATAGTGGGGCCATTGCGCAAGCCAAGGAGCCTAGATCGCACCAGAAGTCCAAGCACATTCTACGACGATTTCATCTCATCCGCGAGATTGTGGAGAGAGGCGATGTGAAGATATGCAAAGTACAAACAGATTTGAACATTGCAGATCCGTTGACAAAGCCGCTTCCCCAGCCAAAGCATGAGGCTCACACTAGGGCAATGGGTATTAGATACCTACATGGTTGACTCTAGTGCAAGTGGGAGACTGTTGGTGATATGCCCTAGAGGCAACATGGAGATGTTGAATATATCACATACTATGCTTATGATACATTGCTTTGTTCATTGAAATAGACATTATCATTATTGATCAATGAGTATGTGACTTATTCATGAGACTCTTAATGCCAAAATGTTGCTATTTCTAAATGATCCCTGATCATATATCATATGAGGAACAAATATGATTCAAAGATCAGCATATGTATTGATTGATGATCATGTCTCATGGATCATGGTATGGAGATACCAAATCAATAATATGGACATGTGTTAGTGAACATATGTTGGATAGACCCGCCATGAGGCACTGCAGAGATTCCATGTGTCATTAGTTGGTCTCAAGTAGTGTTTATGTAGAATCGTTAGACTTGAGATCATCATGGTTCCCAACATGCGTAGTAGCCTATTTTGGGACTACTAACCACTACTCCGTAACCGGGTAGTCATAAAAGTAGTCTTCGGGTTTGCTATGAAACATGTAGTGGGATGTGAATGATCAAGATAGAATTTGCCCCTCCTTATGGGAGAGATATCTCTGGGCCCCTCGATGTAATGGATTATGAAAGTGCATGGCCATGCCAATGTAATTGAGGAGTCAATCACAAGTTTATAATCCATCACGAAATCGAGAGAGTGATTGAGCTATTAAGAGTATGACACAGGTCTCGCCTTGAGCTTAATCTATATCGTGAGGCAAAGGGATTCGTACATGAGAACATTACAGGTTCAGCCGATATGATCTTTACGTATACTTTGGGGTTAATATGTCTTGCTAGAGGCCGCTATTAACAGGGTGACCGGAAAGGTGTTTCCGGGTCGCGACCAAGTATACGTGAACCTACAGGGTCGCACACTTAACGGGTTGGAACACTAATTCGAATGTGATTCGGATGTGTGCTCAATTCGGATAGAGATCCGGATAGACTCCTATTGGGCCTCGGTCCACGAGGCCCAAGTGAGGAGGTCTATATATTTGGAGGCGGGGGGCTGAGGGAGAGACGCATCTGTTCCTCCCGAGCAAAACCCTAGCCGCCACCTCCCGAGCCAAACCCTAGCCGCTCGCGAGTGCTGGTACACTCGCGATCGGCGTTCCAGCCCCGGACGTGTGGATACCGGTGGAGGCGCTGCTCGTTGCGGCGTTGATCGGCATCAACAAACTACAGATTGGATCTGCTCGTGGTGTGTTTGATCGCGTGGAGGAGACGATCTGTTCGGGACGATCGGCTACTTCCACTACTACCTCGACGCGCGTGGTTGGATCGGCTTCTCCAACTCTTCTTCCGCTGCGCTGCGCGTCTAGTGGTAACGATCTATGATCCCTCCTTAGCATGATGTCCTGGTGTGCGCGGTAGAAATTTTTTATTTTCTGCTATCGTAGCCTACGCGCGTGCCTTCACATCTATGGGGCTTGGAGTCCTTCTTCCATTAAATAGCTTGAATCCCAATGGCGTGAAATGTTTTGTATGTCAAGGAGGACGCATGACTATAAAAGCGTATAGGGGGCGTACTTGATAGTGTTTCTCAACTGCCTAAGATCTTGTTATGGCACAGCACATAAGGTATGCTTAAAATTAAATTTGGGACTCGCTTGGGTGAACATTCACCTAGTCCCCATGCCGTCAGCAACCTGTCCGAGCGACCGCAGCAGGCTACAGTTGGTCAATGCCTTTGGCGCTGCCTTATGAACCCACTGCCTCATCGCTCCTTGACCTGCTCAGTGGCCCCGCCACATCCCTGCCTCGTTGCTCCTGCCACTAAGTGTCGCGAAGTCATATGTTCCAGGTCATTTAATAGGGCTTTGTTTATCCTAATTTAGGAAAATTTTACTCTGGACTAAACCAGAATATAAGAATGTAATGATATAGAAAGTAAATAAACTGTGGCATTCTGTTTTTGCTCATTGCACGTGTGCACATGCGTTTTTTTTCTCTATAATACAAAATGGTTACGCTAGTTTGATAATTTTTTGGTAATTCATTTTTTCCAATCTTACATACCTTGTTTGAATTAAATCCACATATACTTTCGTTGATTGATCTATGAATTATATTTTGATTAGATAACTAATTTTTGTTCCATAAAAGCACCTAGGAGATTAGTAATTAGGTTGTCGGCACTGGGCAGGTACTTACAAATGGAGTGGAAGGCTATAGAAGTAATTTGATGCACCTAACAAATCATAGAAGGCTAACACAACAAAATTGGCCATTCCTTTTGTTCCAAATGTTCAATCGTGCGGAAGGACCAACAACAAAAACCAGTAGAACAAACAATTAAAATATGAAATTAGCAGCAGATTTGAGAGGATGACCACGGCTGCATTCATTCATGCAAGCACTGTTCATGGGTGCTGAGGAGTCTGCAGCCATGGAATGCATCTCATTCTGCATTCTCTGTTTTTTACCGCTGCCACGCTGCCAGCTGCCATATCCATGCAAGTTCATGCCAGAGAAACTTCCTCCTCTGCACCGAGAAGACGACATCCGGTCAAAACAACAAAGACTCGGCACTGGCATCCATAATGTGGTTCTTGTACATATTGAGAATGTGTATTGATTTATAAGCTCAATGCTATTTTCTTCTAAGCAATACATGATAGAAAAATGTTTTGGTGCCTTAATTACCCCCTTGTTAATCAGCAGTTGATATTATTTTGATTGTGGTACCTCTTGATACTTCCCAACACCCAAGCACTGTGAAACATCTCATCAAATACAATAAGCCATAAGGCATAGGCCTTGGAAATTAACTGCACCACATTGATCATTAATACAAAGCGCATGTTAACTATCAAAATTATATAAAAAAGGGATTGTCATAGTGGGGCAACACTATACGAGGCGATGTATGCAGGTGTTAGATCCAGGAGGCTAACTAGAGGGGGGGGGGTGAATAGACGGTCTAAAAACCTTCTAGGGCAGCCAGAGTGTTGTTTGAAATTTTGTGCACAAGAATTTACATACCCATTCTCAGATAAGCAATTGTTAATATTCTAAAACCCAAGGTTGTCACGGCACTCCGGCAAGTCGCGGCAAGACCGGGGCGCTTGGACGCCTAGTCGAATAGGCGCCCGCCATGGCGACAGTTAGACAACAAGTAATACCTTATATGACTGAAAATTAAATAACGATGCAACATAATAGCACAAATTATTTAAATAACCATATCTCAGGAGGTCCAAATCAAAAGAAATCCATTAAATGAGGGGTCTGTTCATAATTTTCAGGAGCTCTGAGGACTTCATCGCAAAAAGACCAAAAGAAATGCTTAACCCTAGCCGCCAACCAGCCCGAGCCTTCCACTGCAATTTGCCACCGCCACCTCCCCCTCCTATAGATCCCTTCCCCTTCTCTCTCCCCACCCTTCCCATTCCACGATGGCCATCGCCACATCCCACTCCACCACCCCAACCCAGTCAAGGCCGGCTCCTCCACAGGTCACTGCTTCTCCTCCTTTTGCGCCACCTCATCCCTCCACCACTGGTGGTAGGAGAAGAAGCAGATCGGCGCCGGCTGAGGGAGGAGGCAGTAGCTCGGGAAAGGTGGCGGGAGAAGCAGCAGATCGGCATTGGCGGAGGGAGGAGGCAGCAGCTTGGCACCAGCGGCAGGAGGAAGCTGGAGATCGGCAGGAGGAGGCTGCAGATCGGGACGGCGGAGGCAGCTGCTCGGCAGCAGTGCTCGACTGTGAAAACCTACCAGGTTAGAATACGGGTCTTTGAAGTTCCAGTTAAGGGTATTAGTGTCTTTTCCAATATCTAGGGTTTAGACTTGTGTGTGTCTCATGTACTATATATATGCCCTATGGGCCCCTTTGCAATACATGCTCCATTCCTATTTACATGGTATCAGATCAAGGTTTCAAATCTAGCTCACCTCCGGCTCAAGTTTCTGCTGCTGCCCCCGGGAGGAGCTAATCCCGGGGGCGGCCACTGCTCGCAGCCGTCGCCTCGCGCGCGCCGTCTTCACCCGAGCCCCGAAGCCGCCGCTGCCTGAGGCCGCCGCTGCCCGGAAGCCGCCGCCGCTTGGGGTCGCCATCACCTGGGGTCGCTGACGCCCGGAAGCCGCCGCCGCCCGGAAGCTGCCGCTGCCACCACTATGCCTCTTCGGGCGGTCGCCGGCAATTTCTCGCTACAGATCCGGCCGTCTTTGCCACAGATCCGGCCGTCTCCATCGCCTGTGCCTGGATCTGTTCACCTCCGACGCCGCCAAGTCCGGATCCGGCCGCCTCTGGGCCGGATCCAGCCATCTTTGCCACAGATCCGGCTTCTCCGCCACCGGATCTGAGACCTTCGTGCCAGATCCGGCCACCGCCGCGCCGATGCTCCTCCTGGCAGACGCCGTCGCGGCTCGGGCTGTCTGCGCCTGTGCCGCCGTCGCGCCGATGCTCCTCCTGGCAGACGTCGCCGTGGCTCGGGCTGTCTGCGCCTGTGCCGCCGCCGCCAGTGCTGCCTCCTTCGGCCACTGCCGTCTCCCGGCCGCCGTGCCCGCGCCTCTGTGCCCGCGCCGCCGCCTTTGGACGCTGCCTCCCGGGTTCGCGCCCGCGAGAGAGACGGGAGGGCGAGTGAGGGAGCGCGCTTGCGCGTGGAGAAAGAGGGAGAGCGTGCACAGCGCGGGGAGTGAGTGGCGTCCGATGCATGGTTCTTATGCCGGCTATGCCGGCTGCTCCAGTTAGCTTTATTCGTTGAGTCAGTTGCGTTATAATCAGTCTTCAGTTATTTTCACAGTCTTCCGCTGAGTCCATCCAAATCCATATATTCTCCTTCATATCGTTAAAGCTGTGCGAGTCCACAAGATTTCTGTCAGTCAGCCGACTGCTTTGCTAGCCACGGTTCATCCTCTCGGATGGGTGTGGTTCTCTTCTTCCTTTCGCATAGTCGCAGCCGATGCTTTTATCTTTGAGCCGCTATAGATCGTAGAAGTCTCTATGATGCCGCTGCTTCTCTTTGAGCCGCCGCCCCGAGTTTCTAAAGCCGCCGCGCTTCTTTTGCACCGCGCCTCCGTTGCGCTTCTTGTGCACTGCGCCGCCGCCATCTCGGGCTTCGATCTGTGCCGCTATGCTTCTATCTCCCTTTTCGGCTTGATTCGACACAATTTTTTAAGAGCCGCACGCAACGACATCTTCAAGACATGGATTTTGGATTTTCCCTATGTTAGTGTTAGCTCTTTTCAAATGCAACACTATTGCATATGCCTTGTATTTGAGGGGGGGTGTTAAAAGTATTTGTGTCTTTTCCCATATCTAGGGTTTAGACTTGTGTGTCTCATATATATATGCCCTATGGGCCCCTTTGCAATACATGCTCCATTCCTATTTACAGTCCCAACCCCCCTAGGCGGCCACCACAACGACCTTGGCGTCACCCTGGATGCCTAGGCGTCGCCCAGCTATGTCTAACTCCTCATGGGCTGGGCGATCGTCCACAGCGCCCCCTTCGGCCGCCAGGACGCTTTGGCGACGCCTTGATAACCATGCTAAAAGCTTTAGTATAGTATGATGTAAGTTAGTATAGATGGAAAATTTTCCTCTGTTTGATCTTTAAGAGGAAATTTAAGGGCACACCAGTGAATTTTTTTGGTGTAACTTAAGTTGTTAAATATGCACTTTTGCTATTTTGGAGATTGCACTTTAACTATTAATTTGGCAATTTCTGTTTGTAATTTTTTACTGTGCATATGATTTTGGAGATTCCACTTTGAAATATTAATTTGCAGTTTCTGCTTACAGTTTCTCACTGTGCATATGGTATGGTTTAGTATATTATCTTTTAGGAACATTGAGTTATATATACAGCTTTGTTCATTCATGCCTCATCTCCTTACAAAATACTGTAGCTGGCGACTGGTGGTGGTGGTGGAGACATTGGGAAAAGAATTGGCTATGGCGGCGGTGATGGTGGAGATGATGATGGTGATGATGATGATTACTTTGAAGACTTTGAAGATGGAGATGAAGAAAGTGGATTTTTCAGAAGACGTATTATCATACAAGAGGTCTAACTCTCACTGACAGTGCTCTGATCCATGCTCCATGAGTATGATCAATGTTCCTAAACTAATGCATTTCTACATCTCTATTTGTACAGCTTTTTAAAAAAGAATTTGTTGATGCTGTTCTTCAAGAGTGGTACAAAACAATGAGTAATTTGCCGGCTGGTTTGCGTCAAGCTTGCGAGATGGTATGGAACTATCTGTATTTTGTTCGTGATCTTGTGTAGTTTGAATCTAAACCATGGAACGCTATCAACTCGATGTGTTTTAGGGTTTGGTCAGCTCTGCTCAGATGGTCCAATATTTGTCAATATTTGGAAGGCCTACAAAGGCTAGATATTTCTCTCGAGCTTTTCCAGGCTTTTTCTCTAGTGGTCTTGTTGGAAGGTAATTTCTCAAAATTGTCGGTTTAGTGCTATTTGTTCAACATATGCAATCTTTTTTTTTAAAAAAAAAATCCATGCTATCTTGTTGAGCTTGAAATGCTGGATTTCCTCAGATGGAATTGACCAATGTCATGTCGGAGCAGTTTCTGTCTGCTATTCCTATATCTGATTGCTATTATTGCGAGTTACTAGGAACAAAATTTGTACATGTAACATTTGCAAACTCTAAATCATTTTTTGTATACAAGTATCACAACATCAAATTTCTGGTGATCAACATTTGAACACCATCTATTTTGCGAAGGTTCTGATGTCTGGGAACAACGTTGGTCTCCAAAACCCAATATCGTAGGTTCAAATTCTAAATTTGACATACTATGACTACTTTTTCCAGATTGCTGGCAGTCAACACGTCAGAAATCCGAATGAATGATTCGATCTAATTCCTTGGCATTAATTGAATGGAACTGTGTTTACTTACTTTTTTAGGGTGGGTTCTTTTGGGTTTATGGCTTAAATATTTGAATTCTAGTTGTTCGCGAGAGACAGTACGTACAGAGAAATAGTCGTATGCGATTTTATCCGGTACAGCTGAACTCAGTACACTTTTTACTACAATTTTCCTATTAACCTTGTCTTGAAAAAACACACCGTTTGAAATCTAGTTACTGTAGACAATATAAGCATGAGCCAACTTTAAGCCCAAAAGAACCTGGCCTTAATCTGTTTGTTTTTGTTTATAGTTGTCCATTATTTCTATTGGTAAACATTTTGGAATCATCAGCTTCCAAATTCATTGGTGTCTGTTGAGTTGTGCTGGGTCTTGAACTTGTTTAGTTGACTACTTATTCAGAATACAATGTCAACTAACAATATGGGGCCTAAACACTGTTACGTGCTGAGTTATTTTACTTTACTGATAAAGTGGCATAAGTCTGCAATGTTATATTGTATTACATCATATCTTCTCTACATTACATTTTTGCCTCTATATAAACCTCATCTGACAATTAAGCTAGAAGCTATCATGAGTTCGATAGTTTATCTTGTATTACACTACATCAGTTTACAGAATGAATAGCAGTTGGGTAGCTAAAGAAAACTGGTGCCTAAGGGTGAGCCTTTGAAATAAAATATAGCTTGTGCAAAGTTCGTAGTGATTTTGTTGACTGAACTATTTTAAAACATTTTACCCCTGTTTACTTGGTTGATACACATGCGTGCAACTCGCTATAGTGTTCCTTGCTGCAAATTCTTTAGCCATAATCTAACATTATCTAATTACTATATGGTTTGCTAAAGTGGCTACCTTTTAATCTAAGCATGTCTTTTCTGTTAGTTTTGCAACTTAACAATAAGTGCCATCTCCTCTAAATTGCAGAATGCTTGCAGATCCATCTTTCCTGCATAAGATGACCTTTGAATTGCTAGCTACCCTTAGTTCATCTGTTTGGTGGGAGATGAAGAATCGCAAGGAGAGGTATGTTTTCTTTTATTGTCCAAAACCTAAATTTCTTGCACCTATCTCATCTAATCCTACATTTTTGGGTGTTAGGTTCCAACAAGAATGGGATTTGGTGTTTCTCAATGTTGTTACTGCCACAGTTTGCAATTTAGCTGTTTTCTGTTCACTCGCACCATGCCGTTCATATGCAATCCAGAAACTTCCCAATAACATATTTGAGAAGAGCAATCCTATGAGACAGTTTGATCTTCTAAGAAGAACCCAGTCCTTCTTTAGCAAGGCTGCTGAGCTTTGCCTAGGTGGGCTACTTGTTGGCTCCATTCAAGGTGGTCTATCTCATATCCTTTCTGCTAGAAGAGAAAGAAGGTGGGTTATTATGTACTTATCTCTATGTTCATCAAATGCCCTACTTTTCTTTTGTAATTCAGCAATTTTCTCCTTATGTTTTTTGGGATGTATGTTTGACTAATCTCGTTACATATAGGTTATCGATGACTTTTCCTTCTATTAGCACCAATGCTCTTAGTTATGGAGCTTTCTATGGGCTTTATGCGAATCTGCGGTATCAAATGTTATGTGGACTTGATAGATCAATGGCAAACCATTTTGATGTTCTTGGTGTTGCAATCTTCTTCAGTACAGCGATAAGGTAGATCTCTACAAATTCATTTTTCTCTGCAATTTCACCGAAAGTCTACACTTCTATTATATTTAGATACTGCTGCACGTGTACCTTATCCTCAACTTTTATATGTCATTCTGAATCCAAGCTACTGCAAGGAGCATGTCACAAATGACATCTATTTTAGCATTTGGAAGCTAATGCTATACTTGACCTGAAACCACGTTAGCGGTCCAATGATTTCTGTTGCGATAAAACTGTAACTATTATGCCTTGCAATTTCCCCACATTAGCAAGTTGTGAAGACCTTTCCTATGTGAGGAACTAAGTCTCAATAATGTTATATGGTAATGAGTGTTTTCATTACAGCCTTTTTTAGCTTGGATAACCTATTCAGCACATCAACTACATAAAGTATATTAATAAATGCTTCTAAAATGTGCCAATTCTCGAACATTCCAAAATTAGCCATTCCATTGCAACTGATTGCACATGAATTGCAGATTGATGAATATTCAAATTGGGGAGTTATCAAGACGTGCCTGGCTTGGCGAGGAAGCTGATCTGTTTTGCTCGGATAATTTGTTGAGGGCTTGCAACGGCCCAGCAGAGCTTGCCACTTATCAACAACAGTCAAGGTGGTTTCTATCCAAGAATGCAATTGTATCTGGCCTTGGACTTCTAGGCATCAAGCAGGGTGCACCTGAAGATGCCTCTTCAAAACCTCGGAGAAAGAGAATTGTCCAAAAGAAGGTCACTGCAAGCTGAGAGCGGCAGTTTTGATACCGATGCTGGAACAGTTTTGCTTCAGTTGTATCATGCCTTGTGATGCCCTATCGACGTACGAGGAAAATTTTAACTGGCAATTCAGTAGCAATCTGGAGACAAAAGACTGCAGGCCTGCAACTTGTTACTCGAAGGGACGATTCATCCTGTAGCCTGTGCCCTGTAGGTCTATAGTCCTTACCATTTTCTTGTGCTGTTTTGAGCAGAAATACACTTCTAACTGTAATTTCAAGACTGAAGATACCGCCAAAGTGCCAATAAATATCAGAGGAAGTATAGCGTCGCACATGTGTGTGTAAAATTACTATCCTATGGGTAATGATAGTTATAATCATTTGTATATATTAAACCTCCTTGCAAATTTGATATTCTCACTGCTGCAACCTTTAGGACATGGTTTACACAATAGCTAATATCGTTTTGGGTATATTACATTGAGTATATGGTCTATATGCTTAACCACACAATAGTTTTTGCTAAGTTCGATCGATAGGAAAAATTTACGTATCAATATTAGAAATTTTGAAATAATGGACCAGAGGAGGAATATCTATTAAATTGGTATAAAATAAAATGAAAAACCTAGATTTAGATATGAGCAGAGTTATATGATGAACTGTCAAATGTGATAAGGTATCTTACATGTAGAAATGGGGAGATTCTCACTAGGGTCAATTAAAGATCGAACATTATTGTCATATATCTATGTCTAAGCGTATAGCCACATGTGTTATATGGGTTATGACTTTAGATAACTAACTGGTCTAGATCTATCCTTACATTTTGGTAAGCTGAAGTAGTGAGACCATTATAGGAAGGTTTGCTCATAGAGGCTTTCTTCATTGAAATGTTGGGACCAAAGCTTGCTAATACAATGATGAATACCTATTTGGGGACAAACCTAAGTGTCATCACTTAAGGGATGGATCTAAGAGAGGATTTGAATGCAAACCTAGGGGATGGACCTAATTGAGGTGTGACATTCATTAGGCCGATGCAAGATTATGACTAGATGATGTAAATACTATATGATAATCAATTTTGTCACACGCCGAAGGAAGCGTGAAACTGCGATATTATATTTGATTATCTCATGTAGGTAAAGTTATACAACCTCTCGAGAGTATTAAAAATTATTTAAATAGCCATGCTCATGATCATGAGCATGCTTGGATGCAGCTATAATAGGTATTTCTTTGTTTTTACAAAACATTTTCATTGGAAAAGTTGGGATGGCATGTACGTGTCGTGTGTGCCATGCCTATGGTTGGGACTTGTTCAATGATCGAAGCCAAGGAGGGCTGTGAATGAAAGTGATTTACAGTTATTAAATGTTATACAAAAGTTATTTAATTACATGTCAACTGCTCTTCACAATTATGTTGCAAATTACTACTTATCTATATTGCGAATGAAATATGCTTCATGCTGAAAATAACTATAGTATAGTCTTACTTATTGTTAGCCTTGCATTTATTTATATGTTGTGATACATAACAAGTCTTATTGAGTACACAATATACTCAACCTTGCTTAAATAATTGTTGTTCAAAGAATGAGAAAGATAACGTGCCCGACGACACGTACTTTGGCCCCAGCCCCAGGGAATTTGACAACTAGTCTTTCTAGGGACAAACTCTAGTCAGTTGCTCGTGGGCTATGGTGGTACACTGCTGGACACTTTTGCTTATTTATGTATCTTCAGTTGCACTTTACTAGTCATACTTATATTTTATTTGGTCGGTCGGTCCTATGTTATAAACTTTAATTATGCCTCGCTTATATATTGCTGCATTGTTGCAAATTAATTGTATGCGATATGTATGGATTGATCTCGATGTTGTGAATGTGTATATTAGCCACTGATCATAGGACTATTATGGAACACATACAATTATTTTGGATATTCAACGCCTAGCGTCCCCCACACACTGGGTCTGATCAGACCGCTTAAACACCATTGGTCTGACCACTTAGCTAAAACCTTAAGAGATGCCTTAAAAACATTCTCTCTAGAAAAAATGTACCAATTACACAGTTTGATCGGACTGCTCCACTAATCAAACCGCCAACACATGATCGGTTAGACCGCTCAGCTCAAACCTCAGAGATGAACCAAAAATATACTCTCCAAAAAAGGTACCGGTTACACAACCTAGTCAAACCGCTCCACCGATCAGACCGCCAACAAATGGCCAGTCAAACCACCTCGAGAGGGTGGATCAAACCGCTCACATGGAGCTGATCAGACAACGGCTGGTCCGACCACTCACATGGACGAAACACTTTCCTAGAGGGAACACTTTAGGCAGTGTTCGGGCTACTGGACCAAACACTTTCCTTTTATTCAGCGAGAGTAATTCTATCTTAATTGCTTCCTTCCATTTACCATAGTCTGAGCGCTTTGGCATTTAGCTAAGGACTTGGGTTCTTGATCTAGTTCAAGGTTTTTAGCAATTTTCGAGGCAAAATATATGTCAACAATTGCAGTCTTTCATTTATATAATTCCGCTGACTCAACAAAATTGGTGGATATTTCTTCATTTGGTTCATCTAGCTCCTCGTGATTTCCCACAACAATGGAGTCTGGTTGTTTCGATGTCCAGTATTAGACTGTGCTCATGCAATTTTACTGGGGTTACTATCTTCAGGATCATTCGCTTCAGGGATTTTCTCAACGTCAGGTTGAGTTTCTTCTACTGATTCAGGAGGTAACTTATTTCTTCGAGTTTTTTTTCTACGGACGTCTCTGTGGAATTGAGGCCTCATTCTCCGATGCCTCTTCCCCTCTTCATACGTTGAAGTGATTCAAGTATCTATCTGGGATACTTCCACTCTCTCCGGAGAATTCACTACTGGTATATAAGATTTTGTTTCTCCCTTTTGATAAGTGAAGGCATTTGGTAGATTATTTGCTATTTGCTACAAGTTAATAATTCGTTGAACTTCTAGTTCAGTTTTTTTAGTGCGAGGATCAAGGGCTTGAATGCCTGAGACATTCCAATCTATTTCTCATTATTTTTCAGTGAGGTACTTTCCTCCCCCTAATGCCGAGAAATTACCTTCATAAAAAAATGCAGTCAGCATAACGAGTTGTAAACATGTCTCCAGTAGTAGGCTTAAGGTATTTGATAATTGATGGGAATTCAAATCCTACATAGACTCCCAACCTCCAGTGGGGGTCCATGGCCGTACGTTGTGGTCGTAAAATTGGCACGTATACAACACAGCTAAATTTTCACAGATGGGAAGTTCTTTTCCACGGACTAGTTGTAAGGGGGAAACCTGGTGGTATACAGTTTATTAGTGTGGCAACATGCAATACTGCATGGCCCCAACAGCTTGTGAGAAGCCTATAATTATGCAATAGTGGCTTGGTAATAGGCTTAATTCTTTTAATGAATGACTCTGCAAGGCCTTTTGAGTGCGGACGTGTGGTACTGAGTGCTCTACTTGAATGCCTAAAGCTAAACAGTAGTCATTAAATGCCTTAGAGGTAAACTCGCCAGCATTATCCATTCTAATGGACTTAATCCTTTCATCTGAAAAGTTTTCTCATAATCTGATAATTTGTGCTATTAGTTTAGCAAAGGCATGCTTCCTAGTAGAAAGCAGGCATACATAGGACCACCTAGTAGAAGCATCTAACACCACCATAAAATATCTAAAGAGGCCCGACAGGGGTTGAATAGGTCCACAGGTATCACCTTATATTCTCTCTAGGAAAATAGGTAGTTCCCCCCTTAATTTTTAGATAAGAGGGTCTAGTGATGAGTTGTCCTCTAGCACAGGCTAGGCACAAGAAATCTTTAGGTTTAGGAAAGGATAGAGTTTTTAAGCTATACCAATAGAATTGCTTGTAATTTTTCTCATCATTCCTACCCTAGGATGCCCTAATCGATCGTGTCAGATCTTAAAGGACTCTAAGGTTTTGTATTCTATTTTCATTACAACATATTCTTCAGGTTTTATGTAGGTATAGTATAACCCAGATAAGGAGGGAAATTTTTCAGCCACTCGTTTATGATCGTCGTCAGATTTAGTCAGGAGGAGATATTCTATACCCCCTTCATTTCAGTCTCTACATGGAGATCATTCAAGAGAATATCCTTGAAACTTAATAGGGTATGTTTTGATTCAGGATACAGGAGAGCATCCTCTATCATAATTCGGGTACCCATAGGGAGAACAAGTGTGGCCCTTCCAGTGCCAACGATTAGAGCATCACTTCCAGTGATGGTCATGACATTTCCTATTTTCTTGGTTGACGTTTGGAAATACTTGGTATACCTTAGAGTCGAGTTGGTAGTTCTACTATTTACTAGACAAATCTCCTCCCCCGCCATCGGATTTAAGGAGTTGTTCTATATAGAGCATAATATAATCAAACAATAATTCAACAGGAATAAAGCTCAAAATAACAAGCAACCCAACTTATTCATCTAGAATAATATTTAAATCCTAAACAATTAGTGTTCCGCAAGAGCATAAAGAATCTATTATTCTCCTATAATGACCTAAAACTGATAAAGCAAACTTAAGGAAAAACATGACATCTGGAGTTGCCTGGGGGAGCTGCCTACGGACTACTAAAAATAGCCATATAGGTCAAGCTCCATGTGATCACCCCCTGCTGTAGTGTCGAGCTCCATTTTTGCACTCAGTGTATCACTCTTATCATCATCGAGCTAATCGACAAAGTGTGACTCTGCCTTCTTCTCTGGCGCCTTCTTGCTCTTGCCAATGAACTCCTAGTAGAGGTCTACCAGATACTGCAGTTGCGGCAAGTACGAGACCAATGATCCATACAACCACACCAATAGGAAGGCGCTGGGGGTAGACCGTCTTGTTGCCCAATCTAGCTTTTGCTACTTTCCTCTCCCTTTTCCTGTCCAACGAGGTTTACCATTCTCCTTCTGCACATTTAGCTTCTTCCACTTTCCACCCTTTTGCTTGGGTCCTTTTTCGTGGCCCCGGCCACCAATGGTCTTCTAAAAATTAGCATGAGCTTCTAGCACTAGCTGTGACCCAATGGGACGAGTCTGATAGTTCTTCATCAGCAAAGAAGTATATTCATGTACTTCAACAAATTTGCAAAACACACTCGCAAATCGTAGTACCATGCAACCAAAGGTCACCATAAGGTTTAAGGAATATGGACTCAAACCATTTGCAAAGTACGATCGCAAACTTAAGTTACATGCTACAAGGATTATGCACGAGCTTTAACTATTTACAAAACTCATCTACAAACCTTAGCATTATGCCACAAGAAGTTGGTGCATAGACTTCAATCATTTACAAAACACATTTGTAAATTGTAGTCATATGTTACAAGGATTAAATATGCATGAGCCTCAACTATTTACAAAACATATTCGCAAACAATAGCATCATGCCACAGAGAGCTAAAGCAAGCAGGATTGAGCTATCAATATATGATGACACTCAAGCTACTATAAGACCATTTTAATAGTATGACAACCTATACTAGCATTTTAGTCTCCCAATCAAACACCGAGATCAGTAAAAAGACTAGGAATACATCCTTAGCCTATGCTAGTTATACCTTTACTTTGCACATCCACTTAGAGCTTTCACTTAATGGTGATGTCTGGGTCCTTGCCTTATTCATCAACAAATGATGAACTCACTTGATGTTGGGATCTTGACTTGGTGACCATTAAGACATGATGCCGTACATCATCCCAAACCTTGATCATTAGCACGTGATCTCTATTGTTTGACTTGATGATGATTAACACATGAAGTTATCCAAAGTCTTTATCATCATGGGACAAAACCTATTTCACCAACTCATAGAAATTGTTAGTCCCACAAATTGATTGTCATTAATTACCAAAATTCACCATTAACTCATAAATAGAGGGACTAGATTCTTCAATCTCTCCATTTTGTTAATTGATAACAATCTTGACAAATAATAAGATAATAAGTTGATTTGCGAGTATACATCATGTACACAATAATCGTATACTCTACGATAAACTTTGGAAGCAATTAACTCATTTGAAAGTGTTTGACTTTGAATTAATTGCTAGCAAAGCTACACATCCAGTTGTTATTAATCATCCAAAACTTTTTATTAACACATAATGGTTTCATTAACATATAATGGAAGGACTAGATTCTTCAAAAGTTCAAAGCTCATTGAGGCTCATACGGGTGTCACCAAGGGAGCAAGGATGTGGCCAGCAGGCACATCGCTGTGTTGGGAAAGACACAATAGTAGAGCTTAGAGGAATGGTGCTAGGGGTAGGGGTGAAAGCGAGTCGGATTCGGATGGATATTGTTGTTACCATATCCTAACCCATATTTTTTCTCCGGATTCGGTACCAATCGGATTCGGTGTCGGATCGGTCGGGATTAACCCAATTCGTTTGCACCCCTATTTGTTTGTAAGGAATGCATACAGTGCAGTAAATGGAGTAGGACGCACTGACTTGATGTTACTATTTAATAGATGATGTGGAAGATTTTATTTTACCATTGCAAAAGAAAATGAAACGTCAAATAGTAGCACTAACCTGAAATCAAACTTGAAGATGTATCGGATTCGGACGGATATTCGGATTCGGACGGATATTGTTGTTACCATATCCTAACCCATATTTTTTCTCCGGATTCGGTACTAGTCGGATTCGGTACCAATCGGATTCGGTGCCGTATCGGTCGGGATTAACCCGACCCGTTTTCACCCCTAGCTAGGGGCAACGATGTGAGATGAGGGAGTCTAGGATCAAATCCGCGGTAGGGGCTATCATTGGATCGGCTATGCAGCTCGCTAGATCCCGCTACATGGAGAGGAGTAGAGAGTTGAGAGAGACGGCATGAGGAAGAGAAAGGGACAGGATGTAAGATTGAGAATGGTGAGTTATAGTTGGAACTCATTTTATGTGTGTTTTCATATCTTAAATTCTTAGTAAATTGGTAAGAAAATGCCAAAATTATGGATTATTGCCACTAACCCTAACTTTGGAATCAAAAGGTGCTTTTTTGGAACCTATCATGCAGAAATAAAAAAATCACATGAAAAATACTAAAAGGACATTGTGGGCCCACATAGGTCAAAGCCCACCTCCAGCCAAGCATCGGGCTTGCTAGCGTGGCCCAACTGAAAGCATCTAGGCCCCTAAAAATAGTTTTAGTAATTAATGAATTTATATAAATATGGGACTAACGTGTTTAAATGAGTGATTAAAGGTTAAGTCCATATGAGGTTGACAAGATGCAAGCCAAAGGATAAATGTGAAGACCAAAAAATGGCTCAAGGCAAAGATATACTTAGAATAGGATCCCTTTTATTTTTACCAGTCTTAGGAGAAAAGGTGGAAGACCGGATTATAGGCTAGATAATCGTACCATAAAGAGAGATCATGGCAAGTAGCTTGATAGCAAAATTTATGTGCTATTTGGATCAAACTAGGAACATGCATTCATTAAAAATCTGTTTTAAAACCAAAACTGTACTATGTCTGGAAGAGCGGTAGTACCACATATTTCAACGTCAGAACTACCACAGAGCGGTACTTCCACAGGAAAAATCGGTACTACCGGCAACCGAAAGCTCCGGAACCCGAGCGGAGCCTTTTTTCCCAAAGAGCACCCTCCGGATGCAATATGAGATTTCGCGGATCGGAAGTACCGGCGATTTCAACGCCGGAACTACCGCAGGCTGCGGTAGTTCCGCTATCCAAAGCGGTACTTGCAGAGCCCGGAAGCTCCGAAGGCAGAGCGGAGCCTTTTTTCCAGAGAGCGCCAAGTTTGGGGACTTTGGAGCTCGACCCAAACAGTAGTACCGCGCCGACTTTACGGAACTACCGCAGAGCGGTAGTACCGGAAGTTACAACGGCGATAGTACCGCACCGACTTTCCAACGGTCACTGTAGAGCTCTGACATAGCCATTCTGCCTCGCCAGAAATGGGAGCGGTACTACCGGCCTCAGACCAGCGGTAGTTCCGCTCGCCCTGATTTTTCTGGAATTTGTTCCAAACGGCTAGTTTTGATAGGTGAAAGGTATAAATACCCGTACCACTGCTCAAGGATAGTAAAAAGAGACCCATTGAACATTTCTTGAGCATAGAGATTCACTCCACCCCTTGTTCTCACTTTGTGCATTAAATTTGAGGTGGTTGAGCAATTAGTGCATTGCATTCATTAGTTCATCCATTGGCACTCAATTGCAATCAAGTGAAGCCCGGTCTATTACTCTTGGTGCTTGCTGGCACCTGGACGGTTGGGAGGAAGATTGATCGGTGATATTCTCAAAGGAGATTGTGAGAAGACCCGGTATTCTTATGAAGGTCGGAGCTCACCTACACGGAGCGGGGAAGAGCTACCTCTAGTGTTCGAGGTGTTTCAGCTTAATTTGTGGAGCCGGTCTGATTGGTTTGGGCTAACCTCAACGTGGACTAGTGGAAATCGGTAAGTTTCCGATCACCATGGTATAATATCGATTATGTACATCTCTTGCTTGTCTCTTTCTAGCTCTTATTTGTTGATATTATTGTGATCATTTGCTTCATTTAGAGCTAGCATTATTTGTCTATTGACTAGAATTGTGTAGGCTTAATTGCTTTACATTCTTGCTATTAAAATTGTAGAGAATTAATTAAGTAGACAAGAAAATTTTAAAAACCTCCTATTCACCCCCCTCTAGTTGGTATCCTTGATCCTACACCAGCTCCGAGGTGGCACTGCCTAGTGCTAGGCTAGTGTCGGCCGGTGGCCAAGTGCGCCACCTCACACATTGCCTCTCCGCTCCATTTTCTCCTACAAGAAGCCTTCTGGAAGTCCCACAAAATCATGAGTTCACATTGACTTAGGAGAGATCAACTTGCATGTGAAGAAAATGGACTCTTTGCAATTTTTCAAAACCGATGCGAATTTTGGAAGTCGAATAGACCTCAACCGGACAGGGCATGCATGTCATACACACATGGAAGCATCCAAAGCATCAAACCACCATAGGGCTTTAGTCTGAGTCCTGGTGCCAACCAATGCCATAGTGGTGCCGCCTAGTGCCACGGTGCCAACCCCCCTTTAAAAGGGGCACCCCTCCCACAGTTTTTGACTATCCCACATCTCATGTTCCATGTTGATTTCGGTTGGTTTTGACCCCCAAAACCACATCTTTTAGTTGATAGGGCTAGTTTTAGTCTAGTTCTTGGCGGCGAAGCCTTGCCGTAGGTTCCAGAGCATCTGGTTCAACTTCTATAGAGGTAACAATGTAATCTCTCAAGTTGATGTAATCTTTCATGTACTAGTTGATTTGATGTACTTCTAGTTGCCTCTTCTATTTCTTGCAATTGTCTAGTTCATACAATATGTTTCTTTCGGCCTATTAGTAAAGTACGTCATGTTAGCTAGTCATTTTTATCGTGGTGATTAGATCGATCTAGTAGAACCTTGCACGCTAGTTTATGATCTTGAGTTTAGATTGCGCATACGTTAGAAAGATCCATACCCAAATTAGGGTCGACAACATGGCTAGCGGTGATAGCACTAGTGCATAGAGGGGCAACCGCCGGTAGCTAATTTATATAGTGTCTTGTTCTTATTTCATATATGTGATAGATAGGGGTGCGTGGTGTATAGTGTACATGTACTAGTTGTGGCTTAGAATTAGTATGAGTGCACATGATGGGGTAAGGCCGTCACAACCTTCGTCAGAGATCTATTATGGTAATTAGCAATATAATTAGATAGATTAAGGGATTATTTGGTAGAGCTCCTGCTCTGAGATTCTAAACCAAAGCAGCAGGAGCCCAGCCAAACAGACAGAATCCTTGTTTGTTTAGAATCAGGAGCGGAGAAGAATCAGAGCGGTCTCCCTAAACAAAAACAGGAGCAACCTTCAGGCAGCTCCCCAAAAGAACCAGCTATCCCCTTACCAAAATACCCCTGAAGTTGAGGGTTATTTACCCACCAAATGCCATCGCATAAAAAGGCATGAAATAGCTCACCCGTGCACTCATCTCCCTCATTCCTCTTGCCCCACACGCTCCATCCCTCTCTCCCCCATTCTTGCTCACATGGAGATAGGTGGGGAATAGTGCCACCACATAGGGATTAACTCGTCACCGACTGGGAGGTCCATGCCTATAACATCCTAATTTCTAGGAAGCCTAAAATTGAGGAGAATTTAAAACTTTTTGTTGCATCATCATTTCCTTGGTTTTGATTTAAGTTTCTTTAGAAAAATATTTGAGAAGATTATTCAATGGATAAGAATTCAAATTAAATTGATAATCGATTTTGAAAGAAATAAACCATGAACTGGTATCAGGGATGTGACAATAAAAATCATGTGAAAAACTCATAAATGGATTCATAGGGCTGGAAATGAAGTTTGAACATTTTAAAGCATTTTCCCAACAATTTTCCAAATCAAAACGGTGTTTTAAATAAAATAGTGAGCTTCAAAGAATTTTTCAGAAAAATTTAAGACGGATAAAAACCTAGAAAATTTGCACAAAGATCTGCACTATGCTAGGAGTTACACCTAAAATTTTTAGAATTTTTGGAGTCCTTTTTTATTTTTAGAAATTTGAATTTGAAATTTGCACATAAATGAAAAGGAAAAAAATCATTTATTTAAACCCTCAATCTCTTGCCCCCACCTGTCAGCCTCTATCTCTCTACTTCTCTCTCAATCACTGACAACCCGATGCCACCCATCAGCCTCTCTCTCAACCGATAACACCTCGGCCCCACCTACCAGCCACCCTATCCTTCCTTCTCTCTCAATCGTTGACACCACGACCCCACCCATCAGCCTCCCTTCTTCCTCCTCATCGCGCTGCTCTTCCTACTGATCTAGCATGCCACAGCTAGGGACATCATAGATCACCTTAGCCCGCGTCGCTGCGTTACGAGACCACCAAGCCTTGTGTATTGAGCCACCTCGAACCGTGTGCCTATCAACCTCCTTCGCCCCTACGCCCATTCCCTCTCCTCTGTACCGGCACTGCAACGACTGCCAAGTGCTCGATGCCATGCACCCAATGCTGTCGTAGCTACTTGCACAGCACCATCATGACCTTGCGCTGCTCGCCTCACCCCACGCCAGCTTCACTTTGTGCTTTAGAAGCAACCACCATGCCCTGGATTCCCACCAAGCTTGTGTCCACTCGTCCTGACCTCGCTGGTGTGCTCTCCCTCAGGATACCGCACCAACAGTGCCAGCACCCGCTAATGCCTACCCCTGCCTCCTTGACCTCACTGCGCAATCATCACGCCCATACAAAATCCGAAAGACCCGCTTGTCTGCTTGCTCATGGCCTCAATGGTGCTCATGGATGCACTCGAAGCCATCTCACAACTATAAAAGGGTGCCCAAGCTGAGTTCTAACACCCCACACCACTCCCTTATCCTCCCCTACAAAGCTCAAGCACCAATTAGGCCAAGAACATCTCTTTTCTCCAACACCGGTCACCACCACACCGAAGCCGATCAATCAAGTGGCTCAATCTTCAATTCCATGCACCCCTAACCCTTATCCCCACTTCAATTTCAGCTCCCTTTCACTAGAGTGCCACCACCACAAGAGCTCTTCACTGTCATTTCAAGCCACCATCAACGATCCATCACAACAAGCCACCAACCACGCTGACCCCTGGAATGAGACTCCCTCAGCCATTAGATGCTCACACCCCTCCCAATTGTACCCCTTCACCACCCTTTCTTCCTCGTGATCATTCGCCATGAACGCCGCCGCCACTACTCCTCCATCAAAGCTCTCCATCCATGCTCACTCATGGCTGAACCATCCCAAAGCCTCCCTGTGGTCCCATCTAGCTTACCCGCACCTCCCATCTGCACGCCTCACCACCATTTGCCATCGGTAGCACTCGTTGAAGTTGCACGCCGCTTAGAGTCGCCAAAAGGTGGGTTTCGCCTGTTAGTCAGCGCCACTCTTTCCCCTCTCTAGCAAGACATTGACTAGTTGGCTCCACCAATTGGGTTTTCTTTTCAAAATTATTTTAACCTAATGAGCCTATGACATGTGTCAGGACCCAGATTTTACAATCCGGAATCCTCTGTGATTCCACCGCACTATTCCCTGGATCAGTAGATAGTGCTCACAGACACAGTTCTGAATATCAAAATACATATCATGCGGAAGCGTAAATATAATAATAAACTTACACATGGGCCGATTAGGCCGAAATCAATAAACTGCAACAGCGGAAGAACGAAGCACACAGGTGGGACCTTCAGGACATGCCCACAGGCAGCCAACTGGAGGTTCGCGACCTAGCCCTTGACATCTTCATCTTCTCGGCCAGCTTGTCCAATCCTGTTGCTGAGGCGAGGTGATTTGATTCCTGATTCTGAATTTTGTCGCAAAAGCGAGTGTGAGCACTCCAACCCCGTGCTCCGCGAGCCAATACACATAATGCAAATAAATAGTATGCATGGCTTAACAAAGGAGAGGCTCAGGTTATTTTATTTGCCAAAAATCACTTTTAGTAGCTTTGTTATTATTTAATCCTGGTTTATTGTTACTGCCTATACTCCACCTAGCGACTACCATAATCGACTTAATCCACCAAAATACACTTTCTTTATTGATTGCTGTCTAAGACTCCAAACATCGAATGACATCATTTAATCAGTCCACCGATCATGCCCTTTCCATATTGGTTGCTATCTATGACTCTAAACAGCGATTATCATCAATTATGCAATCCACCAATCACACCTTCATTGCTGCCTAAATCCCCACATAGCGAGTATCATAACTTATATAATCCACTGATCAATTACTGCCTAAAACTCCAAACAGCTAGCGGCATCCTTTATCTAATATCATTTATTTAATCCACCAGTATCTTTTGCATTCTAAATTCTTAACAATCCTTTCGTTATTGATCCACAACCATAATTCTTCAATAATCAATCTTATTTTTCCATTATCTATCTCTAACTAATCCATGAGTATACATCCACCAAGAATATCATTGATCAATTTATACTCCAGGATTTGTTATCATACCCCAAACTTCCAAGATCCATTCATCCATCCAGAACTTGTTCAAATCCTATTAATTCCCCATATTGTCAACATCTTCCAAGAATTAATAAACATCAGTGTTGTAATCTGAGAGACCATGTGGTCATACCCCATGTTTGTGATGAGTAATTGACTGTGTCTAAGTTTTGGTTTGGTCGATTTCTGCTAGTCATAGCCTTCTGCCAGTGGTCGGAATTGAATCAAGTTATTTACGACCTCGCTGTGCGTTATCGGAAGACAGCCGTGTTCCGTACGACCACATTATAGCTCTTACGACCACGCTATCCAAAGTCAAAACCGGGTAGAAGAGTTGAACGAGTGGTCGGAAGGCTTTATGACCACGATTGGGCATGGTCGAAAGCCATGCGCAGTGTTACGACCGCGTTTAGGGCGTATACGACCACCTTGGGCGTGGTCGAAGGTCACCCGAGAGGTTTACGACCACTCTGGCCATGGTCGAAGGGTACCAGAAGGGAGTACGACCATTTTGGCAGTGGTCGAAGTTCATCAGAAAGCCTTACGATCACTTTGGGCGTGATCGGAAAACATCAGAAGGGTTTACGACCGGTTACGACCACATTAGCCGTGGTCGAAGGCTATGGGAAGCAGCTACGACCACTTTGGCTGTGGTCGAAGCCTAGTACGACCACGTTGGCTGTAGTCTGAGGTCGTGAGTCGAAGCGACGACTGCTTCGGCCGGAAGTCGGCGCTTGGATGATCGATCAAATCGAAGAGTTGGCGCTTTACGACCGCGTTAGCACAAGAGGTCGTCGGAGGTCGAGGTTTCGACTGCTGTGGTCGATAGTCGGCAGACTTCGATTTCGACCGCGTGTGAAGTCGGAAGACTACGACCACGTTGTGAGGCGCTCGAACGGGGTTGGTTCGGTCGTACGTGGTCAGAAGTGGTCAAACGTGACCAGGAAGGGTTTCGACCACGGTGAAACTCGGTCAGATGTTCTCGTAAGCAGTCGCAAGCGCGCGAGAGACTTGAACGTAGTCGTAGACTCGTTGTATCTGGTCGTAAGACCTGGGATCTGGTCGTATGGCTTGGTATTGTGGTCGTATGTCGTGTGCATTCACTATTCTATATTTTCGACATGTCGTAGGTGGTATACGATTTGGTAAGAGTATGATTTGAGTTTTGCTTTCTGGCGCAGGTGGTTGGATACTATTTTGTGCCGTGCTATGAATGTGTTTCTTGTCTGTGATGGTTTGCAGGACTTGGAGACTAGTTGTGGAGAGGCATGGATGGCCAAGACTAGGCACGAGCGGTGCTGAGGTCAAGAGTGGTCGGGAGATGCCGAAGACGACGAGGTCTGCCAGGTGGTTGCAAGACTTGAGCGACAAGAAAGGAGGAAGCTTCCGGGAAGGCAGTGGGATGTCATTTTGGAGAAATGCGGAAAGCTGCAAAGGGAAGCTGTGTCTCTGCGAAAGCACTGGAGTGGTTGGCGCTAACGGGTAAAGCACTGGAACTCGTTCTCGCTAGTGGGTAAAGAGAGTGGTAAAACCCGGTGTTAGGTGGGGGTTAACGGGTTCTCCCCCCGGTAGCAGAAGGCTATAAATAGAGAGGGTAGAGCTCGGGTGTTCGTGAGGTTGTTCCCGAGTCACTCTGAATTTTTCGTCTCTATTTGTGTGAGTTGTCTCTGGGTAGAGCACGGTTTCTCTTGTACCTCCGATGGAGTGGCTGTAGAAACCTCCATGATCAATCATTCATCTCTCTTCCTCAAGTTGATTTCTATCGTTATGAGATGTTGTGATTGTTTTGTTTGCTATCTGTTTTGAGAGCTTGTTCTTCATGCTATCCTTTTCTCTCTTCTCTTCTTCGTGAGTCTGCTTTAGTTTTGGTGTGCTTCGACTTGCTCAGAACTGGGAATCTGTCTCAAGGCCACTTGGCCAGTTCATTTCCGAGAGCAAGAGTCGATTCAGAGAAGTTCTGTTTACTGAATGGTCGTACGCCTCAAGTCCTCTATTTCGAGTTCGACCTTGTCGCTCTAGCCAACCGTAGCTAAGACTTTGGGTTTTCTTGGTAATTTCTCTTCCAGAGGTTGGATTCTTTCAGTGCCTAAAGTTTGAGGACCAAAAGACCAGAGAGTCTTAGTTACTCGGAATCTGGCTTTGTGAGTCCTTCCGCTGTCATCCTCTCAGTATTCATTATTCTCTTTCTTTTGTCGGTTCGGGTAAGCTCTTGACTGGGGTCGGTCTCCCAGTAAGCTTTTCAACTCGAGACTTCATAGCTCAGTGGCTATTGGAGAAGTAGGGTTGTCTGAATTCTTGGGAAATTTTTCAAAGGGCTCCATTCACCCCCCCCTCTGTTGCCATTTCCGATCCAACAATTGGTATCAGAGCCTGTTAGCTCTAATCAATAGATCCTAACCGGTCTCAAGAGTTTGCACACTTTACCCACAAGAGACAGTTCACTCGTTGCCCCACACGATTCCTTAGCCGTGCGGTTGAGCAAACCATCACAGTAATCATTCAAAGTACCTCACCCTTTCCATCATCTCACCTTGTGGGCCGTTCCCACTTGCGGTGGGTCTCATACGTTGTGCGGGATGTTCTCCTTCTGAACGCCTAGCAGCTGGCTACCCACACTGCTAGCGCGCCACAGCAGAACCTCACCCTCCCCGGGTGTCCCATTCAAGCCTGACACACAGACAACCACTTGCACCACTTCACTCCTCCACCGATGATGATGACTTTCAGGGTCCGGTAAATTTACTAGGCCAAGTTGTACTTTACAGACTTGTGGTTGCACTTGTTTAACACAGGAGGTTATGACAAGATTCAGTCCTTAAGGTATCTGGGCGGTTCTACCACAAACCACACTCTCGTGCACACCTGCACCATACCCCCGAACCATCCACCCAGATAAATAAGCAATTCGAGGTTTTTGGGAGTATAAAATAACCATATCCAACATACACCAGTCATTACCACCATGACTGCCCAACCAATTTTTCTCAGGATTAAAAGTGATGCTTGGGCGCTCTCGCGCCCATGAATATCTAAACAATACTAAGCATGGCATATGATTACAGACTTACTTTCGAAAGGTTACTATTATAATTTTTGCTAGGGCGACAAGGTTCACAAATTTAAATATTCCAAAGGAGGTGTAATATTATTCAAGGTAAACAATAGGCATGTAACTAGAATATTAAATTAACATGTATTTGCATATAACATAACAGCATGCAATTTGATAATTTAAACCAAAATAATTTGCAGAACATGTAGGTTCAACATGATCAAAGTATTGACTCGCCTTGCGCAGTTTACCGCGGTCTTGAGCTCACACCATGCTTTCTCATTTGATGGGCTTGAGCTTTTTGGTCTTTGTCTTGTCTGGATCTGGGTCTTACTTGACTCCAATAAATCTTCTGGACTCCTTCTAATTACGCGACAAACAACTGAATACAAATAAATGCAAATAACTCAAAAGTCCAAATAAATCCAACTGAGCTTGATTAATTTTTAGTATGGTTGAAGGAGTGATTTGAGACAAGGTTGATTGGGCACGGAGTATTAATTACATGTTCACTTCTATATATATATATATATATATATATATATATATATATATATATATATATATATATATATATTGGTTAGGTCCTTTTAATATCCGATGACCTAAGGCTATTATATTTTAACCCCCTTTACTTAGATTCTAACATAATTTTAATCTTAATTTATCTGTGACAGATCGAACCTGCTACACAGAATCATACTTCATTATTGTTACTAAGTTAAAATTACCATTTAAGATTTCATGATCAATAGTATATTAATAATAGGGTCTATATCTTTAATAGGGTCATTGGCGAATACAAAATCTTTACGAATATCTAGATCTACAAGGGTATTCTTTTAGCAATTTATTTGCTAGTTATCATATGTGCCGGTATCCGAACTGAAGATGAATATTGATGGTACACCAATTATTTTCGTGGTCTACTTAATCGTATACCAGGAGACTTTAGTTTAAATCTCAATAGCTAAACATTAGTGAGCTAGTACTCACTTAATTTTTCATATGCCTTTAATTTTATACTTTGATATATAGGTAAATTTTATTTGAGTCTAAATTAATTACATTAGCCTCCTTGAATTATTGCCTCATCATTTCCTAATTGAGATGGAGTAAAGATAGCAAAAACAAAAACAAAAGAAAAAGAATGGGAAACGGGGGAGGACAAGAATCGAACCCAATACCTGGGGAAGACTCTTGTCTTAAGCGCGCAAGGGCTAGCCAACTGGGACAGCGCTCTTTCGCGTCTAACGGGGGAAAATTATTTACAAGAGGCTACGCTGAAACTGAGCTCCACAATAGTGGCTCCACTCGGCCGAAACAGGGGAGGCGGGGCGCACGGAGGGGATGGAGGCGCCGCCGGCAGGGAGCGGCCGGGGAGACGTTGGCGACAAGCAAAACACGTCCCCACGTGCACGAGGAAACTCCTGGAGGTGTCTACACGGCCGGTGGGGGTGTCGGAAGCGGCCGGCGTTGGTTTGAGCGGCAGAGGCGTGGATGGAGCGGGGCGCCGGTGCCGGCGAGGTGGAGGAAAAAATTTAACATGTCGAGCCGGAGCAAGTCGGAGGGAAGTCGGCGGCGGAAGCCATGGGCGGCGCGGGGAGGGCCGTGGCGCCGGCGACCTGGGGCGGAAAGCAACTCCGGCCAGGGGTCGGGGGAGCTTTGGGCTGTCATGATGCAGCTCTCCGCGCGAGGAATTGAGGAGAGATCGCCCGGGGAGGTGGTGGCGCTGGTGGAGGCAGCGACGGCCAGTTTCGTGGAAGATGGCCAGTGCGGCGAGCGTGGTGCACGGAAATCCGATTAACTCAGAGGGGAAGTAGCGGTGGAGCGGGTAAACGCCGTGACGCGACCGATTTGGCGGGGGACGCACCGGGGTGCTAGAGCGGCAAGGAGGCAGCGACGGCGGGCTCCCGGGCGCAAACAGGGAAGAAACAGGGGAGGGAGGGAAGGAGCCAGAGGGCGGCAATGGGTTGCGCAGGGACTAAGGGAGGGGCTGAGGCCACTTATGGCCGCAGAGGGAGGCGCGGGAAGGCGCGAAGGACCGGGCGGCGACGTGACGGGGGAAACCGGCGGAATTCGCACTGAGGCGGCAGCAGACCGGGCGGGGCTCGACGCGAGGGAGCGTGCAGGGCGCGGGGCTCGGGGACGTGACAGAGGCGAGGTGATGGCGCTGAGGGAGGCAGGGACAGCAGCAGGCGCATGATGGCACGGGGAGGGGGACGTGGAGTGTTCACAACCATAAGAAAAGAAGAGGGGAGGAGGAGGAAGGAAATAAGAAGGGAATGAGCGCACGGGGAAAGGAGGAAAGAAAGAGGAGGGAGACATGCTGCGCAGGGGCCACTGGGCAGGGAGAGGAGGTAGGAGAGAAAAAGAAAAGGAGGGAAGAGGAGAATGGGTGGGGCCCACATGTAATAGGAAGAAAGAAGAAAGAGAGGAAGGCTTTGAATTTGGATTTTTAAATTTGCATATTGAGCTTCTGTTTTAAGATTATGGTTACTAATTTCTGAGATTTTATTTCAAGTCTTTGTTCAATTACTTAAATACAAAATATAATAGTCCTTTTCTTTTATTTGATGTTCTTATTTTCATGCCTTTATTTCCTTTATTGCTTCACTCAACATAATATATGTTTAGTGTGTTGTATATTTTGCTTTACGTATATGTACATAATTTCACATATTGTTATTTTGCGGGCTTTCTTAATTTTGCATATATCCTTTATGGTCTTACTAAGATTAGTTTTATTTTCATTACTCTCTTCAATTTTTAATTGAAATCTCAACAAAATTTTAGGAAACACCAATGAAGATTCAAATTTCAAGAGAATATATTGTAGAATAATTCAAAAGCTTCACTCTTTCAAATTTCAAAATTTCAGGATGTTACACATGTGGGCCCGACCCTTTAAAAATTGTAAAAACCCAAAAAAATGAAGTATGCCTTCAGTTCAATATAAACGCACCACCCCACTTGGAAAATGTAGTTTCAAAGTTATGCCATCGACGTCAACCCTATGAACAGTGCCATTTTTCTCCACGATTTTTCAAACCTAATAAAATTCAAATGCGTGTAACTTTTGCATATTAACTCCAAATTAAGTGACTTTTGTCTCTAAATTTTTTTTAAATCATGCTCTTTCATATTCTACAAAAAAATTTGAATTTTCTCTCTGTTGGAATTTATTTGATTCTTATTTGCAGTGTTTAGTGTTCATGATTAGATACCGATGCTCTGGACATTTTCACCGACGAACCCAAGCAAGACCCCAAGTTCAACAAGCATGGCAAGCACCCCCTTTATTCATGTTGATCCCATACTTCAATGTTAATTATATTGTGTTTAAAAGTACTATGCATGAGCATAATTTTAGTAAAAATGACTAACCTAGGTAACGAAATAAAGGGGTTCCACGGGGGACTAATATGCGGATGATGATGTGGTATCATGCTGTGGAAGTAATGGAAACACCTGACATAATGGTGAAATCAGGTAAGGGAGGATTTCATAATATACCGAATTAAGATGATGTAGTGGGGAAAATGACAATGCAAGTGACTAGGGTTAATGAAATTTTGCAAGAAGGAAACTAGGGCAAGTGACCTTGCTGGTGTCGTTGTACGCCCCTCTACTACTTTCATCACTGGCACTAGAGGCGACCACACAAGGCAATCACATAGCCATCAGGGGAAGCAACAGAGGTCTAAGGTACCTCGCCAGCACTGGCATGGCGCTTGAGAGTAGTGTAATACCACTAAAATGCAAAGGGAAGAAAAGTGAGAAATGAAACAATCTAAGGGAGAATAAAGGAAATAAAGTAGAGTTTTACTGTCAGACCCATCGGCTTTAGAATGCTGAATAATGGTAGCGTTCACAGAGGTTCCCGAACTGTCCGAGGCCAGTCGGCACCTCTCGCTATTGTGGGCTTCGTCATTCGGCAAAAAATTTAGCCAATGCGCACTTTTACTGACTTACCTGCCGAAGTAGAAAACGAAAAGCCCAAATAGTGAAAAACACTTTGGACCAAAATGTACTTTAGGCAACAGCCACATGAAGGAAGAGTAGGGGTAAGGTAAGGGCACTCCAGTCATTTCACAAACCAAGAGAGTCTTAAGACCAATGCCTCAATGCATAAGTAGGTCAGTCTCTAGGAGGCCTCACCTCACTCCCAGTTTCTTCCAACCGAGAGCTCACCACCAAGACAAAAGCAAAGCAAAAGGCCATTTCCCCTCCTCTATTAACCCAGAGCTAAGCTCAACCATCCCCCACCTAGCCAACCATTCCCATGGCCAGCACAGAAAGATTGTAAGGAAGAGAACGGAGGAGAGGAGCAAGAGGTGTAGGGGAAGACGAAGGAGAGGAGCCAGGACTATGACAGCAAGCCAACATCATCGGCAACAACAAGGGGAGGCTGTTACACTTGTCGTCCACACCCTCACGACCTTTGTCAACGACTACCTTCATTTCTAGCCATGATCAAGTAGGCCCCCAACTCTTACCCTCTACTCATGGCACGAGACAAGCGGTGAGCCCAAAGGGGGCACCGTGCATCCTTGGTCGGGGGGTGCATGCTCCCTAGCGCATGTCCCCGCCAAGTCCCGTTGCGGCGACCACCCGTAGGTTTCCCCAAACTGTGTGTGCCTAAGTATAGAGGCAAGTAAAATGAAGAAGCTAAAATAAAATGAGTGCAGTAAGAGGGAGGAAAGAAAAGTGGACCATCCTCGGGATGGCAGCACTTGGGGCTCAGCCATGGTCAGCGGTCGAGCCAGGCCATCGGCATCCGAGTTAGGGTAGGGCGACGGTGGCCTAGAAGCCAAGCCATGGTGCCGGTACCCAAATCGGGAAGCCAAGGGCGAAGCAGGGTAGGGGCAGTTGGCGAAGGAGCTTGTCAGCATGGTCTCAACGGCCAACGGTGAGCTCGGGGCCGTCGTGCCCAACAGCGCCACAAGTCTCTGTCATGCATGGGTAGAGGCCAAAGCCGAGTGGCTAGGGGAGCCAAGCGATGGTGCAGGGGGAGCTGACGTGCCGGCCTTGCCGACGCCAACGGCTGAACCACCCCGAAGGGGGAACGTGACGTCGAGCCTCGACCGACGTTGAGCCGCGGTCGATCAGCCCAAAGGAGAGGGGCGGAGGAGAAGCAGGGAGACCACCGGGGAACGGCTAGGTGCAGTCCTGGCCGGCTGAATCTGTGAGAGGAGAGGAGGAGCCGATTGGGGAAATGGAGGATGCCTGCCGCCGAACGAAGAGAGAGTAAGGGAGAGAAGAAGAAGAGGCATGGGGTAAAGCTGGTTCGACCGCAACAGATGAAGGGAAGAGAGAAAGAAAAGAGAAAGAGCTAGAGAGAGAGAAATAGAGAGAAGAAAAGGAAGGAAAAAAAGGAAGAGAGAAACGAGAAAAAGAGAAAGAAAAAGAAAAATGGGGGTTGGTACCTGCGCATGGATCCTTAACCCTGGGCATTTTATGTTGGAGTCATGTTATGCGTGTAGAGTCCTCATTGCTTGCTTAAGCACGGTTTTAGTATGACGTGCTGAGTTGAATTAACTGTTTGTTCATGTGGAGGTCCTGAGTCGACGCCGTCTGCATGTCGCTCCGCTCTGCTTAGTTAATAGGCAAGTGCATGGTAGAGCGGTAGACCATAGAGTTTATGAAATATGCGATGTTTACATGATATGATGATGCTTATATAGAATTGCAATGTTTACATGACATGATGATGTTTATTTAATGATGACAATGGTAATGGAAGAGGATGAGCAGCGATGCCACCCTACCAATGATAATACTGATGAGAATGACAATGATAATGACAATGACAATGACAATAGGTATATGCATTCGCATGATGTGCACTCATGAAATGAGAACTGGGATCCGCCTGGGTTGATCCCGCAAGACCTACTTTGGTAGGCCTCCACGGGAGTGGAGAGACCCCTATGCTGATATGGGTGGGCCCAAAATTTTAGATGAATATCAATGGGTGTTCACTCGGCAATACTGGTATATGCAATGAGATGAGCAAATGAGCATGTAGAGTAGTGCTGCATCGCACTAATGATATGACAATGTAGGAACATGAAATGAAAATATGAACCGGATAATGTATGTGGAGAATGTTATGGCTGGTTAAATTGCTTACATGTTTTGGTAGTGTTTATCATTCTATTGTGTACTTCCTGAGTCTTTAGGCTCACCTTTGCTTTGTTGTTTTTTAAGTGACCGTTAGGGACGTCATGCACAGGCGAGAGTAGCACATGAATAACTTCACGTACTAGCAACACTACGCATATCAGCTTTTGTTAGTATGTTTAACTCCACTAGTATGCTAGAATAGTTGCCTAACATGATATGATGTAAGTGGTCACTCCTTTATGAATAAAGTAGAGTTTGCTTAAAATGATTAGCAGTTAAAAAAGGTAATATTATGCGATGATGGTAGCACTCTAGGCCCAGAGGATGGGCGTGTTACAGTTGGTATCAGAGCGGGCGTTAAGTCCGTGGTAAACAAATTTGACAACTTAGCTTAATTATTCAACTAAAATTTGACTTAGGCCTAATAATTATATTAAAATTTGACACACTCTAGTACACAATAGAATGGGGTTTGGGTCCTACATTGCATTATCGCTCTCTCTAGCATTGTTGCTGATTTGTATTGTTGAGATGGATGTTTGTGGGCTAGTTGTGTAATTAGCTATCTGTCATGAATAGATGCCAAGAGGTAGAGGACGCGGTCGTGGCCAAGGTCGCAGCCAGGGCCGGGGCCGTGCCCGTGCCCAAGTGGAGCCACCGCTTGAGGTTCAGCAGAAGGCACCTGATGCAAAGGTTGCTTCTGCTGAGCAGTTCGTAGCTAGAGATCTGGCAAGGTCTTCAGCCTTGCTACAGGAGTTCATAGAGGAGGTCCGTGCGCTTCGCTGACAAGCGCCGGGAGTCGCTGCTACGACCGTACCCGTTGCTACCCCTATTGTCGTTCCGGTCGCACCAAAGGCAAGAATGGGCCTTCGCGAGTGGTTGGTCTTGCGACTAGATATCTTTGATGGTGCGGGTACACCAATCCAATCCAAGGCAATTCGAAGCCCTAGAGATGAGCACTCAGTTGAAAGCTCACTATGTGGCTTTCCAATGAAGGATCAGGCGGACATCTGGTAAGAAGGGGTTCTTTCAGCCAGGACCCCTGCCCAGGGTCCCGCTACCTGGGTAATCTTCACCAAGCAGTTCAAGGTGAAGTATTACCCAGATTCTTTCTTGGAGAGTATGGAGGTCGCCCTGTCGACCTTCCTACAGGGAAAGATGACCATTACTGAGTACGACACGGATTCAACAATCTGATCCAATTCGTACCATTAGTTGCGAGCAATGACCTTGAGAAGGCCAAAAGGTTCCACCGGGGGCTCAACTCTGAGTTTCGGCATGTCATGGGAGCTACTACGCCGCGTGATTTTAGGTCCGTGGAGGAGAAGGCCAGAGAGATAGAGATGGAGATGCAGCTCACTAAAGGGCTACAACCCTTTGGTGGTTCGAGCGCTTCTGATGGTGACCAGAAGAGGAGCTTCACTGAAGGGGTGGGTCGTCTCAGCGACCTGCTCCTAAAAAGTCCAAGTGGGGCCAGCGTCTCCCACAATCATCCAAGTCCAAGACTTCGAGGCCGTCTTCTTCAGTGCCTCATTCATCACCGGTGACCCCAGCCTATCGTTCTATCCTAGGCCAGGGCATGATCTATTTCAAGTGTGGAGGTGGGCACTGTTCTGCTGAGTGCACCTGGATGGGGGAGTGTCGGCATTGTAGCCGGTCGAGCCACTTGGAGCGGGTTGTTGTCAAAACCCCTCTAGCATTCTCAAGTAGGAGCCAGTATCTTCATCCTTGTTAAATACTACACCTCGAAGGTCAGGCCAGATGATGGTGGTTGCCCTTATGTTACAGTCTCCTCTTTCCGGGCTCCACCCACCGGGTATTACTGGCATACTGCACCGACTCCTCCATTCCAACACACTACATTGCCTCTAGTCCTGATGCCGCCACAGTAGAATGTTGGGGCTCTCGCCGCCCCGACACCACCCAGAGTCTACTCACTGCATGCTGTCGAGTCCGCAGGTCAACCTGACGTGGTGACAAGTATCCTGTTAGTGGACTCGTATGAAGCCCTTGTTCTTTTCGACTCCAGTGCTACCTATTCTTTTGTGTCCTGGGAGTTTGCGAGGAAAGCCAAGCTGAGTGTTCAGCAAATTTCCCAATTGGTTACAATTAGTACCCCAAGGGCTATCATTGCTAGCTCCACAGTATGCCCTGGCTGTGTGGTTGCAATAGATGGTGAGGAATTTGTTGCCAAACTCAAGATTATTCAGTTAGAGCCTTTTGATGTTATCCTTGGCATGGATTGGTTGCATCGCTACCATGCCATGATTTCCTGCTTCTAGAGGATATCCACTTTGCAAGCCCCCTTCAGGGAACGAAATAACGTTTCAAGGGAATGCACTCGCACGTTCTCTCTTTGTGTTGGCCAGCCTGTTTCTTGGGCAGCTAGCAATGAAGTCTGGGCTACTTCTAGCACTTGTGAAGAAGCCAAGTGTGCCTTTGTACATTGAGGATATTCTTGTGGTGTGTGAGTATCCCCATGTGTTTCCTGAAGAGCTTCCTGTTAGTGATGTGCCCAAGAGGCAATCATAAACAATTCGGTTGCGTACGCATAGATTGTTATACAAACACATTCATGTCAGGGCGGTAGAATGCGTTCTATGCTTAACTTGTTTTTGCAGGGAATGATGTGAATGGTATGGCATAGATGTATATGTGATGCATGTGTGTTTTGGCGGCCTGTGTGTCATATTAATCACAGCTGGGTTGAGGCTGTTCTTTAATTGTATAACGACATGCGTGTCGACTTGTGATGCTTGCGCTCCTCATGTAATTCATTTGCTAGCTATTAGTTGTAATAGTTTAGTTCTTTACCATGGAGGCTGCAAGCATGATGACAAAGAGGACAAGAAGTGTGGCGAAGGATATCACCGTGGAACCATGGCGATGGCGACCACTACGATTCAAAAGGCCATACCATTCACAGTATAATGTGATTATATGCATGTGATGTTTATTTCCTGTCATACTATTCTTTCATGCCATACCTGTAGAGGATGTATTTTTCATGACAGAATAACTTCCCTCAAAAAAATTAAGAATTTATTTGATGCCCTTCCAATTGCTGAGCCTATAAGAATTACGATCATTGTTTGGTAGGTCTGCCAAAGCAGAGTACCATCAACTATCTTGATCTAATAGGGTGGATGTCGGACATCCACATGCATAGTGTTGGTTTACTTGACAAGGCTATCAAATTGGATATGGGCCTTGGGGCATGGTGTTGGGAGCCGGGGCATTGGATGCCACCCAACAAACAAGAGTCACATAAGATGTGATTAGCAAGCGTTGTTTACCTACGTCACTAGGTTTCTAGCGGTGATGCCAAAGCTCACTAGAACTTAGATGAACATGGATCTTGACCACCATATGTCGTTAGAGGGAAGACGATTACAAAACATATAATGGGAGTGTCTTTTGTTAAATTGTTTAATGGAAGATCAAACATGAACATAGTGCTGAACTTTGCTTGTTTATTTTCTGTTGTAGATCATGGCTGCTTTTAGTAACAATTTTGGTTTTAACTTGCGATCTGTTCTTAAGAAAGAAAAACTTAATGGAACGAATTTTATTGATTGGTACCGCAACCCGAGAATTGTTCTCAGACAAGAAAAAAAGGAATACGTTCTTGAGCAACCCTACCCTGATGAACTCCCTGAGGGTGCAAACGTTGCCACCCGCAAAGCTTATGAGAAGCACTGCAATGATTCACTCCACGTTAGCTGTCTCATGCTTGCTACCATGTCCTTTGAGCTTCAGAAGCATTATGAGAATGCAGATGCTCACACTATGATTGAAGGACTGCGTGACATGTTTGAGAACCAAGCTAGGACCGAGAGGTTTAACATTTCAATGTTCTTGTTTGCGTGCAAGCTGGCGGAAGGTAGTCCAGTCAGTCCTCATGTGATCAAGATGATTGGTTACATTGAGAGCTTGGAGAAGCTTGGTTCTCCCCTTAATCCTGATCTGGCTACGGATGTTGTTCTCCAATCTCTCCCTCCGAGCTATGAGCAGTTCATTATGAACTTTCATATGAATAGCATGGAGAAATCATTGACTGAATTGCATGGGATGCTTAAGACAGCAGAGGAAAGCATTAAGAAAAACACCAATCATGTGATGATGGTTCAGAAGGAGAATAAAAAGAGGAAGCGTTGGACGCCCAAAGGCAAAGGCAAATGAAAGGTTCCTAATGAGCACCCTAGCTCTAAGCCAAAGCCAAATGGGAAGGTCAAATCTGGCCCTTCTCCTGATGATGAATGCTAAGACTGCCATGTCAAGGGGCATTGGTCTAGGAATTGTAAGAAATACTTGGAGGATCTGAAAAAGAAGGGAAGCGAGACTTCTGCTTCAAGTATAAATGTTATAGAAATTAATCATGCAATTTCTTCTGGTGAGTCTTGGGTATTTGATACTGGATCGATGATTCATACTTGCAAATCGTTGCAGGGTCTAAGAAGGACTAGAAGTTTTGCAAGAGGCGAGTTGGACGTGCGTGTCAGCAATGGAGCAACGGTTGCTGTACTGGCTGTCGGCACTTATCACTTGTCATTACCTTCAGGATTAGTTTTGGAATTAAATAATTGTTATTACATTCCAGCATTGAGTAAGAACATCATCTCTTCTTCATGTTTGGAGGAAGATGGTGGTTATGAGTTCGTAATAAAGAACAAACGTTGTTCTATTTATTTGAATGATATACTCTATGCACATTGTCCATTGATGAATAGGTTATATGCTCTTGATCTTGAGGATAAGCATGTCTATAATATTAATGCAAAGAGGCTGCGGCCTAATGATTTGAATCCCGCTTTTATTTGGCATTGTCGCTTAGGTCATATAAATGAGAAACGCATAGAGAAGCTCCATAAAGATGGTCTACTCAACTCATTTGATTTTGAATCATTTGAGATATGCGAGTCTTGTTTACTTGGCAAGATGACAAAGGCACCTTTCACCGGTCATAGTGAGAGGGCAAGTGACTTCTTGGGACTTGTACATACCGATGTATGTGGACCAATGAGTTCAGTAGCTAGAGGTGGTTTTCAGTATTTCATTACTTTTACCAATGACTTTAGTAGATATGGATACATCTACTTAATGAGGCACAAGTCTGAATCGTTTGAAAAGTTCAAAGAATTTCAGAATGAAGTTCAAAAAATTCTACGATCTGATCATGGAGGTGAATATTTGAGCCATGAATTTGGTGAACATCTAAAACAGTGTGGAATTGTTCCACAGCTGACTCCGCCTGGCACGCCTTAGTGGAACGGGGTATCTGAACGGAGGAACCAGACCTTGTTAGACATGGTTCGGTCTATGATGAGCCAATCTGATCTTCCATTGTCCTTCTGGGGATATGCTTTAGAAACTGCTACGTTTACACTAAACAGAGTTCCATCTAAATCAGTGGAAAAGACACCATACGAGAAATGGACCGGGAAACGTCCTGGACTATCTTTCCTTAAGATATGGGGTTGTGAGACTTATGTGAAACGTTTGACGTTTGATAAACTCCATCCTAAATCTTATAAATGCTTCTCTGTTGGGTATCCTAGGGAAACCAAAAAAATATTATTTTTACAATCGGGAAGAAGGCAAAGTGTTTGTCGCTCGGAACGGTGTCTTTTTGGAAAAAGAGTTTCTTTTAAAGGGTGTTAGTGGGAGCAAGGTGCAGCTTGAAGAAATTCGGGAAACACCTGAAAATGTTTCAGCTCCTATTGAACCTCAACAGGATGTACAAGATGTTGTACAACCGGTTATGGAGGCACCGCCCCCACGTAGGTCTACAAGGGCACGTCGCGCAACTGAAAAGTTCACGCTCCTAACCACGAGACAACGCGACATATTGTTGTTGGACAATGATGAGCCCAAGAGCTACACGGAAGCAATGATGGGACCAGACTCTGAAAAATGGCTTGGAGCCATGAGGTCCGAAATAGAATCCATGCATGATAATCAAGTTTGAAACTTAGATTCACCTAATGGTGTAAAAACTATTGAGTGTAAATGGGTTTTTAAGAAAAAGATAGACATGGATGGAAATGTTCACATCTATAAGGCACGATTGGTGGCGAAAGGTTTTAAGCAAATTCAAGGTGTTGATTATGATGAAACGTTTTCGCCCGTCGCTATGCTAAAGTCTATTCGGATCCTCCTAGCGATTGCTGCCTATTTCGACTACGAGATTTGGCAGATGGATGTCAAAACGTCTTTCCTAAATGGAAACCTAAGCGAGGATGTGTACATGACACATCCTGAGGGTTTTGTTGATCCGAAAAATGCTGGGAGAATATGCAAGCTTCAGAAGTCCATTTATGGATTGAAGCAAGCATCTCGGAGTTGAAATCTTCGTTTTGATGAAATAGTCAAAGGGTTTGGCTTCATCAAGAATGAAGAAGAGCCTTGTGTTTACAAGAAGGCTAGTGGGAGCGCACTTGTTTTTCTGGTCTTGTATATAGATGACATATTATTGATCGGAAAGGATATTCCAATGCTAGAAGCTGTGAAGTCTTCTTTGAGAAAAAGTTTCTCAATGAAAGATCTCGGAGAGGCAGCTTACATTTTGGGCATAAAGATCTATAGAGATAGATCGAAGAGGCTAATTGGATTAAGCCAAAGTACATACATTGACAAGGTATTGAAACGGTTCAATATGCAAGATTCCAAGAAAGGTTTCTTGCCTATGTCACATGGCATTAGTCTTAGCAAGACTCAGTGTGCTTCAACACTTGATGAGCAAAAGAAGATGAGTGCGATTCCATATGCCTCAGTCATCGGATCAATCATGTATGCTATGCTTTGTACGCGCCCAGATGTTTCATATGCTCTAAGTGTTACGAGCAGGTATCAATCTAGCCCCGGTCTAGCTCACTGGGTGGCTGTAAAGAATATTCTTAAGTACTTTAGAAGGACTAAGGATATGTTCCTTATTTTTGGAGGTGAAGAAGAGCTCGTTGTAAAAGGTTACACCGATGCTAGTTTCCAAACTGATAAAGATGATAGCAGATCGCAGTCTGGTTTTGTGTTCTGCCTCAATGGAAGGGCAGTGAGCTGGAAAAGTTCCAAGCAAGAGACGGTAGCTAATTCGACAATTGAGGCCGAGTATATTGCAGCTTCTGAAGCTGCAAAGGAAGCTGTTTGGATCAGAAAATTTGTTTTTGAGTTGGGTGTGATCCCTAGTGTATCCAGTCCAGTGGATCTCTATTGTGATAATAGTGGAGCCATTACGCAAGCAAAGGAGCCTAGGTCACACCAAAAGTCCAAACATATACTTTGGCGCTATCACCTTATCCGTGAGATCATTGATAGAGGTGAAGTGAAGATTTGCAAGGTGCACACGGATTTGAATGTTGCTGATCCGTTGACGAAGCCTCTCCCACAACCAAAGCATGAGGCACACACGAGTACAATGGGTATTAGATACTTATATGATTGACTCTAGTGTGAGTGGAAGATAATTGTATCAAGTCTATATTTATGAAATTTTGAATAAGGTGTTATTTGGTTCCTTGAATAATGATTGTATGCATTGATTGGCAAGTATGTGACTTGTTTGTAAAACTCTTTGTTTTATTTAATGTTATTCTAAAGATCCCTAGTCTTATGTCATTACGTGGGACAACAATGATTTATGGACTAGCACATGTATTGATTGATGATCATGTTTCACGGATCATGGATATAGGAATATCAAATCAATAATGTGGACACATGTTAGAGAACATGGTGTTGGATTGACCCACTCCGAGACGTTGCTGAGATTGTTATGTTAATATGTGCCATCAAGCGATCTCGAGTGGTATACCTACTGGATCCTTCGACCTGAAATCGCCATTGTTTCTCACTATGTGTAGTGGTGCGCTTTGGGGCTGCCAAACACTACTCCGTAACTGGGTAGCTATAAAAGTGGTCTTCAGGTGTATCATGAAACATGGAATGGGATGTGAGCGGATTAAGATGGAATTTGCCCCTCCTACATAACAGGAGAGATATCTCTGGGCCCCTCGATGTGGTTGGATTAGGGAAGTGCATGGCCATGCCAAGGTGATTAAAGAGTTAATCACAATGTGACTAAAGGGTTAGTCATGAGTTGTAATCCACCACAAGATCGAGTGAATGGTTGAGCTATCACAAGGGTGGCACGAATCTCGCCTTAAGTTCGACTGGTATCGTGTGGCAAAGGGATCCAAGTGTGTGTATATCAAGGTTTAGCCGATATGATCTTTATGTGTATTCGGGAGTCAATATGCCCTGCTAGGTGCCACTATTGACTTATGGCTTGAAAAGGGTTTTCGGGTCATGGCTGTCTACACATGAACCTAACAGGTCACACACTTAAGGGGTTGGAATTGGAAAGCTTGTCTATATGATTGTCTCTAGTGCAAGTGGGAGATTGTTAGTGATGTGCCCAAGAGGCAATCGTAAACAATTCGATTTTATAGGCTAAAAGGGATATTGATCCATATGGGATTAGGGTTCTAATGGGTCTACAACGTGGAAGCCCATTATCATGCTCTATAAATATGTGGAGGCGGGGCTGCAGCTAAGATAGACTACTATGCTGAAAACCCTGGCCGTCACCTCCCCTCGGCCGTATCCCGAAACCCTAGCCGGGTGCGCGGTGCTAGCACACCAGCGCACGGCGTTCTATCCCGAACGTGTGGACTCTGTGGAGGCGCCGCTGCTGTTGCTGCTGTGCTGATCGGCGACAAGCGCAAGGCTATTGCTAGGACGCGAGGAGACATTCAGTTTGTGAGACGATCGACTGCTTCTTCTTCATCAACGCGTATCTACGTTGGACTGGGCTGCTCCAACTCTTCTTCCGCTGCGCAGCGCATCTAGTGGTAACTATCCATGACTCCCTTACACTCACGTTTTCTGGTTGAACGCGGTAGAAAATCAAATGTTGTAGCTAGCGTAGCCTACCCGTTCTCCTTCACTTCCAAGAATGCCACCCAAGCGAGATGTAGAGTTCATAATTGATCTTGTTCCTGGCACAAGACCTATCTCCATGTCCCCCTACTGTTTGGCACGACCCTTGCAGGAGCAGTTGAAGAAGTGATTGGACAAGCTGTTGTCCAAGGGTTTGATTCATCGTAGTGTATCACCTTGGGGAGCCCAGTCCTATTCACTGAGAAAAAAGATGGGAATTGGCGCATGTGTATAGATTACCGTGTTCTAAATCAGGTGACCATCAAGAATAAACATCCATTGCCTCGCATCGAGGACTTGTTTGATCAATTGAAAGGAGCCAAAGTGTTCTCTAAAATTGATCTATAATCTGGGTATAATCAAATCCAAGTGCAGGAGCAAAACATTGAAAAGACAGCTTTCTCCACAAGATATGGGCACTATGAGTTTACAATTATGTTCTTTGGACTGACGAATTCCCTTGCCGTCTTCATGGAGACGATGAACAGTATGCTACACAAGTATCTGGATGACTTTGTAGTTGTGTTCATCGATGATATCCTGATTTATTGCAAGATGGAGAAAGAGCATGAGCAGCATCTGAGGCTCATGCTTGAGACTCTGAGGAAAAATTAATTCTTTGCTAAATTGAAGAAGTGCGAGTTCTGGATTTCTGAAGTGAGCTTCCTGGGTCATGTAATTAACCAGGACGACATTTCAGTACATCCAAACAAGATTTCCACCGTCGTGGATTGGAAGAGGCCATATAATGTTAAAGAAGTGAGAAGTTTTCTTGGCCTAGCTAGTTATTACCCGCGCTTCGTGGAAGACTTCTCCATCATTGCCAAGCCAATGTCTCAACTTACGCGGAAGGGTGTGAAATTCCAGTGGACCGATGAATGTAAAGCACAGTTTTAATACTCTGAAAGAGAAGTTGGTAACTGCTCCTATTCTCACACTTCCTGAGCCAGGGAAGCATTTCATGGTCTACTCGGATGCTTCTCGAGTGGGTCTGGGTTGTGTGCTCATGCAAGATAACAAAGTGATCGTATATGCCTCGCGACAGTTGAAGAAACTGTAGGATCGGAAATAGCAACAGAGCGGGGGGTGAATGGTGCTTCTTTAAAAACGCCCCAAGTATCCACAAATGAATCTCCTCTCCGATAGCTATGGAAAACTATGAAGAAGGGAATTCATGCTCTCTGGAAACACATGCTGACCAGACACGAGAAACAAACGACGAAAGACAAAGCACAGAAGAGAAGCAGCAAATAACAGGCAGACTGCCAGGGGCCGGTCAGACCACAGGCTTGAGGCCGGTCAGACCGCACCCTGGCCGCCGGTCAAACCGCCCTTGAAACCCTGGTCTGACCGCCGGTCAGGGACCGGTCAGACCGCCACTGGCACTCCGGTCTGACCTCCTGAGCCGGAGCGGTTGGACCGCCAACCCTAGCGGTCTGACCGCCATGGGAGGGGCGGTTTGACCGCCAATGAAGGGTCGGTTTGACCGGTTACTCTGAGCCAGAGCAGAAATCAGGCAGAGCTCAAAACTGAAAGAACTAAGAACTTCAGAAAACAAGGAAATTGATGAATCTCAGTTGTTCTTCTCAGGCCTAAAGATCAAGATTACACACTTAAATAGCTTTAAGACCTCTGGGAACAAAAGAACTCATAAAGAGAGCAAGAAATCTAGATTTGAGCAAAAATCTGACAAATGAGTTAAGAATGGACAGATTTCCAATTTGCTCATCAATATTGAATCCTTTGCTCAAGAACTTTTGCAATCAACTTAGCAATGATCTCAGGACTTGAGAACCCAAATCTCAAGCCATCTTTCGAAGGAAAACAGAATATTCAAACATGCTCTGCCATGAAACCCTAGTTTTCTCATAGCAGAGGAAATTGAGCGAAGCATAGAAAAATTGTATAAATCAATGAATCCTCCATTTTCTCTTGGGAATGGAATGGCCAAGTGGCCTTAAGTATTTCCCATCACTGAGCAACCAAGAGCCAGCTCCTCAAACAAGATTTACTCCAAAGACAAAGATTCAGAGAGGAAAAACAAAGAGCAAACTGAAAGAGGAATTCATCACACAGAGAGGCAATCAAAACCAAAAACCTCAAATGGATTCATTCCCATGAATGCTTGCTTATAGAGGAATGATTACACACGATTACAACATACTCACTACATGCTTCTCAATAAGAGAACACACGCACACTGCTGTCCAGAGCTCACTCTCTACCACTTGCTACCTGCCTCCTCCTCACAACCTTGGCTAAATAGAGAAGCTCACACACACACAAGTAGCAAATCAAGAAGAGGCAGCCCAAACCCACTCCATTTCCTCATACCCCCATGAGGCAAAAGTCAAAGCACTCAATTTTGGAGGGAAAAACCAGCCACTTGAGTCAATTCTCCAAATTGCCCCTCAAGCAGCTTCCCGGAAGCTTCCCGCGTCCGGTACCTTGACCGTCTGGACCTCGACTCCTCCCTGAGTCTAGTCCCGATCCGCTCCGCTGCACACGACCGCACCCGGCATCCTGACTGTCTGGACCTCAGCTCCTCCCTGAGCCTAGTCCCGATCCGCCTCGCCGCTGCCCATCGTGTCCACCTGACTCCGGCCGAGACCTCCGACTCCACCTGAGTCTAGTCCTGGTCTGTTCCGTCGCACACGACCGCAACCGACATCCAACAGTCTGGACCTCCGACTCCTCCCTGAGCCTAGTCCCGGTCCACTCGTTGTCGCCCGTCGTGTCCTCCACCAGTAGCTCTAGTTCCGATTCCTCGTCTCCCGACTCGCAACCACCTCAGCAGCCTCGATTATCTTCGGCATCACCGACCGTCTAGACCTCAACACCTCCTGTGCCTAGTCCCGGTCCTCCTCGCCTCACCATGACCTAGCTCCGAAGTCCTGCAGTCACACAGACAAGCAAACCGTCACATAGCACCGCACGAAACAGCATAATCAATATTAGCATTAATGAAAGGTACCCAACCCTAGAATACCCAAAACAAACTCAGACTCTCTAACACAACCGTCAATTACTCATCACAACATGGGGATACCTCCACATGGTCTCTCAGAATTACCTACTCATGATTTAGAGCTTGCCGTAGTGGTTTTTGCTCTAAAGATTTGGAGGCATTACTTGTATGGAGAATCTTATGATATTTTCACTGACCACAAAAGCCTCAATACATTTTCACTCAGAAGGAGCTGAATTTGAGGCAATGGATGTGGTTAGAGCTGGTCAAGGACTATGATCTCACTCTTCAGTACCATCCGGGCAAGACAAACGTGGTTGTTGATGCCATTAGTCGCAAGATGACACTCTCCACTCTAGGTTGTCTCATTGCTAACTTTGAACAGATGGGAATTTTCTATTGTTTCGCTGGTACAACACAGGCTGAGATGCAGCATCGCTAGAATCAGTAATTTTGGAGCGAGTAAAGGAGGCACAACAGCATGATCGATTACTTCAACAAGTGAGGAAGCGGCTTGATGAAGGAAAAAGGGGGATTTCAGCCTTGATGAATCAGGCGCATTGCGGTTTAAAGGCCGCCTTTGTGTGCCGCAAAAGGCTCAAGTCAAGAATGATATTTTGAGGAAGCTCATTGTACCCTGTACACTGTGCATCCTGGTGAGACCAAGATGTATCGTTGTATCAAGAAGAGCTTCTGGTGGAAGAGCATGAAAGTGGATATTACCAAGTATGTGGCATCTTGCGGGATTTGCCAGCAAGTGAAGGCTGAGCACAAGCGCCCCACTGGGCTATGCAGCCCCTGGAAGTTCCTAAGTGGCCATAGGATGATATCACCATGATTTCGTAGTTGGCTTACCTCATACCCAGTAAGGTAAGGATGTGATTTGGGTAGTGGTGGACTGATTCAGTAAGTCCGCGCACTTTATCCCCATTCGTACTCATGGCACGAGATAAGCGGCGAGCCCAAAGGGGGCGTCGTGCGCCCTTGGTCAGGGGTGCATGCTCCTCGGCACATCCCCGCCAAGTCCCGTCGCGGCGACCACCCGTAGGTTTTCCCAAACCGTGTGTGCCTAAGTATAGAGGCTAGCAAAATGAAGAAGCTAAAACAAAATGAGTGCAGTAAGAGGGAGGAAAGAAAAGTGGACCGTCCCGAGGATGGTAGTGCTTGGGGCTCGGCCATGGTCGGAGGCCGAGCCAGGCCCTCGACAGCTGAGTTGAGGTAGGGTGATGGTGGCCTGGAGGCCAAGCCATGGTGCTGGTACCCAAACCGGGAAGCCATGGAGCAAAGCAGGGTAGGGGCAGTTGGCGGAGGAGCTCATCGGCGTGGTGCCGACGGTCGGCGGTGGGCTCGGGGCCATCGTTCCCATGAGCTCCACAAGTCCCTGACATGTGCAAGTAGAGGCCAAAGCTGAGTGGCTAGGGGAGCCAGGCGACGGCGTAGGGGAGGGTGCCGATATGCCAGCCTTGCTGGCGCCGACGGCTGAACCACCCCGAAAGGGGGGGGGGAACGTGACGTTGGGCCTCAGCCCGCGTTGAGCTGCGGCCGATGAGCTTGAAGGGGAGGGGAGGAGAAGCAAGGAGACCACCAAGGAACGGCTAGGTCCAGTCCTGGGTGACCGGATCTGAGGAAGGCAGGACCAGATCTAAGAGAGGAGAGGGGGAGCTAGTTGGGGAAATGGAGGATGCCTGCCGCCGAACGAAGAGAGAGTAAGGGAGAGAAGAAGAAGAGGGGATGGGGTAAAGCCGGTTCGGCCGCATCAGATGAAGGGAAGAGAGAAAGAAAAGAGAAAGAGAGAAAAAAAGGAAGAGACAAGAAAAAGAAGGGAAAAAGAAGATAGAAACGAAAAAAAGAAAAAAAGAACAGAAAAATAGGGGTTTGGTACCTGCGCGACGGGTCCTTCACCCCAGGCGTTTTATGCCGGAGTCAAGTTATGCACGTAGAGTCGTCGTTGCTCGCTTAAGCACGTTTTTAATATGATGCATTGAGTCTAATTAACTGCTTGTTCAGGTGGAGATCCTGAGTCGACGCCGTCCACACGTCGCTCCGCTCCGCTTGGTTAACAGTCAAGTGCATGGTAGAGTGTTAGACCGTAGAGTTTATAAAATATACGATGTTTACATGATATGATAATGCTTATATGGAATTGTAATGTTTACATGGCATGATGATGTTTATTTAATGATGACAATGGTAATAAAAGGGGTGAGCAGCGACGCCACCCTTGATAATAGTGATGAGAATGGCAATGATAATGACAATGACAATGGGCATATGCATTCGCATTATGTACACTCATGAAATGAGAACTGAGATTCGCCTGAGTGGATCCCGCAAGACCTATTTCGGTAGGCCTCAACGGGAGTGGAAAGACCCCTGTGCAGATATGGGGGCCCAAGATTTTGGGTGAACATCGACGGGTGTTCACTCAGCAATACCGGTACCATGGTTGTCACGGAGTCACCTAGGCGATGCCAAGTCATCCTGGCGCCGGGGAGGAGACGCCGGGGAGGATCGCCTCGCCTTGGCCCGAACCCTAGCTTCACCGCCAGCCCAGGTACGCCGTCCGCCCCTCTCCTCTCCGGCCGCGCTCCGGCTGCGCCGCCTCCCTCCCTCCTGCCGCGCCGCCTTCCTCCCTCCCGCCACCGGCTTCCCTCTCCAGCTTGCTCCCGCCGCCGAGGGGAGGGGAGGCGACGACAGGGAGGAGGCGTCGGGGAGAGAGCGGGAGGCGACGACAGCTAGGGTTAGGAGATCGGGCGCGGGGAGCTGGAGGTGGTGGGGGGAGGCGCTGGGGAGAGGATGCGGTGGACGGGGAAGGCGGCGGCGGGGAGAGGATGCAGCGGACGGGGGAAGCGGTGGCGGGGAGAGGAGGCGGAGAGGTCGGGAGAGAGAGGAGGTCGGGAGAGATAGGTCACGGGAGAGAGCGAGAGAAATATGAGGGGCCGAGGGGGTATGAGAGTAGTATCGGCTGACTCGTTGGCTTCATGCCTTCATATACGTATCGTAACTGCTGGATACGACGCTCGTCGCGGCATCGCCTGAATGTCGCCTAGGCGTCCAGGCGCCTCTCACTCGCCGTGGTCGCCGACTTCGCCGTGACAACCATGACCGGTACATGCAATGAGATGAGCAAATGAGCATGTAGAGTAGTGCTGCATCGCACTAATGATATGACAATGTAGGAACATGAACTGGAAAAATGATCCAGATAATATATGTGGAGAATGTTATGGGTGGTTAAATTGCTTACATGTTTTGATAGTGTTTATCGTTCTATTGTGTACTTATTGAGTCTTTAGGCTCACCCTTTGGTTTTTTTAGGTAACCGTTAGGAACGTCATGCATGGACGGGAGTAGCACATAACTCACGAACTAGCAACAATTCACATATTAGTTTTTGTTAGTATGCTTAACTCCGCTAGTATGCTAATATAGTTGCCTAAAATAATATAATGTAAGTGGTCGCCGCTTTATAAATAAAGTAAAGTTGGCTTAAAATGATTAGCAGTTAAAAAAATGATAATATTAGGTAATGATGGTAGCACTCTAAGTCCAGAGGATGGACAGGGTGTTCCAAGTAGGCAGGGGAATTTGATTGATTTCATCAAAAGTTTACTTTTAGTCAGTCTCAATACGTAAAGCAATGTTGTTCTTTTCATATTTGCATTCACTTTACAACCGATAGTTACCCCTCCCCACAAACCTTTGTACACCAGTATATAGGAGGCCGGTTGACTTGAGCGTGTGCTGCTTCAGCTTACGAATTGTTTCTGGAGGAGGTTGGCGCAGAAGTTCAAATCGAAGCGTACTTCTGGAGGGTCACCGATGCAATCGAACACGGCGTCCGCCGTCACGAAGTCCTCTTCTGCAGTGTAACTGTAGAACACAGAAGGCGTATTATGACACATTTGGTTAGAAAACGAGGTCCATAATTCTAATGCAATGATTATTAAGGAAATGGATATGTTCTCCAGCAAAAAGAAAGCAAAACAGCACAAGGAAGCAAATGATGAATTAGGGCTTGGTTGACAACCACCTATTTCAAACATGCAAACACGGGTTTGTCTTACAAAGTATACATCCAGGTAATTGGCTAGTATACAATAAAGCATCGATTGTGCAATATATAATAATATAGGACTAGCAGGTCAAATAAGAACATGAGGTACATATCTTTATCGCTATACCAGGAATTTGCTTGGAATTGCAAAATATCAGAGGGTGAGTTGAGTAACTGACCGTACTACACTGTACACTGATCTGTCCCTGGAGTAATTATATCTACAAGACGACTTGTAGTAAACATTTAATGTGCATAGCTTGCTGTGTAAGTTGTAGGAGTCATCAAGTTTATAATTTATACTAATGCCTGATCGCTGGTGCTACAAGACATGATCAAGGTATCAATAATCCATATGCAGGATTGTTAGTAGACCTTGCTTAGGCAACCAGTGGAAACATAGTTAGCATGATTATTGATTTGACAGCGCTCAAAATTGTGGCCTGTAGCGGAGCTACAGTGGCATTCCCTCTACATCGGGAATAACGGCCTGATATAGTGATTCGCAGAAATAGCAGACATTTTGCACTTCTTTAGGATTGTGAACAATTAGTTAATATGATAATTGTGTTATGAATATTGTGTGTATTGATATGAAACCCAAAGGGTTATATATATAGGAGAGTACAAGAGGATATGCCATATAGAGATAAGGCATATATGGAATAGAATACAACTCTATCTCCTAATATAACTCTATCTCCTTAACACCCCCCTCAAATGCAAGGCGTATGCAATATCATTGCATTTGAAAAAGGGTGAACACTTAAAACAAGATAAATCCGAAGTCCGAGTCTTGATGATGTCGTCGTTGCGTGCAGTGTTGAATAAATTGTCAAATCAAGCCGAAGAGGAATAGATAGATGCATGACAGCGCAGATCGAAGCCCAAGAGGTGGCGGCGCAGTGCACAGAGGACGCGCGGCGGCCTTTGAAACTCGGGGCGGCGGCTAGAGAAGCGGTGGCATCATAACGACTTCTACGATCTGCACGCGGCTTAGAGAGTAGAGCGGCGGCTGCTGCCATGCAAAATAAAATTCCTACACTTCTATGACTGACAATAAATTTGTGGACTCGCACGGCTTGAACGAAAAAATTAGAAACTACAGACTTGGATGGACGCAACGGAAGACTCAAAAACAGAAGACTCGAAAAACTGACTCAAAAGAACGCAGACACTAGCAGATACTAGCAGCAGCATAATAACCTGTCCTTTGGCTTTTTTTTTCTCTCCCCTCTCGACACACTCCTCCCAGTCTCACTCCCTCGTCAGTCACTCCTTCCCTCCCTCCCGTCTCTCTCGCAAAGGCGGCGGCGGCTCTCCGGGGTCGGGCGGCAACGAGATCCGGTGGTGGCGGCCACGGGAGCGGCGCCAGCGGCCGCGGGGCGGCCAGGAGTCACCGGAGAAGACCAGATCCGGGGTGGCGCCGAGGTGACAGAGAGAAGCCAGGAGCAGACGCCGGCACGGGCGCGGGCACAGGCGCGGGCGGCGAAGGGCCCAGTGACGGCGCGGAAGAGCCTGGCGGCCGGATCCGGCGGGGGGCGGCCTTCTTCCGCCTCTCGCCGGCGAGGCGTTCCGGAGACGACTGGATTTGGCCCTGAGGCGGCCGGATTCGTGTCCCGTCTCTCTCGCGGGCACGGAGGCAGCGGCCGACGGCGGAGGCACAGGAGGCGGCGACGCGAGCACGGAGGCACGGGAGGCGGCGACGCGGGCACAGAGGCACGGGAGGCGGCGGCGTCCGAAAGCGGCGACGCGGGCGCGGAGGCGCGGGCACGGCGGCTGAAGGAGGCGGCGTCCGGTGCAGAGGCGGGCGTGTCGGATCCGAGGTGGCGCCGGCCGGATCCAGGCGGCCTCTCGCGGATGACGACTCGGCGGCTTCTCGGCGGCCTCGGGCGAGTCTGGATCCAAGCGGGACGGCGGCCGAAAGGGGACGGCGACCACGGTGACCGCGATGACCGCGAGCGACCGGATCTCGGGTGGTCCATCCAGATCGGATCTGGACGGAGTGAGAGCACGGGGAGGGCGGCGGCCAGACGAAGCTGGAAGATGGCCGCTAGAGGCGGACGCAGGGGCGCCGGACACGGACGTAGATCCTGGAGCACCGTGACGCGGGCGGCAAGGAGATGGCCGCCCCCAGGAGCAGAGATGGATCCTCCCGGGGGCAGTGGCAGCGGAAGATGAGCGGAAGTAGATCGGTTAGGGTTTCAACCTAAAGCTCTGATACCATGTTATGAATATTGTGTGTATTGATATGAGACCCAAAGGGTCATATATATAGGAGAGTACAAGAGGATATGCCATATAGAGATAAGGCATATATGGAATAGAATACAACTCTATCTCCTAATATAAATCTATCTCCTTAACAAATTGTATACTTAGGTTTTTAGCTAAATAAAATTAGTTTTTTTGAGACAGAATTGCAAAATTAGTGTTTCTGGTTCAGTTTCAATTTTAAATTTGGCATTATTAGAAAAATACACTTATGCTATTTAACCAAAAAATTAATCAAAATAGGTAAAATTACAGTTTGGTCCTTAGAACGTTTAGATTCAAATATTGAAAATTTGAATCAAGTTTAAATTTCAGAGACTTTTACGTTTTACATTCTATTCTATGAAATTTGAATTTTGTTTCCAGAGTCCAAGAAACATCAATTTATAGACTGACTTCAACTTTTATTTTTTTATTTCTAATAAACCAATTCAAGAATTCAACCATATTTTTACGTATTTTAATTTTCTGATTGAATGTCCTGAACTTTTTTTTTTGCTATTTACATAATGAAGCCCTTTTTTTGTTATAAGTTTTTCTATTTATATAGCATTTTACATAATACAAAAATCAATATAATTAACATCTTTTTTATGGGACCGTGGTGTAGGATAGTGTCCATGATATCTTCCACTATTTGTGGTAACCATTTTTGCAATGTCATCATGATACTATAGATTTAAAACATCGGGGTTGGATAATAAAGGGTTTTATGAGAGTTTCAATTGAAGCACAAAGTTGAGCAAATAAATTGACCCCTGAATAATATTAAGTCAACTATGTAGCTGAGCAAAATTTTCATTGGATATGCTAGAATTTCATATATAATTGTGCATCGCATTCTGCACTACATAAAATTATTAACTGCAAGTTCTAATGCAAACGTTATGAACTCAAGTAAATATGAACCAATTATGGTCTGTACACTTGTACACTTCGAAAAACAAAACAGGTTCTCATATGCACCCATTATGGTTCTAAAAACTGCAAGTCCAACCAAAACATGCCATGTTTGCTTATGAAGGAAAACAGATTCTCATTCCTCAGGCCAAGCGGTGCAGTAGGAATGGACTTATAACCATATACTGCAAAACAGAGTTCAAAAAACCGCGCTAGTTTTGGTCAAATGGGTGGCGTCCAGATTTTATAAAGTAGCCTCAAGGCCAAAACTACCCCTTTGATCTTAGTTTTTATGCAGATTGCGGAAGGTGAACAATGTTGCTTATTAGCCATAGTCCAAGCATCAAATCTTGAAAAAAAAATACTATTTCAAATTTTTGCCAAAAGAAAATCCGTTTGTTGGGTGGAAACGGTTCACAAAACCCTTCTGTAATCTCCTGTAGAAGTCAAAATTTTGCTTCTATTCAAAACAGATCGACACCCTTCTTACCCACTGTTATGTAGAAATAATATGATGCATCTGTTAAAGTACTTCATAGAAAGAAAATTATTACCCGCTTTTTGTTACGATACACTTCATACCGGCAGCTTTGGCCGCTGAAAGCCCTATGGCACTGTCTTCAACAACAACACAGCTGATAGCCGAAAAGAAAACAATGATTAGCTAAAAGACTTTTAGACTGATATCTGCTACAAAATAATTCATATGTTGACAAAGTTTACAGTACCTAGATGGATCAACTCCAAGTGTAGTTGCTGCTAGCAAGTAGATTGCCTGCAAAGGCCCACATAAGAAGCATATAATGTCTCCCGTGTAAAGAAATTCAGGAACCAAATTGTTACCCACAAATTATACGTCAGAAAACTTACTTCCCACATAAGCAAGCGTAAATACGAGTAATAGGAAGGGTGGTCTTTTTTTAACGATAGGAAGGGTGAATTGAATCTGCCTTAAAAAGTCAAGTGAAAACAAAAGCAAACATGAAGATTATCAAGATTTCATTAAAGCCAACACGTTTCAAACAGGAAGGCGCTATTTGTTCCAAACATGCAAATGTAATAAATCATGGGCTGTCATACAGCACTGTTAATGAATAGTTCATCTCTCCTTTCCAAGGTTCAGTTGTAGTCTGCTGTCTATGACTGTGTTGTTTTCCTCCCAGATAATCTGGAAATTGGAAGGCACAAACTATCTAAGTGCTAATCATGCCATTTCATTGCTGCAAATAAATACTATTGGGTTTTCAGACTCCACATAGGCAGTAAGGCACATTTGCACATTGTTCTGTTACTACTGGTAGGTTGTCAACGGATTCAATCGTTGAAAGGCAATGGTGAGGTCAACTAAAAGTATGGACCAGTTAACCAGAGTATCAGAATGTCACCAAATAAAATATAAGTTTTTTCCTTTCTCTTTTGTAGCTTTCTGTACATTATTATCCTATTTTAATACATTTTAGCAGTATGGCTCTCGGCTCATAGGAAAACTGTAAAATGCAATTGACCAATAGTTCAAATTTTCAAGTGAGTTAACCTTCCTAATGTTATGAAAAAGGTCTATGTACAAATTGAAATTTTCTTCAAATAAAGAACTAGAATAATGCAGATGAATTAATCTTTACCAAATTGAGAATCAAATTAGCATCCATTTGGCATTGCAGTGGCTTTTCAAAAGCACCTATTTGTTCCTATTTTTGCATGTGACAGTTGGTTGAAAGCTTCTTTTTTTTGGAGCTGTACCAGCAAAATGTTACTAGGTTTAGTCAAGCTTCCCCAAACTAACTAGATTCCACCGTGCAGAGCAGCATAACACAGCAATGGAAACTAGTCCTTACTGGATCAGGTTTTTTGCGAGGAACCACATCGCCAGCGAATATGGTAATTTTTTCTGCTCGATCAGGCCCCAGTAAGCATGATACTATTGCTGAAACCTGCACTCAGTCGAGAGTAAAATTTGTGAGTCTCCTTACAATGCTCACAACTGAAATCAAGATGAGATGATTTAAGTAAAGCGCAGAGCAGTATAAAGTAGGGTTTAAACATTTTAACACCAATTACTAGTACATTGCCTTGTGCAAATTTTGGAAGAAACATTTCTACCAAATGCTGTATATATTTGTTGTAACTCCTAACCTACATCTCTGATGAAGGCACGTTAGGGTAGGAAATACTGTGGTACTTACAGCTTTCTCATTTGAAGTACTGCATACTGCAACTTTCACTCCTTTTCCTAGAGCTTCATCAATTAACCTGTAGACTTAAAATAATTAATCTAGGTAATTTTCCTCTCACTAAGTTACTTCCATATTTTTTAAGTTCATTTCTACACCATTCTGTTGTGCATTACATTGACATGTCTTCTAATGCATGTAGTGTAGACTTCTTCAAAACAAAGTGAAATGTTAAGTTCATGATGTTAGTAATGTAAAATGTGTTTCACTCATTTCGTAAACCTTTTCTTGTAATATTTTAGGTAAATGCATTTTCCAAAACAAAAAAAACTTGGTTACACCATAAGTGCTATATATATTCATAGAAAAAATGTTTTAAAATAAAAATTAGTGGTACAAATGTACTATCACTTTTGTTGGTTACACACAGCATAAATGAAGACAACTTTGATTTGTAGCAAGGCAGCACTTCAAACTAGTATTAAAGCAGCAGGGGAGGATGTTTCTGAGTGTTACAACTCACAAGCTCATTTAAACTGCAGCTAAGTTGCTAAAGTCATCAAATTCTTGGAAGTATATGACCTTTGAACACCTGGACGGAGAGGAAGCAGCTTCTTCTCAATTAGGACCATGAACAATTCTGTTTTTCTCTTGTGAAGAGAAGCAATAAACTCCTTTCTTTCTTCATCAGTCTTTGGCGCTTTAGCTGGCCACCCTGTCTTGTTGAAATATGCCAGCATCCTGAAAGGAATATTGAAACGGTTGTGTTACAGTAGAATTCAACCAAATGCTTCGGTTTTACTTTTACAGGGAAAATAAAAAAAATTGTGAAAATCATGATTCTAAGTAAAGGTCTTTTTTATGTGGCAAGTAAAGGTCTTTTAGCATGACCTTTGCCAACAAATGTTCCTATGGCCTATTTGATTCCTTACAAAAAACAACTAAACATTAAATTTTCAACGCTGAAAGTCAGCTGCAGACTGATACTTAGATCTCATTCTTAATTTCAATCATATGTGCAAAAATCAAACTGAACATTTGTCTTTGTTCTCCACCCTCTGCATGTTGATATTACTTTTAGTGATTACTATGTAATGCTAGATTTTCTTTAGATGGAAACTTTTAGATATTTGATTATTATTTTCCTTAAAAAAAACATACATTTCTGAAATTCTCAAATGCCAATGGTCTAAATTTTGTTTTTGATTAAAGAGACACACATGGTCTGATGTTATTATCTCAGACACAGTATTTCATTAAATGTTTTGGCCAATATGTACCGATAGAGATGGCAAAGAGAGTAAAATTCTTGATATTAAAGGCTTCGAATGTTCTTAGTAAATGCTAGTACTAAAGCACACTATACTAACATTTTAACCCCTAGGTCAATATATTAGTCAAAATTAAAAATAAATGATAAAAGCATTATGTGAACAATTAGTGCAAACCATGTTCGTATACGTAACAAAATTGAAGTAAGAGATATGTGTTTGCAAAAGCTTGCAATTGAGGATGTTTTTCTCATTTAATTGTTTATATTAGTTATTATATAATATAAGTATGTAACTATGTAATTTGACACAGTAATAGTGCATTATTCTTTGTTGCCATTTTGGTTTGATGACCAGATTCTACTTCCTGCAGGACATACCATAGATTAGCAGAAATTACATGTTCAAGAACAGTAAAATAAAATTTTCTTAATGAAATTAATCACAATTAAGCCTTTTAGTCGCTAATGAAGATAACTCAAATTGCAAAATGCAAATGAATGGTTAGAATGTTAGCAGGCCTTAAAGTTATTCAATCAATGAAAAGAGTTAAGAATTGGTTGACCTCTCCTTTCCACCACCTATCTTGAGCAATTCTCCATATAGTTCAACGTCCCAGCTCACACCCAATTCCCTCTGCAAATACCAAAAACCTGGATATAAGAAACACTTCAATGTATATTTTTTTGAATTGCGAACGGGCCTCTAGCGTAATGGCTAAGGCGCTCTAGTAGCACCCCCCAGGTCCTGGGTTCGACTCCCAGTGGGAGCGAATTTCAGGCTGGGGAAAAAAATCCCATCGCCTGCTACCACACCAAAGCACAGGTCTAAGGACCCGCCCAGGTCGTTGGTCGTTCTCACACGGGCGATGGTGCCGCTGTGTAAGGGTGGAGCAGGGGTTCGGAAGTTTTCTCGATCTGCATGAGAAGGTCTTCTTCTTAAGCAAAATGCCCGGGGGCTGTCTTACCCCCCGCAGGTCGAGTTTTTTTATATTTTTTTGAATTTCCTATTTCAATTACTAGGTTTATTTTAAATTGCACAAACCCATAGGTTTTATTGCGTATATTGCAAAAGAAACGCAGGTATATTGGTTAGTGGCACATAACCACATGTATTATAGCCTAATAGTGCCACAAAACCACATGTAAATGAGATCCCAGCAGAAAACAGAAGAACCCTTCATCTACTACTACTTCTGTGTTCCCTTCCCCAAGGCCGTTCTTGGTTCTCCCCCCAAGTTAGGTTCTTGGACACCGAAGGAGCCCCACCTCAATTCTTGACACCAGGAGGTTCTGTTGATCTGACCTACATCCCTTCTTATTGGAGAGACACCTCAAGAAGGCTCGTATGGAGATAGCTAATGTTCTTTGGGAGCAGAAGGGTACCGTGGTTGGTAGTTGCAAGGTGGTGTCCAGGTCACAGCTCAGAATGCGGTTGCTTCAGGCTGGTCATTTGAACCAGTGTTCTCCTCAATAGAGTCCGGTGTCAAGAACTAGGACTCGCAATTGGTGATTTCATTGCCAACCAGGAGGTTCTTGCCCAAGGTGGTGAGCTCGCTGTCGACGAGGTTGTTTGCCAGCACCATGTTTTCTGGAGAAATGGCGATATCAGGGGACTACACCTGTGTGATCTCTCGCAGTCCGGAACTGAGGACCAGGCACATCTTTGATGACTGCATAGTTGAGAGCTGCGGGGATGTGCTTGTGGAGAAGATGAACAAGGGGTGGGCGCCAGCAATGAACTGTAGATTCCATTTACATGTGGTTTTCTGAAACTACTATGTCATAACACTTGTCTTTATGTGCCAGGATGTGCTTTGTGGAGAAGATGAACAAGGGGGGAGCTTTCAATGAACTGTCAATTCCATTTACATGTGATTTTCTGAAACTAGTACGTCATAGTACTTGTGGTTATGTTCCACTAACCAATATACCTAGGGTTTTATGCAACTTGTGCTACAAAACTCGTGGGGTTGTGTAATTTACTCTTTAATTTACTATGAATTTATGATGGCATTTTATTGGCTGTACTAGTGAGTTCAGTGGAAGTATTTTGAATGTTTTTAACATTTCCAAAGTTCATGGGCAAAACTCCGAGAAATGCAAGTCCACATGTACATGGATGTCCATATGCTATCCTATACATCCAAAGTGCTCCGAGATTTGTGCAAGGACATTGAAATTATTAGAAGGGGTGTTGGTTTGAATTTTAAGAGTTTGCATCAAAATCGAGGCACATTTGATGGTGAAGATTGTACAAGAACATCCATGTACATGTGGGGAAACCATTACTCGCAAAACCCCTTTTCAAGTTACAATGGCACAAATTGCAATGGTGTAATTTCTACAAATATTTATGTGTGATTGGGTTTATCTGCGAATTCAGGTAGGTTTATTTGAATTCCATGGGCTTTTCATGGGTCTACCCTGTGCTCCGCTCTATCAATGCAGTGCCATTGTTTGCTGACCCAAAAAAATAACCACACTCTAGGTTGGGGCCAATCCTAAGTTCTTAACTACAGTTTTTTCAGTCCCTATTTGATTTTCCCCCTCCATTGCAGGGAAGAACAAAATTAGTCAACTAAAACTTTTGAACCATGGTGTAAGAAATTACAGTGTACACACGTATACATTAGTCATTGCAAATTCCCATGTGGACATGCACATAGTACAACATGTGTTTGAATTTGCACACAGAGTATAATTTTCCACCTGAAATTTGGGTAAATAGGTGTGATTTCATTTAGTAAATACATTTAATGTGCACAATTTTGAGGATGCAAACGCTTTCCATAGTACAAATATGAATCTGCACAAAATCAAAAGTAGGTTTTTGCCAAATTCATCTCGTAACCAGGTGTGATTTCATTTAGTAAATACATTTAATGTGCACAATTTTGAGGATGCAAACGTTTTCCATAGTATAAATATGAATCTGCACAAAATCAAAGTAGGTTTTTGCCAAATTCATCTCATGACCAACCGCAGTTCCAGCCCTAGTAATAAAAGCCCCCCCCCCCCCAACCAGCAGATGAGATTGATTGTTCCGGATGCACATTAGTGATCAACTGCCGCAGATGAACCGCTAAGATGTCGATTCCAAGAACTACCAAACATAAGAGCCACCGACCATTTACGCATATACGTCTGGGAAGCAATTGCATCAGGAAATCGGGGGGGGGGGGGGGGGGGGGGGGGACCTCGGCGAAGGTCTCGTTGAAGGAAATGCGGTGGCCGTCCTTCTCGGTGTCGACCAGCACGCCGTCGCAGTCGAAGAGCAGCGCCGCCGGCAGGGCGGCGGCGGGCGCTCCCCCCGAAGACGCGCGAACGGCCTCCGTTCGTCGCCTTCTCCCGGTGGAGAAGCAGACAGAAGAGGGCGTCGGCCTGCTCCCTACCATTCTTGGAAGGCACAGGCCGGCGGTCCCTGGGACGGGGCGAGTGCTCGAGAAGGTTCTTGCCGGGAGCAGCGTGGACGAGGCGGCGGCGGCGGCCATGGCGTTGCGTTCTTTGGGCGGGAAACGATGGGCGGGGCTGTGGATAGCGCGCGCTCGCCTAGTGGCCGCTGATGCGGGGTTGGGATTTTATTGCGGGGTTGGGATTTTATTGCTAAGTACACCACACAAGCCTCCTGGGCTCTATTGTTGCTATGACAATGGATGGGAAGGAGGGGGACAGCCACACATGAGGCATGTTTTCTTGTGTAGCTGTGGTGTCGGGGCGTGGGTTCGGAATTCGGATCGCACGTCTGTGAATTTTTCTTTTCCTTTTCTTTTGATTTTCCTTTTTCCTGAGATTTTCGAAGTAGAATTAAAAAAATTTCCACCGTTTTCACCCAAGATTCTGGTTTAGAAAAAGTCCATTTTTCAATCCTTAACCCAGCACTAAGTTGTCTTCCACCTTCACATCATTACTACCGTCAATGTTTGCTGATTTTTCCCAATTCAATCAACCGATAGGGGGAACAGAGATGCATGTTGATTTCTCCCCCATCCAAACTCAAAATACCGTCCCTGGTCAGCTAACCTCACAACCATCCACGTCACGTCGTATCCATTACCTTCCTACCTCATATATCTAAATTAATTTGAGTTCCCTGTCCATATTTACTCATAATCAAAGCTCTTATCCGACCCCATCGAGCTTCTCCAACTATGGTTCATGGCGACCGGTGAGACTCCGTCTGATTCCTTCGTAGGAGAGCATCATGTATTCATCCTCTATCTTTTGACGTGCTCCGATTTGCCTCCCACCCACCATAGCTTCGTCACCTCCTGACTTGATTGCCACCGTCGCCCGCCTCCGTCGCCAACCTAGCACAAAACACCTCTCTTCAAACCACAACCACCAAAAGGTTCCTCATGTGCAAGCATTCCATTTTACCCTCACCCATGTTTTGCCACCACCCCATTGCCAGCGTCATGCCCAACTATCTTTCTACCATAGCTCCCCCTCCCCCTCTCTCTCCCCTTCTGTGTTGCATCGAAGGAGATAGGCTGACCTATGGGCCACATGGGCCCATGCATGCCACATAAGCCAAAAACAAGTGATGTGGCCATCAACTTGGCAAAAATACTTATGAAATCAATTCAAGGGTGAAAAGTAAATGGTTTTGATAGATACAAGGTGAAAAGTAAATGACTTTGGAGTTGAAGGTTGAAATTCAAATCTGACAATAGAATAGTCGAGGTTGAGAAATGAACTTTATTCCTTCTTGTTTTAGGATACGCAGGGGGATTTTCTAATCTGTTGTAGAGATTATGTACACATAGGTCAACTCACAGATCCCAGAAGCACCTGAAAATGTCTATAATGTATCATTGGCACGTGGTGATGGAGAAACAACCAATAAAGAACACGAACTTCTACAACAGATGCAGAACAGGCAATACCTAGTTGTTCTTGATGGTTTGGTTAATGGCCATGTTTTTTAAGCTACGGCTGATAGTTTTTGACTGCGACCGATGATTTTTATCTGCGTTTGTTGAAATGACGGCGGATGGCGGAGATGCCAACACAGACGACGTACATGATTTTGGGCTTGGGGAGCAATTTGGAGAAGCGGCTTCTTGAAGCCGCTTAGAGAATCTGCCCCATTTGTTTCAGAACTCTTTGTACGACGTGTTCCCAAATGACAACAATGGCAGCCGAATCTTGCTCATGACAGTGTGAGGCTATGTGGAGGTCACCCCATCTTATGATGAGTAATTGACTTTTGGTTTAAGTGACTTTGCAGAGTTTAAGGGCCTGTTTGGGAGAGCTCCACTACTGAAAACGTGGATCTGGAGCAGCAGCTCCACCATGGAGCAGCTCCACCGTGGATCTGGGATCCCACCATGGAGTGTTTGGCTTGTACAGCAGCTCCAGATCCACGAAATTGAGGTTTTGGTGGGAATGGCCACTTTTGGTGGGATGGGGTGTGTAACCAGTGGCATTGGTGGGTAATTACCACCCAACTCCACGATGGAGCACCCCTTGAGGAGCTCCATGAAATCCATGGATCTGGCCCTCAAATCCAGGATTTTGGTGGATCCAGATTTCGCGGAGATGGAGCGTTTGGGTAAAATTTCGTGGAGTGGAGCTGTTTTTCGTGGATCTGAAGCTGATGGAGCTCTCCCAAACAGGCCCTAAGTTTGGTTTTTAGGAAATTGCAATTGAGGTTTTGCTATCAGGTGACAGTAGTCTGACAGGCCTACAAAGGCGGTCTGACTGCTATGTGTGAGCAGTCAGACCAGCGGTGGTTAGATCGATATGGGTGCCGTGGTCAGACCAGTCCCATGTTATCAGGAGTTCTTAAGTTAGTTTGTGGTGATCCTACCAGCTGTTGGTTAGACTGGCTAGTGCTGAGTTGAGTGAGTTGAAATGGTCATGGGTTGAGTTTTGGAATCCTTGGTTATTGTATTCATGGTGCATGAAACATGTTTTGACTAACATGGATCAAGTTGTGAAGAACTTGTGTCTAAAATTGATTTCTTGGTGCAGGGAAGTTTTGAGGCAACCATGGCTAACGAGGTAGATCAGGACTAAGCTCGGGGATGAGCTGGGGTACGGTCAAGGAAGCCAAGCATGATGGTTGAGCTCAAGCAAGGAACAGGGAAGATAAGGGATGTTGAAGGGAAGATTCAAGTAACAGTTCATCGAATGGTGTAGTCGGTGTAAGTGAGTTGTGGTCAAGGGAACTAATATAGAAAGACTTACCGATGCGTGAGTAGAACCTACAAATTGCAAGCATAGGGATTTCTTGCAAAGCAGGAGTGATCATGTTCTAGATTCGGGAAAGAGGTGAGACTTATGGTCAAGGCGAAGGAAGCATGAAGCTTTGTGGAAGGTGTTGATAGGCATTTTGTTCAATTGCCTAATACTGAACATGTTAGTGTGTGAAACCGTGATGATGGTCTAAGTGGTTTAGGTCATAGATGTGCTAAAATTTTTAAGTGGATCAAGTTGATTCACTAACGGGTTTATTAACCAAACATGCGAAATAGGTTTTATTAACATAACTCTTTTAGAAGTAACACCTACAGAAGAGGCTATACTGGACGGCTACATCACAGACGGTTCATATGGAACCGTCTGTGATTAAACTGTCACAGACGGTTTATACTGGCAACCGTCAGTGATATTTTCACAGACGGTTATTAACATGAACGGTCTGTGATAAATGAGACATCACAGACGGTTCGTATTACTAACCGTCTGTGAAAGTTCACAGACGGTTATTAACACGAACCGTCTGTGATGTCTAAAATTATCACAGACGGTTTCTGTTAATAACCGTCTGTGAAAATATCACAGACGGTTATTAACTGGAATCGTCTGTGATAATTTTAGAGATCACAGACGGTTCGTGTTAATAACCGTCTATGAATTTTCACAGACGGTTAGTAATACGAACCGTCTGTGATAACTGAAACATCACAGACGGCTCATATTAAGAACCGTCTGTGATATTTATTATCACACACGGTTCGCGTTAATAACCGTCTATGATAATCACATATCACCAATAATTGGCGTGTGATAATCACGTGTCACCAATAATTGGCGTATACCCAGGATTTCGATCTCACCCGTCCATTCTCTCCACATCGAATGGCTGGCAGTAGTTCCTCCCTCTGCTCGGCCCTTATAAATAACGCCCCATCTACCTTTCCACCGGTACTAGTCACGCGTGAGTTCATCCACTGTGAGCATATATTGCTGTAAGTGTGTCTTATTCACCCGCACCGTCATTCCATGAAGAGTTCACTAGCTTGTTATCCTGTAATAAATCTAAATGTGTTGTCGTGCTTGCCTCTGTATTTGCATGTTCCTCGACGATGCCGACTACTGCCGAGATGTGATGTCCACTCCGACAATCCTTCTTTTTCTTGCAAAATTCAAGGCAATTTTATTACAAAAGTTCAAAAAAAAGACATTCCCATATTTTTCGGTGAGCAGCCGACATAGCCGACTTCTTCGCTGAGCGACTATCCATCTGCTTCTTCCCACTTCTTTTCTTCATCTATGGTCTCTGGATCACGTACGCCAGTAGCGATGATGCATACTATCACAGACGGTTCGTGTAAATAACCGTCTGTGATAAGCAAATGTTACCAATAATTGGCGTATACCCAGGATTTCGATCTCACCTGTCCATTCCCTCCACATCGAATGGCTGGCACCAGTTCCTCCCACGGCTCGGCCCTTATTAATAACTTCTCATCAACCTTTCCACCGGTACTAGTCATGCGTGAGTTCATCCACTAGCTAGGTTCCCCTCCGCTGTGAGCTAGCGCCTCCGTCACAGCATGGCCGGCGGCTGGACAACACACTCTTGCCGTAAGTGTGTCTTGTTCAGCCGCACGGTTGTGCCATGAAGGGTTCTGTCGTAGGGGTGGCCCCCACCTAAACCCAGCAGGCCTGGCAGGAGATTACAAGGCCCAGAATAGGCCATGTGTAATGACATAAGCACCCCTAAAGGGACACTCCAATGTAAGGGCACTATTGTAAAAGCGCTCCTCATGTGCATATATATATGGCGGTAAGCCATGGGGAGGACCCAGGCCATTACACTTATCTTCATTACTCTCCACTACCATCTCTCTCTCTGTTTGGTCTGTAGCCACAACAGTTGGCGCCGTCCGTGGGGAGGACGGAGACAAGCCTGAAGACCGAAGGAAAAAGATGGCACCGAAAAAAGCTTCTTCAGCGGCGGCGAAGGGAAAGAAGGTGGTCGGCCCGGAGCACCGTATGAGCACCAGGGCTTCGGCAGCGGCGGACGCGGGCGTCGACGCAGGCGTGGTGGCCGGAGACGCCGGCGTTCGCGCGGTGACGACCAACCCCGTCACCGGCACCGCGACGATCGCCCCCGGCACCGGCACCGCGACGACCCGCCCAGCTACCGGCGTCGCGGGGACGGGTCCCGCGGCCGACCCCGCGGTCGAAGACGTCGACGCGGGTGCGGCGACAACCGACCCCGCCGACGCAACGGCAGCCGACCTCGCCGCCCCCGCGGCAACCCTCGCTGGTGGCGCGGACCGGGTGGTCCGAAGTAGCCACGACGGGGCGACCGGCAGCTCGGGACCTCGCGACGCGGTCGTCCCCGCGCCGATCCGCCCGCTGGGAGTACCGACGACCCCGCCTGCACCGGCGGTGGAAAGTGCCCTGCTGGCGGCTCTCAACGCGTTCCAGCGGGAGCTGGGGGACCTTCGCGGAGCCGTCAGAGATATACAAGAGGCTCGGAGTCAGCCGGCCGCGCCAGCAATCGCGTCCGAGCCCGCGCCGGAGAGGGCGGACAGTCGTGAAGCCCACATGTCCAGCCGCGTGCCGCTGCGGCGCGTGGATCCGGAGTCCCCGCTCTCGGCGGGGCTGCAGCAGGCGGCATGGCCCGAAGACTTCAAGTTCCCTAGCGCCATCGACTCGTATAAAGGCGACACGGACCCTCGTGAGTTCGTACGCGTATACGAAACCGCGATCGAAGCCGCGGGCGGAGACGACACCACGAAGGCAAAGGGACTCCCTCTCGCGCTACAAGGAGTGGCGCTCTCTTGGTTTTTTACCATAGAGCCGGGCTCCATCTACGCGTGGGAGCAGCTCCGCGTCCGCCTCCACAACAACTTCCAGGGAAACTATGTTGACCGGGTCGAGGCGGACCAACTCTTCGCCGTGAAGCAAAAACCCTCGGAGAAACTCCGGGATTACTTCAAACGCTTCGCCAAGATTCGATGTCAAGTGAAGGACGTCAACGAGACCACCATCGTCAATGCAGCCATACAGGGCCTTCGTCCGGGCCCGATGGCCGAATACAATGCGCGGAAGCCAATCAAGACGGTGGCGAAGCTCTTCGACAAGATGGAAGAATACGCCAGGGCGGAGGAAGACGCGCGGCGAAGGCAAGGTGACGACTCCGACACTAACCAGGCTGGAGCCTCGGCAAAAACCGAAGATCCACCGAAGGGCGGCTCTTCGAAAGGAAAGCGTAAGCAGGAGTGGTCCAGGGACGCGCCCGACCGCAGGGACAACCCGCATAAGGAGTCGTCGGATCAGCCCAAGCGCGGCCAGCAAAGGTCGAGGCGAAACCGGTACGTCCTCGACATCGAAGGCGGGTCCGACGAGGGCGCTCCAGCGGGCCGAGGCGGCCGGGGGCGCCGCGGCCGGGGCCGCGGCCGTGGCAGGGGCCGCGACGATAAGGGTCGTGGAGACTATGACGACCAGCATCAGGGGCTGTGGTGCTTAGTCCACGGCCGCGGCAATCATGATACCCGTAACTGCACCTCCATCGCGGCGCTCCGCGACAGCGTCGCTCGGGACAGGAACCCAGAGACGCGCCCGCCTGCGGTGGCCCACGTCCAATTCCCATACGAGGCCCCCATGCAGGTACAGGCGCAGGGGATGCAGGTACAGGCGCAGGGGATGCATGTACAGGCGCAGGGAATGCAACCCCAGGAAGGCACCTTGCGGATCCAAGCTCACGTATAGCAGCCTCGGGAAGGCCTCCTATCGTTGCAGGCCCCGGACGCAACCTACCGCAGGGTCATTAATGTCATATTCGGCGGCTCTGCGCTGGAATTCGCCTCGGCGCGGCAGCAAAAGGCCTACGCGCGAAGACTACATCACGTGACGGCATATCCAGCGCAAGCACCGCCGGAATGGGCGCGGCACGAGGTTACATTCACACCTGATGACGCCCAAGGTGTGGACTTCCCTCATCAGGACCCCCTGGTCATCCGGGTCACCATCGCGGGATGCGACGTGGGGCGCGCCTTGGTGGACGGGGGTAGTTCCGCGAACGTATTGTTTGCGGTGGCCTTCGACCAGATGGGGATTCCTCGGAGCCGCCTGGGGCCCTCGGGAATCCCACTGTAGGGCTTCGGAGGACAGCCCCTGCGGGCGCTGGGCCAGATCGGCCTGCAAGTCTCCTTCGGTCGAAATGACAATGTGCGGACCGAAGAGGCCACCTTCGACGTGGTCGACCTCCCGTATCCCTACAATGCCATTCTGGGGCACCCAATCCTCAACTCCTTCGGCGCGGTACCACATCATGGCTATCTGTGCATGAAAATCCCGGGCCCCAGGACCATCATCACCGTCCGAGGCGACCAGGATATGGCTCGGCGCATCGAGCCAGGCACCAGATGCCCGCGCCGCGAAGCCCAGCGACGCCCTTAGAGCCGACGTCACAGCGCGGAGGTCCGGGGGGTCATCCATAGGCGCCTGCGCGGGCCCTGCAGACGTCTAGCGACTAGAGGCTGCGGCAGCACCAAGGGTAAACGGTCAGTATATTCACCCCTTGTAGTCGCTTACCCGCGCAAACGGGGATATAATGAAGATCGCCGTTTGCCGTTAATTTTTCTTCGTCACATGCGAGCACGCGGTGAGGGCGCGCGCCGGCTTGGCCAGCGCGCGCGCCCCCGCAGTATAAATCAAAGACGCACGTTCGCGTGTGCACTCGCCGTCGCCAAGGTGGCGGGACTGAGTATAAACCAAAGACGCACGCTCGCGTGTGCACTCGCCGTCGCCAGGGAGGGCGGGACTGAGTATAAACCAAAGACGCACGCTCGCGTGTGCACTCGCCGTCGCCAGGGAGGGCGGGACTGAGTATAAACCAAAGACGCACGTTCGCGTGTGCACTCGCCGTCGCCAGGGGTGACGGGACTGAGTATAAACAAAGTACGCACCGGGGGGACGCCCTCGCGCGCGCAAGTCTCCGGACTATAAAGAAGACGTAGCGTCGAGCCTAGCTCCGCACGCAATAGTCCACGGACTCTAAAGAAGACGTAGCGTCGAGCCTAGCTCCGCACGCAATAGTCCACGGACTCTAAAGAAGACGTAGCGTCGAGCCTAGCTCCGCACGCAATAGTCCACGGACTCTAAAGAAGACGTAGCGTCGAGCCTAGCTCCGCACGCAATAGTCCACGGACTCTAAATAAGACGTAGCGTCGAGCGTAGCTCCGCACGCGCGAGTCTCCGGACTATAAAGAAGACGTAGCGTCGAGCCTAGCTCCGCACGCAATAGTCCACGGACTCTAAATAAGACGTAGCGTCGAGCGTAGCTCCGCACGCGCGAGTCTCCGGACTATAAAGAAGACGTGGCGTCAAGCCTAGCTCCGCACGCAATAGTCCACGGACTCTAAATAAGACGTAGCGTCGAGCGTAGCTCCGCAGCGCGAGTCTCCGGACTATAAAGAAGACGCGGCGTCGAGGTCCGCCTCCGCACGCGCTAGTCTACGGACTCTAAATAAGACGTAGCGTCGAGGCCTGCCTCCGCACGCGCGAGTCTCCGGACTATAAAGAAGACGTAGCGTCGAGCCTAGCTCCGCACGCAATAGTCCACAGACTCTAAATAAGACGTGGTGTCGAGCGTAGCTCCGCACGCGCGAGTCTCCGGACTATAAAGAAGACGTAGCGTCGAGCCTAGCTCCGCACGCAATAGTCCACGGACTCTAAAGAAGACGTGGCGTCGAGCGTAGCTCCGCACGCGCGAGTCTCCAGACTATAAAGAAGACGTAGCGTCGAGCCTAGCTCCGCACGCAATAGTCCACGGACTCTAAACAAGACGTAGCGTCGAGCGTAGCTCCGCACGCGCGAGTCCCCGGACTATAAAGGAGACGTAGCGTCGAGCCTAGCTCCGCACGCAATAGCGTCGAGCGTAGCTCCGCACGTGCGAGTCTCCAGACTATATAGGAAGTCGCGGCGTCGAGGTCCGCCTCCGCACGCGCTAGTCTACGGACTCTAAATAAGACGTAGCGTCGAGGCCTGCCTCCGCACGCGCGAGTCTCCGGACTATAAAGCAAGGCAAACCGCGGAAGTCCACCTCCGCATACGTCAGTCTGCGGACTGTCCGTTCCACGGAACCCTGGCGCAGCTACGTCGCCAACGGCGGCATCAACACACAGCACACAACTTAAAGTGCCAGGAGGCCTGCTTACCGGAAGAGTCACATATACAAAGGTCCGCCAACATCCTGGCCGCTCTAAGCCGCTACCCCGCGGGTTCGTCCTTAACACGCGCCAAAGTCGGCACCTCGCTCGAGGAAGGCCGGTTCGCCCAAAAGTCGAGCGAATCTTCGGCCCTTCGCCAGCGTCGAAGGCGTCGTCGGGTTGAAAGGTCGACCGCCCGAAGCCGGCCCCAGCAAGGAAGCTGCCCGGGATATAGGTGAAAATCAGCATGCATGCAGAAAGTGTGCGCTTTATTAACAAAAACAAGGGACAGTACAACGCACGCCTACACCTAGGCGCCGCGGCATCAGACCTGCGGGTTCCCGACGCCTTCGGAGGGCCCAGCGCCGCCATCATCGCGTCGAGGGACCCCGTCCAGAAATTGGCCGAGGCTCCCCGTCCCGTAGAGCGACTTCCGGAGCTCGATCCGTACAGCTTCCGCCCCGACGGGATCCCAGATCCGGCCGCAGAAGGGCCCAAGGGCACGGCGAGCGGAGCGGACGGCACCGAACATTACTCCGGCCCCGCCAGGCATCTCCAGCTGGGGGTCATTTAGCCCGGCGACATGCGTATAGCCGCGGTGCTGGAGGAGCGCGCACACCAAGCAGGCCGAAGTGTACGCGCAGTGGGTGCCGAAGGACGTCGCCGCGTCGCGCGCGACGTTGGCGGCATCCCCGATCCAGCGGAGCGCCCGAGACAGCTCCTCCGGACCGAAGGCGCGTCCCGGCACCTCCGCCACCAGCCCTTGAAGATGGCTCTCCAGCGCTTGGATGGCGTCCCAGGCAACCACCGAGGCGTCGCCCAGCGTCCGGTTGCGCTCCGCTAGAGCCAAGGCAAGTTCGCCTTTCTCCTTCTCTAGCGCGCCGACCTGCTCCAGGAGCCCGTCCCGCTCCGCCGCGAACTTTTCATCAGCAGCTGCTGCGGCGGATTCCTGCGCTGACGCAACAAGCCCCTCGGCGTGCGCCCTCGCTTCGGCGCATTCCGCTTCCAGCTGACGGATGCGGGCGTCCTGGGCAGAGCGGGCGCCAGAGGCTTCGCGCAGCTCCCCCTCGGCGGCTCGCAGCCTATCCTCGAGCGCTTTTTGGCTACGAGCATAGGCCGCTTGCAGGGCCTGCCCCAGCACGAGTGTCTGCAGAAGGGAAAAGACTTAGCGAACTCAGCTAGACTCAGGCGTGGTCGCATGAGTACTTACCCTCACCCCAGACACCTCGAAAGCGTCCTCGAGGCGCCCCGCGCCGTAGGCCTGCAGCACTTGCGGGTCGACGCTCCTGGCCGCATCATCCACAATCCCGCGCCACGCCCTCAGCGTCTCCGGAGGCGGCACGAAGTCCGCAGGGTTCACGGGCTCGGAGGCCCCGGGTTCCGTCGGATGCTCCCCCTCCGGGATGAGCAACGCTGTAAAGAAGGAGGCGGGTGACCACTCCAAGGCATAAAATCATACACCAGAGTAAGCTCGGCCACCTTACCTTCGGTGGCCGAAGGGATGGTTCCGCCGCGGGCGGAAGCCTCCGCGTTCGGGGAGGCCGGCGGCTGTCCCCGCGCGGTGGACGGCGTCGTCGGGAGGCCGAAAGGTGCATATGCCGCAGGGCCTCCGGCGCTTGCGCTGGCGTCCCACAGGCTTCTGATGCCCGTGGCCACGACAAATCCCCGCGGTGTCCGATGGAGCTCCGGCCGCACGCACGGCCGTTTAGCCGGGGCAGCCAGCGGCGCCACCGCCCCCGCAGCCGTGGCTGGGGAAGACCCCGCGGCTGCCGCGCCCGGGGGCGAAGGTTCCATGGCGGCAGTCGTCGAAGGGGGCACCTCAGTCCCCGCAGCTGTTGGCAAGGACAGCGCGGCTACGGGCGCCCCCGCGGAGGGCGCCTCCGGCACCGCAGCGGCCGCCGTCGAGGCCTCCACCTCGGCGACTTCGGCGGGTGGTGAGGCTTCCCCCCTCCGGCCGCCTGCGGCAAACCCACCGTCCGGGACGCCTGCCGAAGACACCTCACCTTCGGCGCCTGCGCCATCCAAGCCCGAATCGGCGTACCTCGCAGAGTCTGACTCCGCGTCCGCCGCGTCCTCGGAAACACTAGCAGCAGGCGCGGCAGGTGCCCCGCTGCGGCCCCTCTTCCGAGACGAGGTCTTCTTCTTCTTCGCTCCACCATCGGCTGGAGCGACACGGTCCGGCGCGGCAAGGCCCAGGACCTCGCACACGCGGTTTAATCGCCCCAGCCCCGCCTTGGCGACAGCAGACGCGCGCTGCTCATGCTCCCTAGTGGTGTACAGACCCAGGAACACGCGCACGGCTTGCTCCGCCTCTTCCAAGGAAATCCCTGAAGCAAAGGAGAATAGCAACAGCATACAACGCATTTCGCGTCAGCAAAGGAGGGGCGCGTTCAAGGCTTACGGGGACCGGGCGGCGCCGGTAGCGAGCAAACCCACGGCGAAACATTGTCATCTCGACGCCTCTCGGCGGCAAGATGCCAGTCGTAGGCAAGCGGGGCCATGCCGTACATCATGTACTCCTCGGCAAGGTCGCGCATGTTGAAGCGGGCGGCCATGCCCACGAGCCGTTTGACCCTCCGCTTGTCCTCGTCATCGAGCGTTCGGCCGGACGAAGGCTTGAACGCAATCGGTCGGCCCGTGCACGCGAGACCGCTCCCGCTCTCCACTCGGTGGTAGAACCACCGCTTCATCCAGTAAGACTCCCACTTCCCGCGAGTTGAGTTCGCAGGGAAGAGCTTCTTGCAAGACGAGCGAAGAGTAAAAGAGACGCTACCGAAGCTCGACAGCGTCCCGCCCCTCCGGCCCTTCGGCTGGCATCGCGCCTCGTGGAGGTAGGCGAACAGCGACGCGCTGGGCCAGCACGCCCCCGAGCGCAAGGCCCAGCTGTACACCGCGAGCCGGGCCACGGCGTTTGGAGTCAGTTGCGCCAGCTCCAGCCCGAAGGTCCGCAGCACGTCGCCCACCACGCTCGCCGTTGGGATCCGGAGCCCCGCGTCGAAAAAGGCAACGAACACGACCGCCTCCGACCTCTCGGGATGCGGTTCCGTCACGTCGCCGGCGGGCAATCGTACGTCCTGACGCTCGGACAACTTCCCCGCGCGCAAGAGCCCTTGGATCGTCTTCTCGGTCACGAGCGACGGGCCTAGCTCGCCGGAAAACGTGCCTTCCTCCGCCGCCAGCCGCTCCTGGTCAGCCGCCGCCGGGTCGCGCTCTTGGAGCGCGTATTTTACCTCCAACGGTGAGGATCGCCGGCGAATGGCAGGGCCACCAACCGCCTGGCCGCGCTCGCTGCTGGAGGCCATCGCTTCCCACGACGAGACCAATACGGTGAAGATAGCGCGAAAGGGGGGAAGGCCGAGCAAACAGGAAAGAGGGCGCATAGGTGCGGGGACGCTATTACGAGGGGCTATTTCAAGCTGCCTCGCCCGTACCGCCGCTACTGAAGCATCGCAACGATCCGCGTGCAGGATGCAACCGCAGCGGTGTAAAGGCCCGCCCCGCACGCTTCCCCGTAATCGAAAGCGAAGGGTCGCGGAGGTCCGTGCACGAGGCGCGACCGCAGTCGTACAAGCGCCCATACAGCGCAACGCCTCACAGGCGCCACTCGCTGCACGCCCCGTGTCCCCCTTGCCTAGGGAAGAGGCGAGCGGCTGCAAACACGCAACCGTCCACATCCCGCCACCCAGCAGTCATAGGATGCCGCGTGCCCCGGGCGCGTCAGGTCACACGGTACGGGAACCTAACCCTGTCAGGCCAGGAACCGGCGTGATTCAAGGAACCTGTATAACGCAAGGCCGCATCGAAGAGCCCAAGTTGTGCGCGCCCCTACTTCGACTAGGCGCCAGCTTCGCCGCCGCCCGTTCGAAGGGTAGGGGACGGAGAGCGCGCGTCTACTTCGACTAGGCGCCGGCTTCGCTGCCACCCGTTCGAAGGGTAGGGGACGGAGCGCGCGCGCCTACGTCGACTAGGCGCCAGCTTCGCCGCCGCCCGTTCGAAGGGTAGGAGACGGAGCGCGCGCGTCTACCTCGACCAGGCGCCAGCTTCGCCGCCACCCGTTCGAAGGGTAAGGTACGGAGCGCGCGGGCCTACTTCGACTAGGCGCCAGCTTCGCCGCCGCCCGTTCGAAGGGTAGGGGACGGAGCGCGCGCGCCTACGTCGACTAGGCGCCAGCTTCGCCGCCGCCGGTTCGAAGGGTAGGGGACGGAGCGCGCGCGTCTACCTCGACTAGGCGCCAGCTTCGCCGCCACCCGTTCGAAGGGTAAGGGACGGAGCGCGCGCGCCTACTTCGACTAGGCGCCGGCGAAGCGCCTAGCCGCCGCCCGTTCGAAGGGTAGGGGACGGAGCGCGCGCGCCTACGTCGACTAGGCGCCAGCTTCGCCGCCGCCCGTTCGAAGGGTAGGAAACGGAGCGCGCGCGTCTACCTCGACTAGGCGCCAGCTTCGCCGCCCCCTGTTCGAGGGGTAGGGGACGGAGCGCGCGCGCCTACTTCGACTAGGCGCCAGCTTCGCCGCCGCCCGTTCGAAGGGTAGGGAACGGAGCGCGCGCGTCTACTTCTACTAGGCGCCGGCTTCGCCGCCACCCGTTCGAAGGGTAGGGGACGGAGCACGCGCACCTACGTCGACTAGGCGCCAGCTTCGCCGCCGCCCGTTCGAAGGGTAGGGGACGGAGCGCGCGCGTCTACCTCGACTAGGCGCCAGCTTCGCCGCCACCCGTTCGAAGGGTAAGGGACGGAGCGCGCGCGCCTACTTCGACTAGGCGCCAGCTTCGCCGCCACCCGTTCGAAGGGTAGGGAACGGAGCGCGCGCGTCTACTTCGACCAAGCGTCGGCTTCGCCGCCACCCGTTCGAAGGGTAGGGGACGGAGCGCGCGAGTCCACTTCGGGAGTCTTGTCCTGCGAAATCTACCTCGTTTTCTTTAACAGGCCACCTACAGTGCATCAACGTACAAGGTAATGCCAGCGGGCTCCCTCAGGAACACCGACTGTAGGTAGGCCTGTTAAAAAAAACAGGGCAGACCTCACTGTCGTCTACGGAAGCGCGGTGTGGGGTCAAGAAGCGTGGCTGGCTGTCGATAACCGGCGCTGATCAAGCTCCCAGGAAAAATAGACCTCCTTCTGTGCATCAACATTCCCCAAGCCGCTCAGCATCACCCAGGAATGTTGATGCACGGCAGGGGCCCATTTTAGGGGAACAACTTCTATCACAATATACGCAGGAGCAACGCCTCACCAGCGCCATATATATACCCCAATCAGCAGGGGAATCAACCGGCGGAAGTCCAACCACCGGAAGTCCAACCACCGGAAGTCCGCCGCCATATTAATGGTCACGACGCCTCAACGCCCGCACCACGTCAAGCACGCTGCACCACGTGGACGCCTGGAAGTCCGAGCGTCGCAACAGCGCGCACGTCTGCTTCGGCCGCAACACAGCCCCGGGTCGAGTACTGGACAGGCTCACAGGCCGCGGGACGGAGGGGGCCAAAGGACTCGACGACATGGCTTCGGCCTTGTGAAGCCCTTTACCATGAGAGGCTCCTGTCGTAGGGGTGGCCCCCACCTAAACCCAGCAGGCCTGGCAGGAGATTACAAGGCCCAGAATAGGCCATGTGTAATGACATAAGCACCCCTAAAGGGACACTCCAATGTAAGGGCACTATTGTAAAAGCGCTCCTCATGTGCATATATATATGGCGGTAAGCCATGGGGAGGACCCAGGCCATTACACTTATCTTCATTACTCTCCACTACCATCTCTCTCTGTTTGGTCTGTAGCCACAACAGGTTCGTTAGCTTGTTATTCTGTAATAGATCGATCTGAATGTGTTGTTGTGCTTGCCTCTATATTTGCTTGTTCCTCCACAATGCCGACTACTGCCGTGAGCTAGCGCCTCCGTCGCTGCACGGCGGGCGGCTGGACAACACACTCTTGCGTATGTGTCATAAGTGTGTCTTGTTCAGCCGCACCGTCGTGCCATGAAGGGTTCGTTCTTAGCTGTAATAGATCTGAATGTGTTGTTGTGCTTGCCTCTGTATTTTCTTGTTTTCATCTTCTTTCCAGAGGGCATGGGTAACATTATTTTATTGCTTATTTGCGTACAGAGTGAACTATCACAGACGGTTTGTAGTGTATGAAGGAACGCGCGTAGGCTACGATAGCAGAAAATAAAAATTTCTACCGCGCACACCAGGACATCATGCTAAGAAGGGATCATAGATCGTTACCACTAGACGCGCAGCGCAGCGGAAGAAGAGTTGGAGAAGCCGATCCAACCACGCGCGTCGAGGTAGTAGTGGAAGTAGCCGATCGTCCCGAACAGATCGTCTCCTCCACGCGATCAACCACACCACGAGCAGATCCAATCTGTAGTTTGTTGATGCCGATCAACGCCGCAACGAGCAGCGCCTCCACCGGTATCCACACGTCCGGGGCTGGAACTCCGATCGCGAGTGTACCAGCACTCGCGAGCGGCTAGGGTTTGGCTCGGGAGGTGGCGGCTAGGGTTTTGTTCGGGAGGAACATATGCGTACATCCCTCAGCCCCCCCGCCTCCAAATATATAGACCTCCTCACTTGGGCCTCGTGGACCGAGGCCCAATAGGAGTCTATCCGGATCTCTATCCGAATTGAGCCCACATCCGAATCACATTCGAATTAGTGTTCCAACCCGTTAAGTGTGCGACCCTGTAGGTTCACGTATACTTGGTCGCGACCCGGAAACACCTTTCCGGTCACCCTGTTAATAGCGGCCTCTAGCAAGACATATTAACCCCAAAGTATACGTAAAGATCATATCGGCTGAACCTGTAATGTTCTCATGTACGAATCCTTTTGCCTCACGATATAGATTAAGCTCAAGGCGAGACCTGTGTCATCCTCTTAATGGCTCAATCACTCTCTCGATTCCGTGATGGATTATAAACTTGTGATTGACTCCTCAATCACATTGGCATGGCCATGCACTTTCATAATCCATTACATCGAGGGGCCCAGAGATATCTCTCCCATAAGGAGGGGCAAATTCTATCTTGATCATTCACATCCCACTACATGTTTCATAGCAAACCCGAAGACTACTTTTATGACTACCCAGTTACGGAGTAGTGGTTAGTAGTCCCAAAATAGGCTACTACGCATGTTGGGAACCATGATGATCTCAAGTCTAACGATTCTACATAAACACTACTTGAGACCAACTAATGACACATGGAATCTCTGCAGTGTCTCATGGCGGGTCTATCCAACATATGTTCACTAACACATGTCCATATTATTGATTTGGTATCTCCATACCATGATCCATGAGACATGATCATCAATCAATACATATGCTGATCTTTGAATCATATATGTTCCTCATATGATATATGATCAGGGATCATTTAGAAATAGCAACATTTTGGCATTAAGAGTCTCATGAATAAGTCACATACTCATTGATCAATAATGATAATGTCTATTTCAAGGAACAAAGCAATGTATCATAAACATAGTATGTGATATATTCAACATCTCCATGTTGCCTCTAGGGCATATCACCAACAGTCTCCCACTTGCACTAGAGTCAACCATGTAGGTATCTAATACCCATTGCCCTAGTGTGAGCCTCATGCTTTGGCTGGGGAAGCGGCTTTGTCAACGGATCTGCAATGTTCAAATCCGTTTGTACTTTGCATATCTTCACATCGCCTCTCTCCACAATCTCGCGGATGAGATGAAATCGCCGTAGAATGTGCTTGGACTTCTGGTGCGATCTAGGCTCCTTGGCTTGCGCAATGGCCCCACTATTGTCACAGTAGAGGTCCATTGGGCTGGAGGCACTAGCCACCACACCAAGCTCAGAAACAAATTTCTTGATCCAAACAGCCTCTTTAGCAGCTTCAGAAGCTGCTATGTACTCGGCCTCTGTTGTAGAATCAGCAACCGTCTCCTGCTTGGAACTCTTCCAGCTCACCGCACCGCCATTCAGGCAGAACACAAATCCAGATTGCGATCTAAAATCATCTTTGTCAGTTTGGAAGCTAGCATCGGTGTAACCATTTACAACGAGCTCTTCCTCACCCCCATAGACGAGGAACACATCTTTAGTTCTTCTCAAGTACTTCAAGATGTTCTTTACGGCAATCCAGTGACTTTCACCTGGATCTGACTGGTATCTACTTGTAGCACTTAAAGCATACGAGACATCTGGACGTGTACAAAGCATGGCATACATAATGGATCCCATAGCCGAAGCATATGGAATCGCATTCATTTTATCCCGCTCATCAGGTGTACTAGGACACTGACTCTTGCTAAGATGTATACCATGTGACATAGGTAGGAAGCCTTTCTTGGAATCCTGCATGTTGAACCTTTTCAACACCTTATCAATGTACGTATCTTGGCTTAATCCAATTAGCCTTCTTGATCTATCCCTATAGATCTTGATGCCCAGAATATATGCCGCCTCTCCTAAGTCTTTCATAGAGAAACTATTTTTCAATGAAGACTTAACAGATTCGAGCATAGGAATGTCATTTCCGATCAGTAATATGTCATCCACATATAAGACCAGAAACACGAGTGCGCTCCCACTAGCCTTTTTGTAAACACAAGGCTCTTCTTCGTTCTTGATGAAACCAAACCCTTTGATTACTTCATCAAAACGAATGTTCCAACTCCGAGATGCCTGCTTTAATCCATAAATGGATCTTTGCAGCTTGCATATCTTTCCAGCTGATTGCGGATCGACAAAACCCGTGGGCTGTGTCATGTACACATCCTCACTCAGATTTCCATTAAGGAAAGCTGTTTTGACATCCATTTGCCATATTTCATAGTCGAAATATGCAGCAATCGCTAGAATGATCCGAATAGACTTTATCATTGCGACGGGCGAAAAAGTTTCATCATAATCAACACCTTGAATTTGTTTGAAACCTTTGGCCACCAATCGCGCTTTATAGATGTGAACATTTCCATCTATGTCTATCTTTTTCTTGAAAATCCATTTGCACTCAATGGTTTTAACACCATCAGGTGGATCAACCAAGTTCCAAACATGATTACTGTGCATGGATTCAATTTCGGATCTCATGGCTTCAAGCCATTTCTCAGAGTCTGGTCCCACCATCGCTTCTTCATAGGTCTTAGGCTCATCGTTGTCTAACAACAATATGTCCCGTTGTTGAGTAGTCAAGAACATGTACCTTTCAGGTGCACGACGTGACCTCTCTGACCTACGTGGTGCCGGTGTGTCCACAACAGGTTCTTCAACAGTTTGTTCATCCTGTTGTGGTTCTGTAGGAGCTGAAACGTTTTCAGGTGTTTCCCGAATTTCTTCAAGTTGCACCATGCTCCCACTATCCCTTCTTGAGAGAAACTCTTTCTCTAAGAAGACACCATGCCGGGCGACAAACACTTTGCCTTCTCCTTGATTATAGAAGTAATATCCTTTTGTTTCCTTAGGATACCCGATAAAGAAGCATTTATCAGATTTAGGACTGAGCTTATCAGATTGTAAACGTTTTACATAAGCCTCACATCCCCAAATCTTAAGAAAAGACAAGCTAGGACGTTGTCCTGTCCACATCTCATATGGTGTCTTTTCTACTGATTTTGATGGAACCCTGTTTAGTGTGAAAGCGGCTGTTTCAAGAGCGTACCCCCAAAAAAGACAACGGAAGATCACTTTGGCTCATCATGGAGCGCACCATATCTAATAAGGTGCGATTTCTCCGTTCAGATACCCCATTCCATTGAGGTGTTCCTGGCGGAGTCAATTGTGGAACAATTCCACAATCCTTCAGATGATTGCCAAACTCATGGCTCAAATACTCGCCTCCACGATCAGATCGTAGAAACTTGATTGTCTTGCCTAAATGATTTTGCACTTCATTTTGGAATTCTTTGAACTTTTCAAAGGATTCGGACTTATGCTTCATCAGGTAGATATACCCATATCTACTAAAATCATCAGTAAAAGTTATGAAGTACTGAAAACCACCTCTGGCTGTTGAGCTCATTGGTCCACATACATCAGAATGTACGAGTGCCAATAAGTCACTTGCCCGTTCACCTTGACCGGTGAAAGGTGCCTTTGTCATCTTGCCAAGTAAACAAGATTCGCATGTCTCAAATGATTCAAAATCAAATGAGTGCAGAATACCATCTCTATGGAGCTTCTCCATGCGTTTCTCATTTATGTGACCTAAGCGACAGTGCCAAATAAACGTGGGATTCAAATCATTCGAACGTTGCCTCTTTGCATTAATGTTATAGACCGGTGACTCTTCAAGAGTAAGAACATATAACCCATTCACCAATGGAGTATGACAATAGAACATATCTTTGAAATAAAGAGAACAACCATTGTTCACAGATCTAAAGTCATAACCTTCTGCTTGCAAACATGAAGCAGAAATAATGTTCTTGGAAAGAGATGGAACACAATAACAATTATTCAATTCCAAAACTAATCCTGAAGGTAAAGACAATGGCATGGTGCCAACAGCGACCGCAGCAACTTTTGCTCCATTGCCAACGCGAAGATCCACTTCGCTCCTCCTCAAACTTCTACTTCTTCTTAGCCCCTGCAACGATTTGCAAAGGTGAGCAACCGATCCGGTATCAAATACCCATGAATCAGTGGATGAAGTAGCAAGATTGATCTCTATAACATTTATACCTGGAGAGGAAGTCGTACTTCCCTTCTTCTTCTCAAGATCCTCCAAGTACTTTGGGCAGTTCCTTTTCCAATGACCTGATTGCTTACAGTAGTAACAATCTGCATTAGGAGCAGTGCCCTTCTTGACTTGCTTGGCCTTAGAACTGCTCGCGATCTCATCGGGAGCTAACTTTCTTTTGACCGCGCCTTTCTTGACATTGGGCTTGCCCTTGCCTTTCTGCATCATCATCACATGATTGCTGCTTTTCTTAATGCTTTCCTCGGCAGCTTTTAGCATCCCATGCAACTCTGCCAAGGTCTTATCCATGTTGTTCATGTGATAGTTCAGTATGAATGGCTCAAAGCTCGGGGGGAGTGACTGGAGAATCACATCAGTAGCCAACTCTTGGCTAAGGGGAAAACCAAGCTTTTCCAGACTCTCAATGTAGCCAATCATCTTAATCACATGAGGGCTGACGGGATTCCCTTCTGCAAGCCTGCACGCAAACAAGGACTTTGAAGTGTTGAACCTCTCAGCCCTTGCTTGGTTCTCAAACATACCACGCAACCCCACAATGATATTGTAGGCATCTGTGTTCTCATATTGCTTCTGAAGCTCAGAGGACATTGTGGCAAGCATGAGACAGCTCACATCAAGGTAATCATTCGTTTGCTTCTCATAAGCTCTCCGTGCAGCCGCAGTAGCATTATCAGGCAAGTCATCAGGATAATGAGACTCAAGGACATACTCCTTGCGCTCTTGCTTGAGAACAATTCTCAAGTTGCGATACCAATCCATAAAGTTCGTTCCATTGAGTTTTTCTTTCTCAAGAATAGATCGCAAATTAAAAGAACTGGATGCGGCATTAGTTGACATGATCTACAACAAAGAATATGCAAAGTTTAGCACTATGTTTATGTTCATCTTTTATTAAACAATTTAACAAAAGACTCCCACTATGTGTTTTGCAACAAAACTCCCTCTAAGTTACATAGTGGGTCAAGAACCTCATTTCACTAATTCCTAGTGAGCTTTGGCATCACGGCTAGAAAACTAGTGACATGGGTAAGCAACACCTTGCTAATCACATCCCTATGTGACTCTTGCTTGTTGGGTGACATCAACATGCCCCGGCCCCAATCTATGCCCCAAGGTCCAAAACTGTTTTGATAACCTTGTTAAGTAAACCAAATGCTTCCGCATGTAGATGTCCGACATCTACCCCAAATAATGATGATAACCGACGGCACTCTACTTTGGTAGACCTACCATGCGGTGATCATTATCTTTTGGTGCAACATATGGAAGGGCATGAACACCTAATTTTATGAGGGATTCTATCCTACCAAAGCAACATATGACAAAAACATTGCATAAGAATAAGATAGATAATATCACAGATAAACACATTTAACTGTGAAGTAGTATGGCCCAAACAAATGGTGATCTCCATCTCCATGTAGGTGTAGACGATCTCCATCCTCCACATCACTCCTTTAGGCCACCATGCTTGAAAGCTTGTAACCTCAAAACTAGGCTACTACCTATAATAGCTAGAAATTGAAGATTACAAAGATAGATTCAAGCATTAAGGTCGACACGCAGGTCGTTAAATACAATATAGACAGCTAACAATAGCTGAAATAATCATGACACGCAGGCCATGAACGAATGTTACATGCATCACATACATCTCATACATTCCAATAAGATATAGGGCCATACTATTCACGTCATTCTCTGCAAAAACAAGTTAGACGTAGAATCGTATTCTACCTAACGATGAGAACCCAAGACGCTATACAAGGCGGGTACGCACGGCGGTCCCGCTGGCCGGTCAGCGGGCGGGGGGTCGAGGGGGGGGCCGCCCCCCGCGGGTTTCAGGGCAGCGCCCTGAACACCCTACGAAATTTACAGATCCAATCTATGAAATCGCAATGGAAAAACTATTCGGCACAACCACCTTATGCCGATCCGAGACATTCTCTAGGATGCTAGTTTTTCCACTGGGCCGAGGCCATCAGATCCGTAACCTACTAGTATTCGGCATAACCACCTTATGCCGATCCGAGACAATCTCTAGGGCACTAGTATTCCCACTGGCCCGAGGCTATCAGATTCGTATCCTACTAGTATTCGACATAACCACCTTATGCCGATCCGAGACAATCTCTAGGGCACCAGTAGTGATACAATCTGCGCCTCATCCAACCCCTATTCACCGATTGATCTCATCAACCCGTGCTACCATCGATTCATCACATGAACCGACTGATCTAGACTGTAATAGATCCAATCTACTACAACCGCATATCATCATATGCGCTGATCCAGATCGCAAACTAAGCAAGATGGCTCTGATACCACTGAAGGAACGCGCGTAGGCTACGATAGCAGAAAATAAAAATTTCTACCGCGCACACCAGGACATCATGCTAAGAAGGGATCATAGATCGTTACCACTAGACGCGCAGCGCAGCGGAAGAAGAGTTGGAGAAGCCGATCCAACCACGCGCGTCGAGGTAGTAGTGGAAGTAGCCGATCGTCCCGAACAGATCGTCTCCTCCACGCGATCAACCACACCACGAGCAGATCCAATCTGTAGTTTGTTGATGCCGATCAACGCCGCAACGAGCAGCGCCTCCACCGGTATCCACACGTCCGGGGCTGGAACTCCGATCGCGAGTGTACCAGCACTCGCGAGCGGCTAGGGTTTGGCTCGGGAGGTGGCGGCTAGGGTTTTGTTCGGGAGGAACATATGCGTACATCCCTCAGCCCCCCCGCCTCCAAATATATAGACCTCCTCACTTGGGCCTCGTGGACCGAGGCCCAATAGGAGTCTATCCGGATCTCTATCCGAATTGAGCCCACATCCGAATCACATTCGAATTAGTGTTCCAACCCGTTAAGTGTGCGACCCTGTAGGTTCACGTATACTTGGTCGCGACCCGGAAACACCTTTCCGGTCACCCTGTTAATAGCGGCCTCTAGCAAGACATATTAACCCCAAAGTATACGTAAAGATCATATCGGCTGAACCTGTAATGTTCTCATGTACGAATCCTTTTGCCTCACGATATAGATTAAGCTCAAGGCGAGACCTGTGTCATCCTCTTAATGGCTCAATCACTCTCTCGATTCCGTGATGGATTATAAACTTGTGATTGACTCCTCAATCACATTGGCATGGCCATGCACTTTCATAATCCATTACATCGAGGGGCCCAGAGATATCTCTCCCATAAGGAGGGGCAAATTCTATCTTGATCATTCACATCCCACTACATGTTTCATAGCAAACCCGAAGACTACTTTTATGACTACCCAGTTACGGAGTAGTGGTTAGTAGTCCCAAAATAGGCTACTACGCATGTTGGGAACCATGATGATCTCAAGTCTAACGATTCTACATAAACACTACTTGAGACCAACTAATGACACATGGAATCTCTGCAGTGTCTCATGGCGGGTCTATCCAACATATGTTCACTAACACATGTCCATATTATTGATTTGGTATCTCCATACCATGATCCATGAGACATGATCATCAATCAATACATATGCTGATCTTTGAATCATATATGTTCCTCATATGATATATGATCAGGGATCATTTAGAAATAGCAACATTTTGGCATTAAGAGTCTCATGAATAAGTCACATACTCATTGATCAATAATGATAATGTCTATTTCAAGGAACAAAGCAATGTATCATAAACATAGTATGTGATATATTCAACATCTCCATGTTGCCTCTAGGGCATATCACCAACAGTGTAAACCGTCTGTGAAGGACTATCACAGACGGTTCTATATACGAGCCGTCTGTGATACGCATAAATCACAGATGGTTGGTATTTCGAACCGTCTGTGATACGCATAAATCACATACGGTTGGTATTTCGAACCATCTGTGATATTATGGACATCACAGACGGTTCGTGTTAAGAACCGTCTGTGATAATGTTTAGACTAACACAGACGGTTGTTTATGCGAACCGTCTATGATAGGCAACAATCATAGACGGTTATTAATTTGAACCGTCTGTGATATTGTTTGTATATAGACGGTTAATATTAATAACGATCGGTGATAATTCACATACGGTTATTAATACGAACCGTCTGTGATATATCATTTTCACAGACCATTTGTGGTTGGAACCGTCTGTGATATTCTGCGTAGTATTAATTACTTGGCGTACTTGCTTGAAGGATGTCGACACCGATCTGTCTTCATTGCGCTACATCGGTGGAGCAAGGCGGCCGGCTTTAGGGAGTTGGGGGTGAAAAAATATCACCGTCTTCTTAGTGATCTGATCAGAGGTTTGTATACTCAATTACTTAACATTCTTAGTGATCTGATCAGATATTAGTACTCAATTACTTAACATTCTTAGTGATCTGATCAGAGGTTAGTAGTAGGGGTAATAATCATTTTTGACACCCATTTGTCACTTGTGTAGCGTAGATGGACCGAAGCTGGATGTATATTGAGAACCGTGTGAGTGAAGGTATATTACTGGCGTGTCTGCTTTTAGAAGGGCGGCCGAGCTGGATATGTTGAAGAAGGGGATGAAATATATGTATTGCCCATGTATTGATTGTGATAATCTCAAGATGTTTAGCAACTCAGCGCAGATTGAAGCTCACTTGATTCGAAGGGGTTTCAGAAAAAGGTACAAATGTTGGACCAGTCACGGTGAAGAGAAGAGTACACAAGAAGGTAGTTATGACATAGTCGAGGGAGACAACGATATGTCAGTTGTGGACTGTTCTTTCGATCATGAGGATAGGTCGCAGGATGACAATCTGGATCAGATGTTACGTGATGCAGAAGGGAACTATAGTGAGAGAGAGTTTGGTAAATTCGAGGGCTTGATGGAGGACTCGGAGAAACCTTTGTTCCCGGGCTGCAAGCTGCAATACACGAGGTTGTCATCAGTTCTAGAACTGCTAAAATTGAAGGCAAGCAATGGTTGGTCCGACAAGAGTTTCTCGGCTGTTGTAGGGGCGGCCCCCACCTAAGCCCAGTAGGCCTGTTAGGTCCGAAATACGACATGTGTAATGACATAAGAGCCCCCGAGGGGAATGCTCATGTGTAAGGGTACAACTGTACAAGCACTCCCCATGTGAATATATGTATGTGGCGTAGGCCACAGGGAGAAGGCAGAAGCCATTCATTTACTCAACTCTCCACTACCACACACTCTCTCTCTGTTTGGTTCGTAACCACAACAGTTGGCGCCGTCCGTGGGGAAGACAAGAGCAAGCCTCAAGTCTGAAGGAGGATGGCACCAAAGAAAGCTTCACCATCGGCGGCGAAGAAGAAGGCGGAAGCGGCGAGGTCTCACGTCAGCACTGGGGCTTCGGCTTTAGCAGCCGCAGGTACGAGCGGCGGTGCAGGCACGACAACGAACCCCGCCACCGACGCGACGACCGACCCCACCAGCACCACCCCGGCGACCAACCCCGGTGATGGCAACGCAGGCGCACCTGTTTCTCCACCCAGCGCAGAGGCGGTGAGCGGCCCCAGCGGCGACGCGAACCTCATCGCCGACTCCAGGGCCCTCCGCGACAACGTGGCGGGCAACCTGGGCGCGCAGGCTGTGGCCACCGCCGTACCGGTAGCGCCGCCAAGCGCACCGATGGCCCCGGCCACGCCCGTGGTGGAGGCCGCCCTGCTGGTGGCCTTTAGCGCGTTTCAGCGGGAGTTAACGAACCTCTGTGGAGCTGTGCGGGACATACAAGAGGCTCGGAGCCAACCCCCCTCCCCGGCGGTGGCGTCCGAACCCCCTATGTCTAGTCGCGTCCGATCACGGCGCGTAGACCCGGAGTCCCCGCTTTCGGCGGGCCTACAGCAGGCGCCATGGCCGGAAGATTTCAAGTTCCCGAGCGTCATCGAGGCCTACAAAGGCGACTCCGACCCGCGAGAGTTCGTGCGCATGTACGAGACCGCTATCGAAGCCGCTGGCGGAGACGACTCCACGAAGGCAAGAGGGCTCCCCCTCGCGTTACAGGGCGTGGCGCTGTCCTGGTTCTTCTCCATCGCACCACAGTCCATCTACGCGTGGGAACAGATCTGCGGTCAACTCTGCAGCAACTTCCAGGGAAACAACGTCGAGCGTGTCGACGCGGACCAGCTCTTCGCAGTCAAGCAAAAACCTGACGAGGGCTCCGGGATTACTTCAAGCGCTTCGCGAAAGTGCGCTGCCAGGTCAAGGACGTCAACGAAACAACCATCATCAACGCAGCAACACAAGGTCTCCGCCCAGGACCACTCGCTGAATATAACACGCGGAAGCCACTTAAGTCGGAGGCAGAGCTCTTCGACAAGGTGGAAGCGTACGCCCGAGCCAAAGAGGACGTACGGAGGCGCAGGGGCAACGACTCCGACACCGGGCAAGCGGGGGGCTTATCACAAGGGAGCAGCGCATGAAACAACCTGAGGACGGACAAGCAAGTGTCCGCAAGTGACACTCGTGAGCCCGTCGACGAGGGGGTGCACCAAACCTCACCAGGCGACAGGCGTAAGCCCCGGCGTAACCAGCGGAGACGCTAGAAGACCTGCCATATCCTGGCTGCGCTGAGCATTCCCCGGGTAGCCGTGTCAACCTCGTGCGTTGCAGGGGGACGCGAAGGAGGCGACGACGCCAAGCCGCGCGCGGAGCAGGAAATCCTAGAGTACGGCAGATGGTGCGAGGTACACGGCTACGGGGGCCATTTCACGCGGGCATGCACCGAAGTTGCGGCATTACGACAGGCGGTGGTCCATGTACGGGCCTCGGAGACATCGACCCCCTTAACAGCCCGCGTATAGAAGGGGCAAGGCGGTCCCTCCCGTGCTGGGTCCCCCGGAGAGACCCAAGGCCGTGGCATTTATGTCATCGAGGGAGGCTCTTCGTCGAGCACTTCCTCAGCACGACTACCTCGGCGGGCGTCCCCTTGCAGCATCACTTTCACATCAGCCGATGCCCAGGGTGTAGAATTCCCCCATCAAGATCCCTTGGTCATCCAGGCCGACATTGCCGGTTGCGACGTTAGGCGCATCCTCATTGACGGAGGGAGCTCCGCCAACATTTTGTTCGCAGAGGCCCTCGATCGTATGGGAATACCTCGAAGCCTGTTAAAAGCTTCGGAAGCCCCCCTTCAGGGCCTCGGAGGGCAGCCTCTAAAGGCTTTGGGTCAGGTTCGCCTCCAAGTCTCCCTGTGCCGGGCCGACAACGCCAGGACCGAAGATGTCGTCTTCGACGTCGTGGACGTCGCATATCCCTACAATGCCATACTGGGCCGGCCCGCCATCAACTCCTTCGAGGCCGTCCCACACTACGCATTCCTATGCATGAAGCTGCCAGGACGGCGGGGCGTTATCACCATCTTCGGCGATCAGGATATGGCTCGGAGCATCGAAACCGAAGCTGGACGCTTGCACCGCGAGGTGCACGCCCTCATCGACAAATACCAGGCGGATACGCCATCCGCTCCGGGTTGGACACCTAAGCCCCACCCGGAGGGCGGGGTGAAGAGGGTGCCGCTCCAAGTGGAGGGGCAGTTCGTATCCATAGGCGAAGGCCTCCCTCCGGAGGTAGAGCAAGACTTGCTCCGAGTCCTCCAGGCCAACGTAGACGTCTTCGCATGGTCCCCAGAAGATATCAAAGGAGTGGATCGTGCCCTCATCGAACATAACCTCGCGATCCGCCCTGACGCCAAGCCCGTCAAGCAGAAACTTCGCCGTATGTCCATGGACCGGTAGCAGGCGGCCAAGGTGGAGGTGGCGAAGCTCCTTCGAGCAGGGGTTATCCGCGAAGTTCAACATCCGGATTGGCTCGCCAACCCGGTGTTGGTTAAAAAGGCCAGCGGCGCCTGGCGCATGTGCATCGACTTCACAGCCCTCAACAAGGCATGCCCGAAGGACGATTACCCTCTACCGCGCATAGATCAACTGGTCGACGCAACCGCCGGATGCGAGCTCATGAGCTTCTTGGACGCCTACTCCGGCTACCACCAGGTCTACATGGCCAAGGACGACGACGAGAGAACCAGCTTCATTACGCCGGTAGGGACCTTCTGCTTTGTAAGGATGCCCTTCGGCTTGAAGAACGCGGGCGCAACCTTCACCCGCCTCGTCGCGCTGGCCCTGGCCGTCCAGCTAGGGCGAAATGTGGAGGCCTACGTGGACGACGTGGTCGTAAAAACCCGTCAGCTCGCCTCCCACGGCCGCGATCTTCAGGAGACTTTTTACAACCTCCGGAAGGCGGGCATCAAGCTCAACCCGGACAAATGTGTCTTCGGCGTACAGGCGGGCAAGCTATTGGGTTTCCTCGTCTCCGAGCGAGGCATCCAAGCTAACCCCGACAAGGTTGACGCTATCTTGGGCATGGAAATTCCCAAGACGACGCGGGAGGTCCAGAGGCTGGCAGGCCGCATGGCGGCCTTGAGCCGTTTCCTCTCCAGAGCGGCGGAGAGGGGTTTACCATTCTTCAAGACCCTCCGCGGTTGCGACGGATTTCATTGGGATGATGACTGCGCAAAGGCCTTCGACGACCTCAAGAAACACCTCGCAACCCTTCCCACTCTGGTGGCCCCAGCACCAGAGGCTCCCCTCCTACTCTACCTCGCCGCCTCGGCAACGGCGGTCAGCGCCGTCCTCGTCCTGGAAGAGGGCGCGCTCCAGCGGCCAGTGTACTTCATCTCAGAAGCCCTCCAGGGTGCCAAGACGCGATATACCGAGCTCGAGAAGCTTGCGTACGCGCTGGTCATGGCCTCAAGAAAGCTCTGGCATTACTTCCTGGCGCACCCGATAACGGTGCCATCATCGTTCCCCCTGGCAGAGATGCTGCACAACAAGGAGTCCACGGGGCGAATTGGCAAGTGGGCGGCGGAGCTGGCCCCGTTCTCCCTAACATACGCCTCTCGCACGGCGATCAAGTCTCAAGTCCTGGCGGACTTCCTCGCGGAATGGACCCCCCCAGCTCAGCCCGCCCTCCGGGTCGAAGACCCGGTGTGGGCACTTAACACCGACGGAGCGTACGGTATTGCGGGCGCAGGGGTGGGCGCCGTCATCACCACCCCAGAAGGGCAGCGCCTGTTATACTCGGCACGCCTAGCGTTTCTGGCTACGAACAATACGGCCGAGTACGAGGCGTTATTCTTCGGCCTCGGGAAGCTCAAAGCGATGGGAGCAAGGTGAGTCCTCGTTCGCACCGATTCACGGTTAGTGGCGGGCCAAGTACCTAGCAGCCGTACGAGCGAAGGAGCGACACTTTTTGGGTGTCACGGTGAAGGCCATCCCTTGGGCGGACAACGAACAAGCCGACGTCCTGGCCAAGGCCGCCAGTCAGCAGCTCCCAATTCCCGAAGGGGCATTTTACGAAACCCTGCCAGCGGCGGCCACAGCACAGGATAATCGGGATGCGACTCTCGTCCACCAGATCACCCAACAGGGTGACTGGCGGGAGCCCCTTCTCGCTTTTCTGCAAGGCATCGCGGAACCGGATGACCCCTACGAGCTCCGGCGTTTGCAACACCGCGCTAGGTCCTTCCAGGTGCTCGACGACGCGCTTTACAAGAAGGGGGTCTGCGCACCGCTCCCGCGGTGCCTTCCGCGCGAAGAAGGAAAGTGCCTCCTCGCGGAAATTCACGCGGGCCTCTGCGGCTCGCACCTCCAACCAAGGTCCCTGGTGGGCAAGGCATTCAGACAAGGTTTTTATTGGCCAACTTCTATCGCGGATGCCCAGGACCTCGTGAGCCGTTGTCAAGGTTGCCAATGGATGGGAAGGGCTATCCACAGGCCCCCGACAAGCCTCCATCCCATACCCCCGGTATGGCCACTGGCGAGGTGGGGCATTGATGTCGTGGGACCACTTCCCAGGGCCCCAGGAGACCTGCGATTTGTCGCAGTTACCCTGGAGTACTTCTCCAGGTGGCCGGAGGCGGTGGCTCTGGCCAAGATTACCTCGGCAGCTCTACAGCGCTTCCTCTGGCAGAACATCATATGTCGATTCGGCGTGCCCAGGGAGGTCACCGTCGACAACGGGTTGCAGTTTGATGCAGCCCCATTCAAAGAATTCTACAGCAATATGGGCATCACCCTCCGGTTCGCCTCGGTCGGACACCCACAGTCCAACGGGGCGGTGGAGCGGGCAAACGGCGCCATCTCCGCCGCAATCAAGAAGCGCCTCGTCGGGTTCCCAAAGGGGAAGTGGCCGGGTGAGCTCCACAACGTCCTCTGGTCCCTTCGCACAACGGTCACACGCCCAACGGGGTTCACGCCTTTCAAGCTCCTCTTTGGCGACGAGGCGGTCACACCTGAAGAAATAAAGGCTGGCTCGCGGTGGGTCCTTGTCCAAGCACCAGACGAGGAACGCCAATTGTCCGTGGATCTCCTTGATGGAGACCGGGCAAGCGCCACATAGCACGTCATAAAGTATGCGCGACAGATGGTGCGTGGTCGCAATCGCTCGTTGTACCCGCGCGAATTCAGACCGGGAGACCTCGTCCTTAAGATGGCACTCCACGCGGAGACAGTAGCCAAGCTCGAGTCCAAGTGGGAAGGACCGTACATCGTCGCGGAGGCCCTGCAGAAGGGAGCGTATCGCTTGGCCACGTTGGAAGGGCACACACTCCGCCACACGTGGAATGCGAACAGGCTACGGCGGTATTACGCTTAAGCCAAGCACACAAGGGCAAGGGCCTCCCACGGCTTCGGCGGCCATAAGCGGCTAACGGTTAGTGCCTTAGCCCTTGTAATCGCTCACCCGCGCAAACGGGAATTTAATAAAGTGCATCGTTCGTGCAAATTCTCCTGTTTTCATACTAAAAGTGCGCGAAGGGCCACCTCCGTGTGCACTGGACATGAGCATAAATAAAGACGCGTGGGGGGACGCCTCCGCGCGCAGTCTACGGACTCTAAATAAGACGTAGCGTCGAGGTCCACCTCCGCACGCACTCTACGGAGTATAAATAAGACGTAGCGTCGAGGTCCGCCTCCGCACGCAATTTCGCTGCCCGCAATGCGCGGAGGCTTGCCTCCGCGCGCAGTCTACGGACTCTAAATAAGACGTAGCGTCGAGGTCCACCTCCGCACGCACTCTACGGAGTATAAAGACGTAGCGCCGAGGTCCACCTCCGCACGCAATTTCACCACCCGCAACGCGCGGAGGCTCGCCTCCGCGCGCAGTCTACGGACTCTAAATAAGACGTAGCGTCGAGGTCCGCCTCCGCACGCACTCTACGGAGTATAAATAAAACGTAGCGCCGAGGGCCTGCTCCAAAGACTCCATCGCATTCCACGCGGAGCTGCACGCGTTGTCCCAGGATAGCGTCTTCTCTGCAACAGAGGCAGTAAGCTGGTCCTTTTCCGCCTCTAGCGTGGAGATTCGCTGAAGAAGGGCGGTCCGCTCCTCCGTTGCAATGCGCTGGGCCTCCTCCAGTGCGCGTTCTGCGGCCACTGCCGCCTTCTTCGCGTTTGTGCCCACCAGCTGCAAGTCGTCAATAGCCTCGTCCCGCTCCGCCATCAGCACCCGAATGATCTCGTCCTTGGCGGCATTGGCGTCGTCCGCGACGCGCAGCTGGCCCTCCAGTGCCCTCCGCTCGTGTGCGCGAGTCTCTTCGAGGGCTTTGCCAATTGCAAGCGTCTACACGAATGTAACAACAAATGTTACCCATCAGATAAGCAAGGGGTGTGCAGCGAGAATGGAGACCATTACCCTCATCTCCGAGGCACCCAGCGCGAGCGCTAAAAGGTCGCCCCCACAGGAGTGCAGCGCCTGTCGATCTAGGCGGGCGCTAGCATACTCTGCAACCTCGCTCCAGGCGCGAAGCGCCTCCCACCGAGGTACGAAGTCGGAGACGTCAGGCCCTAGAGCCCCCGCCCCAGTGCCTTCCGCAGCGGTTGGGGCGTAGACAGTCCCCGGCTCAGTCAGGCCGGCGACCTTGCGGCGCCCCCCATTGCTCGATTCTTGCCCTCGTTTGGGAGACCCTATCTCGCCTGGCGTCGACGGAATAAGCGAGCAGATCGGGGAGAGTTTCGCGAAGTCCTCTACCTCCGATGTCCTCCGATGTCCTCTACCGCGGCCTCCACCTGGGTCATGGGCGCCCCGCCGGCCTGAGGAGCGACAACCCTCTCGGCTTCAGGAGCATCCCCGCTAGCCGTTAGGGCCGCAGTTACTGGACCCGCAACGCTGAACCGGCCCCTAGAAGATGGCGGCGACTGCACCCGAGGCCGTTTCGCCTTCGGAGTCATAGGCGAAGCCTTCGCGGCTACCTGGGCAGCCGCGGAAGCCGCCGTCAGCGACAACGCTGCAGTTGCTGCTGGAGGTGACGAGGCGTCATCTTCAAGAACGGCGAGGCGCACGTTCGTCGCCTTACCACCGTACATGGCCTCGTCGGGGGTTATGCGGCCCCCCGAACTGGACGATCCGAGCCCAGCGCCCGTCTCGCCCCCCACCCCCACGTTCTCGACTGGCACCACGGTCGGCGAACTGAGGGCGATAACTTCCGACTGGACCCGCACCGAGAGGATGGCGCCGCCACCGTCGCACCGCTCGGCGATTCCGCAGGCGCTTGGCGCTCCGGAATGGGGATTTCTAAAACCTCGCACACCCAATTAATCCGCCCCTGCTTCGCCAAGGAAGTCACGGACTCACGGGCCTTGTGCTCCTTCATCGTGTATGGCCCGAGCATCGCAGCCGCGGCGCGCTCCGCATCTTCTAGCCGGCGTACTGCATGCACAAGCGGAATATCAGACCAAAGGGTCTGTAACCACCCACGTGGTACGTGGCATATCGCAGGGATACTTACAGGGCGCGGAGGGCCTATGAAGCGAAGACACCCCCGGGTGGATGCCGTCCTTCTGGTCGGGCCCTCGCCGCTCGTACTTCCAGGTACAAGAAAGCGGGGATATCTCGTACATGGTGAACTCCTTGGCGAGGTCGCGCATGTTGAACCGAAGTGCGACCCCAGCAAGTCTCCGTGCCTGCTGCTCGTCGCCGGGCCGAGGCGTCACTTTCGGACAGCGGTTGAAGGATATCGGCCCCCCACGGCTCCGGAGGCTGCTCGTGCTCGTCACGGTGTAGTAGAACCACCACCGTGTCCAGCCTCAGCATGAAGTCCACACCGCCGAAGTTCGAGTAAGCCCCCCTTCCACTCTCCTCGGCTGGCACCGTGCGTCGTGCAGGATGGCGAACAACTCGGCGCGAGGACGGGTACCCTCCGTCCGCATCGCCTAAGTAAAGATGGCCAACCGAACGATCGCGGTCAGAGTCAGCTGCGCCAGCTCCAACCCATACGCTCGCAGCACTTCGCGAACGAAGTGTGTCGCGGGGATTCGGAGCCCGGCGTTGAAAAATGCCACGAAGACGATCGCCTCCGACTCTCCCGGGTTTGGCTCCGTTTTGTCAGGCCCGGGCAGGCGAGCCCTGGCACGCTCCTCCAGCTTCTTCCCCTGAAGAAGGGTTCGGAGGGTCTCCTCCGTGACGCGGCTCCGCCCCAGCACACGGGAGCAGCGAACTTTGGACCTTTTCACGGCATCCCAGTGCTGGGTAGTTTGCTTCCTGTCGCACGGAACCAGGCGGTACTCCGCCGGTGGTGGCGTCAGGCAGCGCTGGCTCGACGAGGCGTTCTCGCTAAGGCGACACGCAGGGTCGTCAAGGGCGGCACCCATGTTAGCGGGGAGGTCGTCGCGTGCAGCCATCCCTCTCTCACGACGGCGGGCAGGCGCGGAGGCGCAAATAGCAGCATGAGGTGCAAGAAGAATAGGAAGGAACGCACAGGTGATCAAGCAGCCAAGGGGACCGACTGCATGCCCACAGGGGCGGCTTATAAAGCCCCCCCCGTCTCCCCTACAGGCAGAAGATCGAACGACAGAATTACAAGCGGTTCGGCTACCCACGATCGGGCAGTGTAACCGTTGGCAACCGCGGCAGACGGCGGTAGGTGGCCGCTCAGCGCCCAATGCGCTGATACACTCCCGCCGCGTGGCCACTTTTCCTAGGGAAGAGGCGAACGGCCGTGGTCGTGGGAACGCTGGCATCCCACGACGCTCCAATCACAGCCGGCCACGTGCCCACATCCAGTGCAGGGCAGGCGGAGCAGCCGTGCTAGCCTACCCCTGACAAAGCCTGGCGCGGTTCCAGGCGTCATTAAAGCGCACTCTCGGACCAAGCAACCATCTCCCCGCGCTGGCGCCACATAGCGCGAAGCGTTTCCCGAGACTCGGCTGCCAAGGGCAGCCGACCAAGTCGACTTCGCCCACAAATATCCGGAGCGCGAGGTAGGGCACGCCCGGACCCCGGTCCGGTCGAAGCCCTTGGCCTACCAGTGCATTCGGCCTCGAAGCCGCGCCCGCCCCGGGTGCGGGAGACGGCCCTCGCACAAACACGACCTCGGCCCCGTCCAAGCCTTCGGTCTTCCCGGTGCCTTCGATCACGAGGCCGCGCCGGCTTCGGGACCCGGGGACAGCCCTCGCGTAAACATGGGTGGACGTGCGAACTATCCAAGTCATCAAGCATCACAGGCCCACGGGACGGAGGGGCCCAAAGGACTCAGCGGCATGGCTTCGGCCCGTGAAGCCCTTCACCATGAGAGGCTCCTGTTGTAGGGGTGGCCCCCACCTAAGCCCAGTAGGCCTGTTAGGTCCGAAATATGACATGTGTAATGACATAAGAGCCCCCGAGGGGAATGCTCATGTGTAAGGGTACAACTGTACAAGCACTCCCCATGTGAATATATGTATGTGGCGTAGGCCACAGGGAGAAGGCAGAAGCCATTCATTTACTCAACTCTCCACTACCACACACTCTCTCTCTGTTTGGTCTGTAACCACAACAACGGCATTATTAGGTCTCCTAGTGGACATGCTTCCAACGGGAAATGTGTTGCCGAGAACCACCTACCAAGCCAAGAAGATTCTTTGTCCATTAGGAATGGAAGTAGAAAGAATACATGCATGTCGGAATGATTGTATCCTGTACCGTAAAGAGTATGCTAGCTTACATGTTTGTCCGGTGTGCAAAGCATCCCGATACAAGCGTAAAAATGACTCTGATGATGGGAAGGGCATCGAGGTGAAGCAAGGACCTCCTGCTAAGGTGATGTGGTATCTTCCTGTAATCCCCCGTTTGAAGCGTTTATTTGCAAACCGCAAGGATGCAAGATTGATGCGTTGGCACTGCGAGCAGCATAAGAAAGACGGAATGATAAGACATATTGTTGATTCTGCTCAGTGGAGGAACATCGATAGGATGTTTGTAGATTTCGGTGTGGAACCGAGAAATATAAGGTTGGGTTGAGTACAGATGGAATGAATCCTTTTGGTAACATGAGCAGCCCACATAGCACCTGGCCCGTGACCCTGTGCATGTACAACCTTCCTCCTTGGCTGTGTATGAAGTGGAAATATATTTTGATGTCACTACTTATCCAAGGGCCGAAGCAACCTGACAACGATATTGATGTGTTCCTAGCCCCATTGGTGGAAGATCTTGCAATACTGTGGAATGAAGGGGTACATGTATGGGATGCGGACAAACGAAAGAACTTCACTCTACGCGCCATGTTGTTCTGCACCATTAATGATTTTCCTGCCCTTGGTAACCTGTCAGGGTTGAGTATAAAAGGAGCCAAAGCGTGTCCGCACTGCTTAGATTATACGGAGAGTGTGTGGTTGAACAACTCACGAAAAACTGTGTACATGCGTCACCGTAGGTTCCTTCCAAAGTATCACCCATACCGCAAGATGAAGAAACAATTTGACGGAAAAAAGAGGATGACTCAGTACCAAGACCTTTTAGCAGGAAAGAGGTGTATGATATGGTCAAGGATATAAATGTTGTGTTTGGAAAGGGACGTAAATTGAGGAAGAACATGTGGAAAAAGAGGTCAATATTTTGGGACTTGCCTTTTTGGGAGCACTTAGAAGTTCGCAATTGCATCGATGTCATGCACGTAGAGAAGAATGTATGTGACAGTTTGATTGGTCTCTTACTGAACATTCCTGATAAAACAAAAGATGGTGTTAACGCAAGGCGTGACTTGGTCGCTATGAACATCAGGACCGAGTTAGCACCGATAGAGACCGATAAAGGCCGGACGTACCTTCCCCCAGCATGCTACACTCTGTCTAAGTCCGAGAGAACTGAACTGTGCCAGTCCTTACATGGTGTGAAAGTTCCATCCGGTCACTCCACAAGAATGAAGAAACTTGTTCCCATGGAACATTTAAAATTAATTGGCATGAAGTCTCACGACTGTCATGTGCTAATGACACAAATGCTACCTGTTGCAATTAGAAGTATTTTGCCGAACAAGGTTCGAGTAACAATCATAAGGCTATGTTATTTCTTCAACGCAATTGCTCAGAAGGTCATTGATCCGGATGGACTAGATACTCTGCAAACCGAGGTGGTGACAACTCTATGTCATCTAGAGATGTATTTCCCTCCATCATTTTTTGATATCATGGTCCATCTCATTGTCCACCTTGTGAAAGAGATAAAAATATACGGCCCCGTATTTCTACGTCATATGTACCCTTTCGAGAGGTACATGGGAATTCTGAAGTCCTATGTACGCAATCGATCTCGACCGGAGGGTAGCATCATCGAAGGTTATACAACAGAAGAGGTCATTGAATTCTGCATCGGCTACATGGCTCAGGTAGAGCCGATAGGTGTACCTCTATCTCGTCACGAGGGGAGGCTAGAGGGTATCGGGACTATCGGGAGGAAAGCAATAACTCCGGATCAAAATACGTATGCTCAAGCCCATTTCATGGTTTTACAACACATGACTGAAGTGACCCCATATATAGAAGAGCACAAGGACATGCTACGTCAGGAGAATGCAGGCCAGTCAGAAGTTTGGATCACGAGACAACACAACCGTCAGTTCAACGAATGCTTCAAGGTGCAATTGACTAGGAGGTCGTCAAGTGAAACACTACAATGGTTGGCAAAAGGGCCAAAATTTACAATTGTGACATGGCAAGGATACGACATTAATGGCTACACATTTTATACAACAGATCAAGATAGAAAGAGCACAGTGCAGAACTCAGGTGTCCGCATAGATGCCTATGATGCGCACGGCAGTACCGCTGGCCCAAGCTCATACTACGGGCTTGTAGAGGAGATTTGGGAGTTTGACTATGTAATTTTCAAAATTCCTTTATTTCAGTGTCGTTGGGTCCAACTCCCACGGGGTGTAAAGGTTGACAAGTACGGCGTCACTACCGTGGACCTCGAATGTGTAGGATACAAAGACGAACCATTCGTACTCGCGAGGCAAGTTGTTCAAGTATTTTATGTACCGACCCGGCAAATAAGAAGCGTCATGTAGTTCTTCAGGGAAAAAGAAGGGTTGTCGGGGTTGAGAATGTTGTGGATGAGAAAGAGTACAATCAATTTGATGATTTGCCTCCATTCGGAGACGGCATCAGGCTCGAGGAAGAACAAGGCGATGAAGCAAGTTATATACGTGTCGATCATCGTGAAGGGCTTTTATTTAAAATGATATAGCCAAAGTGTAATAAATGATATTGGTTATGCTTGTGTTTTTCATAAATGTATGTATGTTCCATTGTAATTGTAAAATGACTAAGGAACTAAGAAATAGTTATATTTATGGTTATGCTTGCGTTTTTCATAAATGTATCTATGTTCCATATTGTAATTGTAAAATGACATAGGAACCTAGCTAGCTGCGGGTATTTATAGTGAACTATCACAGGCGGTTTATCAAAAGAAACCATCTGTGATAACACATCACAGACGGTTCTATCGATATAACCGTCTGTGATAATATGGATATCACATACGGTTATATCTATAGAACCGTCTGTGATAATATGCATATCACAGACGGTTATATCGATAGAACCGTCTGTGATACCACTATCACAGACGGTTTGTTTAAGGAACCGTCTGTGATAGCTTATCTTTAAATACCTGCAGCTAGGTCTGCGGAGTCCGCTCTCGCGCAGTCTCTTGTCTCCACTCTGCAGCACCCCTGCTAGCTAGGTTTTGGTCCCTCCCACCGCCGCTCCCTCCCGACGCCGCCGATCCCTCCCGACACCGGTCCCTCCCGACGCCGCCGGTCCCTCCCGCTGCCAGTCCCTCCCGACGCCGCTCCGACGCCGCTTTCTCCCGATCGACGCCGCCGGTCCCTCCCGACGCCGCCGCTCCCTCCCGACGCCGCTCCCTCCGAGCTTCACATGTATTTTATGTTATATGCTTCACATGTTATATGCTTCACATGTTATATGCTCATGTTATATGCTTCACATGTTATATGCTTCACATGTTATATGCTCATGTTATATGCTTCACATGTTATATGCTTCACATGTTATATGCTCATGTTATATGCTTCACATGTTATATGCTTCACATGTTGGAAGGCCCATAGCTCACTCAGTTAGTTAATCGTTAGAACTTTGTCAAAGGGTATAAAGCAAGTGACACACTCCAGTGTATCTTGTTCAATGAACTTAATGCACTGGTTTGTGTCACTTGATTCATAGAACTTTGACAAGCTGGGACCATAGCTCATTGCAGTTAGTTTTTTCTTAGAAGAGAGATGGCATCCACACAGTCTTCGTCGTCGTCATCTGGGTCTCACGCTCCCAAGATTGCGAAAACTAAATGTGGCCGAGGAGTATCGAAAAGGTCAGAGGGCCGAATGACCATCATGGTGGTCTCGCTGAATGGGATCCCTCTGGAACCGACGAAAGCATCGTCATCATTTCGGACTACCTGCGGGATAATTGGAAGGCAACTGGTCCCCATCACCATAGCAAGCTGGAAAGATTTGACAAAGGATCACAAAAATCAGCTATGGGAGGAAATTACAAATTCGTTCGAGATCCCAGCAGAAGTACAGGGACTCGTGCAACGACAGGCGCTCCTCACGATGGGAAAAGCATGGAAGAATTTTAAGAGCACTCTTGTGACGAAGTACGTGTCCAAGGATGTCACGCCCTTCACGAAGTATCCTTTCGTGTCACCGGAAACATGGGAGGCCTTTGTGCAGATGAAGACGACGACCGAATTTGAACAACAAAGTGCGACGCACAAGGCTCTCCAGTCACAAAACACGCACCCTCACAGACAAGGCACTGCTGGGTACGCGGGTAAAATCCCGCAATGGAGGATGCAGGATGAGGTCGCAATCCGATCGAAGGCCTCTCCGCCATTTGCCGGGATCGCAAACGAGCGCGCTCGAAACTGGTTAAGAGCGAGGTCATCAACCACATCTTCGGGTGTCTCTTTCAAAAACCCCGCAGATGAGGAAGTGTCCCAACGCCTGGTAAAATATGTTAAACAACATAGTTGTTAACACCTCTTGAACTTCATGGGTTCAAAAATAACATGATTGATTGCCTCTTGCAGCAATCATTGACTACTGAATTTTCTCGTGGCTCCTTTGAAGAATATAGGGAGATAGATTTACTATCACAGGTCTTGGGAAACAAGGAGCACCCAGGTCGCACACGAGGCATGGGGGTTTATGTACCTTGGAGGCACGGATTTCCAGATTACTCCGAGACATATAGGAGTAGGAAGAGATCCAAGGCGTACCGCAGCGAACAAATAAAACAGGAGCTTCGTGCTCTCTTGAGGAACAACTATCTACCTCACTTCAAGAGCAGACTGCCTCACTTCGAGGAGAGATAGATTCGTTGCGGGAAGAACTGAGACAAGTCCGCAACCAATCGCAACCCACTCCTACTACTGCGGTACCCAGTCCCCCTCAACGTCGCAGTAGCTGCGCGTCCACACCAATTTCTGAACATAGCGACGCCCACTTACCTATTGATGACATTCAGGTAATGTACCTCTTTAGAATGGTACATAGATCTCTCTGGTGGACGCCTTAACTCATCTTGTATCATTATGTAGGAGCCCATGCCTTGCAGCCTCAAAGTCAGGCTTGTTGGCTCTATTCCCGTTGACGCTGGGCGCGGCATGGTGTATCCATTGCTGCCAGGGATGCTGGTGCACGGTGTACAAGTAGACACCGGTTTCATAAAGGTCCAAGTGGACATGACTAATGATATTTTTAAGACCGTCCCTCTTGAGAAGCCCCCAAACGAAGAGATTAAGACATTAGGGGATGCCGTCCACACATTCATTCAGTGGCCCAAGAGGGACATCGTCCTCGACATGTCCGTGCCACAATCTTTACATCAAGTGGCCTAAGAGGGACGTCGCCCTGGACCTAGCACATCGGCTCCGGTGGCTCCACCTCCACCTCCAAATCCAGTAAAGTCTGTTGCATCGGCTCCCGCCGAGACGCCACTGAGAACATTTCATAAGCGAGGCTCCAAGGCCTCCAAGGCTCATGCGAAGAAAATTAAGCCGCGTCCCGTGTCATGGAAGTTTACTCTAGGAGTGTCGTTGGTGCCCGAGTCACAATTATCCCAGCTTGGTTTGATTTGCAATACATTGCATGCCTGGTACATGGAGAAGTCCAACATGAAGCCAATCCGGCAGAGTGCATTCACTCTGAAATATAAGGAGACACATTTCCTCCACGACTCGGGCTACATCGTCGTGACATTCGAAGATTTATTCTTACTATTCAATCTCGACGAACTCGACGCCTCACTTCTACGATGTTGGACACTGTAAGTGTACTGTACAATGAATACATTCACGTTATACAGATAAATGTCATTACTCTTTCTTTATGTATAGATACATGATCCAAGAAGTCCGGCGATCGCGACGATCGGTGGGTTTCCTGGACCCTCACTTGGTCTCTGAGCAATCTATCAACGCAGATGCATCCTTCGTGCAAGGTTACATAACGAGGGGATTGATTGCTCACACCGACAAGGAGTACGTCATGGTACCCTTCAACCAAGGGTAAGTGCTTCACTAGTTGCCACACATATGTTTCATTTGTACTTTACATGCAGCATGAACTTAGGATTAATCACTATGGCGACACACATGACTAGGCATCACTGGATTTTGATTGTGATTGTACCAAAGTGGAGCAAGGTAATATACCTTGATTCCCTCCTTAGGAGCAACCACGACTTCAGTCGTGTGCAAGAAGTACTTAACAGGTAAACTCATTTCCTTCATACATAACTCTATTGTAATATTTCTTTTGTTTGCCACGGCCGAGGCTAAGTTTTTTGAATCACGTAGGGCGTTTGCCGATTATGTTGCCCAAGGAGGAAGACACGACAAATCCAATGACACGCTACGACACAACACGCGATTTCCGGTACCCGCTACAACACAACAATCCTATATCATGCTTTGTTATAATGCCTCTAGAATTGACAATACCGATGTATGTAATTCTATTTTTGCAGTGCCACCAGCAGCTACAGGGCAACGTATGTGGATTCTACGTTTGCCGCCATATGAAGGAAATCATGGATACTAAGATCAATGATCCAGAGGTTTGTCAGGTCCTTCCAATAATTATTATTTTCTGATTATATATATGTATTTATATTACGCACATGCTAATTAATGACTTAACATTGCTCCTAGCGACAGCGGGTGGACTTCGACGAAAGTGCATATGATCTTGACAATCTCGTCGACATTCGTGCAATCATCTCCCAATTCTTGCTAGCAGAGGTCATAAATAAGAGGGGAGAGTTCCACACCAGCAATGGTGATAATTAGATGTTGAAACATTGGATTCAGTTGTACAAATCAAACAATTCCTTCAATTGAATTCATTTGTCAGATTTTGTGTAACGATTTTCATTCTATATATGTATGTGATCTGCTGGCCGTTTGTTATATTCATCTGTGTATCGAATTTTGTTGTAATTTACTATGAGTTGCAATTAACTTATATCTGTCATTTATCTGTAATCTGCTTGCTTGCTTTTAGAGGGCATGGCTAGCATATCCTGAGGCTAGCCAAAAAACAGCAAATAAAATGGATGATGCACTTGGTATCACAGACGGTTCGTTGTTAAAAACTGTCTGTGATACAATATCACAGACGGTTTCAAAGAGTTCCGTCTGTGGTGTGAATGATATCACAGACGGCCTTTACTACTAACCGTCTGTGATATACACAATATCACAGACGGTTAGTAATAAAAAACCATCTGTGATATTGTGTATATCACAGACGGTACAGACGGTTAGTAATAAAGACCGTCTATAATGTGAGTTATCACAGACGGCTCGGGAACCATTTGTGATAACCAGCAACTATCACTAACACCTAAACACTGACGGTTCAGGAACCGTCTATGATGACGGTTCCGAACCGTCTGTGATAGGGCTGTCTGTAGCAGAGTCTAACCCTTAGGCTTTATTTTTTGAAAAAAAACAAGATCCTTTTTGAGGAAAAATTTTCGAGAAATAACTTTGTTTTTGACTGTTCGAGAAACCAAAGTGAATTTTTCGAATAAGTTTTGGCAAGCAGTTGAACTTATGAAAATTTCCTCGGAAGATCAGGTTTGTTAAATTGAGTTTGAAAATGAATTTTATAAACAATTTGATAATCAATCCTCCAAGGATAAAACAATTTTTGAAAATGGGTTTCTAATGTAAGCCTTGTGATTTTGGCCCAAAGTAGGTTTGCAAAGAGAGCCTTCAAGAGGAGTACTGGATTTTTATCATTTTGAATTTGGGATAAGGGAGCTTTGGAAGCAAAAATGGCTAGGGCAACATATAGATGAGGGGGAATCATCTAAGAGAGACGAGAATGAGGAATACAACTTATATTTTTGGAAATAGATATTGAAGAAATAATTCTAGTCATGAAACTAATGGCCAAGCTAACTAGATCACGACCTACAGTTGACATGCTTTGATACCAGCCTTGTAGGACTCAGATTTTACAATCCGGAATTCTCTGTGATTCTACCACACTATTCCCTAGATCAGTAAATAGTGCTTATAGATACAGTACTGAACATCAAAAATACATATCATACGAAAGCGTAAACATAATAGAAGACTTACTCATGGGTCGAGCAAGCCAAAATCAATAAAATGCAGCAGCGGAAATGAAGCACACAGATGGGACCCTCAAGACATACCCACAGGCAGCCAACTGGGGGTACGTGACCTAGTTCTTGACACCTTCATTTTCTTCACCATCATGTCCAGGTGTATTACTGAAACGTAGTGATCTAACTCCTGATTCTAGATTAATTAAGTGAGCAAGGGTGAGCACAAACTACTGTGCTCCGTGAGCCAATACGCAGAATGCAATAAGTAACATGCATGGCTTATCAAGGAAAGACTTGGGTTATTTTGTTTTGCCATCAATTGCTTTTCAAATAGGTTACCTAGAAATTTCCTAGGACCTAGCAGTTTTCAACTAAAACAGAATTTTATCAATACTTGAAAGAGTACAATAATAATAGTGATCCAGATATCATCTACCGCTATATGGTTTCTGCACCATATGCTAATCTTTCAGCGTTATAACCGCTTATCATATCATTGGGGTGACACCTAGGGAAACACAAATCAAGGCTTTTCACTGCCCTCTATTTTTCCAATTCCACTCTGATAGACCATGTGGAGGTGACCCCATGTTTGTGATGAGTAATTGACGTGTGATCGGGAAAGTTTGAGATTGATTTGAGTGGTTCGAGCCAAGTCGTTGCGCAGAGCAATCGGCTTCGGTCGGACCTTGTCGAACTAGGTCGAACGTGCTTAAGTCGTTTATTTTTTGTTTTGATCGGTTTGGGCTTTGAGTATTTCTTCTGATATTATTGTATGGTTACAATATTTTGAGCGGTGCTATGTGATTTGTTTCTTGTCTATGATGGCTGCAGGACATCGAGGTGGAGTCGTGGCGAGGCACTAAAGGAAGTGGATTGTGGATAAAGCGCCATGAGTTGTTGAGAGCTAATGGGTAAAGTGGGTTGTAAAACAAAAACTTATGTCAAATGTGCTAAATTTGCTTAAATCCACATAGAACAAGTACTTAAACAAATGTCTCATTCTTGAACTTGTAGCACTCTAAAATGACTCAATACTAGCTTTTTGGTTCCACTTAGACTATTGACATGGCCTGTATCATCTTTGGATACCTTTAGCTAAGACTATGATCATTGTTGACTTGACATGCTAAGAAATTCGACTAATTTTCAGATTATGACTTATTTGGCTTAGCTCGATTATACATGTCTTGTCATGATCTTAATAGTATATTTCTGTATTATGGCTTGATGTAATTCTCGTATGGTCATTTTGGATAATCTTCATGGCTCTAAATGCTTAAAATGAATAATATTCGGCCATTTCATCCATTATCATGATTGTTTCTCTTCCTTGCATCTTGATGATTTTATTGCCAAAAGGGGGAGAATAGCGGAGAAAAAGCCATTTGGGGACTTTCTGGAGCTTTGGAGAGCTTTGGAGAACAATTTGCTCTATCTGTTGTTGCTCTAGTGTTCCTTTGTCGACATGGTCATAAGCTTCCTTGATTCTTCTTTAGACCATGTTTGACTCTCTTTCATTTCAAACTCAACTTTATATTTTTTTCTGGGTTTGTCAATATACTCATCAAGGGGGAGATTGATAGACCATGTGGAGGTGACCCCATGTTTGTGATGAGTAATTGACGTGTGATCAAGAAAGTTTGAGTTTGATTTGGGTGGTTCGAGCCAAGTCGTTGTGCGGAGCAATCGGCTTCGGTCGGACCTTGTCGAACTAGGTCGAACGTGCTTAAGTCGTTTATTTTTCATTTCGATCGGTTTGGGCTTTGAGTATTTCTTCTGATATTATTGTATGGTTACAATATTTTGAGCGGTGCTATGTGATTTGTTTCTTGTCTGTGATGGCTGCAGGACATCGAGGTGGAGTCGTGGCGAGGCACTAAAGGAAGTGGATTGTGGATAAAGCGCCATGAGTTGTTGAGAGCTAATGGGTAAAGTGGGTTGTAAACCCATTAGTGGAGGCTACAAATAGAGAGGTGCTCTCTAGTGCTATGTGCAGATTTTTAGTAAGATAAAATGAGAGAATGATTTTGGGAGTGATAGCTTGTTGAGAGAGTGAGTTTCAGATTTTTATGTTTGTTTGTCTCCATGTATGTGAGTCTTTGCTTTGTAGTGTGAGAAAGGAGAGATGGGTGTAAACAATTTCATTTCCTAATCATTCATGTCTCTTCCTTCTTTGAGTCTCTTTGGCTGTGTTTATCTTGTCTTTCTTGATCTGTTGAGTTCTCATTTGGTGGTTAATTTTTGTTTTCCTTATCTCTTTGGTATGTCCTAGTCATTGATCTGAACAGGGTATCAATTCAAAGCTTTTGGCTAGCTTACCATAGATCAAAACATGAAAATCAATGAAGTTTGGATCTTGATAGGAGAGCAATCACTTGTTATTTGTTTCTTTACCAGACTTCCTTAGAAAGTGCTGCAGTTTTTACTTTCTTTTTCAGCCAACTGCCCTCTGATTTTACCTAATCTTTTCAGGCAGAAAACTAGAGTGTTTGGCTGCTACTATTCTACTCTAGTGACTGCTCCTTGCTGCAGAAAATTCAGCCCACGGATGGCAGCAAACAACCACCAGCCTTTTAAGTTTTTACTCTCTGTACCGAGTACTATTTTCTGCAAGTTTCTGCCGTGGCAGCGAATTCTACTGATTTTCTTTGCCGTGGCAGCCGATTTCCCAGTATCTACTGCCGTGACAATGCTTTGAGCACAGTACCCGCCGTGACAATGTTTTGCTGCTGTTTTCTCTGCCGTGGCAATATTTTATTGATGGTTCGTTGCCGTGATAATGCATTGAGCTTCGTTTCTGCCGTGACTTTGTTTTGAGCTCAGTTGTCTTAATCTTGTTAGCGCTCGTTCTTTTTTTCAACTTCATAGCTACCATAGCTATCGGAGTTGAGTTTTACCTGGATACTTTGGGGGTCGATTTTTAAGAGGCACCATTCACCCCCCCCCCCCTCTGTTGCCATTTTTGATCCAACACACTCACAAAGTTTTTAAAATAGAATTATATCTAGTTAAGTTCCTATGTCCGCCTTTGACGGTGGGCACGACTATTTGAATAGTTTTGACTCTGTAGAGTTTGTGCACTTTCACCACAAGAGACAATCCGCTCATTGCTCCACACGATTCCTTAGTCATGTGGTTGAGTAGACCATCACAGTAACTTTTCAAAGTATCTAGCCCCTTTTGTCATCTCACCCTATGGGCTGCTCCCACTTGCGATGGGTCCCATACATTGCGTGGGATGTAACCACGGCTACTAGCTCATTCGGACTCCACTCTCCACAACGCTAGCACGAATAGTTACTTCACCCTCCTCTCGATGTCCCTTTAGGCCTCCCCTTGCCTTTGTAATATTCTCCTCCTTTCCACTACCGGTGAGATGAGTCCGGGGGTTTTGATAGATTTACTTAGCCAAGTTACATTTTGTAGACTTGTGGTTGTACTGTTTTACATAGGTAACCATGACAAGATTTAGTCCTTAAGGTTATCTGGGCGGTTCTATCACAAACCATACATCGTGCTTCCACTGCACCACATACCAACCCCCGTACCATCTGCCCATATATTTAAGCAAGTTTGAGATTTTTGGGAGCATAAAATAATCATAACCAAATTTACAATAATTTCTACCATAACTCTCCAATTCAGTTTTTCATAATTAAAAGGTGACGCTTGGGGCATTTTTGTGCCCCCGAATATCTAAGCAGTGCTAAGTACGGCGTATAATTAAGGACTTATTTTTTAAAGTGTTACAATTATAATTTCACTAGGGTGACAAGGATCTAATATTCCAATGTCCCAAATGAGTGTAATATGATCATTAATGGGTACCTAACTAGATACTGGAATTCAACATAAATTTGCACATAAAATAACAGCATGCAATTTGCTAAATTAAAGCAGAATTAATTTGCAAAAAATGTAGATTAAACATGATCAAAGTATTGACTCGCCTTGGTTAGGTGGCTTGGTCTTGATCGTCGAGGGTTACTTCAGCCTTAGCTTTTTCCTGTGGGCGCGGTTGACGATGTATTAAAAATGTAGATTAAACATGTAGATTAAACATAATCAAAGTATTGACGATGCAGTGTCAGCGCGGTTGGCATCGCACTGACCAAGGCAGACGCGATGGGGCAGAAAACTGTGGGCGACGATGGCTTAACCGGGGTGCTAAGCTGGGTGACGCGATGGCGGTCACTGTGCGGCGGCTCTATGGTGGTCGTCAGCAGTATGGGCGCGGACAGGCGGAGACAGGTGGAGCTCGCGAGGCACGGCGACGGAGCGAGCGAGGCGTGGTGAATTGGGGCTTTGGCTTTGCCAAAGCGAGCTGGGGGGAGAAAGAAGAAAGGTTGGATCGGCTCGACCAGACTAGTTATATATATATATATATATATTCACATGTGTATGCTTATCTATTTACATATATTTATTTATTGGTTTAATTATTTTCTTATATATATTTATTTATTATGGTATATGTTTATATATATGCATATTTATTCACCCCTTTTTATTTATTTATTATTATTACTACTACTACTTTTATGATTACTAGGCCTAAATTGAATTTTTAAATTTGATTCAAATCTTTACCCTTCTCCTTTTTGATGGATCATCTTTTCAGATTTGACTTCAAATTAAAAATTTTCTATTAGTTTTACATTTCCTTCATAACTTTCCATTTGTTGCATTTTTCATGATTTTCTTCATTTGTTGGAACCTCAACCAAAATTCAAAGGAACACCACTAAAATCCAAATATCGAGAAAATATATTTGAAAATAATTCACGGGCTACACATTTTCCAAATTCAAAAATTCAGGATGTTAGACCTATACACCTAGTCATGCAAGCATAGTGATGAGAGTCCGGTAGGGGCGCGGTCCACCATCTCCTGAGCAGAGTACGGCTCCTAGCGCACGTCATCAGTGATGAGGCAATCTGTAACATCCTGATTTTTAGAGCCTTTTTAAAGTTTTTAAAATAAAACTCACCATTTGGATTTTTCTGGAATTAATAAAAGCTTAATTGAATTTTTTATTAATTAAAAAGATTTAATATGATTAAAATTAAACATTAATATTTTTCAAAAATATTTTATTTGTGTTCCTTGTGTCACAAGGAATTGTTTTGTATTTTCTTGGATTTTTTGGAGTTTGTTTGAGCTTAATTTAAAATTCCAAAATGAAAAGAAAAAAATTCCCATTGGGTCACCCATCTTCGCCAAGGGCTGAGCACGCTTAACCCTAGAAATTTTACCCAACCAGCCACCAAGTCTCCTATTTTCCTTTCTTGGATACCTTTCCATCCATCCTAGCTCTTATTCATTACAACTAGGTCTTCTTCCCAAAAGAACCATCGATCCACAGACACGAACTCCTCTCTCTCTTTCCTCTCTTGCCTCCCATGGTAACTTTCAATCCGGACCTTATTTCAATGTCCTCCCAAAAGGAAAGTTGTGCCAAATCACGCAAGAAATCTATTCCAACTGACCTCTTTCCATTTCGTTCATCCGTTTGCCTTTTATCTCCTATTTTCTGAAACAGACTCTAAACCAAAATCCGCGAATTGGAGCCGGTTTCTACCTCTTCCAAGCCTATAAATACAACCCCTTGACCCCTCTAAACCCATCCCAAGCCGTGGCAAGTCCCCTCAAAGCTCAGGATGCCGTCGGCATCGAGGCCCTTCGGTCCCGAATTTGCTCGTCGCGTCTCGAGCTATCCGGTGAGTTTTCCCGTGATCCTTTCAGGTCACATTGTGCCATTGTGTGCCATCTACCTTCTTGCCAAGTTAATTTGGTTTTGGTGCAGCCAATATCCCAGAATCGAGTTTTCCCCAATCTAGGTCAAGAGCGCTTCCCGACGTCGATTCGTCGCCTCCAGTAAGCTTCAGCCCTTGCCGTAACTTTTCTTAGACTTGCCTCATCGCGTTCTACGCCGTGCTCATTTTTCCCCGAAAAACCTCCACAAATTTTTGCCTCCGAACCTCGCCATAGCCGCCAATGGCATCTCGTGTCCCCATATATCCGGTGATGTTTTCTCCCAATCCGTTCGCGTCATATTGTGCCAAACCATCCCAGGTAACTACCCTCCAAGTGGTTTTAGATTTCGTTCACCGAGCACAAGATATCAAGATTTTGCTTTTTCCTTCCCGACGTCGTTCAAACGTCGTTTGCGTCGTCTCCGGTGGGTCTTTGGCCGAGCCAACAATTTTCCTAGCTTCGCCAAGCCGCGTTCTAGCCCGTGCTCACCCTACTTCTCCATGTTTTATGCCCGGGTTTTATTCCTCTCTCCTAACCATGTCGTTGTAGCCGCCCGTGCCGTCATCATTCTCCGTTTGGTGTGCCGTCGCTTTCTATGTGTGCCTTGGGTCACTAGCAACCCATTTTGCTAGTTAGATTCACCACCCATGCCTCCTCTCGCCGACGCTAGCCTTCTCTCCAAAAGTGCTGCTCTCGGGTGAACAGTAACTTTTGCTATTTTCCTGTATTTTCTCGCCCCGGCAAACTTTAGATCGCTTGTTCTCCTTCATCCGAACTCCGATTAACCTGATTCGTTTTCCTAAATTCATATAAAATTGAGCTATATCTTTTGGTTCTGGTTTTACAGTTTTTGGAATTCATTTGAATTTTATTTGAATTTTGTTTCGTTTGTTTTGTCGTTTCGCGCGTAGAACCCGACGTCGCCGAAGAGTTTGTCGAACCGCAGCAAGAGGGACCAACCAGTGCACAAGAAGGCAAGCCTCCTTTGATCATTTTTAACCTATGTTTGTGAAATGTTTTAATTATTTTAAAGTTATGTGCATCGCTATTTCCATAGAATCTTAATTTTGTTTTAGCAAGTTAGTTAATCCAATCCTTGTTATGCTCTCATTTGAAGTTGAATGCCATGTACACTTGTAACCCTAGGATCACCTTTGTCTCAATAATGAGATTATTATTAAATCTTTGATAAATATTAGAACGGTAGTATACTGCTTAGTCATGCTATTTAATTCTTTTGTAGTCTTGAAATGGGAAATTATGTTTCATTGCAATAATCTTTGTATTTAGAAATAAGTGGCGATTGGTGTTGCTGCTATTCTTTTAAAAATAAATAAAATGTGAAAGTTGGTTTAGACTAGGGCGGATGGTTGGTTGGGTTGGTGCGGCAAGCATGAGATCTTGTAAAGTATATGTTCCGCCCTAGTCGATTAAGGACCGACGCTTGTGATTGTTCAGACTGAGCACTACCGTACAACCCCGAGTCTATATGGGTACGACCTAGCTGATTAACTTATGATAGTCTAGTTTAGGTGCCACCAGTGGAAAGTGGGTGCCAGGGATTTACTGGTTATTCACAGTGAGGGACAGGGATTTACTGCACTCATATGGCGCAAGAGGGGGCTTCGGACTGGGTGGATTTAACCCTTCTGCGGCGAAACCTCAGCGGGTGGTGTCTGGCTAGACTAGAATGAGGTAAAGGCTTTGTGATATTTTATCTGGGTCTCATGCCAAAGAAAGCGTGGTGATTGTTAAGATAATTTATCTCTTGGGGGTAAAGTTGTACAACCTCTACAGAGTGTTAAACTATTCGAATAGCCGTGCCCATGGTTAAGGGCGGGCAAGGAATGCATTCACATGGTAGATCTTTGGTTTTGGTTTTAAAAAAAACAAAGCTTTGGTAATCCGAGAGTGGAGGGAACTCTCGGAAGGGGTATCCTGGCGGTTGGAGCCAGTATGGGTGGATATAACCCACAGTTTTAAACTTGATCGACTAGAGTTGGTTAACTAGTGTTGGTGGATATAACCTTCACTATAAAATGCTTATTAGTTTAAGTTAAAACAATTAATTGGTTAAAATGATGCCTTCGAAAATATTTAGTAGTATTTGAAATAAAACATTGCTTTGTGCAAAAGAACCATATAGCCTTCATTTGTTAAGCCTTGCATCTATTGCATTTTTCCCAAGACTTGCGGAGTACTTTATGTACTCACATGTTGCACTCAAAAATAATACTCAGAGGAATACGAAGCTCAAGAGGGAGATTACGACTACTTCGCGGGCGGATTCGTCGAAGGATTCTCGGAGTACTAGGTCGCGCTTCCCCAGTCAATTGCTTGTGGCGTATTGATGGGTCTCCGCTGAATTTATTTTGCTTCTGCTGTGTTTCGTGTGTGCGAGGTCTTGAAACCTCATTTGTAATATCGAGACCTTTCGGTCAGTACTCTCTATTATTGTAATAAAGTGTTGTTGGTTATGTAATCATTTCTGTTTGACTGTGTGCACTAGCTTTGATCTGGGACTAGTGCTATAATACACAGAGGGTCTGGGTTCGGAAATCCGGGGTCCCGACACAATCGAGGTGCTTGATAAAGTTGTCGTACACATGGGTGACCTACTGGTGTGCAAACTGTGCTTGTGAGCTAGAAAAGTGGTTATAAAGGATGACCCGTAATACACGTATAGTAAAGATTCAGGAGAGTATGTACCCATCTACATCACCAAAGGGACCCTGCGGTAGGCTGGTCCATGGTGCCCCCGTGGTACATGTCCGTGCGGTATGGACCACTGTGAGCAGCATCGGTCGTTCGAGGGGGAAGTGCTCGAACGACCACAGTTGTAGTAGGAGGGGGCATCCTGTGAGGATAGTGGTTGTCCTTGTCATGCGGCAAGCATCACACATGGCGTGGTACATCGCGGTAAGTATGGGTGATCCCTAGCTATAGTGCACCTCGTCTCCATTGGTGATGGCCCTCGCATACCACACTAGGTGGGCATAGATGGAGTCACCGTGGCTGCTAGTAAATAGTACCCAACTGAATAGCCACAGCAAGTACGCCTTGAGGTGCCACAACACCTAGTACTCGTTGGTGTCCAGGTCCATTCGCTCAATCTGTGCGCAAATGAAAAAATAGTAAGCCCGTCATATGTCAAAGATAGTGCATAGCTAAACAGGGAAAATAGATAGCATACATACCTAGACCTCGTTGGGGTGGCTTTCACAGTTTTAGGTACATATGCTATCCATTTTCCCTGTTTAGCGATGCACTATCCTTGCCATATGACGGGCTTACTAATTTTTTGTTTGTGCATAGGTTGAGTGGATGGACCTAGATGCCACTGAATACCAGGTGTCGTGGCACCTCAAGGTGTACTTGCTATGGTTGTTCGGCTGGGTATTGTTTACCAACAGCCACGGTGACTCTGTCACCGCTTGCCTCATGCGGTATGTGAGGGCCATAGCCGACGGGGAGGAGGTGCACGTCGGCTTGGGATCACCGTACTTGTTGTGATGTACTATGGGATGAGTGATGCTTTTCGTAGGACGAGGACGACCCCTGTCCTCACAGACTGCCCCTCCTACTGTAGCTGTGGTCATTCGAGTGCTTCCCCCTCGGACGACTGATGCTGCTCGACACGGCGTCGTGGGCGGCAGAGTGGGCAGAGGCATTTCAGGACTTCATGCAGGAGGCCACCGCATATGACCCCAATGCGTATGACGAGTACCTACGCTGGTGCGTGTTGTTGACCCTCCCCCGCTCACATACCAACACCGACCAATGTGTACCCCATGCACTTAGCGCGGAACTTCGCCCTCGTGGTAGGTACTCTCATGTTTCAAAGTTTCTGAGTATGATTACCATAATTACTAGTTTGATGTTTCCATGTATTTCTTGCAGACGGACATCATAATCGAGATTGTGAGGGACACCAGGTCGATCGTGGATAGGGTCGCCCACGGTTTGGAGGTGACGCGCAGCCAGGTGCTGCACATTGTCCATCAGGTCTGTGAGAGGGCGAGGCTCATCATGCAGGATGCTCCCGGAGGTGGCCACATCAGCGCGTAGCTCAGGTAGGAGGCTTCGGAGGGCTACATGGACGGGCCTCGCTAACACCTGACCACACCGAAGGGTTGGCATGGCCACATGTCTACCCCAGAGCACGGACCGCCGCCTGGGCAGGCTAGATGGTTAGCGTGGGCACGTACCTACACACTGGCACCATCGTCGTCTGTGGACCCCTACCTGGCATTAGTAGGGCAACACATGTTATTCGACTAGGATGGGTACAACAGATACGACAATTGGCTGCAGACCATGGTCCACGTGGAAGGTACATTTTGTCTCTTAAGATTTTCTCTTGTCGACATATTACAAGAATAAACAATACATATCCTGCAAGTATGACGCACCAGGTAGGAGTTCACCTATCCCCCCACGAGGATCTCCTGGGAGACATGAGCGACTTCCTCACGGAGGACCCAGTGGAGCTCAGGGGAGCACGTGAGCCCACATCCATAGAGGTTCTTTCCGGTTCACAGCTCAACGGTGCCCTAGTACCCACACAGGCGCAGGTGGAGATGACCTCGGAGACCTTGGGAGCACGGGTCAGCAGGGCTCCTAACCGCCTCATCCTGTCAGAGTGCCGACACTCCGCGCTGAGGAAGGCCAAGCGGGGCTGTACGGGTGGGCACCGACCGGGGACGGGATGTGGTGACGACAGAGGAGGTGCTGCTGGTGGTGTAGTTGATGGCAAGTATTGGTTCTTCCTTTTTCTCCATGTATGAATTTCTTATTACATCGCAATATAACTTATCTTCTTACTTACGAATCATTGTTGGCTCAATCGTCCTTACAAAATTTTTCAGAAATTAATCATACTACAACAACATATGATGATCATATAATGTTATTGCGAGTCTAACAAATTTCGTACCCTTCAGAATCTACGAAAATTACAAATGATCAACCGATATTATCTGCCCTTTTAATTAAAAAAAACAACATTCAAATAAGATTTGTTAAATATAATACGTACAAAAATCACCATTTACTCATCCACAATTATTTTTGTGGGATTAACAAAATAATTATGCTATTATTTTAAATCGACTAACCGTTAGACGATTTGGGCTACTCACTCAACCAGATTGAGCGACTAGGGTCTTCTCGCTCGCCCAACGGTTGGTCCTGTCGCCTAATGGTTGGTGACTTGGTCACGTGTTACCTAATAGTTGGATGATTTTTTAAGTTACTCAATCGACGATGACATATGGTCAAAACTAAAAAAAAGCAGGTATAATATCGTAATTGGGAAAAAATTGATAATCTTTTTTTTAAAAAAAATCCTCCACGCGTGGCACGGACGCACGGTCGAGAAACTTGTGCTTGTGTCCATCGGGCTACCTCCACGTCTCGGCATCGCCAGCCACGGAGCAAGCCCCGCCCGCTCCCATTTGGCCCCTCCGTGTTGCAACTCACGCACGTTAGAAGAGCCTCGACTCGATTCACCGATGGCCATCCGGTACTACAACGCTACCGCTACCGTGGTCTCATCCAGAACGCGGGCACCCGACCTGTCCTTCTTCCTCCCGGCCGCTGCTGCCCTTCCCTTCGCGCGTCCCAGGGAGGCGTGGACCTGCGGCAGGTACAGGCGAGCCGCCGTTCGCGCCATGGGTGCCGCGCCGTCATCGCCGTCGCCGCAGACGCCGCCGGGGCAAGCCCAAGGTGCCGTCCGGTGCTTTGCCTTCTATTTTTTTGCCCCATTACTAGGAAACAACCCGTCGTTGCAAGTTTGGAGCGGTTGGATTGATTTCCCGAGACATTGAATGGTTCTTGATTTCTGTTCTTTTAGTCCGTGTTTTACAAGTTGTAGGTGATGAACTGGTTAATTTGGAGGGAAGAAATTGAAGTGGAGATTTCTCCGCGCTTGATGCAGTTTTTGCCGGAATTAATCCTGTCAATTGAAACAAGGCAGCAGGCAAAATTGATTTTGATTAATTTACGCAATTAGCAAGTTATGCTGTTAGCCATATCCTGATTTTAATTCTAGCAAATTAGACCGTAGAGCTTACTTGTTCATTTTTGAATTAGCTTGGGGCTGTGCAGCTTAATTTAACAAATGATGCCAATCTATTTAACCGAGATAATTGATCTTTTGCCACACCTTTTATTGCATTTGATGATTTGCCCCATGATGTCTCATTGACATGTGGGTCCAAGGCCCACATGTCAATGAGACAAATGGGGCAAATCATCAAATTCCATGTTTATGTATGGGGCAAATCCTCCAATCTATTTAACCTTGGATGCCAATGGGGAAGGATATCACAAAGCAAGAAACCAACTTGCTGAACGTATGAATTTCCTCATAATCGACAACATAGATCCAATCGCCAGTAGTTTTCCTCCAAGGGGAACAACTAACACATGCTGCAAAGCTTTTTGTTGTCTCCAAAACATATTAGTAACTTCAAAAATAAAAATGGCTAGGAGCTCTGGCATTCACTAAAGAAGGAGATGAGCACCTGAGTCGGTTCTAGGATTTGAACCCAGGTGGGTGATGAGTTTAAACAGCATCCCACCACAAGGCTACTAGCCTTTTCCCTGATATTAGTAATTTGATAGTGGGCCTGTTCTTTTTGGCTACGTCTTTTGGCTGCGGCTTGTGGCTTTTGGGCTGTTCGTGCAAGAGATTACAGAGTAACAAAAACTCATGTGCGGTTTTTGCAGATATAAATGAAGTCAGTACAGTATGTAATACAATTAACTAGTAGACTCTATTTTGAAAAGATACTCCATTTAAAAGTTAGTTAATGTAGAAAATCCAAAAATCAGCTTTTAGAAGCTGAAAAGAATAGGACCAGTGTGATAATTCTCTTGGTGTGAATTTCAGACTGTTGTTTGTGGCGTGGGCAATAATAAGTAGTATGAGCCTTCTGTCCACAAGTGCCTATCATGAAGGCCGTTGGAAGAATTGTGTATTCTTCTTCACAACTTGAGACTTCACATATGGTCATATACTAGTACACATGTTTAGCTGAAAAAGAAAAATGATTCCATCCATATAAGATGGCGCACTTTTGTTCAGCCTCGTCGGGGTGACATTTTTCCATCCATACAAGATTGCACACTTTTGTTCATCCTGGTCGGGGTGAGAGCGAGACAATTGCAATGACTTCTAAGAAATGTATGGCCATTCTCTTTTCGTAGCGCGGTTAGAACAATTGATGTTCAGGTGACACATTGATGCTTCAAGCAAATTTCTTGTGGATAAAATATCTTTCGTCAATCTCTGGATTCTGTCTTATCAAAGGGATGCCCTAAATTACTCCATTGCCTCTGAAAGATCATATAAACTTGTTCTATCTGTCACCTGATTTGGATAAAGCTGTTTTCTTAAGACGCAGTCTCAACTCTTAAAGAAATATTTCACTTAAAGACCATGTTTTTGTACAGAGACAAAGAAAGTGGACTACACGTCTCTGAGTGACGAGGAGTGGAAGAAGCGCCTGACAAAAGAACAGTATTACATCACTCGGCAGAAGGGTACTGAGAGGGCATTCACTGGGTATGTTGCCAAATGCGAAATACCTATTTATTCAAATCTATTTCATAATCTAATCCAATTATTGATCTTAATTTGTGCAGCATCTTAGTTTGATATCTATAGTGCTACCACAACATAACGTTGTTCTGTTTTTGTTATAATCAGGGAATACTGGAACACTAAAACCCCAGGCATCTATCACTGTGTCTGCTGTGACACCCCTCTGTTTGAGTAAGCACTAACACCTGAACATCCCAAGAGAAACGGTCTCTTCTTTCTTCCTTTGAAAAGTAAAAGATAATTGTTTCTGCATCGAAATATTAGATGTTATTCTGCTCACTATTCTGCACTACTGCTATGGCGTTTTAGGTCATTGACCAAGTTTGATAGTGGTACTGGATGGCCGTCCTATTATCAACCGATTGGTAACAATGTCAAGACCAAGTTTGATATGTCGATCATATTCATGCCCCGGACCGAGGTGTTGTGTGCTGCCTGTGACGCTCATCTCGGGCATGTCTTTGACGATGGGCCACCGCCAACAGGGAAGAGATACTGTATTAACAGGTATATCAGCATATGCGAAACCATCCATAGCTATCTTTGCCACATGTTTTTCTTTTAAGGTTAGGCTTACCACTGGTGAATCCACAGGTTTACACTTGTGGGGATCAATTTTAACTTATAATAGTATTAGTGAGATCATTTAGTAAAAACTACATATGGTTCAGATTAAAAAATTAAGAAGTACAAGGATTTTATGAAAAAAAAGCAGTGTGTTACCTCATTCGTCACTAAGGCATGTTATAGTTTTTTGTGGTAGCAAAGTCAGCCACAGCTATAGTAAAGTTACAGAAAAAGGAAAAAAAATATGACAGTCAAACTATGGGGCTAAGAAAGTGAAGCGTGCTTTAATTGTTGCAACGAACAAAAGATTTGTCTAAGTAGGTGTGCATGATTGAAGTTAATTATGGAAAATTTAGTAGCATCCAACCAAATAGGCTTCCTTGGCGAAGAATTTTCTGTTGACAGGTTAAATGGATGAGGTTTTCTGTTCATTCTTTTGTCCTTTTTCCTTGCAGTGCATGTCTGAAGCTGAAGCCCCAGTAGTTCCTGGATGATGGAAGATGAACTGAACAAGCGACCTCAGCTCATTCCATGTAGTTTTTGGTTTTGGTATGAACTATTTTCAATGTGTTCTATATTTTATGGCCTGAACCTTCAAATTGATATTTTCAACTTTGTAAATCCACGCATCTAAATATTTAGGGTGATTCATGGAACAAACAAATGCTACTATTACAGTGTGAATATTAAATTTTAACACCAATCTCCTTGCATAAGTCGAACTTCACTCAAGGCTTGATTTATATTTATCCAATCAAATCCCCAATCACCCATTCAGCACAAAAGTGCAACCCAATTTATATGAAACGCAGCAATAGCCTTTTCATAACCAAATGCAATTTCATTTACAGCACGACTAGTTGTATGAGTTCTGGGAAAGCAAATTGTTGTAGCACTTGCCAATTTGACACACATCAGTGCCAGCTACTCATATTTACAAGATAGTCATCTCCTAATATTGGTGTCGGATGCGAACAGCACTAGCAATAATCATCCAATGGGTAAATATGAACGTGATTGTATTCCTTGGAAGCGAGTTATTCAGAAGGGCTCGACTAGCAATGTGATCCATCTGAAGTTGCGGACTCCCATCCTATATATGCAGCCATGGGGGAAATAAAGTATTACTACTGCAGAAAAGGTCATTACAGATGATTCAAAAATGTTATCACAGACAATTTTGTGAACCGTCTGAGTTTATGAGTCAATAATGATATGAAGTCATCACAGATGGCTTTCGAATCATCTGTGATGTAGACTTTTACAGGTGGTTTCTACTAAAAACTGTCTGTAATAGTTGATATATAACAGACAGTTTCATGTCACTATCACATACCGTCTTTGATAAATCATATATCATAGATGGTTTCTACTAAAAACCGTCTGTGATAGTTGACTATTACAGATGAGTTAATAACCGTCTGTGATATTCTTTTCTATTCATAAATATATTTATGTTAGTTGGCTAGCTTCAGGAAATGCTAGCCATACCCTTTGAAACAAGCAGATCAATACAGTATATATACATCCAATTCACATTCATTCATTTTAGAAACTAGAACATCTATTTTAGAAATCAATTAACTGAAATGAAATAAATTATCTATCCATGAACAAATACAATATGAACAATTAAGATCAATTTTATCCCAGTAAAATTCATTCCACATTCACTACTACAAAAGAACCTAAACTGGACGCTTACATCACAGACGGTTCCTAGGAACCATCTGTGCTGCAAGTATTGCAGACGGTTTATACGAATAACCGTCTGTGGTATTTTCGCATACAGGTTTTAATATAAATCGTCTGTGATAATGAAGTTATCACAGACAGTTTTTAATACAAACCGTCTATGAAGTATCACATACGTTTCTAGATAAGAACCGTATGTGATGTTGGCAAGGTTCTTATCTAGAACCGTCTGTGATACTTCACAGACGGTTTGCATTAAAAATCATCTATGATATGTTTTCGGCCTTGCAATCCCCCAAAATTTTATAATTTTCCGCCTAAGTCCGAGTATGATTCAGTTTTGAGGCACTTTCAGTAAAACGAGCATAACTTTTGCATACAGTGTCCGTTTTTGACATTCTTGTACTCGTTGGAAAGTTAACGATAAGCCCGATCCAAAACAAATGATCCACTTGCGCTAGTCGCCTTCTAAGACCCTCAAAATGAGCCATCTTTAGCCCTAAATTTGCGTTGCAAGTTTTTGGTTTCTGTTTTTGCCAAAATTTTCAATCTTCCCTCAGGAATTTGGGTTTTGCTTCAACTGCAAAGTTATAGATCTCGCTGAAACCTTTCAAACGAGTAATATAAGCTATATAAAACTTTGCTATTTTATTTTTTCAGATTAGCTATTTATATTATACCAGTATATTGTCTTTGTGATACCATAGACGGTTGTTGTTATGAACCATCTGTGATGTCTCTATCACAGACGGTTTATAATCCGAACCGTCTGTGATGTCCCACCATGTCACCATCCGCAGCATATCCCCCAGGACCCGATCTCACCCGTCCATTCTCTCCACATCGAATGGCAGGCACCGTTCTCCTCCACACCTCTTGCCCCTTATTAATCCCCTCTCCCTTCTCGAAGAACCAATACCACCAGTACTACTCCAACTCATTTGTGCGCGGCAAGGGTTCGGCAAAAGCGACTGAAATTTCACTTGAAGCAAGATGGAAAGGAAGAAGGCAATGGCAAGATGGAAAGGAAGAATGCCGGCATAGAAGCTATTGATTTTGTATGGAAGTTAAAAATAGTGTTCGTTGCCTTTTTATTTCTGCTACTTGAAAATTTTTCACACCACTTGTTTTAGATTATAGTTTAATGTACTGTAAGTATTTTTCTGAATTTGTAGCTATGAAGTTTATCTTTGTAAAATTATAAGTGTCCTCTTATGTATGCAGTGCTATGGGTAACCTACTCGATATCTTGTGATGTTGTAATGATGGATTCTAATTTTAATGAAAATAGAATGTGTTGCTATGTTTGTTGGTGTATTTGCTTGTTTTCAGATGATATAGTTAATATTTCCTGAGGCTAATCGAAAAATAGAAAAATTTAGGTATAGAATGAACTATCACAAACGGTTTTGTGGTATAAACTGTCTGTGAAGAATTATCACAGACGGCTCGAACCGAAAACCGTCTGTGATGGGGAAGTATCACAGACGGCTCTATATACCAACCGTCTGTAATACTCACACATCACAGACGGTTGGTAGCTAGAACCGTCTGTGATGTGTGAGTATCACAGATGGTTGGTAGCTAGAACCGTCTGTGATAGTGTTTTCACAAACGGTTCTAGTTATAAACCATCTGTGATAACTTATGATTATCACTAACACATAAATTCAGACAGTTCAAAAAACCGTCTGTGATGACAGTTTTGAACCGTCTGTAATGACCCTTTTTGTATTAGTGATTGTGGAATTCTTCATTATCTTTTATGACTTTAGACAATAATAAGTACGCGCACTGTCCTCGAATCTATTTGAGGCCGGCCTGTTCCAACAGAGTTATAGCGATGGACACAACCTATCAGTAGGAAAATCAATGTCATGTATACATATATAAATTGATAAGTATGAAATAATTATCGCAAGATTGACATCAATATTGTTCTTTGCGGAATCGAGGAGTAGTTGCATGTTTTGGCAAACATAGAATCCACAGGTGTTGCCCAGCAGTTCCTAGTGGCACTGCAAAAATAGAATTTGTTAGTTCGAGAGGCACTATTATGAAGTGTTATATAGGATTAATATGTACTGGTGAATATCGAGAAATCTAGATCGCGTCGTAGGGCGTCGATCCCTTCATTGGATTTCCCTACTTTTGCAATGTACATGGCGAACGACCTACGTGATTTGAAAAAGTTAATCTTAGTCATTGGGAAGGAAGGAAAGACTACAATAGAGTTATCTATGGTGGAACTAACTATACAGTTGTCGATTAATTGTTAGACAACTGTATAGTTAGTTTTGTTCTTTTTTAGGGAATCAAGGTGTATTACCCTATTCTATTTTGGTATAATTATAATTAGAATCTAGTAGAACCTATATAGGTATGTCATGGTCATTAAACCAAAGTTCATGTTGCTTCTAAAGTACAAATCAACAAGTATATTCACTAGTGCAGCACTTACCCCTGGTTGTAAGGTATAAGTATGAATTCCTTGTCGTGGTGAGCCTCCAATGCCTTCGTCATATATTCTCGACGAAGGATGCATCCTCGTCGATGATATCCAAGGAGACCAAGCGTGTATTGAGAAAACCAATCGGTGATTTCATTAATGTGGCTTCAGTCACCATGTGTGTGTGTATATATATATACACAAAAGTAATGAGTTATATATAACATTTATCGACATTACATGAACGTAGACTGTAATTGTACACACTTACAGTGTCCAGCATCGAATGAGTGAGGCATCGAGGGCATCGAGTGTGAAGAGAAAGAATAAGTCCTCAAAGGTTACCGTGAAGACACAATCATGGATATTATGCTGAAGATAATTTGGCTTGAACTTGACGGTGACACCCGAACGCTGTTGTTCCTTCAACTTGTTGGCCTGTTCCACGTACCATGCATGCAATCTCTAGCAAGCTAGTCCTAGGATTAGGAGGCGCTTTTTTGAGATGACCAACGGCTCGCCTAGCACAAATTTCTAGGCCAAGAGCAAGTAGGAGATCTCATCATCGGTCTTCTTTGGTTTGCCCTTGCCGCCTTGGCTGTAGGTTAACTTCACAGTAGTCGACTGTGCATGAGATATAGATGCACCGTGCCCTTGCTGCATCTGTACAAGTTGATATGGTGCGGATAGCCCTCATGGACTTGGCACTGGTGTAGGTAGCTTTTGTGCGGATCACCCCTATGGAATTGGCCTCAGTGCAAATAGCTCTTGTATACTTGGCACCGGTGCATATAGCTTGAGTGGATTCGCACTAGTGCAGGAGCCTCTAGGCAGATGTCCCTCTTGGGCCACTAGATGAATGTTCCATGGCTTGCCCTAGAGTTACGACCTCGTCGTTTGGAAGCATCTGCCGCGGGACCTCAAAATTGGCATGAACACCGTCCACCTTCACTTTTGCGAAACCTGACATTAGAGTTACACCGTGCACCATGGCCCTGGGCCCAGATGGATACGCTTGGCCCCAAGCAGCGCATAGGGCAACGGAGGCATATCTCACTTGGAGCTTGCACTTCGTAGCCACCTACAAAACGATATAAAATTAGCTACTCCAACAGGCCTATCAATCGATCGAGCATTCTAGAGATAATAATTATTACCAGGATGTCATTGACAGGAAATCGGTGGTCGCTTTCTGAGGTAGGATTGGACACGCAGCTACTCCAACGGTTGGGGAAGCTGCCTGGCACAGGAGCGGCAGGGGCTTCCCGTTGATTTGACGGGATGTCGTACATTTCCATCTGATCTTTAACATACCTTTGCATCTCATCTCTAAGGGATGTCGTAACCTCTCGTAGACGTGCCTCACGCTCGGCTTTGGCTCTGTTCCTACTCCGGTACGATTCAAAGTCCTCTGAGAAATAATGTTTCCAAGGAACATAAAGACCAAGGCCTCTTGTGCGACCTAAGTGCTCTTTGTTTTCCAGGGTCGCAGAGAGTGCTCTCACCATGAGAGCCTGGAATGAGCATTCGGAAGATTCTACAGAGTGCTTCCTGCAAGAGGCTGATATGTCATTTCACTTCCTATGAAGTTATGGAGTAATTACAAACTAGGTAGTTCGATATCTTACTAGGTGACAGGACACTTCCTCGTTTGCGGGATTTCAAAAGGAGATGGCCCCCGACGATATGGTAGATGACCTCGCTCTTATCCAGTTTTGGACGCGCTCATCAGGGATCCCAACAAATGGTGGGAAGGTATCCCACAGGATTGCCTAGTCATGCTTCTTCCTCCATTGTGAGATTTTACTCGCATACTCAGTGGTGCCGAGTCTATGAGGGTGCGTGTTTTTTGCCTGAAGGGCCCTGTGGGCCACACTTTCACTCCTAAAGTATCTGTCGTCTTCATTGCCACAAACTCTTGCCATCGCAGTTCCAGGAATGGATACTTATGGAAGAGCATCAGAACTTTCTCCACGTGTTGCTTGACAAGTAGACTCTTGAAGTTCTTCCATGCTTTGCATGCCGCTAGCAACGCATGTCGTTGCATGGAGGCCTTATGTTCTTCCGGAATCTTGAACGATCGAAAAACTTCTGTCACCAGCTCACTTTTTTGAACTTTGGTCGCATTCTTCCATGAATTGAACGTGTTCTCAATCCACTCCCGTGCAACTATTTCGACTATTCTTCGGAATGCGGACACTGCTCGGTGAGGATTGAGAGGGGTCCCAGATGCATCAACATCTATGATGGTAAATCAGTCCTTGGGGCTTTTTGATAGTCCTCTTCGTTTTTGGGATTTTCCAGAGGACGGTATATTATACGCATCCAGCGACGATGTCAAAGAATAAGCGGACCACATCTTCAAAAGATAATATAAGTGAACAATTCTATTGGTCTTCTTGAGCCAATTCTTGGTGAATTTAGAATATGTTTCAAAAATCAATGTGCAAAGTAAACCAGAATTGTTAGGAAAAATAGGCTAACAACAAATCTTACTTTTGTTAAAAGCTATATAGGTAACTTGGTATGAGTCATGGAGTTTTAGTATTGTTGTGCTCAAAGCCTATCTTTAAGAGAAAAATGAAAATAAAAGTAACCACTCAAGCAATATGAAAAGCAGTTTCAACAATATTATTTCCAATTATAATCAAGCACAATAAAACATAAACACAACAATATGAAAATGATATGAATATATATATATATATGTATTATCTCTCGAAACAGATAACCTATTCAGGTCATTAACATATGACAATATGCTAAATAGTACATAAAAGTAGATATTGAAAATCTACGTAATGCACTGATTAAGAAGTGTATTTTTGCTCTTAGGTGAGGAGTTGCACAAGTTCTAAACTTGGCATCTTCCACTCTTGCCAATATTTCAATGATCACAATGATAATTCCTTAAAAATTTTGCTAGATTGTCTAATTGAATATTACCTTAGTGTAGTATCAATGTCAAGAGCATGCAAATTCAACAGATTTCGGTAGAAATCAGATACAAGCAACAGATATGAGCTACTATAGAACCAACATATATTCGGCAGTAAGTAATACTGTGCAGGAGACTAAGGACTAGCCATTGACAAAGCTACCGAGTACACTGCATAGAAGTATACAACTAGCAAATGTGAATTCAAACTAGTAGAATAATCCTAGATTGTTACTAAGATTTTAATCTTGACAAATTTCCTCATTGAGCAATCAAAAACCCACAATCTATCACGCAATAGTTCTCCTAGTGCCAGTGGACAACAAAATTTCAAAGATAATGAATAGAGAAACTAGCATGGCCAACTAACGCACAATCAGATCTTACAGAGAAATCAAGAACATATAGTAAAGCTCACTGTGCGGCTCAGGGGAGGTGGCGTGCTCGGGGAGGAGTGCTCGGGGGAGGCAGCATGCTCGGGGGAGGCGGCGTGCTCGAGGGAGGCAGTGTGCTCAGGGGAGGCAATGTGCTCGGGGGTGGAGAGCACCGGGCGTGGGGGAGGAGGGCAGCCCGAGTCGGGGGAGGCGGCGCCGGGCTCCGGGGAGGCAGCGTGCTCTGGGGAGGAGGAGGGCACCGGGCGCGGGGGAGGAGGGCCGCTAGAGTCAGGGGAAGCAACGATGGGCTTGGGGGAGGTGGCAGCGTTAAGTGGGGGCTCGGGTATAGCGTTAGTACAATGGGGAAACCCTAGAGCACAATATATATATATAGGGGAATACTCACAGACGGTTAACTAGAACCGTCTATGACAGTTATCATCACAGACGGTTTTAAATAAAAACTGTCTGTAATAATAAAAGACCACATATGGTTTTAATTTAGAACCATTTGTGATTATAAATATCACAGACGGTTTTAATTTAAAACCATCTGTGATGATCCCTATTCACATCCACATATATATTAGACATCTCATATACATAAATCCAAATTTACATATATATCACACATTCTTATATACATACATGCAAATTCACATATATATCACATATTCTCATACACATATATAAATGCAAACACAGAACATATAGCACATAAATATTTCATTCATCATTCCACTTGCTTATTTCCTTTAAAAATTAGCCCTTCATGATGATCGACACGTATATAGCTAGTTTTATCACGTTGTTCATCTCGACCATTATGTTGTTTCCAAAAGAAGGCAACTCATCAAATTAATTGTATTTTTTCTCATCCTTATGTTGTTTCCAAAAGGAGGCAACTCATCAAATTAATTGTATTTTTTCTCATTCACTACATTCTTAACTCCGACAATCCTCTTTTTTCCATGAAGAACTACATGACGCTTCTTATTTGCCTAGTTAGTTACATAGAAAACTTGAACAACTTGGTTAATGAGTACGAATGGTTCGTCATTGTATCTGACATGTTTCAGGTCTACGGTAGTGACACCATACTTGTCGACCTTCATCTGTGGGAGATGGACCCAACAGCACCGAAACAAGGGGATCTTGAAAAGCACATAGTTGAGCTCCCAAATCTTCTATATGAACCCATAGTAGGAGTTTCTTAACCCATCGGTACTGAACACATCTATGCGGACACCACTGTTCTGGTAGTGCTCTTTACATCCTGAGCCTGTGTATAGAATGTGTATCCATTTATATCATATTCTTACCATGTCACAACTGTAAATGTTGGTCTTTTTTCCAACCATGTCAGCATATCACTTGATGAGCTCTTAGCAAGTCACTCCTTGAACCATTAGTTGAACCGATTATTGTGTTGTATCGTGATCCAAACAACCATCTGCTCTAGATTCTGTTGCCGAAGCACACCCTTGTGCTAGTTGATATACGGGGACACTTCAGTCATGTGTTGTAAGACCATGAAATGGGCTTGAGTATACACATCTATATCTAGAGTGATTGCTTTCTTTCTGATAGTCTCGATACTCTTGAGCCTCCCATCATGGTGAGAACGAGGCACACCTATCGGTTCGACCTGAACCATGTAATTGATATAGAACTCAATGACCTCTTCGGTTTCATAACCTTCGACGATGCTACCCTCTGGTTTAGATCGATTCCATACATATGACTTGAGAATTCCCATGAACCTCTCAAATGGGCACATGCCACGTAGGAACACGGGCCCACACATTTGTATCTCCCACACAATGTGAACAATGAGTGGACCATGATATTGAAAAACGATGGAGGGAAATACATCTTAAGATGACATAGAGTCATCACCACATCATCTTGCAGAGCATCTAGTTCTTCGGGATTGATGACCTTCTGAACAATTGTGTTAAAGAAATAATATAGCCTCATGATTGTCTCTCAGACCTTGATCGGCAAAATACTTCTAATTGCAACAGAGGGCATTTGTATCATCAGCACATGACAATCATGAGACTTTATGCCAATTAACTTTAAAAATCTTCCATCGAAATAAGTTTCTTCATGTTGGCAGAGTAACTAGACAGAACTTTCACACCATGCAAGCACTGACATAGTTCATTTTTCTCGGCCTTGAACAGAGTGTAACAAGCAGGGGGAAGGTAAGTTCGTCATTTATCTGTCTTTATTGGTGCTAACTCAGGCTTGATGTCCATATCAACTAAGTCAAGTCGTGCGTTGACACCATCCTTTGTTTTGTCACGAATGTTCAGTAAGAGATCAATCAAGCTGTCACATACATTCTTCTCTATGTGCATGACGTCGATGCAGTGGCGAACTTCTAGATGCTCCCAATAAGGTAAGTCTCAAAATATTGATCTCTTCTTACAGACGTTCTTCTCACGGGTCATTGATTTACATCCCTTTTCGAGCACATCTAAATCCTTAACTATATCATAGATCTCTTTTCCGATTAAATGCCTTGGAGCTGAACTGTGCTCCTTTTCTTTGTCCAATTGTTTCTTCATCCCGCAGTATGGGTGAGCCCTCCGAAGGAACCTACAGTGACACATGTACATGGTTTTGCGCAAGTGTTTAAGCCACACACTCTCGGTATTATCTAAGTAGTAAGTACATGCTTTTACCCCCCCCCTTTTGTACTCTGCCCGATAGGTTAGCAAGGGCAAGATAATCATTTATGGTGTAAACACAAAAAGGAGCATAAAGTGAAGTTCTCTCATTTATATGTATCCCATACCTGTACCCCTTCAATTCACAATATTTTTAGATCTTTCACCAATGGTGCTAGGTACACATTAATATCATTCACAGATTACTTCGGCCCTTGAATAAGCATCGACAACAAAATATACTTCTGCTTCTTACCAAGGAGGAAGGTTGTAGATATAGAGAGGCATGGGCTAAGTGCTATGTCGGCTGCTCATGTTATCGAAAAGATTTATTCCATCTGTACTCAATCTGAACCTTATATTTCTTGGTTCTACAGTGAAGTCTACAAACTTCCTATCGATGTTTCTCCACTGGGCGGAATCAGTAAGGTGTCTTAGCATTCTATCCTTCTTACGCTTCTCCGAGTGCCAACGCAGCAGTTTTGCCTCCTTTGGGTTTGCAAAAAACCGCTTCAAACAGGGAATTACAGGAAGATACCATGCCACCTTAGCAGGAGGTCCTCTCTTTACCTCCATTCCCTCGCCTTCATCTGATTGATTCTTATGCTTGTATCGAGAGGCATTGCACATCGGATATACATGTATGTTTGCATACTCTTTATGGTAGAGGATACAGATATTCAGGCATGCATGTATTCTTTCTACTTCCATTTCCAATGGACAAAGAAGCTTCTTGGCTTTGTAGGTGATTTTGGGCAACTACTTTCCCTTTGGAAGTATGTCCACTAAAAGACCTAACAGTGTCGTGAAACTCTTATCGGACCAACTGTTGCTTGCCTTCAATTTCAGCAATTCAAGCACGACTGACACCTCGTGTATTTTGACTTGCAACATGTGAACAAATGTTTCTCCAAATTTTACATCAAGTTCTGGAATTTAATATACTCTTTCTCATCACAGTTCTCTTTTGTATCGCGAAGTATCTGATCCAGATTGTCATCATGCAACCTATCTAAATCGGAACCATAATCGATATCATCCAGCGGCATATCATTAACTTCATTAGCAATATTATTATTACTACATTCCTGTGCAATCTGCTCTTCACTATGACTGGTCCAACATGCATACCCCTTTTTGAAACCCCTTCGAATCAAGTGCGCTTCAATCTGCGCTCGGTTCTTAAACAAGTTTAGATTCTCGTAATCAATACATGGACATTATATATATTTCACCCCTTTATTCAACATATCCTCCTCGGCAGCTCTTGTAAAAGCATACATGCCATTAATATACTCTTCACTCATACGGTTTCTAGCGTACATCCAGCTCGACCCTACGTTTTGCATATAATAGTATGAATGATTTTGCGCTTGTTTTGTAAGATGATAGCTATATGTAGAAAAATAAATAATTGAATTGAATTAAGTAGAAATAGACTATGAATTGACTAAACCCTAAACCATGCTAGATGTAAATAATCTTCTCTTTACATCAAGCTAGCTCGATCTAAACCATCTTCAATTCTTCTTTTGCCAAAAGCTATATATCTAAATTATAATGTAATTAGGAATAAATTACTAACCATAGGTAGTCAAGAAATGAATGGATGTATAATTGCTCGTGCCAAATAATCTCATTTCACCATATGGCCACCTCAAAGCCCCGCCTCTAGCTCAAAGCAGCAGCCTAGATCCGGAATTTAAGATGGAGGGTCGACGGGTCTATGCACAATTAATATAGTGGGATTACATAGACGGTTTTTAATAAAAAAACTGTTTGTGATGACTTAATTATCATAAATGGTTTGTAATACAATCTGCTGTGAAGTACATAAACAGTTCAAACAAAAAACTGTGGTATATATGTGGTAATATCATAGATGGTCCTTGTTAATAACTGCATGTGATACTTCACAGACGGTTTTTACCATAAACCATCTGTGATATTACCTCTTCGCAGTTGATTTTTATCGCTGGCAACAACACAGACGGTCTCTAAAATAAAACCATTTGTGCTTGTGTTTAATACTAACAATTCTGGGGAATCGTCTATGATGTGACATCTAGTATTAGGTTTTCTGTAGTAGTGTATGAGATCCAAACATAACATCACGTGCACGGTGCCACCAAGAAATTTGATGCTAAAAGCTCTTAAGACACCTAAAGGAAAGACCAACGTCTCCGGTATCCCACATCTTAGAGCTTGAATAATACAAGCTGTTAGTTAGCAAAAACAAACCAAGAAATTCATCAGACATCAGCTGTACGAAATAACATATTCGGTCTAGCTAGTTTCCTAAGTCCCATGTTGCTGGTTGGATTTATGGAGAAATGAGCGCATTCCTCGCAGTACAAATGGCTATAGATTAAACCAGACCTTAGATAAGAATTGAGAGTTCACCCCCACATGATATTTGAACTTAAGCGTACGAGCACTAGACATGAATATTCAACTACAGAAGTACAAGAGCTTCCCTGACATGGACTCCAACACGAGGGGTTATTCTGAACACATGCAATCTGTACACAATTTGTGGCGCCTGTAACACCCTCATTTCTGGAGACGTTAGATTACCCTCGCAGCTACCCAGGATTGTCCAGCTGTGAGTACTGTAAATGAGTGTACACCATTGCTAATACAAGCTTAAGTATAAAAACCAAACTTTATTACAAAATTAAGGCTTAGCAGCCAAGTTTTACACAGAGGGGCTTACAACCCAAAGTTACATTACAAAAGAAACTCCACAGGCATGCCTGAGTATAGAATAAACCCTAATACCAGGCGTCGTCTATATCGTAGAGCTCAGTGTCGTCTTCATAGACCCCTTCATTTTCTTGATAAACATTCTCTGTTTATGATTTTAGCAAGTAAGAGTACAGCCAACCGTACTCAACAAGTCACATGGAAAATGCTAATTAACTATATGCAAGAGTTTGCCATGGAGTGGGGTAAAGTAGTTTGTTATTTTATGTGGATGCAGTTTTGTTTATAAATATTTTGTTTTTGAACACAAGATATCAAATCATAAACTTCTTAAGGAGTTTGGGGGTTTCAAAACTTGATTACTAGACTTCCAAATTTCCAAAATAATTCCAAATCTACTTATGCTGCGCTATTGGAATCACCCATTAAACATAGCTTCATATACCGGAAGCACGGTGTATTCGAATACCATTTGTATATGACTCTGTAGAGCTATCCAACTTTACCCACAAGATTCCTCCACTCATAACTAAGTTGAGAAAACAAGGTTGTTTCACTGCTCATCTCTTTATGTAGTCTCTACCCGGTAGACTATGGACCCCCTATCACGGAAATACGGCGGTCCTGACAAGGCAGAGTCTACCGTTGTGAAAGTACAATTTTACCGTTTCCATACCACAACCCTTCACCGGCTGTTCCCTGTCTAGAATAGTATATCATGCCATTATGTAGATATTCAATCGATTTGAGCAACTACTAAACCAGGTTTGACAAGTCAACGCTTGTGATTGAGTGGTTGCTATGTTCTTTACTTGGCATAAGAGTCTACACTACAACAAAACATCCGTGGGGAGACATCATATTTGTAAGTTAGAGACGTTTTGTTTCGTCTCCCACAGACAACTGAGGCGCTTTTATAAAGCGTCATAGAAACGTCTTTACATGAACCATCTCAAAAATATAGAGACGCTCTCTAAGGCGTGCCTATATTATTTGAGACGTTGATTAGAGACATCTGCATTGTATCCCTATAAAGTTAGAGACGCTTTTATAAAAACGGCTGCACCACGTCTCAATTAATATAGGCACGTGCGTTGAGACGTTATGTGCCGTCTCAAGATGTCCTATGTAGTATGTATTTTTATTTTGATTGGTATATATTTTCTTCTATACACACAAATACGTATCCGTATGAGAATATAGTATTCCATATATTTATTATATATACATGTATATATAATAATTTTATAGGCAGCACCATAATATTGAGTACATATTTTATAAAATATAAGGAATGGGCGTAGCACAACAGATATACTGTTATAAGAAAAGCAAACCAACTACAACTGGAACCAAGCCACACCCCGGGCAAACCATTGGCAATTGACAAATTCGTCACCATTGCACCCTCCAAACCCCAAAGAAGTTTACATAAGAGAGGTTTACAAATAATTATAGCATCCATTTAAATCAACAGAGTTCACAACTAAATAAAAATCTAATATGTGATAAACACATGTCGGTAAAACATCCTCCAATTTGACACACATCTTTTTTAAACTGCTATAATAAATCATCAGGTCTATTTCTTCAATCAGAAAATTGTGCATCAGGTCTTCCACTCTGCATTTCTTTTCATAGTCCTCCATATCCTGCAAACATAGCAATATTAACAACAAAATATCAGATATGAGCAATCATGAAAAATCTTACGGTACAAGTATTTTCTGAAAAATCAGATAGTGTGGAAATTTATCGTCTTCACTGCATCGTTACTGCAATGGCCAATGGGAAGTATTTTCTGACTCAATGATGAAAAGTACCTGGAAGTGGAGGTGATTGATTGTGGCAAAGGCACACAAGCTGTTGTGACCAAGCCTAAAGTACGGACTTGCAGCCTCAGCCGCAATGTACAGTGCAAGTAGGAAGCTTTCAGGATCAATTCGCTGAGGCAGGCGGTCAAATAAAACTATAGAAGGGAGAAAGCCATGTCTTTTCTTAGACATGTTTTCTGCAAATTTTCCATGGAAAAATTTTGTTAGCTTTGAACGAATGGCACAAATAAAAGTATCAAGTTCAAAGGCAGTCAGTCCTAAATACAGCACTCAATCCTGACAAATGTCCTTTTTGCCTGTTTTCTTACCAAGAATTGACATAATTATAAGAAACCATACTGGACTACAATGTTTTTTTCTTTTTTGACTGAAAGGACTACAATGTTTTGACAAAGATAAAAACAAAAACACTAAATTGAAATTTCATGCTTCTAAATTATGACAAGTTTTATATTTACCCACAAATTCAAGTTGATACACTAAAATTAGTGTTTCTACTTCCTTCTAAAGAGATTGGTAATCAAGCTAAAAGTCCATAATTCTTATAAAATAGGATGAGCCAAATACTATACCAAATTGAGGTATTTAACTAGCTATGTCCAATATAGCAAGCCGCAAATTAAGACACCTACCAAATTATGCCTATGCCCAAAATACAAAAAAGCTATTTTAACTACCTAGGATCTTTTAGTATGTTCATCATAACCATGTACGAGAATCAACTCTAGTCCTATCATTACAGTTACAGCAGAAAGTTATAACAAACTTCTTTGATCTTCACAGGAAAGAAACATGAACCAAAAAATCTATCCTAGTACTACTTCTAGCAGTAGAACTGTAAAGTGTGCGAATTCTTACATCAACATGACCTTTGTTAAGACTAAATATGCCGAGTTTGGCTGGTATTTTCCTTACCTGGCCGAGGAGGAGAGAGTTGAGGAAGAACTCGGTAGGGAGCCCATCCTCCCGTGCAGGCTTCTTTGGGTTGGCCTTGAAAGCATAGAGGGGAAGCTTGGAAGCTGCAAGTGGTAATGCAAACAAATGACTAATTAATCAAAGATGCTTAAACCTGCAACTTTGTGGCAACAAAACCAAAGGTTCAGAACTTTGTTTTATCTAAAAAAGAAAGACTTCGATTATATTCCTGAGACAACAAAATTCATCCCAAAAATAGATCAATGGAGCAGAAGAAGCGTCTATTCTCATTCTGCAGAAATGGTACCAAATAACGTAAAAGACGGGTATAATCGTTTAAGAATGGGCCGTCCGACAAGATGACATGAATCAATTAGACGCATAATATGATCGAGTAGAGTAGACTCCAAACCTTGTTACTTGTTTTTAGAATCCAATTTTGATGGTAGTAAGATAAAAAGAAGAAATTTCGCCACAAGGAAATAAGAGAGGTTTACAAATAATTATAGCATCCATTTAAATCAACAGAGTTCACAACTAAATAAAAATCTAATATGTGATAAACACATGTCGGTAAAACATCCTCCAATTTGACACACATCTTTTTTTAAACTGCTATAATAAATCATCAGGTCTATTTCTTCAATCAGAAAATTGTGCATCAGGTCTTCCACTCTGCATTTCTTTTCATAGTCCTCCATATCCTGTAAACATAGCAATATTAACAACAAAATATCTGATATGAGCAATTCATATGTTTGGCACCTGTACTAACAAAAGAGATTCAATCAATTATGAGCAATTCATATGTTTGACACCAACAACTAACAAAAAGGGAATCAATCAATTATCACATCTCAGTATTTCACAATTCACATCCTTTACCACAATTAAAGGTTTACGAATGACTGAAGAGTGAAGCCTCAAGCCTCGGACTCTGGCCTCTGGGAGACTGCCAGACTAAGACTGCCAGACTGGGACTCTGGCCTCTGGAAGATGGCCGAGGATGCCTTGGATGCTGAGTAGGGAACCTCACCGTCGTTGATGGGGGGCTGCGATGGAAGAGTTGCCAGTGATGTCGGTGCGGTGGTGGCCGTAGAGCGGCGGCACACGGGAGGAGGAGGAGAGCTCGCCGGTGGTGGGGAGGAAAGAGCAGTGGCGCGCCGGCATATATGGTGGAGGAGAGGCGAAGCAGCCGTGATGCGGTGGCGTCCGACGAGGGATCGATTTGGGAGAGCAGCAGAGGGGGCCAGGGGAGAGAAGCAAAAGGGGGCTAGGGGAGAGTGCTTGCGGCGGCCGGAGAGTAGGGAGAGGCGGCGGTGCTGTGAAGGTGGCGGCGGCGGACTCGGTGAGCTGGGTGGAGAAGGCGACAGGGCTGAGAAGATGCGGTGGAGGAGAAGGAAGGCGCGGTGGCGACTGGTGAAGGGAGGCGCAGATGCAGAGCGGTGGCGCAGAGGATGCGGTCGGGCTAATGGAGATGGGGGGATGGCGGACGCCGGTGGAGATGGTGGCGGTGGGACGCTTGGTGGCGCGGTGGCGAGCCGGCCTGGCCTCGCCGCCGGCCGAAGCTAGAGAAAGGAGGGAAGCAAACGGGGTTGGGGAAGAAAGAAGTGACAGGCTCGATTCCTTCCACAGGCGGCGGCGCTGGTTTTGGTGAGATTGGGGATTTGGAATTTTGTGATTGAGCCCTCGAGAAATCTAGGATTTACAATTAGGTCCTTTCCCCATTTGATTTCTTCTGTTCTGGCCCTCTGGAAGTCCGATTTCATCGCGGTTTGATCCTACGCATCCGTGACGATGCGTACTTCTGTATGGAGCAGTCTATATTTGTCGTTTACGCGCCTAGATCGCGTCGGCCTGCGGAAAAGCACAAAAATGTAAAATGATCCAAATTGAGCAATTAATTATAGAAAAACGTGTAAATGGTGATAAATGGTCCCAAAATGCGAAGAATATGAGGGTAAAATGACGGGTAAATATATATAAAAAATGACGCATGTCAGCAGTAAAATACGTTACGGACCTGGGCTGAATCTTGCCAATATTACCCCGAGCTGGACTCAAATTACCTGGGCTATATACTACATACATTTTTATACCCTGGGCTAAAGCCCACCTTCCCAGGGGCCCAATTCAGCCTCTGTTAATGTGTGAACATTCTAAACCTTAGGTTGAGAGTTCGAACCCTGGGATTGATATTTTTTTATGTTTTCAGCCACTGGACAAAAGCGAAAGAAAAGTCTCAGGTTGTGAGTTTGAACTTTGAGATTGATATTTTTTTATGTTTTATATATATACCGTTACTAACACCATTTTGTTTTTTTAATATTCTTATATGGAGATAATAGATAAGACGTTCGTCTCTATACATGAGACGTACTCCAAAACGTCTCAGCAGCCGTTTTAATAGAATTTAATAGCGTGCAACCCTTTAGAGCGTCTCAAACTGCGTCTCTATTTCAATTGTGATTCTAAAAAGAGAGGCATGATTCAAAGCGTCTTAAACAAAACGTCTTAATATGTTCATTTTGTTGTAGTGCTAGTTCTTACATTTTCACTAAGGCAACTTCCTCTCACAAACCCATATTCAGTGCTTGCGGCATTGCCACCATTCCATATCAAGCCTCAACATTAGGATAAGGTCATGAGCTTAGGCCATCTCATGGCTTCCCATGATACCTCCTTATCCTAAATTCACTTTTATAATTTTATCGGCAAAATGCCAAGACTCTTAATAGTAAAAGATTGTTGAGCTCCTAATCTGCCATGATTACATCAATAATAATTTTAATATTACTAAGTCTTGTCAAGGTGAATATGGCATCAAATTAGACAAGGCTTTTTCAGGTGGTAGGATATTAGCTAATATCATGTCATTCTAAAACTTCTTTTGTACATAAAATAACAGTGCGTAAATAACATAATGAAAATACTGATAAGTAAATAATTGAAGGAATATAGGTTCAATATGATCAAAGACATGTGACTTGCCTTGCGGATCTACGACTTCGACAATTTCGTATTCTTCGGTTTCTCGATCTTGAGCTTGATCATGAGTTTCTCCTTGTTGAATTGGTTGACCTTCGATGTCGTGTGCTAGCATAAAGCAAAGGAAAAATAATTCAATTCTATGCTCGAAGAATTTAGAAATTAAATAAAGAAAGAAAATCTAAGAAAAATCAAATAAAATAGGTTTTGGGTTTATAGGTGTCTAAAAAGGCGAAACAGAGCTGGGGAATGGATCGGTAGGCTCGAAATGGTCGAAATGGATATGAATTTGTATTTTTGGGTTTGGGTGAATAGTAATGGGTCTGCACTATTCATTGCGGGCATTTACTGTTCATTGCGGGTTCGGCCGCTCGGATCTGGTACTGTGCACTCACGGATTTGGGTCTCGGTTTGTTGGGTCGGGTGAACAGTAACAGGTGGTTACTGTTCATCTTCTTCCCCCCGACCGCGCGCGCGACCGAGAACAGAGGAATAGAGCGGCGGTGACCGACAGCGCTGTAGTAATTTGCGACAGGATTAGGGACCATGGTTGGCTCCTGGTGATGCAGGCAGTCCATTTTTGGGGTCGACGGCGGCTGGGGAGGCAGCGTTCACCGGCGGCGTAGAAATTTCTTCTCGGAGCGTTTGAACGGCAATGGCGAGCTTCATGGGTTAAGGGGGTCAAAGCTTTGGTGTTTGAGCATCCTTGGGGTGAGGGGGTGACAGTGGAAGGATTGGTTTGGGCTAGGGTTCTTTGTGGCGGCTTGTCCATGGCGAGGTGTTTCGGCCGAGCGGCGAGCTTCGACGATGGAGAAGATGAGAGCTCAGGGAGCTAAGGCGATGGTTCAGGGAGGTTCCTAGGGACTTGAGGAGGATGTGGGCGCAAGCAATTGAAATGAAATCGACTCTACTTGAGGATTTGAGTTTGAGGCTTACGTGGGGAATTCCGGCAATTGACGACAAGGCGATGGTCGGTGAGGGTTGTATGGGTGTTTGAAGCTCACTTAGGTGCCGATGCTACTCAATGGAGGGCTCCGAGCGTTTTATAGGTGAGCTAGGGCGGTCGGCTGCAGGGGAGGCGTATACTCGAGTTGGCTCGAGAGGCTTCGGGGAGGCTCGTTCTTGGCGGCGGGGAGGTCGACAGGTTGAGTTAGCGTCTTGGCGAAGGTTTGCGGTAGTCAAAGATTGCGCTTGTCGGCTAAGAGACAAAAGGGGGTGCGGCGGCCAAAATATCACAGGCGGCGGTGAATTGCGGTCGTGGTGCCTTGCTGGCTAAGGAGAGCTAACGAGGGATGTTAGAGGGAGGCGTATGGCTGCTTGCCAGGTTGCAGTGACGAGGAAGCATCGAATAGGCATGGGAGCAAGCGAGAGATCGGGTGGCAGCAAAACTTCAGGCAGCGGTGGTTTTTGTTGGGTGATGAACAGTGCCGGCGCAAATCCTCTCCATTGAGGCAATGTCGGCAGCAATTGGTTACATGGACGGCTAGGGTTTGAGCTGGGTTAGGCTAAGAATCAAAGGGAGACAAAACCAAAACAAAATTCAAATCCTTTTTCAAAACTCGGTTTTGTTTTAGCGCCGGTCTCGTGGAGAAGAAGAATTGATGGTTTATTGAATGAAAAGACACTAAACTTCATACATGGAGCAGGAGGAGGATGATGGTCTGGCCATCTCTCTCTGCCCTCTCTCTCTACTAAACATCATAAATGATTGAAGGCACACGTAAGAAGAGAAAATTGATTATTTGCCTCGTTTGACATGTGGTTTCAATCATTTGAGACTAAGTTCCATGTAATTGCTTATATGCTCGATCTTACGTGCACCCCTTAATCATTTACCCTTTTGGATAATTTTGCCCTAGTCTCCTTATTCTTCTTCTTCATTGCTCCGGCTATGGCCGGCCAGAGTTAGGCACGGATGCTCACTCCCTCTCCTTTCGATGGATCCGCCCATTCCCCCCTCTATCTCGATGTTATCTCTCTCCTTCCGCTGCCAGTCCCGACCACCAGACCACACACCGTCGCCATCCAGCTACCCCGCGCCACCACAATCATCATCCATCCACCATGCGTCACCGCTACCACTGCTACATCTTGCGTCCTTGTTGCCATCAAGTCCAACAGCCGTGCTTTCATGCTGGTTGCCGCTCACACTCCTGGTGTGCCGTCGTGCTGTGCCGCTGCTCTTGCACCCGGGCCTATCCTCCTACTCCAGCCTCAAAAGCTGGCGTAGTCATACTCGAAAGCCATCTTCCTCACCTACCACAGTGACATGGTCTTGCCTCGTAGACGGCTCCGGCATGACGCCTGGGGCTCCACTGGTCAGCAGCATGCATGAAGAACAGGGACAGCCAACTCCAGCAGCACATCGCTTGCATCTCACTAGTGGCCGGTACTACACCATGACCAAATAGCATTGACAGACCATCTGTCTGCAATGGCCTTGTATGGCTATCTGTTGGCAAAAAATACGCTGACAGATAGAAGCAGTCAGCTTAAGTCCTGCCGGCAAAGACCGTTGCCAACAGATAAATTTTAATGACAACCACATTAATGGAAGATCTGCTGACAGACCAAGTTTCCTCGATAGACATATTTTTGCCGATATAAAGATCTTTGCTAACAATTACTTGACTTGATGACATATAGTTTGTCGGGAAGGAAAACGTTTGCCGACAGACTGTGTAACGTGATGCTTTGTTCTGATTCTAGAATCAGAAAGTAGTTTGACAGATTAAATGTCACTAATTGACATGAATAACAATTAATTTGTAATTAGTTCCACATTTAGGATACATCACACAATCAATAATGTCACACTGAACTAGCTAGTAATTCACCCATTCATTCAACATAGCTCAAAGTTCATTAAACAGGAACACATATAGCCCCAATATATAGGCTAGGTTATTTTCCACTTATGAATTATGTACAGTGCTACAGTAATTAGCTTTCAAACGGTGCATTTTTTGAGTGGGGTCTACTAGTTAATTGTAGTACACACTATACCGACTTCAGCCGTATCAATCAAAATTGCGTGCGATTGTTTCCCTCTTTGTAATCTCTCTCGCAAACAGTCAGAATTCACAAGTCATAAGCCAAAAACGAAGCACCACAGCCCAAAAGAACTCATCCTAGTCAGTAACACTTGTCCAAAAGCTCAAAGTTCCTATCAGCTAAACAAATTAGGGATCGACATCTTCCACCCTGCTGATAAGGTTCCTTTCTTACAAAATAATATAAGAAAGAAAGCTGAATCTTGGGGAATAAATGGGGATGCTCTTCATTACTATGATCTGGTTGCAGGATACCTTTACAAAAGCATGAAACTAGCCCTAATCTCTATATTCTTCCCACTAGTTGGAAGACTATAACTTGTGTGATCTACATGACTCTGAATTATCGAATGTCCCTCTGTCTTCTTTCGTCAACCCTTAAATGCCATTAAAGGATGTCAGTTATCCACCTGCGGAGATGCCTCATGGAACCAATGTGTCTGATCGGGGAGGTAGTTTTTTGTCAGAGAGAGGACGCCTGATAGTCGGTTGCTATCAATGGAAGACGAACGTGGGGAACAACTACATGGCGGTTGTATATTAGAGACTCAGGGCTAAGATGTTGTGCTGTTTTAGGTGGATAAGGCACAGATTCTATCGACTGCACGAAAGGAATTTTCTGGAAGCAGGCCCAGGTACTAGTTCATAGATTCTCCGAGTAGTCATCTGGTTGGGTAAGCCTTACAGTGGATCTCCGACCAGGTTACTCGGTAAATAGCCTCTGAAGGCTTACGGTCATGGGGGTCTTTTAGCCTTAATTAAATATTAAAGCCATATTTAAGGATTTATTCAACCCTCATCAGCTAGCTCTCGAAATTTAAGTGAATTTATAACTTGAACTCTTTTCGATCAGTATTCAAGTTGAAGGATACTTTTTAATGGCAAGAGTAAATAAGCAGTTTTCATTCACTTAATGTTGAGAAACTAGTTGAGAAACTGAAAGGTTTTGTGTCTGTTGGGCTCCAAATCTGGCAATTGGAGAAAAATCATATAAAAGTTTTGTGTGGTACCTGTTAGCCTTCACACCTTTAAAGAAACCTTTTATCTTCTTCTCCACCCTAGCACTCTTCCACTATAGCCTTGAATCTTTCTGATCCTCTTTCCGATTTTCCACCACTATTGCCAAAATGTTGGATTTGATTACCGATTGACCTATGCTTGAGTTGGATCGAAGAAGCTAAAGGCCATGGAGGTGGAGGGGTTGCTCCCTGACAAGGTTTTGATCCCGTGGAGGTCAGCAAGTGGAGAGAATTTTCTAAGCGGAAATGACGGCGAACTCCGATCTTCTAGGCATATGTTGAGTGCGGATTTAGATTGCCGGCGCATCCATTCCTATCAGAAGTCCTAGAGTTCTATGGGATCGAATTGGTTAATCTGTCCCCCAATTTCACCACCAACTTGAGCATTTTGTCTATCTCTATGAAGCATATTAGGAGATTCCATCAAATTCAGAGCTCCTCAAATACTTCTACAAGATGACAAGGAAATCTGGGAAATCAGCAGCGTCACCCCGGGGGTTGCACTCTATGGCTCCATGATGGGACATGTAAAACCACAACTTCTTCTATGATGACCAATCGATTTTTCTTTTTTAGTTGGTTATGTTTTTCTAACCTAAAGGTTTTTCTTCTTCCTTGATTTCATAGCCCTATCTCCTATTGAAGTGAGAGAAATAATTACGATGATCTACGTAGGGGAGCATGAGAAAAAGGAAGAGCACGCGTGATCCTGGCAACCACCTGTCCTGAAGACAAGAAGAAAAGACTTAAGGTAACATAATAATTATTTTCATCAATTTTATATTTTTCGATCGGTGTTTTGCAATACTCTTATAATGTGTAGATGGTTGGATCGGAGAGTGGCGAGGTGACTAAGAGCTCGGAGGAAGCTCCTCCGAGTCCTAAGAGGTGTCGAAGCATGAAGAAGTCATATGGAGCATCAGGATCACATCATGCTCTATCAACCACCACTTCGACTGTTCTTCCGAGTGTGCCCTCAACTACTCCCCCGACCACACAAACTTCCAAGACAAAAATCCCCATGGAGGTAGGCTTCCACTATGACTTTGAGAGTTTTTCTTACAAGCCTACACCTTCTCTTATAGGAAGAACAGAGAAATTACACCAACGGGAGTAATTTCTTGGATGAAGGACTTTGTTACTAAGTTTACTTTTGTCAATGACAAGGCAGACGAGAAGGAAGAGTCGCTGATTGGAACCACCACAACCATAGAGCCAAGGTGATACTAAATTCCCTGGTCGTGGGCTCTGGGACAGTCGTGTCCAATCGGATTGAAGCCCCAGTGGCCATCCCTCAAGATCCAAATGCACTAGATGAGACGACTTCCCTAGTGGTCGATGGAGCTCCTCCATCTTCTGAGCAGGTGGTCGGAGAAGTTGTTTCTGATCACCCTATGGAGGATCTGATTAAGGATAAGTGTATCCAGTCAAAGGATTCAAAGGGTCTGACCAGCCCTACCAATACGGTACTGGTGAAGTCGACTAACAAGAAAAAGAGGAAGGCAAGCGCTCTAGACTATGCTCCAGGACGCTTTAACTTCAAAACAAAAGGACCAGGTATGTACTAGTTGTAAAAATTCATATAAATGCATAGCTTTGGATTTTTTGGTTGTTTTGAAGTCCTTATTTCTTCTTGTTTTTCCTTCTTTGTAGCGCTTCAAACTACCCCGATCAATTTTGATCCGAATACTCCACGTGAAGAGACTACTAAAGAAGTAGTAGTATAGGATCAAGGATAACCGACTAGAGGGGGGAGAATAGAAGGTTTTTAATTTTTTTGGGCTAAATCACAATTTTAGCAAGCATAAACTTAATTAAAATTGTTTTGCATAATCAAGGCCTAAATTATCTATGTTTCACTAAGATACCACAAAGCTAGGTCAATACTAGATGCAATTCTAGCTACACAATTCAATAAGATTAATTTGCTAGAAATGTAAATGGAGAAAGCAAAGCCAAAGAGATAAACAACAATGGAGACAAGTGATGTTTTTCATGTGGTCTCAAAGACTTACCGATTTCCCCTAATTCACGTTAAGGTAAACCCGAAAGGATTGGATTGGCTCTATGAATTAAGCGTAACCACCTCAAGTCCACTAAGGTTTCTCTGCCTCTACTCCAGAGATGGCGAGCACCACACCACTCACAAACATACTGGGTCTCATCACAAGCTTCTTTGAAGAGATCACTGTGCAACCTCCTCCAAGCTGTCTAGGTGCCGGCAATCACCAAGAGTAACAAGTGACAATACTTGCTTGAAGGTTTTTCAAGTGCCACAAAGATCAACCAATGATGCAATGCACTTGAATGCCCTCAACAAGCTCAAAATGCGAAAATAGAGTAAATGAGTTGAAGAGAATGTAGCAAAGATTCAAGGGTATTCAATGAGGTCTAAGAAGAGTCCTTTGTTGCTAGTAGAGAGGTATTTATAGCCTCCATCCATCAGGATGACTGTTGGGGTTGAAATCCGCAAAAATAAGGAAATACGGTACTACCGGTATGTAGCGGTCGGTACTACCACACCTACTATTCAATGGCTAATTAAGGTTCATTAAATGCATATAAATTAGTTGTTACGTTAAATATCGATAGTACCACACTTAGAAGGGCTGGTAGTACTGATCATGCGGTAGCATTGCACCTCAGCTACGGAAGTACCGATTTGTAGAGTAGAGAAAAGCTCCAAAACACGCCTCTTTGGCAATTCGGTAGTACCGCTCTCACTATGCTATCATACTGCTTTGCGGTACTATCGTTGTACACAAGCGGTAGTACCAAACCAAGGTATAACTGATAAAACTCCTCTCTAAAAATAAGCTACCAGCATATAATGGTTGGTAGTACCGATGCAGCGGTACTACCGTCAATATGCCTGCGGTCATACTAGTTTTTCAAATGAAATTCAGAGAGGGTTCCAAATGAAGTTCCAAATGTATGGATGAATCGTAATTGATTAAAGTGGTACAAGATAAACTTCAAGCTACTGCCCATGACCCCTTATTATAGCACAACATCTATTCTACAAATCTGGTTTTTTCAACCAACCACTAAGACCAGTAAAAACTATAAAAGAGGTCTTTAGACTACAATATATCTTTGCATTAAGCTATGATCCATATCAATCTTTGATCACCTTTGCATGCCTTTTCTATGATGTCATCAAAATTTGGGACTAATTCTTTCAATCATCTTGCTTCAATCTCCTCCTTTTTTTAGTAATTGATGACAACCTAGATAATATGAACGAATTGAAAGTTTTGAATATACATCTAGTTCAAGAACAAGTTGCATATTCTAGTTTTTGACTTTTGATTAGCAAATAATCTTGGGATGAGATCGAAGGGAATAAAGAATTAGTTACTCTCAAAGTCAACAACAAATAAACAAAACTCTCCCTAAATATGTGCATATAGATTCATGACGTGATATTCATGCACATTTATGGATTTTTAGGAAATTCTAGCGAAGTTTCCTTTATTTATTGAATTTGTGGAAGCATGTTAATATGATAAAGAACAATCAAGATTTTTAATATGAAAACTAATGAGAAACATTCTTATATGACATTGCAAGCATAATCAAAATGACATAAACTTCTAAGATAGCAATGTATCATGACATAGTAATTATTACAAGAGGTTCATCCATGAAGTTCATACAAGCAAAGCAAAAGATCCAAATATAACTAAATAAGATAGATAGCATAGATAGCTAGATGACATCTTGACTTGATCTTCTTGATCTCTCCCTTAGTGGCAATGATGATATGAAGTGGCGAAGAAGGCTGCGCTGGCTATGAGGTCATCGAGGAGGAAGGACGCTCAAGTGCTCTCACGCGCTGAGTCAAAGCCACTAGTGGATAGTTAGTCTTAAACTGAGCATTTCGAATCTCCATGAGTGTAGAATTAATTTGAGTTAGAGCTGGGAGAATGGGACCCGATGCTTGAGTTTGCTCTTGAGCTTGCTGAGGAAGGTGCTATTGCTCTTGAACATGCTCTTCTTCAACTTGACCATGAGGATGGGCTACGTTTGGCATTGTAGGCCCTTCCCGAGGCTTGTAGGGCTTGTGCACCATCGGCCTTGCCCCACGGAAGTGAGTCTTCCTCATGATGAGGGCCATGATATAGGGAGTGTAGTAGATATGCTTCACCCTATCATTCCTCGATGATGCAATCTCTCTAATGATTAAATCCACTACATCAAATTTCCTATCTTGCATGATGTAGTCGATATGTTCCATGCTTGTCTACGAATTGCATTAAAATTGCCGCTCTTCGGAAAGAATGTGTGGTTGATGATTCGGTTGATCAATCTTGTGAGAGGAAGGAGTCCTGCTAGCTTCCCAGCTGTGTACCTCACATGTGCATCATAGAACTCACCATACCGAGGTTTGGAGTGCACCACAGGAGTGGACCTTTCATATTGGCTTGAGTAGGTCCTAAGTGCTTGCTCAAAGTCTACTTTCAGAGCTTCAACCCGTTCATTTTTGGTCATCCATACTGTTGTGGCTACAGACCAAACAGAGAGAGTGATGTGACCACGCCACCAACACATACGACCATAGCGGCCAATATCAAGATTGAACTAAAGGTGAATTTGTTTCTTCAACTTCAACACATTTTAAATGAGAATATGATGCTACCTAATGATAAAAATATATATATTTGTAGCACCACATCACTTTGGAACCAGTTGAAGCAAGGGTTCAAGTTGGACAGGTTTTGGAATCCAATTCGGCCTCCAGATCAATTCGGATTCAGCCTAACAAGCCAATTTCAAATGACCATAACTTTTGATCCAGAAGGCTTCTCAGGGCCCGTGAGTACTCGTTGGAAAGCTCTTGGAGTCTACTTTCAGATGGATCTAGTCTCATCTCCAAACTCCATCCGAGCAGATCAGAAACTGCGAAACAAGTCACATCACTTTTCCAGTCCGAGTCAAAGTGGGCCGAGGGCCTTGTAACTTGGGCTATTTGGGCCAGTACTGTTCATATGAACAGTACCATGGCCATGTGAACAGTAACCGCGAATAGTACCATATCCCTTGTCATTAGATAAGTGCGGCTTTCCCCTCCCCTATTTAAGGAGGCCGCACCCCTTTAGTTTTCCTTGGGTTTTTCTTAAGAGATTATTCTGTTTAGCAGTTTCACCGCATGTTCGGTTGAGGAACCCCAACTTGTGAACTTAAACATTATTCGTAATTTCAGATTGCATCTTAAACTCTCTTGCTTGTGCTCTCGATTCGCTTGCAGGAGATAGCCTTCTTGGCGAGGTCAACCGTGTTCGGCACGGTTGATAACCAACGGAGCAGTGGTGTAGTGATTGCGAGGGGTTCGATCTGTTTTGGTCGGAGCCTTTGGATCATCAACGTCGAGATCTCCATAATCGACTTATCTGTACCTCTCGGAAGATCGGGCCATCGTCACATCAGAGAGAGTATGGTAGTGGGGAGTTAGGTGAGTAGAAAATGGCTTAGGGTCCTTCCCCATAGCCTATGTCCTATATATATACATCCACATGGGGAGTGCTTTTACATTTATACCCTTACACATGAGTACTTCCCTCAGAGGTACCTATGTCACTATACATGTCCCATTCTGGGCCTTACACTCTCTTAACAGGCCTGATGGGCTTAGGTGGGGGCCACCCTTACAACAGGAGCCTCTCATGGTGAAGGGCTTCACGAGCCGAAGCCATGTTGCCGAGCCATTTGGCCCCCTCCGTCCCTGCAGCCTGTGAGCGTTTTCAACGTTCGAAGTGTAGTGTTCGCCTTATTGCAAAGGTATGGCGCCGGGCGGCTTGGCGAAGGCTTCGTCACCCACAGAGTCCTGCCGTGGCGGGGTCGGGGTTGTTGTCCGGAGCGAAGATCGAAGTCGAGGTTGGCCTCGCCACCGAGGGGGCGGATTGGAGGCCGAAGTTGCCTCCGATTTGGCGGGGTCGGTGATTGCTTGGGCCGGACTGGGGGTGTTGGCGGAGTCAAATGCGTTGCACGCGCGCCTCCGGCGTCGAGCGCCCTTGACGATAAGCGACTGCCAGCCTGCCCAGCGGGGCTTGGTTGACGCGGCGCGAGACTCGAGGGGGCGCGGCGATACTATGTTGCGACGTTCCTTCTCCCGGCCGTCCATGTGGCGGAACATGCTTGGCGCGGCGCGGGTCTTGGAGCATCGCGGTGGTACGATGCTGCGACGCTCCCCCGCCGGTTGGACTCTTGCCGGTTGGACTTTCGCCGGTTGGACTTCCGCCGGCTGGACTTCTGCCGGTTGGCTTCCCCACTGATAGGGTATATATAGTGTGCTGGTGTAACATTGTACCTGCATTGTGTGCTCGGATAGGTGCTGCTCTCCTAAAATGGGCCTCTTCAGTGCATCCACATTCCATGGTGGCAATACGCGGCTCGGGGAATGTTGATCTACTGATGGAGGCCTATTTTTCTCGGGAGCTTGGTTGGCGTCTGTTAACGGCAACTGCTCGCAGCTGCTGTGCTCGCGCCGTATTTCTGCATATAACAGCAAGGTTTGCCCTGTTCTCTTAGACATGCTCACCTTCAGCCGGGGCTTCTGATCAAACCCGTCTTTCAAAAGAATATTGATGCACTGAAGGTGGCCTGTTTATGAGAACAAGCCAAAACTTGGCATGACATAACCTGCGCCGGTGCGATGTGTGGGGAATGTCGTCGGACATGCCGTCCCGCCGAGGCGGTGTCTACAAGGCGGGCAACGGGGTGGTGCTTCGAAGCCGCTGGTCTCCTGCCTTGGAGGATAGTAGCCGCGGAGAGCAGGCGTTTGCGGGGTGGTCCGGGGGTGCTACGTGCGTGGGGGTAAGCGCGCGGGCGCTCCGTCCCCTAATCTTCGAAGTGGTGGTGGCGGAGCTGGCGCCTTAGTCGAAGTAGCGGCTTCGACGTGGCGGCAACGGAGCTGGCGCCTAGTCTAAGTAGACGCGTGAGCGCTCCGTCCCCTACGCTTCGAAGTGGTGGCAACGGAGCTAGCGCCTTAGTCGAAGTAGACGCGCGAGCGCTCCGTCCCCTATGCTTCGAAGTGGTGGCAGCGCAGGTGGCGCCTAGTCGAAGTAGACGCGCGAGCGCTCCGTCCCCTACACTTCGAAGTGGTGGCAGCGGAGCTGGCGCCTAGTCGAAGTAGATACGCGAGCGCTCCATCCCCTACGCTTCGAAGTGGTGGCAGCGGAGCTGGCGCCTAGTCGAAGTAGACGCGCGAGCGCTCCGTCCCCTACGCTTGGAAGTGGTGGCAGCGGAGCTGGCGCCTAGTCGAAGTAGACACGCGAGCGGTCCGTCCCCTACGCTTCGAAGTGGTGGCAGCGGAGCTGGCGCCTAGTCGAAGTAGACGCGCGAGCGGTCCGTCCCCTACGCTTCGAAGTGGTGGCAGCGGAGCTGGCGCCTAGTCGAAGTAGACGCGGGAGCTGAAGGAACGCGCGTAGGCTACGATAGCAGAAAATAAAAAATTTCTACCGCGCACACCAGGACATCATGCTAAGAAGGGATCATAGATCGTTACCACTAGACGCGCAGCGCAGCGGAAGAAGAGTTGGAGAAGCCGATCCAACCACGCGCGTCGAGGTAGTAGTGGAAGTAGCCGATCGTCCCGAACAGATCGTCTCCTCCACGCGATCAAACACACCACGAGCAGATCCAATCTGTAGTTTGTTGATGCCGATCAACGCCGCAACGAGCAGCGCCTCCACCGGTATCCACACGTCCGGGGCTGGAACGCCGATCGCGAGTGTACCAGCACTCGCGAGCGGCAAGGGTTTGGCTCGGGAGGTGGCGGCTAGGGTTTTGCTCGGGAGGAACAGATGCGTGTGTACATCCCTCAGCCCCCCGCCTCCAAATATATAGACCTCCTCACTTGGGCCTCGTGGACCGAGGCCCAATAGGAGTCTATCCGGATCTCTATCCGAATTGAGCCCACATCCGAATCACATTCGAATTAGTGTTCCAACCCGTTAAGTGTGCGACCCTGTAGGTTCACGTATACTTGGTCGCGACCCGGAAACACCTTTCCGGTCACCCTGTTAATAGCGGCCGCTAGCAAGACATATTAACCCCAAAGTATACGTAAAGATCATATCGGCTGAACCTGTAATGTTCTCATGTACGAATCCCTTTGCCTCACGATATAGATTAAGCTCAAGGCGAGACCTGTGTCATCCTCTTAATAGCTCAATCACTCTCTCGATTCCGTGATGGATTATAAACTTGTGATTGACTCCTCAATCACATTGGCATGGCCATGCACTTTCATAATCCATTACATCGAGGGGCCCAGAGATATCTCTCCCATAAGGAGGGGCAAATTCTATCTTGATCATTCACATCCCACTAAATGTTTCATAGCAAACCCGAAGACTACTTTTATGACTACCCAGTTACGGAGTAGTGGTTAGTAGTCCCAAAATAGGCTACTACGCATGTTGGGAACCATGATGATCTCAAGTCTAACGATTCTACATAAACACTACTTGAGACCAACTAATGACACATGGAATCTCTGCAGTGTCTCATGGCGGGTCTATCCAACATATGTTCACTAACACATGTCCATATTATTGATTTGGTATCTCCATACCATGATCCATGAGACATGATCATCAATCAATACATATGCTGATCTTTGAATCATATTTGTTCCTCATATGATATATGATCAGGGATCATTTAGAAATAGCAACATTTTGGCATTAAGAGTCTCATGAATAAGTCACATACTCATTGATCAATAATGATAATGTCTATTTCAAGGAACAAAGCAATGTATCATAAACATAGTATGTGATATATTCAACATCTCCATGTTGCCTCTAGGGCATATCACCAACAGGAGCGCTCTATCCCCTACCCTTCGAAGTGGTGGCAGCGGAGGTGGCTCCTAGTCGAAGTAGACGCGCGAGCGCTCCGTCCCCTACGCTTCGAAGTGGTGGCAGCGGAGCTGGCGCCTAGTCGAAGTAGACGCGCGAGCGCTCCGTCCCCTATGCTTCGAAGGTAGGTTATGATGGCACTCCTTCGACAATTTTTGCACGCCCCGTGACAAATGTGTACTTCCTCTTTGCAGCGGCACTTATCCCGGAGGAGGAGCCGTTCCTTGAGCGCGGGGGTCCTGGTGCTGGCGACACAGATGTCGCGCGCCCGAGCCTGGCGGACTTCGTCCCTCCGTCGGATGCTCTGAGGGCATGGCGCTGGATTGCGGAGGACGCGGCCGCCAGCATCAGTCAACAGGCGTTGCAGACCTACGGGTCAGGGCGCCTTGGAGATGCATTGGAAGTGTCGGGAGTGAGGGTAAGCGTCTGTCTTTTAGACCACTTGCAGTCGTTTAGCGCTTGCTAACTCCTGCGCCGCGTAGACACTCGTGTTGGCCCAGGCCCTGCGAGGTGCTCACGTTCGCGAGGGAGTAGCACTACGGAGTTAGCTGCAAGCCGCCGAAGAGGAGCTGCGGGGAGCTATAGGAGGGCGCTCCGCCCAGGATGCTCGTATACGCCGCCTGGAGTTGGAGTGCGCGGAGGAGATGAAGACGCGCACCGAGGGGCTCGTTGCCGCAGCGCGAGCGTCGGCCGCGGAAGCGGTGCGGCAAGAAGCTGCTGCAGAGCGGGACGGCCTTCTGCAACAAATCGCTGCTCTAGAGGACAAAAACAGCGAGCTTGCTGCCTCTCTCACGGAGCGACATCGAGCCTTGGGCGACGCTTTGGTAACTGCCTGGGACGCCATGCTGGCCCTGGAAGACACCCTTAAGGGGCTTGTCGCCGAAGTGCTGGCGCGCTCCTTTGGGCCCGAGGACCTGTCGCGGTCACTCCGGTGGATTGAAGATGCGGCCGGCGTTGCACGCGGCGCCGCGGCGATCTTCGGCAATCACTGCGCCTACGTGGTGTCGTGTCTGACATGCGCGCTCCTGCGACACCGCGGTTGTGAATATGTTGCGGGGCTAGTCGATCCTCGGCTGGAGATACCCGCCGGGCGGGGTAATGTCTAGCGCCGTGCGCGCCGTACGCCGCGCCGTGAAGTTCTTCCATGAGCGGATATGGGAATACTGCGGCCTCGCCGCAGCCATAGTCGAGCTGCGGAACAACTTGCATGGCGAGGGAAACCTTGGTCGATTTCTGGACGAGGTCCCCTGGCGTGATGAGGATGGCGCTGTTGGAAATATGCCCTAGAGGCAATCATAGAGATGATGATATTTCGTTGTATCCATGATTTAATAAATGTTCCTTGAATATTGCCTTTGTGTTGATTAACAAGTATGTGACTTGTTTGTGAAACTTTTTACTTATATGGTTATTCTAAAGTTGTCCCTAGTCGGAGTTCATGTGAGGACACACGTGAATAATGGATTAGCACATGTATCGGTTGATGACCATGTTTCACAGGTCATAGACATGGAGATGTCAAACCAATAATGTGGACACATGTTTAGAACATGGGGTTGGACCGACCCAACATGAGACATAACAATTATACTTATGGTTCTCTCTCTACACAATGTGTACGCCTTGTCCTTAGACCTGAGATTGTCGCATGTACTTGAGATGTGAATCGACCTACTTAGGGGCTATCAAACGCTACTCCGTAACTGGGTAGTTATAAAGGTAGTTTTCGGGTTTGTCATGAAGCATGCTACGAGGCATGGTCAGTCGAGATGGGATTTTCCCCTCTCTACCTGAGAGAGATATCTCTGGGCCCCTCGAGTGATCGGATCCAGAAATGCATGGCCATGCTACTTAAGGTTAAGAGTTAACCTAGTAAGGGATTCCGGATCACAGGATCGAGAAAGAGTGGTCAGCTTGGAGCTCGACCAAATATCGTGAGGCAAAGGGATTGGCATGTACATAAAGTTGTGATGGTTCGTTCGATATGATCTTTGTGTATGTTTAGGAGTTGGCACGTCTTGCTAGAGGCCGCTGCCAACTATTGACCGAGTAGGTAAACTCGTGTCATGTCTAAACATACGTGAACCCATAGGGTCACACACTTAAGGGCTGAAGCCTAATTCGGATTGGATCCGGGTTAGACTGGGTATTGAGTCCTAATGGGCCTCCATTCGCTGAAGCCCATTATAAGGACGTCTATAAAAGGAGGGCAAGGGCGCACAGGGTTGGGTGAGAATTTCGTGACCTCCTCAAACCCTGGCCGCCACCCCTCCCACGCCCTGGGCGCTCGCGCGGATCTAGTAATCCGGCGTGCGTCGCTTCCTCCCGTACGTGTGGATACCTTTTGGCGGCGCTGCATCTGTAGCACTTGGACGAACCGCAAGAGAGGAGTTGTACGTTGGACGCCGCGACGAGGACGAGAAAGTAGTACGACTACTCTGCCCCGACGTGCTGCATCGACGTAGTACGACTACTCTGCCCCAACGTGCTGCATCAATTCCGCACCTGTGCGTCTAGTGGTAATTCCGTGATCTATAACTGCAGTGATCTTGGTTTACGGGTAGAATTTTTATTAATTTGCGCTAGCGTAGCATACCCGTAGTCCAACAGTGGTATGAGAGCCATTGCTGTCATGTTATAGGTTCGGGTGATTTGCATATGGCGATATGTAAGTCGTTATGATCGATGTGATCGATTGTATAGTTCTGGTAATGGATAGATCTGGTTTCCATGATCATGCTGCTAAGGTCGTGCCACAACATACCCCTACCGGTCGGTATCACCATCGGGGTAGACAGTGACACGTAAAACCGATTGCGGAATGCGAAGATCAATATGATTGGTTGAATCGGAACCTAGATTAATAATCGATATTCCGTGATTGTGCTGCTAAGGTCGTGCCACAACATACCCCTACCGGTCGGTATCACCATCGGGGTAGACAGTGACACGTAAAACCGGTTGCGGCACGCGAAGATCAATGCAAATTGGTCGAATCGGAACAATAGTCGATTTGGGGTAAATACCGCGAGGGGCGCTGCCCCTTCGAACCCCGCGGGGGGAAACCCCCTCGACCCCCTTATTCGGTAGATTGCGAATCTTTGCATAACTTGTTTTTGCAGGATGTATGTGACCAGTATGGCCTAATGTGTATGTGATGCATGTTTGTAATATTTTCATGACCTGCGTGTCGTGGGTCAGCAACACGGCTGGAGCCATTGTGTTGTCAAAGTATTGTATTAACGGCCTGCGTGCCGACTTGTGATGATGCCTTGTATCCATGTATTTTATTACTAGCTGTTATGAGTAATAGCTTATATTAGTACTTGGAGGACACATCACTTGGAGGGATGGCACACATTGACCATGGAGATGGAGATCATCATGGTGGACAGATTCTATGGCGATGGAGATCACCATGAGAAAATGGGCCATACTGAGTCACAACTGTGTGAATGCTATTCCTATTGTTTTACTCCTATGCATGTTTGAATGGTAGAAGTATAACGATCCCTCACAAAATGTTAAGTTAAACATATGCCCTCCCAACTAAACTCTGCACCATCCCATGTCTTGTAAATTGATGGTGGGTCTATAAAATTAGGGCACCATCGACTTTCCTTGACTAGATGGGTTTGTATCGGATACATACCTGCATAAGGGTTGGTGAACTTAACAAGGTTATCATAAAGGTTATGGACCTTGGGGCATAAAGGTTGGGCGCCGAGGCATAGAGATGTCACCCAACAACAAGAGTCATATAGAGATATGATTAGTAAGGTGTTACTTACCGAATTACCTTGTCTCCTAGCGGTGATGCAAAAGCTCACTAGTAGACTAGTTAATTGCGGATCTTGAATCGCTAAGAATCAATAGAGGGATATTGATTTTAGTGGGAGTACATTCTATTAAATTTGTTTAATACGGTTTACTCTATCATGGTTTTATTTGTCTTAGTATTTTGCATTTTCTGTTGTAGATCAATGGCATCTAACAACCGCGCACACCCTTTTGCTTTGCGATCGATTCTTGAGAAAGAAAAATTAAATGGAACAAACTATTCGGACTGGGTCCGTAACCTGAGAATTGTTCTCAGGGTAGATAAAAAGGAAAACGTTCTGGACACCCCAATCCCAGAAGAGCCTGCTGACAATGCGGCTGCTGCTGTTAAAAATGCCTACAAGAAAGCATGTGATGACTCTCATGAGATTAGCTGTCTTATGCTTGCATGCATGGAACCTAACCTTCAAAAGCAGTTTGAGGATCAGGAAGCGTATGATATGATCATGGCGCTTAAGGACATGTTCCAGACACAGGCCAGGACTGAAAGGTTCAATGTCTCTAAGGCTTTTCTGGAATGCAAGTTAACAGAAGGTGCACCCGTAGGCCCACATGTGATCAAAATGGTTGGTTATAGTCAGACTTTGGATAAACTTGGTTTTCCAATTAGCCAAGAGTTGGCAACTGATTTCATTTTGGCGTCTCTACCACCTAGCTATGGACATTTCATTTCGAACTACCATATGCATGGGGTGGAAAAGGGCCTTAATGAGCTTTGTGGGATGCTCAAAATAGCAGAGAGTGACATTAAGAAGTGTGCAGGGCCTAGCCATGTGATGGCTGTGCAGAACAAGTCTAGCTTCAAGAAAAAGGGTAAGCAGTCATGGGCAAAGAATAAGGGCAAGGTTAAAGATATGATCTCAAAACCAACGCCTAAGCCTAATGCTGGACCTGGAGCTGAGACAGTATGCTTCTATTGTAAAGAGATTGGCCACTGGAAGAGAAACTGCAAGAAGTACATGGATTCCGAGGAATGCAAGAAGAAGGCTGGAAGTAAGACTTCCACCCATGGTACACTTGTCATAAATGTTTTAGACATTTTTCTCGCTGATTCTCCTATTAACTCTTGGGTATTTGATACCGGATCAGTTTCTCACATTTGCAACTCGATGCAGGGGCTAATAAGAAGTAGAGGAGTCGCAAGAGGTGAAGTTGATTTTCGCGTCGGAAATAAAGCAAGGGTTGCTGCGTTGACCGTCGGCACCATGCAACTTCAGCTTCCTTCAAGATTTATTATGGAATTGAATAATTGTTATTATGTTCCTAGTATGAGTTGAAACATTTTATCCCCCTCATGTTTGATGAGAGATGGTTATTCATTTGCAAGTAAAGACAATGGTTGTTTGATCTCTAAAAATGAAATGTTTGTGGCTTTTGCGCCCATTGTGAATGGGTTATTTATTTTAAATCTTGATGATGCGCCCATCTTTAACATAAATGCTAAAAGACTTCGACCTAATGATTTGAATCCCACCTATGTTTGGCATTGTCGTTTGGGTCACATAAGTGAAAAACGCATGAAGAAGCTCCATGATGATGGTCTTCTAACTTCATTTGATTTTGAATCATACGAGACATGTGAAGCTTGTTTGCTTGGTAAGATGACCACGAGACATGTGAAGCTTGTTTGCTTGGTAAGATGACCAAGTCACCTTTCAAAGGTTCTTTTGAGAGGGCATCAGACTTGTTGGAAATCATACATACTGATGTATGTGGACCAATGAGCACGACTGCTAGAGGTGGATTTCATTACTTCATAACTTTCACTGATGATTTTAGTAGATATGGCTATGTCTACTTAATGAAGCATAAGTCTGAAACTTTTGAAAAGTTCAAAGAGTTCCAGAATGAGGTTGAAAATCAACGTGCCAAGAAAATTAAGGCTCTGCGATCTGATCGTGGTGGCGAGTATTTGAGTCATGAATTTAGCAATCATCTGAAGAGTTGCGGAATTGTTCCACAGCTAACACCGCCTGGAACGCCTCAAAGAAACGGGGTATCCGAGCGGCGTAATCGGACCTTGTTGGACATGGTTCGATCGATGATGAGCCAGTCAGATCTACCATTATCATTTTGGGGTTACGCTCTAGAAACGGCAGCTTTCACACTTAATAGGGTACCGTCTAAATCCGTAGTTAAGACACCATATGAGATATGGACTGGGAAGAGTCACAGTTTGTCTTTTCTAAAGATTTGGGGATGTGAGGCGTTTGTCAAGCGACTACAGTCGGACAAGCTCACACCCAAGTCGGATAAATGCATTTTCGTGGGATATCCGAAGGAAACCTTTGGATATTACTTCTACAACCGACTAGAGGGCAAAGTGTTTGTCGCTCGAAGTGGTGTTTTCCTAGAGAAAGAGTTTCTCAACAGGGAGACAAGTGGAAGAACGGTGCAGCTTGAAGAGGTTCAAGATGAACCAATCGGGGAAGACTCGACGAATGATGCCCACGTGGCAGAACAAGTTGAGGAACCCATGGCAAAGGAAGCACCACCACCACGAAGGTCGGAAAGGCTCCGCAATGCACGAGATATGTTATTGTTAGACAATGATGAGCCTACGACCTATGCGGAAGCAATGATGGACCCAGACTCTGAGAAATGGCAAAGTGCCATGAGATCCGAGATAGCATCCATGGGAGACAATCAAGTTTGGAACTTGGTTGACCCGCCTGATGGTGTTAAAACCATAGAGTGCAAATGGATCTATAAAAAGAAGATTGATATGGATGGAAATGTTCATATCCATAAAGCTCGACTTGTCGCAAAAGGTTTTCGGCAAGTTCAAGGAGTTGACTACGATGAGACCTTCTCGCCTGTAGCGATGCTTAAATCTATACGGATCATTCTAGCTATTGCTGCATATTTCGACTATGAGATATGGCAGATGGATGTCAAAACGGCTTTCCTTAATGGAAATTTAACCGAGGACGTGTATATGATACAGCCCGAGGGTTTTGTCGATCCAATCAATGCTAGAAAAGTATGCAAACTTCAAAAATCCATTTATGGATTGAAGCAAGCATCTCGGAGTTGGAACATTCGTTTTGATGAAGTGGTCAAAGGGTTTGGCTTCATCAAAAACGAAGAAGAATCTTGCGTTTACAAGAAGGCAAGTGGGAGCTCGCTCGTATTTCTAATCTTATATGTAGATGACATATTACTGATTGGAAATGATATTCCTATGCTCGAGTCCGTTAAGACCTCACTGAAAAATAGTTTTTCAATGAAGGACTTAGGGGAAGCGGCATATATTTTGGGTATTAAGATCTATAGAGATAGATCAAAAAGGCTAATAGGATTAAGCCAGAGTACTTACATTGACAAAGTGTTGAAACGGTTCAACATGGAGGAGGCAAAGAAAGGGTTCTTGCCAATGTCTCATGGCATAAATCTTGGCAAGACTCAGTGTCCTTCGACAACTTATGAGCGAGATCGCATGAGTAAGATTCCATATGCTTCGGCCATTGGATCTATCATGTATGCTATGATATGTACTCGCCCAGATGTTTCCTATGCTCTAAGTGTTACGAGCAGATACCAGGCTGATCCCGGTGAGAGTCACTGGACAGCGGTTAAAAACATCCTCAAGTATTTGAAAAGAACTAAGGATGTGTTCCTAGTCTACGGAGGTGAGGAAGAGCTCGTTGTAAATGGTTACACCGATGCAAGCTTCCAAATCGACAAAGACGATTACAAGTCGCAATCGGGTTTTGTGTTCATTTTGAACGGTGGTGCGGTCAGTTGGAAGAGTTCCAAGCAGGAGACTGTTGCTGACTCTACAACGGAGGCCGAGTACATTGCAGCTTCTGAAGCAGCAAAGGAAGGTGTTTGGATAAGGAAGTTCATATCTGAACTAGGTGTGGTTCCTAGTGCGTGCGGTCCTCTGGATCTTTACTGTGATAACAGTGGGGCCATTGCGCAAGCCAAGGAGCCAAGGAATCACCAAAAGAACAAACACATACTGCGGCGGTTTCATCTCATTCGAGAGATCCTCAATCGAGGAGATTTAAAGATATGCAAAATACACACGGATTTGAATATTTCAGATCCTTTGACGAAACCTCTCCCACAGCCTAAGCATGAGGCGCACACAAGAGCTATGGGTATTAGATATCTTCTAGATTGACTCTAGTGCAAGTGGGAGACTGTTGGAAATATGCCCTAGAGGCAATCATAGAGATGATGATATTTCGTTGTATCCATGATTTAATAAATGTTCCTTGAATATTGCCTTTGTGTTGATTAACAAGTATGTGACTTGTTTGTGAAACTCTTTACTTATATGGTTATTCTAAAGTTGTCCCTAGTCGGAGTTCATGTGAGGACACACGTGAATAATGGATTAGCACATGTATCGGTTGATGACCATGTTTCACAGGTCATAGACATGGAGATGTCAAACCAATAATGTGGACACATGTTTAGAACATGGGGTTGGACCGACCCAACATGAGACATAACAATTATACTTATGGTTCTCTCTCTACACAATGTGTACGCCTTGTCCTTAGACCTGAGATTGTCGCATGTACTTGAGATGTGAATCGACCTACTTAGGGGCTATCAAACGCTACTCCGTAACTGGGTAGTTATAAAGGTAGTTTTCGGGTTTGTCATGAAGCATGCTACGAGGCATGGTCAGTCGAGATGGGATTTTCCCCTCTCTACCTGAGAGAGATATCTCTGGGGCCCTCGAGTGATCGGATCCAGAAATGCATGGCCATGCTACTTAAGGTTAAGAGTTAACCTAGTAAGGGATTCCGGATCACAGGATCGAGAAAGAGTGGTCAGCTTGGAGCTCGACCAAATATCGTGAGGCAAAGGGATTGGCATGTACATAAAGTTGTGATGGTTCGTTCGATATGATCTTTGTGTATGTTTAGGAGTTGGCACGTCTTGCTAGAGGCCGCTGCCAACTATTGACCGAGTAGGTAAACTCGTGTCATGTCTAAACATACGTGAACCCATAGGGTCACACACTTAAGGGCTGAAGCCTAATTCGGATTGGATCCGGGTTAGACTGGGTATTGAGTCCTAATGGGCCTCCATTCGCTGAAGCCCATTATAAGGACGTCTATAAAAGGAGGGCAAGGGCGCACAGGGTTGGGTGAGAATTTCGTGACCTCCTCAAACCCTGGCCGCCACCCCTCCCACGCCCTGGGCGCTCGCGCGGATCTAGTAATCCGGCGTGCGTCGCTTCCTCCCGTACGTGTGGATACCTTTTGGCGGCGCTGCATCTGTAGCGTTTGGACGAACCGCAAGAGAGGAGTTGTACGTTGGACACCGCGACGAGGACGAGAAAGTAGTACGACTACTCTGCCCCGACGTGCTGCATCGATGTAGTACGACTACTCTGCCCCGACGTGCTGCATCAATTCCGCACCTGCGCGTCTAGTGGTAATTCCGTGATCTATAACTGCAGTGATCTTGATTTATGGGTAGAATTTTTATTAATTTGCGCTAGCGTAGCCTACCCGTAGTCCAGCAGGCGCTACGGCCCCGGAGGACACCGCGAACCCACAGGTGTGACGGGAGGTTGTCGCGTGTTGGTGTGCGTTGTAACCGAAGCCCGGGTTGTCTTTTTTTTCTTGGTAAAGTACGGAGTTGTTTCCCCGCTGTTCTGATTCCTGCCCCCTTGTCCCGAGCAGCTACACGGCCGGGGCCAGTTGCTAATCTCCGACCTTGTGACCCGACGGCGTCTTCGGTGCTGGCAAAGGGCCGAGGAAGCGTTGGATTTCTGGGCGGGTCGGGTGTTTTCGAGTGGAGCCTCGGCACGGACGCATGTTAAGGATGAGCCTACCGAGTAGCGAATGCAAAGAACAGTCTTGATTAGATCCTGCGAAGTGCATCTCCGCCCCTCTGGCTACGCTGTCCCATGGTAAACTCAGAGGGGTACTACGCTCGCCCGTATACGACGATTTGCGCCTTGCGAGGGCAGTGTGATCGAGGTAGATGCGTAGTTGTAATAACCGCACACACGCTCAGTCTGATATCCCTTCGAAGCGGTGGCAGCGGAGCTGGCGCCTAGTCGAAGTAGACGCGCAAGCGCTCCGTCCCCTACCCTTCGGAGTGGTGGCAGCGGAGTTGGCACCTAGTCAAAGTAGATGCGCGAGCGCTCCGTCCCCTACCCTTCGAAGTGGTGGCAGCGGAGCTGGCGCCTATCCGAAGTAGGCGCGCTAGCGCTCCGTCCCCTACCCTTCGAAGTGGTGGCAGCGGAGTTGGCGCCTATCCGAAGTAGACGCGCAAGCGCTCCGTCCCCTACCCTTTGAAGTGGTGGCAGCGGGGCTGGCGCCTAGCCGAAGTAGACGCGCAAGCGCTCCGTCCCCTACCCTTCGGAGTGGTGGCAGCGGAGCTGGCGCCTAGTCGAAGTAGACGCGCGAGCGCTCCGTCCCCTACCCTTCGAAGTGGTGGCAGCGGAGCTGGCGCCTATCCGAAGTAGACGCGCAAGCGCTCCGTCCTTTACCCTTCGAAGTGGTGGCAGCGGGGCTGGCCCTATCCGAAGTAGACGCGCAAGCGCTCCGTCCCCTACCCTTCGGAGTGCTGGCAGCGGAGCTGGCGCCTAGTCGAAGTAGACGCACGAGCGCTCCGTCCCCTACCCTTCGAAGTGGTGGCAGCGGAGCTGGCGCCTATCCGAAGTAGACGCGCAAGCGCTCCGTCCTTTACCCTTCGAAGTAGTGGCAGTGGGGCTGGTGCCTATCCGAAGTAGACACGCTAGCGCTCCGTCCCCTACCCTTCGAAGTGGTGGCAGCGGAGCTGGCGCCTAGTCGAAGTAGAGCGCGAGCGCTCCGTCCCCTGCCCTTCGAAGTGGTGGCAACGGAGCTGGCGCCTTGGTCGAGGTAGACGCGCGAGCGCTCTTTCCCAAGATTATGCAAGAGCAGCCTCTGGTTTTCTCGCTCACGGGTGCGCTCGCGCGGGAGCTAGCCTCTGACACGTCGCTTTGGTACTTAGCGGGCTGCACGTGGGAGTGGGCCCCCGTGGTGCACTTTGCACTCCCTAGAATTAACCGGTGTAAGCTCTGTGTCCTCTAAGTACGTGGGGCCAACATCCACGTCTTGTTTATACTCCGAAGAGTACGCCCTGGGACAACGCCCATGCGTGCGCGGGGTTCGCGTCTTGTTTATACTCCGTAGAGTGCGCGGGGATAGCATCCGCGTCTTTTTTATGCTCCGGAGGGTGCGTGGGATCGACATCCACATCTTATTTATACTCCGAAGAGTACGCACTGGGGCAACGCCCATGCGTGCGCGGGGTTCGTGTCTGGTTTAGACTCCGTAAAGTGCGCAGGGATAGCATCCGCGTATTTTTTATACTCCGGAGAGTGCGTGGGATCGACATCCACATCTTATTTATACTCCGAAGAGTACGCACTGGGGCAACGCCCATGCGTGCGCGGTGTTCGCGTCTTGTTTATACTCCGTAGAGTGCGCAGGGATAGCATCCGCATCTTTTTTATACTCCGGAGAGTGCGTGGGATCGACATCCACGTCTTATTTATACTCCGAAGAGTACGCACTGGGGCAACGCCCATGCATGCGCGGTGTTCACGTCTTGTTTATACTCCGTAGAGTGCGCAGGGATAGCATCCGCGTCTTTTTTTATACTCCGGAGAGTGCGTGCGGAGGCGGACCTCGACGCTACGTCTTATTTAGAGTCCGTGGACTGCGCGTGGAGGCAAGCCTCCACGCGTTGCGGGCGGTGAGGTGCATGCGGAGGCGGACCTCGACGCTACGTCTTATTTATACTCCGTAGAGTGCGTGCGGAGGCGGACCTCGACGCTACGTCTTATTTAGAGTCCGTGGACTACGCGCGGAGGCAAGCCTCCACGCGTTGCGGGCGGTGAGGTGCGTGTGGAGGTGGACCTCGACGCTACGTCTTATTTATACTCCGTAGAGTGCGTGCGGAGGCGTCCCTCCGCTCGTCTTGGTTTATACTCATACATGTATCTTTGACAGAGAGTGCGCGTGCGAACGCGTGTCTTTATTTATACTCATACTCGTATCTTTGATGGAGAGTGATCGTGCGAACGCGTGTCTTTTTTTATACTCATACCCGTATCTTTGACGGAGAGTGCGCGCGTGAACGTGTGTCTTTTTTTATACTCATACCCGTATCTTTGACGGAGAGTGCGCACGCGAACACGTGTCTTTGTTTATACTCATACCCGTATCTTTGACAAAGAGTGCGCGCGCGAACGCGTGTGTTTGTTTATACTCATACCCGTATCTTTGACGGAGAGTGCATGCGCGAACACGTGTCTTTGTTGCGAAGAACAAGAATTTGTGCAAACGGTGAACTTTATTAAATTCCCATTTGCGCGGGTGAGCAATTACAAAAAAGGGGGATACCGACCACTAACCGCTATGAGGACGGGGCAACCTTATGCCCGAGGAACGCGAGACGCTCTCGGGGGGCGCCCGAGGGCTCCGCACTTGCACACCCGACTTAGGTGCCTTGGTGAGCCGCGTGGCATGGACCTCTGGTGCCAAGCTCTATGCGCCGAGCCATGTCCTGGTCGCCATGGATAATGATGATGGCCCGCAGTCTGGGAAGCTTCATGCACAGGAAGCCGTGATGCGGGACTGCCCCGAGAGTATTTAGGAGCGGTCGCCCTAATATGGCGTTGTAGGGGTATGCAATGTCGACCACGTCGAAGATGGCGTCTTCGCCCCTCACGTTGTCGTTTTGGCCGAAGGAGACTTGGAGGCATATCTGGCCCAAAGCGCGCAAAGGTTGCCCTCCAAATCCTTGCAGCGGGATGCCTGAAGGGCCCAATCGACTCCGAGGGATCCCCATTTGGTCGAAGGCCGTGGCGAACAGGATGTTCGCGGAGCTTCCTCCATCGACTAGGATGCACCTGACTTCGCATCCGGCTACAAGGTCCCGGATGACCAAAGGGTCTTGGTGGGGAAATTCCACGCCCTCGGCGTCAGCGGGCGTGAATGTGACTTTGTGTTGTGCCCATTCCGGCGGCGCCTGCGCCGGGTATGCCGCGACGTGGTGCAGCCTCCTCACGTAAGCCTTCCGTTGCCGCACCGAGGCGAACTCCAACGAGGAGCCTCCGAAAATGACGTTGATGATCCTGCGCTGGGCTCCTTCCGGGGCTTGTAACTGTAGGAGGCCCTCACGAGGTTGTTGCACATGTGCCTGAATTCACAGGAGGCCTTCCTGGGGCTGTATTCCTTGGTCCTGGGGGTGTTGGACGTGGGCCACGACGGGCGCGCGTGTTTCTGGGTTTTTGTCCCTGGCGACGCTCTGCCGTAGCGCTGTGATAGTGCCGCAAGCACGCGTGTCATGGTTGCCTCGGCCATGGATTTCGCACCACTGCCTGTGGTGCTGGTCGCCGTACTCTTCGCGGGTTCTGTCGTCGCGACCCCGGCCACATCCCCGTCCTCGGCCTCGGCGCCCTCTGCCTCCGCGACCTGCGGAGGCGTTGTCTTCGGAGCCGCCCTCGATGTCAAAGGCGTAACGAGGTTTCCTGGACTTGCGTTGGTCGCGCTTGGGCCTATTGCCTGGCGGATCATTGTGTTGGGGGTCCTTGCGTTCGGAGGCACCCTTCGGCTGCTCTTACTTGCGCTTACCTTTCGAAGAGCCCTGCTTCGGCGAGCCTTCGCTCTTTGCCGAGCCTTCCGCCTTGTTGGTGTCGGAGTCATCACCGTGTTGCCTCCGCGCATCCTCCTCTGCTCTGGCGTACTCTTCCATCTTGTCGAAGAGCTTCGCGACCGTCTTAATGGGCTTGCACGCGTTGTATTCGGCCATCGGTCTCGGTCGGAGGCCTTGTATTGCTGCGTTGATGACGGTTGTTTCGTTGATGTCCTTGACCTGGCAGCGCACTTTCGCGAAGCGCTTGAAGTAATCCCGGAGCCTTTCCTCGGGTTTTTGCTTGACTGCGAAGAGCTGGTCCGCATCGACACGCTCGACGTAGTTTCCCTGGAAGTTGTGGTAGAGTCGATCGCGGATCTGTTCCCACGCGTAGATGGACTGTGGTTCAATGGTGAAGAATCAGGACAGCGCCACCCCTTGTAACGCGAGAGGGAGTCCTTTTGCCTTCGTGGTGTCGTCTCCGCCAGCGGCTTCGATAGCGGTCTCATACACGCGCACGAACTCTCGCGGGTCAGAGTCGCCTTTGTAGGCCTCAATGACGCTCGGGAACTTGAAATCTTCTGGCCATGCCGCCTGCTGTAGGCCCGCGGAGAGCGGGGACTCCGGGTCTACGCGCCGCAATGGGACGCGACTAGACGTAGGGGCGTCGTGGCTATCCGCCCTCTCCGGAGCGGGTTCGGATGCCACCGCCGGGGGCGTGTTGGCTCCGAGCCTCTTGCATGTCCCGCACAGCTCCGCAGAGGTCTGTTAGCTCCCGCTGAAACGCGCTAAGGGCCGCCAGCAGGGCAGCCTCCACCGCGGGCATGGCTGGGGCCGTCGGTGCGCTTGGCGGTGCTACCGGCACGACGGTGACCACGGCCTGCGCGCCCAGGCTGCCCGCCGCATTGTCCTGGACGACCCTGGAGCCGGTGACGAGGTCTGCGTCGCCGCTGGGGCCATTCACCGCTTCTGCGCCGGGTGGAAAAACGGATGCGCCTGCGTTGCCATCGCCAGGGTTGGTCGTCGGGGCGGTGCTGGTGGGGTCTGGCGTTGTGTCGCTGGCAGGGTTGGTCATCGTGTTGGTGGCGGGGTTGGGCGTTGCGTCGGTGGCGGGGTTGGTCGTCGCGTCAATGGCGGGGTTCACGGTCGCACCTGCACCACCGTTCGTACCTGCGGCTGCTAAAGCCGAAGCCCTAGTGCTGACGCGAGACTTCGCCGCTTCCGCCTTCTTCTTCTTCGCCGCCGACGGTGAAGCTTTCTTTGGTGCCATCCTCCTTCAGACCTGGAGGCTTGCTCTTGTCCTCCCCACGGACGGCGCCAACTGTTGTGGCTACAGACCAAACAGAGAGAGAGTATGGTAGTGGGGAGTTAGGTGAGTAGAAAATGGCTTAGGGTCTTTCCCCATGGCCTATGTCCTATATATATACATCCACATGGGGAGTGCTTTTACAATTATACCCTTACACATGAGTACTTCCCTCAGGGGTACCTATGTCACTATACATGTCCCATTCTGGGCCTTACACTCTCTTAACAGGCCTGCTGGGCTTAGGTGGGGGCCACCCCTACAACACATACCATATAGTCGAAGTCATAGGACACAAAGACTATGGCATAAAACTATCGGATCATGTCCTCTTGATAATCACATTTTAGAGTCACTATGCCTAGTAGCCCCGCTGTATGGAAGAGACTATATGCACTGGCAAAGCAATCAAGGTTGTTCAAGTGCCTCCAATCTACATACTTGTGGTCCGTGAACTGCTTATGGTGGTTGTAAATTTGGGCGAACAACTCTTGTTGGAATTTTGTGTGAAACCTTGGATCTATAGAGCCAATCGGCTTCTCAAACTGATTTGGATGATGGAGTAGAGCATATTTGTCACTAGTGATTTGCATGAGATTGATACTTGGCTCTTCGACTTCTATCATATCAACATCATCCTCATCATCATCGTCATCACCCTATGCAAAACCTTATCCTCTTCTTCTTCCTCACTTTCCTCCATAGCTTCTTGCTCTTGCCTTGCATATTGTCTTTTATTGTGAGCCCTCGTGGCTTGCAACAAGAATCTATCTTCGAGTTGCTATCCTCTCGAGGGATTGGGACTACCCTCTTTGATAATGAATTTGCGAGAGGCCACCTTGTGGCGAGAGGATGAAGGACCCGCTTGAGTCGTTTGAGGATCATATCGATCCACCAGTTCTCCCTCGGAAGAAGCATTCTTGCGCATGGAGCTCTTCGTCCCTACCATGCTCACTAGATCAAGGAATAGATGATTAGAACAGTCAAGGATAAGACTTGAGTAATTTTGCATGAAACGTTTGAAAGACTCTGCAGGGGCAGTAGTACCACAGCTAGCAATGCGGTACGACCGGATAGCGGTACCACACCCGCAGGATGCTCTTAGGGCATTTGATTAAATTTGTTCTTCACTCATATTTGGCATGGATTAAGCCATAGAATAGACACAAAAGGTCACTAAATACTAGTTGAAACAAGTTTGCCTAAAGATTTTGATCTATTCATGCGCATTTTACTTAAACCCTAGAAAGTGAAACATATAGGAAAAATGAGGAAAGAAAGGATTCCAAAAGGGATTACCTATTGGAATGGATGAGAAAAGATGCCAAGCACTAAAATGTGGCAAGAGATTGAAGGGCTCCTTGATTTCCTTAAGGATTGAGACTTGGTGATTTGAGGAAGTGAGAGAGGAGGGTTTGCTTTAGTGGTTTTGAGAGAATGGGCATCGATTGGACCGATGAAGAAAAAGTTGGAGAGGATAAGGAGTCGGTCACAATCATTTTTGGGACCACTAGTCAGGAATGGTAGTACCGCACTTGAGGAGCAGTAGTACTGGCGGTATAACCATAGTACCTATTTTCCTGATGAAGCAGGGACTGGATAGGGATGCAAAAGATCCTTAATATAACACTCAAATAAATACTCTTCAGGATCACTATGCATGAGATAGACAATAAAGCCCCAAATAACATAGTTTTTAATGAACTAGACATTTTTGAGATTTTGAAAAGGATTTTTAAAACAAGATCTTCACAAGAACCTCAAAAACTCCAAATGAGAGCAAATACTTGAGGCATGAGTTCAAGTAATATTAGAATAACCTATGACATTTAACTCATTCCTCAACTTGCAAATTTGGCTCTCATATAGTGGTTTGGTGACGATATCAGCTAATTGATCATCAGTCCGTATGTGGCTAATAACAATGTCACCTTTGCTCACATGATCTCTTAGAAAATGGTGATGGATATTTATATGTTTGGTTCTTGAATGTTAGACCGGGTTATTTGCTGCCTTCACAGTACTATCATTATCACACAAAAGAAGCATGCCTTTAAATTTAATTTCATAATCTATAAATGTTTACCTCATCCATAGCAATTGAGCACAAAAACTATCCGCAACAGGGAACATGCCATGAGCTATAGTGAACAGATCGGCGATCGTAATCTCATAGCTACAATAATTTTCCAATGGTCATAGCTATAGTGCTTTGTCAAAGTCTTAGACTTCGATGGTCGGTAGTCGTAGACTAGGAGTGCTATGACATTTGTGATTCCCGAGTATTCCGAGCGGAGCGATAGTAATTCCCATGTACTTGTGTTTTTGAGTACTCGATGAGCTAGCGGTTGTAATATATGATCTGATGCTGTTTTCTGGAAAGCGATAGGTTTTGTGGTCATGGCTGATCTGGTTGATCTTGTTGGATGGTTAAGGGCGTGATATGAGTGTGTGGACTAATGTCAGTCAATTTGTGAAGAACATGTGCTGGAAAAAACGTTCTTTGGTCTTTGCATGTACAGGTTGGCATGGAGGTGACCATGGTCGGTGACGGGAAGGACCTAGACTAGGATAGGGAAATTTGAGGTCTAGACAGTCGAGGATGTCACACAAGGTTGTCAGGCTTATGCTGGAGCACGTGGAGATCAATGGTGGTGATGCATGGAGAGGTTACAAGAGGTGCTGTCCTAGAGGTATGGATGTGAGGTGATGGTGCGTGTTGAAGATACAGGAGGTGCAGTCTTGAAGGCTTCGCCATGTGGTGAGTTAGAAGTTGTGGCAGGAGTCCATAACTAAGATTGAAAGAGTTACAGATAAGAGTCCATAACTTGGATGGTGTAGAGATTTGAATAAAAACCATGTTCAGAAGGGTTTCAGATCCCTTGGTTTTCAGAAGAGATATGGTTTTGAGTCCATGTTTGAGATAGACACAGTTTGTGACATCAACTATAAAGGAAGGGAGAGGCTATAGGTTAAAAAAAGGGGAAAGGCTTTTGAGACAATTCTGAGAGAATTTTTGAGAAGGTTTTGTCTTTAGTTTTTGGTTGGGCTTTTAGGGTGCTTGTGAGAGCACTTTGTAAATCCATGAAAATCTAGCAATAAAAAATTGTCTTGAATCAATCTGGTTTGTGATTTGCTTGAAGAGAGCTGGTGATTATAGGTGGATTGGAACTTATGACAATGAACAAAGCGGTCGAACAGAGTGATCGGCGGGCAGTTGAAGCCGAGCGATCGTTCGGATAGTCATGTGACGAGCAGTCAAAATCTTCATCAACCGTCAGGAGATTCCAAAAAGCAGTGACAAGCATTCACCCCCCCCCCTCTAATTGCAGTATTCGATCCTACATGTGGTATCAGAGCAGGTAGCAATGGAATCAAAGAGGTATGTAAATCATCCCCCCATGCTAGTTGGTACTGATTGCTTTGTGGAAGTGCGGTATGTAAGCTTACATTGAGGCTCAAGGTAGTGTTGTCTAGAAAAAAGTTTCTCAACCTTATGTGGTTCCCAGTGACGTTACTACCGAAAATAAAATAGATGTTGATTTAAATGCCCATGCTCATAACTTGCATTTTCAAGGGATTTCTTGAAAAGAATTTGATTGTGTAGCTCATATTGCTTCTACCCACATAATATGGAAAACTCTTTGTGATTATCATGAAAGAACAACTAATATTAAGAAGATGCGTAAGAATCTTAATCAAAAAGGGTACTCGAATTTTGCAATGAAACCTGGTGAATCTATTAATGATCTTTTTGCTTGTTTTGAGAATATTTTGAGTAACTTGCGTGTAGTTAGTGTTATACCTGCTGAAAGAGATAATGCAACTAAAATTTTGAGGTCTTTAGGTTAAGAGTGGTTGATGGTCGTCATGACTATTAATCAAACCGTCGACCTAGATACTCTCACCATGGATGATTTGTACTCTAGATTGAAAGCCTGTGAGATGGAAGCATTGTCATCTAAGATTGATAAACCTTCGTCTTTAGCCCTTATGACTAACCCCACTGTCGGACGCTAGGTTAGCCAACCCACATCCTCTATGATTCCACCGCACTATTCCCTGAATCAATATATAGTGCTCACAGATACATTACTGCATATCAAAAACATATCATGTGTAAGTGTAAATAATACAGTAATAACTTACTGATGGGCCAATTAGGCTGAAAACAATAAAATGCAGCAGCGGAAACTTCATACAGGTGGGACCCGCAGGACTTGCCCACAAGCAGCCACTGGGATTCGCGACTTAGTCCATGGCCTTTTCGTCTTCCAGCTCTGTCGACCCCTTTTAAAGCACAGCAGGGCTTGACTTTCTTTTCTTTCTGACAGAGTAATGGTAATTAAGCAAGAATGAGTACGACAGTACTCAGCAAGCCATCACACAGGATGCAATAATAATAGATGCAAGGCTGTCAAGTGAGCCTTGAGGTTCTTTTATTTGCTTAATGCAACAATTGCAATAATCATAATTAAAATTCCTATGACTTGGCGTTTTACAAACATGCTTTAAAGAGTTTGAAATTGTGCAGTATTTATAGCGGTGTAGGTTCCATCCACCGATTACATGGTTCCATCCACCTATGCTAGCTTTTGATCATTAGCTTACTTCCACCTTATCAACAACGCTGGAGTACGTCCCTCTAGGAAAATTTCCAAAGTCAGGTATACATCCGCCTAACAATTTTCTTCCCACCCTCAAAAGTTTTGACATAGAACTAACTTGAGTAGGTTCCCATGTCTGCCCTTGACCGTGGGCACGGCTGTTCGAATAGTTTTATACTCTACAGAGTTTATACATCTTTACCCACAAGAGACAATCAACCTGATAGGCCCGCGCGATTCCTTAGTCATGTATATCGAGAGATCGTCACGAGGCCTTTACAATACCTTGCCCTTTAGCACCTCACTTGTATGGGGTTGCCCCCACACACACAGTGGGCCCATACATTATGTGGGATGTCCACCACAGAGTAGCGCAGTCGGACTCCACTCTCCACGAACGCTAGTGTTGGCAACGTCACCTTTATTAGGTATCCCATTCCAACCGGATTTTTATTATCCGCCGACACCAGTCTTTCATGAGATGACTAGAGGGTCTAGTAAATTATTCAGCCCAGCCTACAATTTGCCACCTTGTGTTAGTACTATTTTACATGGAGAGGTCATCATAAGATTAAGTCCTTAATGCGTCTGGGCAGTTCAATCCACAAACCACAGATTCTCGTGCTACCTCCGTACCCACCACTCTTACCACCCGCCCAGATAGGTATAGCAGGTTTTTAGGGTTTTGAGAAGCATAAATTAAGTTGTCACAAATATTCAGCCACTTACATCCCGTGACTGTCCCAAAACAAGTTCTCATATTTTATAGATTGATGATCTGGGAAACTAGTGCCCTAGACTTGACAAGACTAGCATGACATTTTAATATGACCTATAACTAGTACAGTTATCCTTAATACCTAGGGTGACAATGGTCAGGTGATTCAAGTGTCAAGGAATGGCATATTAAAATTTATACAACATCAAGTGGGCATGTAACTACCTTAAGCTTGGACATACATTTGCATAATAAATTAGGCACGCAAGTTGATAAGTTAAAGGAACATAAATTTTGCATAAAATATAGGATCAACATGATCAAAGTGATGACTTGCCTTGCTTAGTTTACTACGGCCTTGATCTAACTCATAGCCTTCTCAGTTAGTAATCTTAAATTCCTGGTCTTCGCTTTTACCCAAGTCTTGATCCTGGTTGAATCCGTCGCTTCGTCGATTCTTCATATTCTAATACATGGCAAATAAATGAAAGACCAAATAAATCCAAACACTTTAACTGCCCAATTAATTTTATATTATAAATTTATTACGATTTGGGAATAGAAAGATGATTCGAGTTAGTGTGCAGTAAACACAGCGGTAGATGAATTGAGCAAAAGAAGGAGGTGGTTGAGTAGCTTAACTGTGAGGGAAAATTAGGATAAGAAGGGATCGGGGTGAAGAAGTATCTACAGGAATTATCCACTTTGGGAAAGAAAGTGGCAGCCGATTGGGGAAAGGCAAGGCTTGATCTTTTATTTGATGACTTTTCTTTTTATTGATTTATATTTATCAAGGAAGTCCCATGAGTCAGGTAGGACCTATGGATAGATGGGAGGGATTTATCAGAGATATTAGGTATTATTGCTGAGGGGTAGAACTTAGTGATTTTAGGGTGCGAGTTTTACATGAGATGAGTATAATTTTAATTACTTGTCTTAATTTGATATTTCAAGATGCAATGCTTCTGCCAATTTAATGAGCCATTCTCTTTAATAACTTAATTAAAGTATGTAGTTAATCATTTAACCATTTATTATTATGGACAAGGTTGATTATTTTATTGATCAACCAATCTATTATTAACGGTCTGCTTTTTGTTGGATGGGTGAGTTATGAATTGTCAGGGTTCTCTTGATAAAGTTGTACTTTGCATTGTTCGTAACCATTAAATTTAAGTCCTGAGATAATGATTGGAGATTTGTGTGTGAGAAAAAGATTAATGGTTACTCTTTCTTGGTTAGGAATTCTTAATCATAGACACCCATTTTTAAATCTTAGCATTTTAAGATAAATGTTGAAGTCTTTACTACGATTAGTTTAGGCACTTTTGAAAAGGTGGTTTTCATGATTTTAGAGATGAACAATTTATGGTTAATATTTTATGTGGCAAAACCTTGCTATACTGTTTATCTTTAATCTCCTTAACAGATTTAGATCTAGAGATAAAGACACGGAATAATATTTAGACTACTTGAGCTTTCGGTAGGATGTGATATTAGTACTTGATTTGTTTGAAAGTAGAATTTGAGAGTATTGAAATTATCTTTATGAAGCTTCAAACATGCATCTTTAATTATTAAGTCTCTAGCACCCATTTAATCCATGTCAATTTATTATCATCTAAAAATAGATAATTTATAATCTTGTTTTAGTTTTACATGAGGATTGATTTATTAATCTTGATTGGCATATAATTAACCAATGTTTAGTTTTTAATTTAATTGCATCAATCTTTTCATTATGAATTCATAAGTAATTTCTTATTCTCACTATTATTCACAAATTATTTTAATGAATATTTTTACACATGATTTAACTAATTGGGCCGACATGACAGAAGAGAGACAGAGTGTAGCGCTGCTCGACCGGTTGAAACAGAGCAGGGGGAGAAGCGGCAGAAATAGACGAGGCAGGGTGGCGCCAGGGCGAGCGACGGCGTCGGCGGGGAGCGGCCGGGGAGACGGCGGTGACCGGCAAAATGGGACCCTGTGGAGGAGAGGATGTCCCTGGGGGTAGCACCTTCAGATGGAAGGCACCGTGGCTGGCCGGCGGCATTGGGGAGCAGCCGGGTAAGGGGAGCCGATTGGGGCACTAGTGGCCGGAGAGGGGGAGAGCGGAATAGGGTGAGCACGAGCATGAGCAACCCATGAGGAACTCACCAGTAGCGGTAGCTTGGCCAAGGAGATGACGAGGCACGCGGGCGGCGGGAGCTGTGGGTAGCGTGGGGAGGCTCACGTGGAGGGGCCATACCGGCAGGGGAGAGCGTCTGCCACCATCGAGAAAACTTTGGGGTACCGAGGTGCTGCTCTCAACGCAAAATATCGGCCTGGGGCCGACCGAGGAGAAGATGGCGGTGGTGGAGTCGGCTTTGGCCGGGGGAGAGGAAGAAATGGGCGTGCGGCGTGCTGGGTGACGATTCCTCAATTAACCGAGGGGGGAGGCAAAAGACGTCAGGGGGCACGCTGTGACATGGTCAATTCGTGGAGGAGATGGTCGGAGCGGCGGAATCGGGGGTGTGGGAGGAGGCAAGCCCAGGGCTTCTTATAGGCGAGGAAGGAGAGGTGGTTGAGTGCCATTGAAGATGGAGCAGGCGGAGTAATGCCGAGCGAAAATGCACTGAGGAGTAATGCCAGTCGATGGCATTGAACACGGTGATAGGGGAGTGGCACCGGGGCTAGGCCAGTGGTAGTGGGCAGTAGCATTGCGTAAGGAGGCGTTAATGTGGCATCAATGTGATGCGACAGAGGAGAAACTAGGGGCGGAATGGCGCGGCGCAACACAGTGCACAGACAGCGGCACAGCGGGCTCAGAGCATGGCTACTCGTGCGGCAAGCTTCGGTCGGCCTGGGCGTGCACGTGCACGGCGCAAACATGGGCTCGGTCGAGGGCGGCCTAGCTTGGCGAGAGCGACGCGGCCAGGCACTCGTGCCGGTGCGGGCGAAGAGTCGGAAGAACAGGGGAGGGAGGTGGAAAAAGGAACGAGGCGTCGGCGGCTGGGCCGAAGGCAAGGAGAATGACAAGGCCGAATGGGCCAGGGAGAAGAAAATGGATGTGGGCTAGGGAAAGAAAGGAAATGGGTCGGGCCCATGAGAAATTTTGGGAGTTTTAAGAATTTAGATTTGTAATTAGACTTTGAATTTGAAAGCTTGGTTCAAATTATTGGATTCAATAGTTGAATTTTAATATTTTTTTTGGATATGTAAATTAAATGGGAAAGATTTTATATTGGTTTCAATTTCTATTCTTGGTTTTGAATATCAGGATTCTAATTTTTTTATTTGAATTTAAGACCTCTGAGGAAATTTGGATTTCCTTAATTTGATTTTCGATCTTGGTTCTTGATTGCAAGGTTTGATTTTTGTTAGTCAAGTTTTTGGCAAGAATCCAAATTAAGAAATTCGAATAACACCAAAAAATTTTGAGATACACTGGAAGAATGATTAAAAGATTTTATAATTTTTGCCATTACAATAGTTCCCTTTTTGGGATATTACACCCATTCAGGCTGCTTCATCGAGCACTTTGTCTCGTGTTTCCTTATCTACTTTGTCCTTTTTTTAAGAAGATCAGTTCAAGCAGATCCCTGTAGAGGACTTTGTCTTAATCTCTTCACGAGCATATAGAGCTCTCAACAATCTGAGGATGAGAAAGCAAGGTGGAGCTCCAAGTCCGATCAGGTGTTTTGAATGTGGTGAGCCAGGCCACATTAAGATGGATTGCCCCAAGCTCAAAGGGGAAATGGTCAAGGAAGACCAGAAATATCATCATCGACCATCCAAGAATAACTCCAAGAGTGGAAATTTGGATCAATTCTGCTTTAAAAAAAAAGCAAAGAAAGAGAAGCAAGATAGGACAAAGAAGCATTTTCGACCAGCTGCCTTCCGTGGTCAAACCAGCGTGGCTGGACCAGACGTCCGACCAGTTGTTTCTCATGGTCGAACCAGTGTGGTCGAATGAGATTTTCCACCAGTTGTTACCCATGGTCAGGCCAGCTTCTCAAGAGACTTTTGACCAGTGTTCTCTACTTGTTTAAACCAGTCAGGAGTCAGATCAGTCTTACGAAAGGGGTTAGGTCAGTTTTCACCAGCTCTTACTGCTAGATTAGATCAACCGGTGGTCAGAACAGCTCTACCGAGGAGGCCAGACTACCTCGTGGTCAAACTAGGGTCTCAACGACTGTCTGTCAAAATATGTCAAATGCTAATGCTTCACCTAAATCTTTATTAATGCATGCTTTTTCTCCTGTTCGTCGAGTATCTCAGTACTGGATACCTAAATCTTTATTGTCTAACCCCAGTACTAAGGTATCGATGATTGTTCGTGTCTTATTGTTGGTGATATGCCCTAGAGGCAACATGGAGATGTTGAATATATCACATACTATGTTTATGATACATTGCTTTGTTCCTTGAAATAGACATTATCATTATTGATCAATGAGTATGTGACTTATTCATGAGACTCTTAATGCCAAAATGTTGCTATTTCTAAATGATCCCTGATCATATATCATATGAGGAACATATATGATTCAAAGATCAGCATATGTATTGATTGATGATCATGTCTCATGGATCATGGTATGGAGATACCAAATCAATAATATGGACATGTGTTAGTGAACATATGTTGGATAGACCCGCCATGAGACACTGCAGAGATTCCATGTGTCATTAGTTGGTCTCAAGTAGTGTTTATGTAGAATCGTTAGACTTGAGATCATCATGGTTCCCAACATGCGTAGTAGCCTATTTTGGGACTACTAACCACTACTCCGTAACTGGGTAGTCATAAAAGTAGTCTTCGGGTTTGCTATGAAACATGTAGTGGGATGTGAATGATCAAGATAGAATTTGCCCCTCCTTATGGGAGAGATATCTCTGGGCCCCTCGATGTAATGGATTATGAAAGTGCATGGCCATGCCAATGTGATTGAGGAGTCAATCACAAGTTTATAATCCATCACGGAATCGAGAGAGTGATTGAGCCATTAAGAGGATGACACAGGTCTCGCCTTGAGCTTAATCTATATCGTGAGGCAAAAGGATTCGTACATGAGAACATTACAGGTTCAGCCGATATGATCTTTACGTATACTTTGGGGTTAATATGTCTTGCTAGAGGCCGCTATTAACAGGGTGACCGGAAAGGTGTTTCCGGGTCGCGACCAAGTATACGTGAACCTACAGGGTCGCACACTTAACGGGTTGGAACACTAATTCGAATGTGATTCGGATGTGGGCTCAATTCGGATAGAGATCCGGATAGACTCCTATTGGGCCTCGGTCCACGAGGCCCAAGTGAGGAGGTCTATATATTTGGAGGCGGGGGGGCTGAGGGATGCACGCATATGTTCCTCCCGAACAAAACCCTAGCCGCCACCTCCCGAGCCAAACCCTAGCCGCTCGCGAGTGCTGGTACACTCGCGATCGGAGTTCCAGCCCCGGACGTGTGGATACCGGTGGAGGCGCTGCTCGTTGCGGCGTTGATCGGCATCAACAAACTACAGATTGGATCTGCTCGTGGTGTGGTTGATCGCGTGGAGGAGACGATCTGTTCGGGACGATCGGCTACTTCCACTACTACCTCGACGCGCGTGGTTGGATCGGCTTCTCCAACTCTTCTTCCGCTGCGCTGCGCGTCTAGTGGTAACGATCTATGATCCCTTCTTAGCATGATGTCCTGGTGTGCGCGGTAGAAATTTTTTTATTTTCTGCTATCGTAGCCTACGCGCGTTCCTTCAGTGGTATCAGAGCCATCTTGCTTAGTTTGCGATCTGGATCAGCGCATATGATGATATGCGGTTGTAGTAGATTGGATCTATTACAGTCTAGATCAGTCGGTTCATGTGATGAATCGATGGTAGCACGGGTTGATGAGATCAATCGGTGAATAGGGGTTGGATGAGGCGCAGATTGTATCACTACTAGTGCCCTAGAGATTGTCTCGGATCGGCATAAGGTGGTTATGTCGAATACTAGTAGGATACGAATCTGATAGCCTCGGGCCAGTGGGAATACTAGTGCCCTAGAGATTGTCTCGGATCGGCATAAGGTGGTTATGCCGAATACTAGTAGGTTACGGATCTGATGGCCTCGGCCCAGTGGAAAAACTAGCATCCTAGAGAATGTCTCGGATCGGCATAAGGTGGTTGTGCCGAATAGTTTTTCCATTGCGATTTCATAGATTGGATCTGTAAATTTCGTAGGGTGTTCAGGGCGCTGCCCTGAAACCCGCGGGGGGCGGCCCCCCCCTCGACCCCCCGCCCGCTGACCGGCCAGCGGGACCGCCGTGCGTACCCGCCTTGTATAGCGTCTTGGGTTCTCATCGTTAGGTAGAATACGATTCTACGTCTAACTTGTTTTTGCAGAGAATGACGTGAATAGTATGGCCCTATATCTTATTGGAATGTATGAGATGTATGTGATGCATGTAACATTCGTTCATGGCCTGCGTGTCATGATTATTTCAGCTATTGTTAGCTGTCTATATTGTATTTAACGACCTGCGTGTCGACCTTAATGCTTGAATCTATCTTTGTAATCTTCAATTTCTAGCTATTATAGGTAGTAGCCTAGTTTTGAGGTTACAAGCTTTCAAGCATGGTGGCCTAAAGGAGTGATGTGGAGGATGGAGATCGTCTACACCTACATGGAGATGGAGATCACCATTTGTTTGGGCCATACTACTTCACAGTTAAATGTGTTTATCTGTGATATTATCTATCTTATTCTTATGCAATGTTTTTGTCATATGTTGCTTTGGTAGGATAGAATCCCTCATAAAATTAGGTGTTCATGCCCTTCCATATGTTGCACCAAAAGATAATGATCACCGCATGGTAGGTCTACCAAAGTAGAGTGCCGTCGGTTATCATCATTATTTGGGGTAGATGTCGGACATCTACATGCGGAAGCATTTGGTTTACTTAACAAGGTTATCAAAACAGTTTTGGACCTTGGGGCATAGATTGGGGCCGGGGCATGTTGATGTCACCCAACAAGCAAGAGTCACATAGGGATGTGATTAGCAAGGTGTTGCTTACCCATGTCACTAGTTTTCTAGCCGTGATGCCAAAGCTCACTAGGAATTAGTGAAATGAGGTTCTTGACCCACTATGTAACTTAGAGGGAGTTTTGTTGCAAAACACATAGTGGGAGTCTTTTGTTAAATTGTTTAATAAAAGATGAACATAAACATAGTGCTAAACTTTGCATATTCTTTGTTGTAGATCATGTCAACTAATGCCGCATCCAGTTCTTTTAATTTGCGATCTATTCTTGAGAAAGAAAAACTCAATGGAACGAACTTTATGGATTGGTATCGCAACTTGAGAATTGTTCTCAAGCAAGAGCGCAAGGAGTATGTCCTTGAGTCTCATTATCCTGATGACTTGCCTGATAATGCTACTGCGGCTGCACGGAGAGCTTATGAGAAGCAAACGAATGATTACCTTGATGTGAGCTGTCTCATGCTTGCCACAATGTCCTCTGAGCTTCAGAAGCAATATGAGAACACAGATGCCTACAATATCATTGTGGGGTTGCGTGGTATGTTTGAGAACCAAGCAAGGGCTGAGAGGTTCAACACTTCAAAGTCCTTGTTTGCGTGCAGGCTTGCAGAAGGGAATCCCGTCAGCCCTCATGTGATTAAGATGATTGGCTACATTGAGAGTCTGGAAAAGCTTGGTTTTCCCCTTAGCCAAGAGTTGGCTACTGATGTGATTCTCCAGTCGCTCCCCCCGAGCTTTGAGCCATTCATACTGAACTATCACATGAACAACATGGATAAGACCTTGGCAGAGTTGCATGGGATGCTAAAAGCTGCCGAGGAAAGCATTAAGAAAAGCAGCAATCATGTGATGATGATGCAGAAAGGCAAGGGCAAGCCCAATGTCAAGAAAGGCGCGGTCAAAAGAAAGTTAGCTCCCGATGAGATCGCGAGCAGTTCTAAGGCCAAGCAAGTCAAGAAGGGCGCTGCTCCTAATGCAGATTGTTACTACTGTAAGCAATCAGGTCATTGGAAAAGGAACTGCCCAAAGTACTTGGAGGATCTTGAGAAGAAGAAGGGAAGTACGACTTCCTCTCCAGGTATAAATGTTATAGAGATCAATCTTGCTACTTCATCCACTGATTCTTGGGTATTTGATACCGGATCGGTTGCTCACCTTTGCAAATCGTTGCAGGGGCTAAGAAGAAGTAGAAGTTTGAGGAGGAGCGAAGTGGATCTTCGCGTTGGCAATGGAGCAAAAGTTGCTGCGGTCGCTGTTGGCACCATGCCATTGTCTTTACCTTCAGGATTAGTTTTGGAATTGAATAATTGTTATTGTGTTCCATCTCTTTCCAAGAACATTATTTCTGCTTCATGTTTGCAAGCAGAAGGTTATGACTTTAGATCTGTGAACAATGGTTGTTCTCTTTATTTCAAAGATATGTTCTATTGTCATACTCCATTGGTGAATGGGTTATATGTTCTTACTCTTGAAGAGTCACCGGTCTATAACATTAATGCAAAGAGGCAACGTTCGAATGATTTGAATCCCACGTTCATTTGGCACTGTCGCTTAGGTCACATAAATGAGAAACGCATGGAGAAGCTCCATAGAGATGGTATTCTGCACTCATTTGATTTTGAATCATTTGAGACATGCGAATCTTGTTTACTTGGCAAGATGACAAAGGCACCTTTCACCGGTCAAGGTGAACGGGCAAGTGACTTATTGGCACTCGTACATTCTGATGTATGTGGACCAATGAGCTCAACAGCCAGAGGTGGTTTTCAGTACTTCATAACTTTCACTGATGATTTTAGTAGATATGGGTATATCTACCTGATGAAGCATAAGTCCGAATCCTTTGAAAAGTTCAAAGAATTCCAAAATGAAGTGCAAAATCATTTAGGCAAGACAATCAAGTTTCTACGATCTGATCGTGGAGGCGAGTATTTGAGCCATGAGTTTGGCAATCATCTGAAGGATTGTGGAATTGTTCCACAATTGACTCCGCCAGGAACACCTCAATGGAATGGGGTATCTGAACGGAGAAATCGCACCTTATTAGATATGGTGCGCTCCATGATGAGCCAAAGTGATCTTCCGTTGTCTTTTTGGGGGTACGCTCTTGAAACAGCCGCTTTCACACTAAACAGGGTTCCATCAAAATCAGTAGAAAAGACACCATATGAGATGTGGACAGGACAACGTCCTAGCTTGTCTTTTCTTAAGATTTGGGGATGTGAGGCTTATGTAAAACGTTTACAATCTGATAAGCTCAGTCCTAAATCTGATAAATGCTTCTTTATCGGGTATCCTAAGGAAACAAAAGGATATTACTTCTATAATCAAGGAGAAGGCAAAGTGTTTGTCGCCCGGCATGGTGTCTTCTTAGAGAAAGAGTTTCTCTCAAGAAGGGATAGTGGGAGCATGGTGCAACTTGAAGAAATTCGGGAAACACCTGAAAACGTTTCAGCTCCTACAGAACCACAACAGGATGAACAAACTGTTGAAGAACCTGTTGTGGACACACCGGCACCACGTAGGTCAGAGAGGTCACGTCGTGCACCTGAAAGGTACATGTTCTTGACTACTCAACAACGGGACATATTGTTGTTAGACAACGATGAGCCTAAGACCTATGAAGAAGCGATGGTGGGACCAGACTCTGAGAAATGGCTTGAAGCCATGAGATCCGAAATTGAATCCATGCACAGTAATCATGTTTGGAACTTGGTTGATCCACCTGATGGTGTTAAAACCATTGAGTGCAAATGGATTTTCAAGAAAAAGATAGACATAGATGGAAATGTTCACATCTATAAAGCGCGATTGGTGGCCAAAGGTTTCAAACAAATTCAAGGTGTTGATTATGATGAAACTTTTTCGCCCGTCGCAATGATAAAGTCTATTCGGATCATTCTAGCGATTGCTGCATATTTCGACTATGAAATATGGCAAATGGATGTCAAAACAGCTTTCCTTAATGGAAATCTGAGTGAGGATGTGTACATGACACAGCCCACGGGTTTTGTCGATCCGCAATCAGCTGGAAAGATATGCAAGCTGCAAAGATCCATTTATGGATTAAAGCAGGCATCTCGGAGTTGGAACATTCGTTTTGATGAAGTAATCAAAGGGTTTGGTTTCATCAAGAACGAAGAAGAGCCTTGTGTTTACAAAAAGGCTAGTGGGAGCGCACTCGTGTTTCTGGTCTTATATGTGGATGACATATTACTGATCGGAAATGACATTCCTATGCTCGAATCTGTTAAGTCTTCATTGAAAAATAGTTTCTCTATGAAAGACTTAGGAGAGGCGGCATATATTCTGGGCATCAAGATCTATAGGGATAGATCAAGAAGGCTAATTGGATTAAGCCAAGATACGTACATTGACAAGGTGTTGAAAAGGTTCAACATGCAGGATTCCAAGAAAGGCTTCCTACCTATGTCACATGGTATACATCTTAGCAAGAGTCAGTGTCCTAGTACACCTGATGAGCGGGATAAAATGAATGCGATTCCATATGCTTCGGCTATGGGATCCATTATGTATGCCATGCTTTGTACACGTCCAGATGTCTCGTATGCTTTAAGTGCTACAAGTAGATACCAGTCAGATCCAGGTGAAAGTCACTGGATTGCCGTAAAGAACATCTTGAAGTACTTGAGAAGAACTAAAGATGTGTTCCTCGTCTATGGGGGTGAGGAAGAGCTCGTTGTAAATGGTTACACCGATGCTAGCTTCCAAACTGACAAAGATGATTTTAGATCGCAATCTGGTTTTGTGTTCTGCCTGAATGGCGGTGCGGTGAGCTGGAAGAGTTCCAAGCAGGAGACGGTTGCTGATTCTACAACAGAGGCCGAGTACATAGCAGCTTCTGAAGCTGCTAAAGAGGCTGTTTGGATCAAGAAATTTGTTTCTGAGCTTGGTGTGGTGGCTAGTGCCTCCAGCCCAATGGACCTCTACTGTGACAATAGTGGGGCCATTGCGCAAGCCAAGGAGCCTAGATCGCACCAGAAGTCCAAGCACATTCTACGGCGATTTCATCTCATCCGCGAGATTGTGGAGAGAGGCGATGTGAAGATATGCAAAGTACAAACGGATTTGAACATTGCAGATCCGTTGACAAAGCCGCTTCCCCAGCCAAAGCATGAGGCTCACACTAGGGCAATGGGTATTAGATACCTACATGGTTGACTCTAGTGCAAGTGGGAGACTGTTGGTGATATGCCCTAGAGGCAACATGGAGATGTTGAATATATCACATACTATGTTTATGATACATTGCTTTGTTCCTTGAAATAGACATTATCATTATTGATCAATGAGTATGTGACTTATTCATGAGACTCTTAATGCCAAAATGTTGCTATTTCTAAATGATCCCTGATCATATATCATATGAGGAACATATATGATTCAAAGATCAGCATATGTATTGATTGATGATCATGTCTCATGGATCATGGTATGGAGATACCAAATCAATAATATGGACATGTGTTAGTGAACATATGTTGGATAGACCCGCCATGAGACACTGCAGAGATTCCATGTGTCATTAGTTGGTCTCAAGTAGTGTTTATGTAGAATCGTTAGACTTGAGATCATCATGGTTCCCAACATGCGTAGTAGCCTATTTTGGGACTACTAACCACTACTCCGTAACTGGGTAGTCATAAAAGTAGTCTTCGGGTTTGCTATGAAACATGTAGTGGGATGTGAATGATCAAGATAGAATTTGCCCCTCCTTATGGGAGAGATATCTCTGGGCCCCTCGATGTAATGGATTATGAAAGTGCATGGCCATGCCAATGTGATTGAGGAGTCAATCACAAGTTTATAATCCATCACGGAATCGAGAGAGTGATTGAGCCATTAAGAGGATGACACAGGTCTCGCCTTGAGCTTAATCTATATCGTGAGGCAAAAGGATTCGTACATGAGAACATTACAGGTTCAGCCGATATGATCTTTACGTATACTTTGGGGTTAATATGTCTTGCTAGAGGCCGCTATTAACAGGGTGACCGGAAAGGTGTTTCCGGGTCGCGACCAAGTATACGTGAACCTACAGGGTCGCACACTTAACGGGTTGGAACACTAATTCGAATGTGATTCGGATAGAGATCCGGATAGACTCCTATTGGGCCTCGGTCCACGAGGCCCAAGTGAGGAGGTCTATATATTTGGAGGCGGGGGGGCTGAGGGATGCACGCATATGTTCCTCCCGAACAAAACCCTAGCCGCCACCTCCCGAGCCAAACCCTAGCCGCTCGCGAGTGCTGGTACACTCGCGATCGGAGTTCCAGCCCCGGACGTGTGGATACCGGTGGAGGCGCTGCTCGTTGCGGCGTTGATCGGCATCAACAAACTACAGATTGGATCTGCTCGTGGTGTGGTTGATCGCGTGGAGGAGACGATCTGTTCGGGACGATCGGCTACTTCCACTACTACCTCGACGCGCGTGGTTGGATCGGCTTCTCCAACTCTTCTTCCGCTGCGCTGCGCGTCTAGTGGTAACGATCTATGATCCCTTCTTAGCATGATGTCCTGGTGTGCGCGGTAGAAATTTTTTTATTTTCTGCTATCGTAGCCTACGCGCGTTCCTTCACTTATATGCTCATCGCAAGAGGAAGAACATATGGTTTATTGATTCCAATTGCTCTCGCCACATGACCAGAGACTCATGATGGTTCTCCTCCCTCACTTGTGCCCCCGGCGATGAGATGATCACTTTTGGGGACAACTCTCAAGGACAAGTTCTTGCTAAAGGCATCGTGCGCGTCAACGACAAGCTCATCTTAAAGGACGTTGCTCTCATCAGTAAGTTGAGCTATAACTTGCATTCAGTTTCATAGTTGGTAGACGATAATCTTGGGGTGAATTTTAAAAGGCATTCATGCTGTATTTTGGATTCATCTGGTGATCTTGTATGCAAAATTAGTCAAGTTGGTCGCTTGTTCGAGGGTGATTTTTTGTATTCAGTTTCCTCTGATCTCAGGTATCTTATTTCTTCGGACACTAAAGATTTGTTCTTCTGGAATCGTAAATTAGGTCATATTGGCTTTGATCATCTTGCTTGGCTTAGTAATATGAATCTGGTTAGAGGAATTCCTAGTCTTACGATTGAAAAGTCAATGGATCTAATTTGTTCATCTTGTTGAGATGGTAAGATGGTCTCATCGTCACATCCTCCACTCACACTTATCATGACTGATTTTTCGGGTCAATTGTTGCATATGGAGATAGTAGATCCTTCTAGGGTACAATCGGTTGGAGGTAAATGTTATGTTCTTGTTATTGTTAATGAATACTCTAGATACTCTTATGTTTATTTTTTTGGCATCTAAGGACGAAGCTTTCGGTCACTTTAGAGAGCTAGCTCTTAGACTTGCTAATTAACTTACAGGAGCACTTAGAGCAATTAGAAGTAATAATGGAACTGAATTCAAGAACACATCTTTTGCTTCCTTTTATGCTAAAAAGGGTTTAGACCATCAATTTTCATCAGCTCGAGTACCTCAACAGAATGGTGTGGTCGAACGTAAGAATAAACCTTTGGTCGAGATGGCTCAAACAATATTAAACGAACATGCTACTCCTAAGAAGTATTGGACTGATGCTATTTTGATTGCGTGCTACATTTCAAATAGAGTATTCTTGCGTGCTAAACTGCATAAGACCTCCTATGAGCTTCAGTTTGGTCATTCTCCTAATGTTTCTCACTTGAGGGTGTTTGGATGTTGATGCTTCATACTTAAACATGGCAATCTTGATAAATTTGAATCTAGATCCTCAGATGGCATCACCCTTAGTTATGCAATTCACACTCAAGGCTGTCATGTACTCAACTTAGAAACTAACAAAATCGTTCAGACCTGTGAGGTCATTTTTGATGAGTCTAGTTCTAGTACTAGACTCGACAATGTAGGTATACAGGTCTCTGGCGCACTCAAGGATATCTTCTATGACACTGACGACGACAACAGGGAGTTCCCGAGTCACACTATGACATATTCGACTACATTTACGACAACTTCTATGACCACTCCGCAGGCTTCTCTACATATTCAACGAAGTCATCCCCCTAAATAAATAATCGGTGAGTTACATGAAAGAGTTCTTCATAGCAGGTATAACTCCAATGCCTCATATGCTCATTCTGCTTTTGTCTTCTCTTTTGAACCCCAAGATGTAAGTCACGCTTTATTTGATGAGTTTTGGATTAATGCCATGCATGAGGAATTAGAAAACTTTGAGCGTAATAAAGTCTAGAATTTAGTTTCACCCCCTCATTGCATAATGTGATTGGAACTAAATGGGTCTTTAAGAACAAACAAAGTGAGGATGGTGTTGTTGTTCAAAATAAAACTAGAATTATGGCTCAAGGATTCAACCAGGTAGAGGGCCTTGACTTCGGTGAAATATTTGCACCTGTTGCTTGATTAGAAGCCATTAGAATTCTGTTACCATTTGCTACATCAAAGGGTTTTAGACTTTATCAAATAGATATGAAAAGTACTTTTCTTAATGGCTATATTGAGGAGGAAGTTTACGTCAGACAACAGCTTGGTTTTGAAAACCCTAAGTTTTCTAATCATGTCTACAAATTGTCCAAAGCTTTATATGGTAAAAACAAGCACCTAGAGCTTTATATGGTATTATAGGCTTAAATCATATTTACTAAAAAATGACTTCCATATGGAGAAGGCAGATAAGACTTTGTTTACTCTCAATGGTAATGATCTTCTACTCGTTCAGATTTATGTGGATGTACCATCTTTGGTGATTCTTCTCATACTCTTGTTTCTAAGTCTTCAGATACTATAAGTAGGGAATTCGAGATGACCATGATGGGAAAGCTCATATTCTTCTTAGGCTTTCAGATCAAGCAGTCAAAGTTGGGTACTTTTATTCATCAAACTAAGTACACTAAGGATCTACTTCGTCGCTTTGACATGGTGATAATCAAACCAATTTCCACACCCATTGGGTCTACTGATGTGTTGGATCCTGACGAAGATGGAGAGCGTATGCATCAAAAGGAATACAAAAGCATAATTGACTCTCTTTTGCATCTCACCGCTTCAAGACCAGACATACACTTTGTTGTTTGTTTGTGTGCTTACTTTCAAGCTTCCCCACGTCCTTCACATCAAGCAGTAAAGCAAATCTTCAGGTATCTTTAATCGACTTTGGAATTTGGCTTATGGTACTCTTCTTCCTCCTGTCTTACCCTTAGAGCTTATTCAGATGTAGATTTTGAGGGTTGTCGAATTGATATGAATAGTACTTCTAGCACATGTCACTTTTTAGGCACATCTGTTGTTTCATAGACCGCAAGGAAACAGGTGTCTGTTGCACTTTCCATTGCTGAAGCTAAATATGTAGCTGCTGCTTCTTGTTGCTCTCAATTGCTTTGGATGATAGCTACTCTTAAGGATTTTAGCTTAGAATTAAATAGTGTTTCACTTTTCTGTGATAACACTAGTGCTATTAGTATTGCTAAAAATGTTATGCAATATTCAAGAACCAAACACATTGATATTAGCTATCATTTTCTTAGAGACCTTGTGAAAAAGGGAGATATTGTCTTGCATTTCATTGATTTTGATTCTCAAGTTGCTGATATGTTTACCAAACCGCTTGATTCCTCTCGTTTTCTCAGTTGCAAAATGAGTTGGGTGTGTTGTATCCTATGGGATTATTCTAAGGGGAAGCTTGGTGTTTAAAAGTTATAGAAGCTTTGTTTATTATACTTATCAAATAATACATCAAGTCTAAGTTATTAAAATCAAATGAGTAGTAGAGCTGTCTTTATCGTGTTTACTCATTACTTTGCAGCTCTGATCATGACAGGTTGTAATCAATTTGCTATACTTGAACTAAAACTTGGCATGGTGGAAGATTTTGACTAGATTGCTTGTAGATAGCACTTTGTGACACTCATCTGAAAGGATTAGCCTGGTCATGAGTCTTCCTTTAAATCTTGGCCATGTATGTTTCATATTCCAATCCTTTATGTTCACTCGAGTTGGCATGGTATGACTAAAAAATGATGAGAAAGAGAATATTGAAAAGATATATGCTTCAAGCATGCCATGGTTGAACAAAAGAAAACGCACAAAACATGCTCGATCAAAAAGAAGTATGTTTCAAGCATGCTACCATTTAAAAAAATGCTACAAAGATGGCATTATGAAAAGAAGTATGCTACAAACATGCCACATGCAAAAAATGAGTTGGAGCAATAGGGTGCTTTATGAGACTGTTAGTTCATCTTGATTTAATCTTTGCTTCACTTTTAGGCTTACACTTTTTGGTGTGATATCCCTTTGTGCTCATTATAGATCAGTTCGGTCATGGTCGAGATATCTGTCAATAATCTAATTTGCTTAATTGTGCTAAAGACTTGTTTCGACTTGCTTTATGGTATATGACTTTATATAATTTAGGGAGCTCTACTAAAAAAATCTTAGACACACTCTTACTTCAATGCAAAGTGACTTGGATAATCTACAAAGCTTCTATATGTTTACTCTCATTGCTCTTTTTTAGAAGTATCCTCTCTATGGAGCACTTGATAATTTCATTACCAAATAGGGAGAAATTAGAAGAAAGGGGAGAACTTTCTAAGAGGTGAATCGAGAGAACTTTCTATGAGTTTAAAAAAAATTGCTCTCTGGTGTTGAGGGGGAGTTTTCTGAGCTTTCTGGCACTTTCTGATGTGGTATGTGCTCTCTGTGTTCTTTTGGTTGTGGTCTACAGCTCCTACTGTTGTGATCTATGGTCTGTGACTTTGAATTTCTACTTTTCACAAATTTTCTCTTTGAGAGTTTTTGAGTGTTGTCAATGTATTCATCAAGGGGGAGATTGTTAGACCATGTGGTGGTCGTGCGCTTAGTGATTATAAATAATTAACATTTAGGTTTCATTGGAATTTGCATTGTGAACATTCTAGTTGATGTGCATTTGTTGCTGGAGTATTCAAGTTAGCAGGTCTGGTCGGTAGGTGTCAACCACGACAAATCGAGCACACCATTTCGACCATAGTTTGCCAATCATGGCATTTCGACCATGACAATGCGACCACAATGAGGTAATCAGTAGGCTTTGACTAGTAACAGTGAACAGGTTGTGAGCTATAGTGAACCGGTTGGAGGTCGTAATCTCGTAGCTACAGTACTTTTTCGATGGTCATAGCTGCAATGCTTTGTCATAGTCTTAGACGTTGATGGTTGGTAGTTGTAGACTAGGAGTGCTATGATATTTGTGATTTCTAGGTGTTCAGAGCGGAGCGATAGTAAGTCCTGAGTGCTTATGTTTTCGAGTACTCGATGAGCTGTCGTCATAATGTATGATCTGAGGCTAATTTTTGGAAAGCGATAGGTTTTGTGGTATGGCTGATCCGGTTGATCTTGTTAGATGATTAAGGGTGTGATATGAGTGTTTGTGGACTAATGTCGGTCAAGTTGTGAAGAATTGTACCGGGAAAACATTCTTTGGTCTTTGCATATGCAAGTTGGCATGGAGGAGACCATGGTCAGTGACGAGGAGGAGCGGGACTAGGATAGGGAAATCTGAGGTCCAGACGGTCGAGGTGGTCAGGCTCATGCTGGAGCACATGGAGATCAAAGGTGGTGAAGCATGGAGAGGTTATAGGAGGTGCTATCCTGGTGGCTTTGATATGTGAGCTAATGGTGCATGATGAAGATACAGGAGGTGCAGTCCTGAAGGCTTCGTCATGTGGTGAGTTAGGAGTTGTGGAAGGAGTCTATAATTGAGATTGAAAGAGTTACAGATAGTCTGTAACTTGGAAGGTGTAGAGATTTAAATAAAACACATGTTCGGAAGGGTTTTGGTTCCCTAGGTTTTTGGAAGAGATAAGATTTTGAGTCCGTGCTTGAGGTAAACACAATTTGTGACATTAACCTATAAAAGCAAGAAGGGCCTATAGGTTAAAAAAGGGGGAAAAGGCTTTTGAGACCATTCTAAGAGAATTTTTTTAGAAGGTTTTGGCTTTAGTTTTTGGCTAGGGCTTTTAGGGGTACTTGTGAGGGCACTTTGTAAATCCACGAGAAAACAATGAGGATTGAGAAAAGCCAATTATAAATAACTAAACATTAGATGCTTAAGTTCATACTCGTATGAGCAAACTTGGTGAATACTCGCTAGGAATCCTCTAGTCGATCAAGCTCTTCAACCTTGTTCCACCACACCTTCTCAAGGTGCTCGTCATTGGAGACATTCCCCTTGTTGGGAATATCTTTGGGGTGAGGAACTTGGTCATAAGATTGATACAAGGAAGATCCCGCTACAAAAGCAGGGTTGAAAAACTTAGAGAAGAAGTTAGGTTGTTCTTCTTTTTCTTCTTCGGTTATACCTCCTTGGAGATGAGGATGAGCCTCCTCAGTGATTTGCTTTTTGACCTAGCAGTTGAAAGAATTTCCCACTTCTCGACCAGATGCTTCCACCCTATCTTCAGCTACCTTCGCTTCTATTGCTTCGACCACATTGGTGATGATAGTAGCTTCAACTCAAGCAGTAGCTTTCATAGCCGAGATGGTGGTCGATTGTCCGACCATCTTCTCTCCCATCCCTAGCCTCAGATGATGGGGGAGCCAAACTAAAGTTACGAGAAGAGAGGTAAATTAGCATTTAAGGAAAAAAAAGGTAAAATGTTATTCTTATGCTCATATTTACATACCTTGCTTTCTTAGCCTTTATTTTGAATTTAGAAGGAATCTTCCCTAAGGAAGACTTTTTCGACTTCTTTCCTACGACCACGTCTGGTCATTGAGGAGCGAGGTCATCTCCGACCATATTTGATCATAGACACAGTGCAAGTGATGCAACTCTCTGTTCCTCTTGCCCCTCCTAATGGTCAAGACTGGTTTCGACCACCTGGAGGGCAATCTCCTTCTCGATCATACATTCTGCTACTGCAGCAGTATCCTTCATAAAAGATACGAAACTCTTCTAGTTCTCCTTTTTGAGTTGTTTAATAAAGCCTTGGGAAGCACCAAATAAGAAAGTTTTGTCATCGCAATAGTAGGATACCTTGATCCTAGAAGCCGGTTGTTCTAGTACAACTACCCGTATCTCCTCTGCAATAGCCACGCCTATAAAGAACTGTTCAATGGGGCAAGACGAGGGACGAAGGGAAGGAGCAGCACTCGAATTTCCACATTGTTTGTTGACAACTTTGGTTATTCGATGCTTCTTGGTCGGAGGAGCCTTAATTTTCTCTGCTTCTTTTCCAATGACCATCAATTCGACCTCTTGATCATCTTGATAGTTTTCCATGCCAACTTTCTACAATAGGGAAGAATGCTAAGTACTCGTTTCCTACGACTATGAAATCCTAAAGATGAGATTGAACTTCAATTACCTTTAGGATTTCTTCTCTTTCCTCGAAGGATACATCCACCAAGATACGAGGAGCCTCCACATTGAGTATTAGAGCCTTCTCATAGATAGCTTTGACTCGGGTGTCAATCTCATCCAAAGCAATATCTGCATAAACAGATGAAGTGGTCAGAAAACAGAGCTCGAAATTTAGAATCTAACTGAAAGAATGAGTCTGATTATTACTTACTGTCCTCGTAGTCCTTGGTCGTATCCTTGGCCTCTGAGTACATCCACATGTGTGTGCTCGTTTCTTCAAGGAGCTGATACGATGAGTGATGAAGTCCTTCACCATATGCCAGCTGGTGAGCCCCTTTTACCTTAGTTTTTTAATGGCTTGGATGTAGGGGGCTATCCGAGCAAGGTTCTTGGGGACTAAATTCCAGAAAAAATTCTTCTCCACAGCTTTCCCCACAAAAGAAAGGTTGTCTTCACGGTCATCTCCCAGTAAAATCATTTATTTTTCTAGTCCGGCCATGACAATAGAGTGAACATTTGGATGTACTCTATTTTGCCATCGTGGAGCTTCAAACCATAGCTCCCGGTAACCCCAGCTTGTCTGCTCATTTTGTAGTAGTACCAAAGGAACTCAAGATCCGGTGGAATCCCTAAGTAGGCTTCACATAAGTACACGAATACACTCAACATGGTGATCGAATTGGGAACCAAGTTCACCAATTTTCTACCCCAAAGTGCTCGAGTACGACTGTGAAAAAGGGGTGAGCAGAAAGTCAAAGTTCATACTCACAGTATGCTTGAAAAACTAGGATTTGTCCAATATCCCCTGTGGCCAATGTTTCCCAATGGCTTCAATCCACTTCACGTATTTTCTTGAAGGGATCTTCTCAGCTTTGACCAAAGCTTTCATCTTCGTGACGTCCATCTCCGACACCGGCCAATCGGAAGAAGACTTCATCATTTTCCTTAAGCAGTAGATTTGGATTTGGAAGAAATTGGGGGAAGAAGATGGCTTGGTCGGCGGCGAAAAACTCGAAGAAGATTGAAGCAGGAGGGGAAAGTAAGGGCTCAAAGGTTACCCCATGGTAAGTTTTTATAGCCATACAAGTCGGTTACCAGCTTGGGAAGTCTTGGGAACTCAACGGTTACTACCTTTTCGGGAACCGCTCTAAACGGACATATCGGCGAGAGAATTGCCACCACTTTACAAGTATTTAAAGGTTGACGTCAGGGAGAAGAGAGGGGAGATCTGACAGACTTGAGGGAGAATAGAAGCAGAGCAAGACTTTTCGCATTACTTTCTCAATTGTAATCAGTTCATTGAGCAATAACCGCACAGGAGTAGGGTTATTATTCTCCCAGAAGAAGGCCGGAACCTGTATAAAATCCCTGTGCCTTTCTCTGTGTGATCGTAGCTAGGTCAGCAAGAGATCCGTCGAATCCAAATAATCATATGTAAGATTGATACTAAAACATTGACAAGAAATTAAACTCTTTTGTTTGATTCTTTCTCATAGATGGCTTCATCGAGGGACATGTGAAAGGGCTTGCACTTGGATAGCTTGGTTCACTCAGCAACGGCAATGGCCAATTCCCCTTCAATTCAGATTCTTCTCCTGAATCAACTGCCAAAAACACATTGGACATGTGGCCTTTGTTGTCATTGAATTTGTTTTTGGCACTCCGAATCTCCTTCAATCGACTTTACTAAACTGATGCCCTACGAAGGACATGATTGATGTCCAAAAATTCACATCCTTCTAGGCGATCCTTAACAGGGTATAATAGTCCATTGTATGCCAAATCAGCATATCTCTGTTAGAAATAGCCACATTAAAGTATCTACTCCTGGCATCTCGGAACCTTTTGAGATAATGAGCGATCGGCTCATTGAAACATTGTTTAGTTGCCGTCAAGTCACTTAAATGCAATTCCATAGATCTAGAGAAGAAGTACTCATGAAATCTTCTTTCCATATGGGCCCACGAGTTAACCAAATTAGGTGGCAATGCTATAAACCACATGAAAGTCATTCTTCACAAAGATAATGGGAACAACCAAAGTTGCAAACCATCATTGTTGTCATCTTCTCCACATTGCACCACAAACTAGCCAATATGTTCAGCAATAGATTTGGAACTATCCCCCATAAACATAGTAAAATCAGGAGCCTTGAAACTGTGTGGGAACATGATAGTGTCCACGTATTTAGGATACGACTTCTGGTAGATTGGAGTCTGTCATGTGGGCTCCAAGCTGAACCTTTCTCTGATAACGTTAACAAATTGGTCATTCCTTAGATCTTGATTGGCTTCGTTGGATAGAGGGTTGTTGCTATTAGTGATGTGCCCAAGAGGCAATCATAAACAATTCGATTTTATAGGCCAAAAGGGATATTGATCCATATGGGATTAGGGTTCTAATAGGCCTACAATGTGGAAGCCTATTAGCATACTCTATAAATATGTGGAGGCGGGGCTGCAGGTAAGATAGATTACTGTGCTGAAGACCCTGGCCGCCACCTCCCCTCGGCCGTATCCCGAAACCCTAGCCGGGAGCGCGGTGCTAGCACACCAGCGCACGGCGTTCCATCCCGAACGTGTGGACTCCGTGGAGGCGCCGCTGCTGTTGCTGCTGTGCTGATCGGCGAGAAGCGCAAGGCTATTGCTAGGACGCGAGGAGGAGACATTCAGTTCGTGAAACGATCGACTGCTTCTTCTTCATCAACATGCATCTACGTTGGACCGGGCTGCTCCAACTCTTCTTCCGCTGCGCAGCGCATCTAGTGGTAACTATCCATGACTCCCTTACACGCATGTTTTCTGGTTGAACGCGGTAGAAAATCAAATGTTGTAGCTAGCGTAGCCTACCCGTTCTCCATCAGTTGCATCTGTTGTCAGACAGTAGACTTCCTCTGGGTCAGGTTCTTCATGCCATTAGGTAATTGATAAGGCATAGGGTGATTCTCTGCCATGGCCTATCCCCCGAGTCGAATTTTTTGTACGGATAATCTGTTTTTTATTCGAAAATACATAAATATACCCGCGACAAAAATTTTTACAAAAATAATCTCCAGTCGCCACCCCATTGGGCGACTGCTACCTTTCGCCCAACCGGGAGGCGACATTTAGGGAATCTGTGTACCGTTGGGCGACTACTGCAATCGCTGTACGGTTGAGCGACTTCGATTGAAGTCGCCCAACCGTTGGGCGACTGCAATTGCAGTCGCCCAACCGTAGGGCGACTGCAATTATGCCGCCCACTAACCCCGAGCACATTCCCCTCGTTCTGCCATTCTACTCATTCATTCTGCCCAGAGAGAAGAGAGGAGGAAGAGGAAGAAAAGAAGAGGAGAAGAGAGGAGGAAGAGGAAGAAAAGAAGAGGAGAAGAGAGGGAGGAGGGGAAGAAAAGGAGGTGAGGAGAGAAGAGAAGTCGAAGCTATTCAATCGATTTGGATCCAGGTATTTTTTTTAATTATGTTGTATTTACAGTCTTCAACTCCCATGTTATTTGACATGTCGTAAATTTCAATCATACATGTAGGCATACATCATTAATGGCCAGTACTACATTGAGAGTGTATTATGGTGTTGGAATCATTCGTGATGGTCCGACTGGTGTGGATTTGAGCGATTTTCCGCAAGTCACTCTCGTACTTCCGGATGACGAGAATGCTCAAATGACAGATGTGCAGCATTGGCTGACCCAGAGTTTTTCATTGGACCCCGAGGTGTGCAGCGTCGTTGTGCAAGGGCTTTGGAGCCGGTCTTCCACTGACATCAGATGGGAGTTGAAGACATTGGTGCGCTCTGGTTCGTGGAAGGGCTTTGTGCAAGGGTGCCGGCGCCGTGGATACGAGTGTGTCCTGCTTGTGCAACCGTGCTCACTACAAGCAGCTGCGCAAGCTCGTGCGTCCGCCTATGCTTCGGGGGGTGCTAGCACCTCGGGCGGGCCGCACGTCGGTGGAGCTGATGAAGTTGCTCGTGATGAAGGCGATGCGGTACACGGAGGAGAGTTAAGGCCGTCAAGCTATACAGAGGGAACTGGGCAAGCCGATGCGGTACATGGAGGAGAGTTACAGCTGTCAAGCTATAGAGAGGGAACTGGGCAAGCTGATGAAGGAGAGCATAATGAGTATATCATGCAGCAGATGGAATCTGATGACCAGAGGGCATGGGATGAAGAGCAAGCTGTAGAGGACGACGAGGAGGACAGTTCCGATGATGAAGAAGTTCCTATCCCCGAAGAATGGAACCAGTATAATGCGGAGGGTGTTTCCGCACATGATGAGCATGAATCGCCATGGGAGTATCATCAAACAGAGGTTCGGGTGCATGCTATGTTTGCTGACAAGGAAGCGCTGCAGGATGCCATCAAACTTTGGGCCCTTTCAATGCAACGGACATTTCGCGTCGTCAAATCAAGCCAGGAGCAGTACACTGTGAAGTGCGAGCAGACTGGTTGTCCTTTTAGGGTGCACGCACGTAGACCCAAGTATGAGACTCATTGGATTGTGTCCAAGGTGGAGCCGCACTCCTGCATTGTAAACACAGTCTTGGCGAGGCATCGTAACCTGACGTCCGGATTTATCGCCAATTTGATGTATGGGGAGATAGTGGAGAAGAAAGATGTTGCGGCCACACATATTATGCTAGCTATTGAGAATAAATTCAAGTATAAGATTAGCTACGCGAAGGCGTGGCGTGCGAAGCAAAAGGCGTTGGAAAAACGTTTTGGCACTTTCGAAGCGGCGTACGACAACCTTCCTCGTATGCTTAAGGTGTTGCAGCAAAGGAACCCCGGCACGTACATCGCGGTGCACGACAAGCCGTCCATAAGTCCACCGGGATTTGCAGTGTTGCAGAGAGCATTCTTTGCATTTGGTGCTAGCATTGAAGCATTCAGACACATGCTGCCAGTTATCTCAATAGATGGGACCTTCTTGACAGGCAAATACAAAGGGCAGCTCCTGACGGCCATAGGCGTTGACGGTAACAATCAAATATTGCCGCTGGCCATTGCATTTGTGGAGAGTGAGAATTATGAGAGCTGGCTGTGGTTTCTGAGACATGTGAGGGGTGGAGTTGTAGGCACCCGACCTGGTGTGTGCATAATCCATGATCGCCACGCCGGTATTATAAAGGCGATACGAAAACTTCAGGAAGACCCTGAGGAGACCTCTTTTTGGCCGGACATGAGAAACCGGTGGTGCAGTCGTCACTTAGGGGCAAACTTTTTCAAGCAATTCCCGAAACAATCTTTGATGAAGCTATTCAAGAGGCTGGCTAGGCAGAACCAGCAGAGAAAATTTGATGCTTTATGGGGGTTGTTGGATGAGCACACCAGGAAGAACGTCGACGAGAGGAGCAAGGGGCCGGTCACTCCTGGGCGATGCGGTCAGGAGGGGCACACAGCTAGACGATGCAATGCATTTCCGGATCAGTAGTTGGTGTTGTAATGCATGCTAAAATTCATGTACCAGTTGTAAACCTTGTATGTTACATCCCTTTTCTGTAATGCACTTATTTCGTTGAACGTACTGTTTCCCTTTTAAGTATTGCAATTTATTGGTGGCTACGAACCCACTTTTATTACGAAACTACAGGCTCTAAAGTGCCTACATAGAGTAATTTATTGCGAGATGACAAAAGATGCCAGCTTTGCCCAGTCACGCACTTACAACACGAAACAACACATACATTGCACTTGCAGGATCTATGGAAAGTACTACACCCAACAATTTTACTAAACGCAGCAACATGTGGGATCGTAAGAGCTTCCTATATTCACGACCTCCTCGTTGCCCCTCTCGCGTTGCATCTGTTCGCGGAGGTCGTTGTTCTCCTCAGTCAGACTCTCCATTCGGTTCTCCAAGTCCCATATTCGATCCCATAATGTACCCACATAACGATCAACATACTGTTCATGAGGAGGGTCGATCCAGCGGGAGAAGTCGCATTTTGCAATCTGCAAAAAAAAGGACGGTAAACTTCGCGGGTCCATAAGCAATATAAGAATGTAATATTACTATTTTGTACCCCGTAGCGTGAGCATCGGAAGAAACGTCGCCCGCCATCGTTCGGGGAATCTAAGATCTGGACGACCGCGTACTCATTGTGTCTGCATTTCGGCCACGCTGGTTGAGCACGCCGACTTGATATCAATCGGTACTGTGGACCGAACATATCCCTCCTTTCTAAGGGAATGTCATCCTTCGGTGACCCAAATCCCACTGGCCCCTCGGCTTCCGACATGGTATGTTTCACCACGAAAGAGATGGTTCTTCTTTGTTCGATTTACAATGTCATGGGACCCCAACCGTGCTACTTATAGCAACACGGAGGGACATTTAATGCTACACTGGCCTCTGAAAAGCCTACATAGAGACATTTATTGCTACACTGGCCTCTGAAAAGCCTACATAGACTGGCCTCTGAAAAGCCTACATAGACTGGCCTCTGAAAAGCCTACATAGACTGGCCTCTAAAAAGCCTACATAGACTGGCCTCTGAAAAGCCTACATACACTGGCCTCTGAAAAGCCTACATAGACTGGCCTCTAAAAAGCCTACATAGACTGGCCTCTGAAAAGCCTACATACACTGGGCTCTGAAAAGCCTACATAGACTGGCCTCTGAAAAGCCTACATAGACTGGCCTCTGAAAAGCCTATATACACTGGCCTCTGAAAAGCCTACATACACTGGCCTCTGAAAAGCCTACATACACTGGCCTCTGAAAAGCCTACATAGACTGGCCTCTGAAAAGCCTACATACACTGGCCTCTGAAAAGCCTACGGAGGGACATTTATTGCTACACTGGCCTCTGAAAAGCCTGAAAAAGCAAAAAGATTCATATGTACTCTCCATGGACTATGCCCACTCACCAGTTCACCTGCCTACATAAAGGCATCCCATGTATTACATACCACAACACAACCTCCTCCTCAAGCCATCACAATACTACTACACAACAATGTCTTCCTGGAGGTCCGACCCTTTTGGAGTGCCGGAGTGGCATGAGCGTCCGAAGTGCCATTGCGGTTTTAGGACGATGTTGTGCGTCTGGACGGATCCACTACCACGAGCCAACTACGGCCGTAGGTACTTCAAATGTCCAGACATGGATGACGACTTCGTGGTAACGACGACAACTAAATCCTTTGTTTCTCGTTATCGTTCTTCAACTTTATCCATGACATCTACCACGACACACATAGGCTTGCAAGTTCATCGAATGGGTGGATCGGGTGCCGCCGGCATGGCCACGGAACCCTCGCGAGGTGGAAAACAAAGGACAATACCTTGTCAAGATGGATCAGGCTCGCGAGGTGGAACGACAAATGCGGCATGAGCAAGAGCGTCGCGTGAGGGTGGACCAAATCCGTCTTAAGGGCAAGGAGGATGAGCTGCAAAGGAGGCGGGAGAAGTTAAGTCTGCGTGAAGCAGCCATCAAGCGTCAGGAGGAAGAGCTTCAAGCTCGTGAGGCAGCTCTCAAGACCAAGACTGACAGGAAGAAAGATGCAGCGGAGCCATCTTCAGGGCGCGACAAAAAGGGCAAACAACCACGCTACACCCAGTAGACAAAATGTAATATTCCCTAAGGCATGTTACGACTAGCGGTGGAGTTCTGAACATTACAAGTACAGAGTTCCACACATGCCACTGGTCACATCACTTATCACTTTATGTATCGACCGTTCTTCGGTCAATCGTGCCTAAAAAAATTGACCAAATTTTTTTTTTGCATCTACAACTTACATTGAACATAAACTTCTATTACAACTTTATCTGATTTTTACGCAGTTTATAACTAAAAAATTGACAAAACATACAAAAATCACGCGGATTGCAAACCCTTAAAACATACCAATGTATATATCAAACGTTCTACAGTCAATTGTACTTACAAAAAATTTCTCAAAATTTTAAATGCACCTACAACATACAATAAACATAAACTTTTATTACAACTATACCATATTTTTTTCCAGTTTAAAACTACAAAATTGATAAAACTCTAAAAATTCACGGGGACTGAGTAAAGTCGCCCATCCACTGGGCGACTGCAATTGAAGTCGCCCAACGGTTGGGCGACTTCAATAAAAGTCGCTCAACCGTACAGCGATTGCAGTAGTCGCCCAACGGTACACAGATTCCCTAAATGTCGCCTCCCGGTTGGGCGAAAAATAGCAGTCGCCCAATGGGGTGGCGACTGGAGATTATTTTTGTAAAAAATTTTGTCGCGGGTATATTTATGTATTTCCGAATAAAAAACGGATTATCCGTACAAAAAATTCCCCCCGAGTCCAGGTTTGGGCAACCTTGGCAGCATCCGCAGAGGGGCTAGATGAGGTGAGTTGTCCTGAAAGCCAATAGCAATATGTCCATTGAAGGCTTGAAGCCAGATACATTAGGACCAGCTGGCAGCACAATTGTCGTTGGCAGTGTTGGATTGGTTGACGCGATGCCAATGGGTGCCTGTTGAGGAAGTTTAGTTTCCATGACACGGGGTGCCAAAAAAACACTAAAGCAGAAGCAATGGTAGTACTATCTGTCACACCAACCAAACCTCCATTGGTGTATCCACACAGTGACGGACGCAGGAATTTTAGAATGGGTGTTCGAAGTTGTAAAAATATTTTTCAGTACAAAACATAAAGATCTACAGTAGCAATAGTTAACATACCATCGAGGTGGACGCAATCTTCTGTGTCTTTCTAGCTCTCTCCCACATAGATTTCAGATTTGTAGACTTCTTCATTTTTTATAGCTCAAAGATCTACAAAATCATAAAATACAAGTGTTACTCACATACTGCATACACATACAGACATGAGACATACAGGATACAGCACCAACACCACATCCATTGTAATTTGTAAATTACAAGTTATATTGCCATTTAGCCAACTAGTTCCAATTCTCATAACCACTAACCAGTCTGCTGTCTGCAGTCCAAACCAAATAACCAGCCAACCAGTGAACCAGGGCACCAGGCACAAACTGACAAACACACTGATTACTGTTTAGTACTTTAGTGTTTACTGAAGTCTGAAGTTAACATTTAACAAGCATGCAGATGATGCTGAGTTGCTGTCTTGCTGACCGGTACTACAGAATAGAAATGGAAATGCTGAAGTTAACAAGCATGCACATTGCACAGACATTGGCCACTGCCCACTAGCCAGGCACTGAGGCTGTGAGGCACAGCCGCACAGTCGCACAGAAGTAGTATTGTAGTAGTACAACTACTCACCGCGGTCGCCGGAGCGGCGGAGCCGGAGCTGACGCAGTGTCGCAGTCTGCGGTGGGCCGATGGCGGCGGAGCAGAGGGCCGGAGCGGACAGCGGAGGGTGGAGCGGACGGCCCGTGGCCGGAGCGGCGGATTTGAGGATCTGGCGGTCGCGGTACGGCGAAGGGCGGAGCGGACGGCCCGCAGCCGGAGCGGAGGCCGGAAGGGCGGACGGCCCAGATCTGGCGGTCGCGCGCGGTGCCCGCGGGCGGCGGAGGGCCGGAGCGGATAGCGAAGGGCGGAGCGGACGGCCCGCGGCCGGAGCGGCGGAGTTGAGGCCAGAGAGCCCAGATCTGGCGGTCGCGCACGGTGCCGGCGGGCGGCGGAGGGCCGGAGCGGAGCGGAGGGGAGGGCCAGAGCGGACAGCGGAGGGCGGAGCGGACGGCCCGCGGCCGGAGCGGCGGAGTTGAGGCCAGAGAGCCCAGATCTGGCGGTCGCGCGCGGTGCCGGCGGGCGGCGGAGGGCCGGAGCGGAGCGAAGGGCCGGCGCGGCTCGGAGGCGGAGCGGAGGGCCGGCGCCCGGCGCGGAGAGGAGGGCCGGCGCCCGGCGCGGCGCGGAGGCGAGCTTTGGAGGGCCGGCACTGCTCGCAGCTCGCCTGCTAGGGCACTCGGCGGCGCGCCCGCTCGCTAGTCGCGAGCGCTAGGGTTACGCTCTCGGGCGCGCGCTCGGAGCCTCGTGCAGGAGGTTTCTACGCCACGCCGTAACTGGGCTGGCGACCGCAAGCTGGCTGGCTGGGCCGCACACAGTGCGAGCTCGGCCCGTGCGAACCATGAACGTCGGGCCGGCCGAAGGAGGCTGAAATACTGATTTTTGACCCTTATATATACATATATATGTATTATACCTCACATATACTAGATTTTTTGTCAAAAAATTTAGGTGTTCAGCTGAACACCCATGAACCACTGTAGATCCGCCCTGTATCCACACGATGTCTAATAGTCGTAAACAGACAGTGGCATCGACTGAGGTGCCGTCGAAGCCGACGGCCAAGCCGATGTAGATGTGCCTGCTCCTGGACTGCCACATGAAATTCGAAAGCTGTGTTGTAAATGTTGTATAACATGGCAAATTTGGCACCGACCTCCAAAAAGTTCCTGGCGACGTCCAGAATACTTGCAGTACTCCTCTCATACGAGCCGTGACGAGCGGGATCAGAGCGCTGACGAACGTCGAGGAATTGTTGATATGTGCCTGATGCATGGATTGATTGATGAGATAGATGAGTTCCCCCTGCGTAACCTGGTATATGTTTGGTAAAACTATTGGCTGTTCTTATGCCCCCACTGTTTTCACCTCGGAGTATTCCAAAGTATCATAATGCATGATAAACGAGCAAGAACTTATATTTATTTGATTATCACTAAAATGTATAGTTGTGATTTAATGGTAGATGAAGGTAAGAGAGGAAAAGAAGCAAGAGTTGAAATTAAGCAGGTAGTAAGCCTTCCTCTAGTTTTGGTTGACCAATTGGTAGTTTTAGTCTAAGCAATGAATCTGACAAACAGGGTTTATACTTAGCATTCTGGGATTTTACCCTGCTAGGTGCTCTAAGCCATTCTTGGCGTTCACACTGTCATGTCCATCTACCGATATAATCTCAGAGAAAGACTAGCTATCACCCGGCAATTCAAGGCAGTTGAAATACCTAGACACCATGTCTAATTCTAGGAACTACTACTCTACCCAAAATCTGATGCAGGATGTCTGATCTTCTTGACATAGGATCGTTGGGATAACTAGCTACAAGTAGCCAAGAAAGCTTGATCTGTGAAACCTGACGAACTGATGGCACCAACCACTGTTAGAATAGCAACCTATAACAAAAGAATTCGTCCAACCACATGCTTTAATTGATATCTACCGGACCACGTAGAGGTAGACGTGCTCCTACAATCACAAAGATTCATAAGAACAATAGGTAGAGAATAACTCTCAATTCCAGAAGGGCACAATGGCAAATCCTTAAAACAAGAGCACTTGGCTTCTCTGAGAATGTCTAAGGGCCTGTTTGTTTCAGCTGTAGATTCTGAGAAGTAGCTGGTGAGTATCCAGCTAGTCAGAATCTGGAGAAGCTGGATAACCCCAGCTTCTGGCTACTAGTTCATTTTCTGGATTCTGTAGCTTCTGGCTACTTAGAATCTGGATAAAAATCTGGACTGTTTGGGGGAGTTGCAGATTCTAGGAGTAGCTGCAGCTGCCAGAAGCTGAAACAAACAGGCCCTAAATTCGTGGTCGGCCATTACAAATGGCCTCCCGTCTCTATTTATTGGCCTCAAGGGCTCTCGCACAACCAGGGTACATTAATACAAGTAGCAAATTTATTTATGCCAAATCTGAACTAACCCTTGCTTCTGTTAACATTTTAAAATCTGGGTGAGTTTTTTTGGATTGTGGTTTATGGCTTATGGTTTAAACTTTTGAATTCTGGTTATTTGCAAAAGGCAGTACGCAAAGGAAAATAGTCACATGTGATTTTGGCTGGTACAGCTGAATTCAGCATATTTTTTGATACAATCTTCCTATTGACTCTGTCGTGAAAAAATAAACCGTTTAAAAACTAGTTACTGTAGTGTAAAAGAAGGGAGCATAGAATATTTTCAAGATTGATCCTCTATGTAAGATCCAACGGATACCATCCTAGATCAATATCCCATGAGCTTTTAGCATCTGGTAACTCGGATAATTACTGGCAAGAATTATATATAGGACGAAACCTTGTGCCTTGATCTATATACTCACTTCTTGATATGCGTTCAATCTCATCATTATCTCATGATATTTGTGAACTCTAATCGCTGCAATTAAATCTTTTCGGATATTCCCAATCCATCCATTATTTTTGCAAATGTGGGTAGACCTATGTCAGACCTGGATTTTATCAATCCGAAATCATCTGTGATTCCACCGTACTATTCTCTAAATCAGTATATAGTGCTCATAGATACATTGCTGGATCATTTTATACACGATAAATACCATACCATTACAATACCAGAGTTCAAATAGACCGCATCAGGTTGAGTTTATAATTTGGCCATCAGGTCAAATGTTTACATTACATAAAATGTGGAAGCAAAAGCGGAGGCAAACGTGGTAGGGCACAACCCGCCACAAGCAAGCGACTGAGACAACTTAGGTACCATTGATATTAGCCGGAGACATGACTAATATCAGAACCACCCACAAGTTAGCCTGATCAGCTAGACTAAGGTGAGAAGGAAGATTACTAAAGGCTACTCTAGTTTCCACCGTTTTCGCCGCCTTCATCGCTCTGGTCCTTGTAGTAGACATAGTGACCTTGGTTCATGAACTCTAAAGAGGGGTTGAGAGTAAGGGTGAGCATAAACAACCGTGCTCTGCGAGCTAACATACAAAATGCATATAATTATAGATGCAAGACTAAACAATGGTGGCTCGGGTCCTTTTATTTGCTTAAGGCGACATTTGTAATTACCATAATTAAAAAGTCCTATGACTTAACATTTTAACAAACATGCTTTAAGAGGTTAAAAGTGTGCAATATTTATAGTTGTGTAGGTTTCATCCATCAGTTACATGGTCCCATCCACATATTCTAAATTTTGATCATTATACTACATCCACCTTATTAACAACGTTGGAGTACATCTCTCCAGAAAAAAGCCAAAGTCAAGTTTACTTCCGCTCGACAATTTTCATCCTACCCATAAAGGTTTTAAAATAAAACTTAATCAAGCAAGATCATATGTCCATCCTTGACCGTAAGCACAGCTATTCAAATAGTTTTTTATTCTGCAGATACTGTACATTTTTACCTACAAGAGAAAATCGACCCGATGGCTCTAATGATTCCTTAGTCATGTAGATCGAGATATTGAATGTGTCGTGGGAGCAGTCACATGAATCAGTTGTGTTGCTGAATTTTCTTGTATTGCATCTGAACTATGATTCGATACATTTGAAGATGAGCTTCCAGATGCTTGTGGTGCGGAAAAAATGCCTGTAGGGGGTGGTGTGGGTGTCACTGGTGCATCGGGCAATGGTGACTGTGGTTTGACTGCCTCAGCTTGATTTTGAGCAATAGCTTACAGAGATTATGGAGAAAATCCTTCAAATGGATTAACATATGTATCTTCCTCTTCTTCCAAAAAGATCAATTAACTTGTACTACCTGAAAAATCGGATCTAGCACTTGGGCTAGTTTCATCAAAAGAACATCACAACTAGACATTATCACATTAGTTGATAAATTCATCACCCTAAATCCTATTCCATCACTCGGGTAACCCAAAAATATGTCATCAATAGTACGAGACAAACTTATCATGCTTTTTGCTGGTCTTTTTCTCCACCAGCTTCTTGTTCTTGTTTCCTTTTCGCCTAGGGCAATTGAATTTTAAGTGGCCTTCCCTGCCACAATGAAAACACCCCTTTGTTTGAATGTCTTTCTTGTCACGTCTGGTCCTGAGTACCCTACCAAAGATTTTTACTAGTAGCACAAGTGTATCATCATCAAAAATATCAAAAGCTTCATCTGTTAGAGTAGGAAGGGCAGCAAGCAAAAAACCACCATTCGCATCATTAGACCTCGATGAACTCTCAGGAGCAGCAGTTAAAGCCGTTGGCTTAATTTCTGGTGGAAGCAAGCTAGATAGAGTCATCTCAGGTCTTTAGCGAGGAGCGGAGATAGACAATCGTAGGTGTGTCTAGATCCTTTGCTTCCATTATGGTGGTGGTCTTAATATGCCACACTTCTTTAGAAAGAGATCTAAGCATCTTACAACACCGATCCGTGTAAGTCTTGCCTACACCAGAAGATGATTGACAAGCAAATTAAATCAAGAAAAAAAGCATCAATTGACTCTCCGGTGTTCATCTTGAAAAGCTTATATTTAGAGGTCAAAAGCTCAGTTTTGCCGCTTTTAATATTAGAAGTTTCCTCATGGTATTTTTTCAGGGTTTCCAAACCTTCTTAAGCAGAAGAAAAAACCATCAACTTTTCACTGGTTTCGAGAAAGAAAATTTAGAATAGCATATTGAGCTCACAAATTGCTTTCAATCAATGATCTGATTTGTTTTCTTGAGAGGCAGTATCAGTAGGACGAATAAAAGGTCGTTGCACGACATGCTAAATACTAAGTCCAAGACTTTGTAAATATCCTTCCATACAGCTCTTCCAATAAGAGAAGTCATTGTCGTCAAAAACTGGAGGTTTAGTTGGAGAGTTGACACACTATTGCACATCAAACACAGCGCAACCAAGATAGAGAGAGGATGAAGAAGATGCGGTTTGGGTGAAGCGGTTCAACCGCTTTCCACAACTACGATTTCGGTTTAAAAATGGCAACAAAAATACCTATTTCAATGAACGAAGCAGCAAATCCTCCAAGCAACGGCAAAGTGGCTAATCTACAGTGTGCACGAAGGAAGGAATTGACAAGAATACCCAAAAAAAAAATAATCGCATGGCAAGTCCAAAGACGGGACCAAAGTACCAAGCGGTGCAACCAAACCTTCAAATTGGCAGGTGCCAAAACTTCGGCGGGAGAATACCATCTCAACACGCCGTCCATGACCATCCAACGGCATTCTCCTCCCACGTTTTGTTCCAAAACCCACCCTAGGGCAAGGCACCGCACCGTCCTCGCTATAAGTGTCGAGGAAGCGGAAACGCTCCGTCTCCACCCAAAACCCTCGCATGCGGCAAACCATCCTCGTCGCGATGATCCAGCTGCTGTTCACGGTGCTGGCGGCGGAGGTTAGCGTGGCGGCGGCTCTGCTCTTCAAGACGCCGCTGCGGAAGCTCGCGGTGCTCGCGCTAGACAGCCTCAAGAGCGGGCGGGGCCCGGTCATGGTGCGCACCGTGGCCGCCACCGTCCTCGTCGTGTTCGCTTCCAGCGTCCACAGCATGGCCAAGATCCGCGGCCGCGCCGCTGCCGAGCTCGACGCCGCGGGGGACCTCACGCCCACCGACCAGGTCCTCCTCGCTCGCCACCTCCTCGAGGCGTCACTAATGGGTACGTACGATTTCTCCCATCTTTCCTGCCCCCTTCTCCTCGCTTTAATTTGTTCGACCATCTTGATGTCCTGGTGGCTGTGGCGTTGGGGCTTCCCGTGTATGAAAGGGGAACGGTTGAATTGATTTCTCTGCAGGGTCTAACAACGTCTGATTTGTTTTGATTCTAAATGATGGTTCGGTGATCAAATTTAGTAGCTGCATTTGCCTACCGTGAGGATGGCCTATGTTGTCGGCCCCGAACAATTTCGGAATAATCGGCATTAAATTTTATAGAGTAAACAACGTATCCATTGTATCTTACTTTATGCTTTGTACCGGTCGTGTGCTTTAATAATCTACGATTCAATGTTATAGTCTTTGCTTCCAAAGGAAGTCAAATAGTGATAGAAAGTGTAAGCAGATACAGAGAAGTTTTAGATGGAGTAACAATTAGCTGGTTGCATAAATGGAATGTAGAAATTTAGGATGCCTTACCTCCAATGGTTCAGTGCCTTTCGAGGTTTGCCCCCCTTTCAAGTTAGGTTTCTCATTTCATGCTCGAAGGATGTATAGATAGAGTATTGAAGAAACATTCGGTTGTACTGGGAAGATGTAAACAGTACATAATTCTGTTGCTACAACTGTGGCACTATTTTGCGCTGAATTTCAGATGTAATAGGACTTTTAGTATGGCTTAGGAACTCAAGAAAGATGGATTAGCTGTAGCAATATATGTGCGTTTTCCCCTTGTTTGATAAGACAAAGATGTATGAATTTAAGACCATGACACCAAATAGAACAACTCCTATACTGCTTCGAGTATTGTTTATTTTGTGCGTAATGTTTTTGTATGAATTTAAGACCATGACACCAAATAGATCCACATGGTTTTGTGGATGTTCATCCACTATTTTTGTTTTTCAAACTTCGAAGTGGCCTGACCTTTTACAGAGCATTTGAATGACAGAACGAGGACTGCAAGATTTCTTTCAGGATGTTCTTGACGAGACAATATAATAGCATTATTTTTTTACTCATAAAGATTAGTGTATGCTGTTCTGGTACATCCATTTTATAATTCGGTGATACAGAACATAGGTGTTCTCGATACATACAGTTATTTTGAGTTGAGGCTTTAAGTAAATGTTTGCAGTGTCTCATGTAGCAAATAGTACGATATGGATCCCCTAGGGTTAAGGGGATGTTCACCAAGTAAATTCGTATGTAGTTCACTTTTTTCAGATCCCCCAACGTTGGGGGTGTCAGTATATTTAGATAATAAATTATTTCCAATGCTATTTCTGGATTATAAGAATTGGATCAGAAATGAGTAGACGCGATCATACAAAATCCAACCAGTGAAGTTGGGGGTAACTCTAGTAGGAGACATGATTCCCAAATATTGTCATGAAATTGAAAAGTTTTGGATGACTTCCGAGGGCTCTTGAGCAGTTCATTATTGAGTAAGATCTTAATCATGTTAAAAGTTTTTCTGTTACTTTGCGCAAATTTCATTCTTTTACATTCATTAGCCATTTAGCCCTGGCATTTACTAACTTGCATACATCTGCAAAGTACTTAAAACTGTACAAGAACATATAAAAAATAGTGTATTGAAAAAAAAAATGGGGAAGGATTGTCCCTTTACTAAGGCAATAACCTTTTGTGATATGTGTTTTCCATTTTCTTTATGCTTTTATTTTGCCTTTTTTCTATACTTTTTAGTGAGAGTGAAGTCATTTTCTCCTTGTTAACTGGCTCAACTCTATTGTAGTCGATTCTTTGTTTGCTATATCATCCTACCATTCTTTACAATCCCTTTTGAGGATCCATAAAGTGGTAAAAAGAAAGACTTTAATCATTCTGTTAACAACAAAAGTATCCATTCTCATTCTACTGGATGTCTTGCTCCAGAAAAGTATTAATAAATTTAGTTTTCAAATATCTTACATTCTAGACCTACTTTTTATGATACAACTTCTATTGACTAGCTCTATGTAATATAGCTGCAAGTTTTGGGATGCATATTCTCCCTTGACCCTTTCAATAGGCAGAATGATGGTTAATCTTTAGTGCTAACATTTTTCAATGTTCATGGGGAGAACATTTTGCAATTAGGTTCAAATGCAATGATTCCTCTCAGGTAGCAGTTTCACTGGCCAGTACTGTCATGCCATTGGTAGTTTCTTAAGTAAAGCCTCATTTATAACTGTACATTGTTTCAGGATATTCCTTGTTCCTTGCTCTAGTCATTGACCGGCTCCACAACTACATCAGAGCAATAGAAGCAAAACAAGATATTGCTTCGTTGAATGAGATTAAGAAGCTGAAGGTGCAACTACAAGAAAAGGCGGAGGAGGCCAAGAATGCAGAGGCCAAAGCCCTAGCTATCCAAGAACAATATGAAGATCACTTGCTCCGATATGGCCGCCTGCAGGAGGAAATCAAGCGTCTCAATGACCTGATGCAACCAGCGGACCGCACGCTGTCACATTCTGATGGCAAGAAGAATACTTAAGGATTATGATCTCAAGGTAAGCCCACTTTGTCTGCGATAGAGTGAAGTTTTAATGACAATTCAATCTTACTCCACTGATTGGACTACCACGCAGGAACTCCTGGACGCCTGAAGACTGTTGGGACCTGAATAGGACGTTAGTTACTGATAATCTCCCAACTGATCAGTATTATCATCTTTACTTAAATGTTCTGCTATAATGTACCAGATTGGTGAATCCCGTACAGCTAGTTAGCTGGCCTATCACCCCAAGATGCCCATCTGTAAATATCTGATGGTACAGATGTTCGACTGAATGTTATTCGTGTAATCGATGTCATAATTATAACATGAAAATTATTCATATCTCGACAGATATAGCTGCTGATCATTGAGCACAGGTTATGTTTACCGGAACGTGTCCAAACTTGGATAAATGATTAGTGAACTCTGGTTATGTAACACCATGGCCCTCCCTAAGCCCAAAGTGCTACCACCTACTTTATAATGTTATCAACTCTAACTTTTGCCGCTGGTCTTGCGAAGCAATTCTTTTATTTAAATATCAACCAAACGACAAAAGTCGATGCGCTTGAAACTAAGCGCAGCAGAGGTATAAATTTTGCTAATTACCAAAAAGGTACTAAGATTATCCAAGGATAAATATGTCAACTGTAGATATGTGTATTACCATTGCACGTAAGACAACTGTGCTACTCCTACCTGTAAATGTCGCCTTCAACAGATTCCTAGCAAGCATACGATAAAACAGTGATACCACTTTAGCAACTCAATCGATTTTATGAACCGTAAGTTGTAAATCACTCTATAACTGTAAGTTGTAAATCAAATTCGTAAACTGTAAACTGTAAATCAATTCTATGTCATTGGTACAGTAATCATCAAATCACATTTATGAACTGTAACCTAGAATCTCTGGGTTTCCTCCCTGTCTCCTATTCATTTCCTGCAAATGCAATGTGGTGTGGTATACCTCTGTATGCAGTTTATACCGGTATAGTGGAGTTGCTTCACCCGTCGGTGAAACCCCTCTGCCTTCATCTCTAGATATGCCTACCGAAGTAGGTCTCGATTTCCCCACCGTCGTGGGAGGCCTACCGTCGTAGATCCATGAGTGCAATGCATAATGCGCCGTTGTATGCCGCTTATACCGGTAGAGTGGAGTTGCTTCACCCATCGATGAAGCCCTTCTGCCTCCATCCCTGGAGGTACCTACCAAGTAGATCATGTTATTCCCACCGTGTGGGATGCCTACCGTCATAGGGCTTTCATGATGCTCATGGGAATGTAAATACAACATTCTTCAAATGTTGATATTCAATCATAAGCATCACTCATCGCAATACAATCAACAGATAAGTCGGGATATCATTTCATAACACGGCATAAATCATGGCATAAAACTTCTACCATGTGTGTTGTGGTTACAGACCAAACAGAGAGAGAGATGGTAGTGGAGAGGTGGGAGTGTTCTGTCTCAGCCTCCCCCTCATCCGGATATATATATTCTCATGGAGTATGCTTTTACAGTTATACCCTTACTTTCGTACCTCCCCATTAGGGGCACTTATGTCATTACACATGTTACTCTGGTTCTTATAACCTCCTAACAGGCCTGCTGGGCTTAGGTGGGGGCCACCCCTACGACAGGAGCCTCTCATAGTGAAGGGCTTCACAGGGCCGAAGCCATGTCGCAGAGTCCTTTGGCCCCCTCCGTCCCGCGGCCTATGAACTTCCCCAACCTAGTCGAAGTAGACGCGCGCTCCGTCCCCTACCCATCGAACGGGTGGCAGCGGAGGCTGGCGCCTAAGTCGAAGCCGAGGCGCGCGCGCTCCGTCCCCTACCCTTCGAACGGGTGGCAGCGGAGGCTGGCGCCTAGTCGAAGTAGACGCGCGTTCCGTCCTCTTCCCTTCGAACGGGTGGCAGCGGAGGCTGGCGCCTGGTCGAAGTAGGCGCGCGCGCTCCGTCCCCTACCCTTTGAACGGGTGGCAGCGGAGGCTGGCGCCCAGTCGAAGTAGACGCGCGTGCTCCGTCCCCTACCCTTCGAACGGGTGGCAGCGGAGGCTGGCGCACAGTCGAAGTAGACGCGCGTTCCGTCCCCTTCCCTTCGAACGGGTGGCAGCGGAGGCTGGCGCCTAGTCGAAGTAGGCGCGCGCGCTCCGTCCCCCACCCTTCGAACGGGTGGCAGCGGAGGCTGGCGCCTAGTCGTAGTAGACGCGCGCGCGCTCCGTCCCCTACCCTTCGAACGGGTGGCAGCGGAGGCTGGCGCGTAGTCGAAGTAGGCGCACGCGCGCTCCGTCCCCTGCCCTTCGAACGGGTGGCAGCGGAGGCTGGCGCCTAGTCCAAGTAGGCGCGTGCGCTCCGTCCCCTACCCTTCGAACGGGTGGCAGCGGAGGCTGGCGCATAGTCGAAGTAGACGCGCGCGCGCTCCGTCCCCTACCCTTCGAACGGGTGGCAGCGGAGGCTGGCGCCTAATCGAAGTAGACGCGCGTTCCGTCCCCTTCCATTCGAACGGGTGGCAGTGGAGGCTGGCGCCTAGTCGAAGTAGGCGCGCGCGCTCCGTCCCCTACCCTTCGAACGGGTGGCAGCGGAGGCTGGCGCCTAGTCGAAGTAGACGCGCGCGCGCTCCGTCCCCTACCCTTCGAACGGGTGGCAGCGGAGGCTGGCGCCTAGTCGAAGTAGGCGCGCGCGCGCTCCGTCCCCTACCCTTCGAACGGGTGGCAACGGAGGCTGACGCCTAGTCCAAGTAGGCGCGCGCGCGCTCCGTGCCCTACCCTACGAACGGGTGGCAGCGGAGGCTGGCGCCTAGTCGAAGTAGACGAGCGCGCGCTCCGTCCCCTACCCTTCGAACGGGTGGCAGCGGAGGCTGGCGCCTAGTCGAAGTAGACGCGCGCGCGCTCCGTCCCCTACCCTTCGAACGGGCGGCAGCGGAGGCTGGCGCCTAGTCGAAGTAGACGCGCGCGCACTCCGTCCCCTACCCTTCGAACGGATGGCAGCGGAGATGACGCCTAGTCGAAGTAAACGCGCGCGCGCTCCGTCCCCTACCCTTCGAACGGGTGGTCCATCCCCTACCCTTCGAACGGGTGGCAGCGGAGGCTGGCACCTAGTCGAAGTAGACGCGCGTTCCGTCCCCTTCCCTTCGAACGGGTGGCAGCGGAGGCTGGCGCCTGGTCGAAGTAGGCGCGCGCGCTCCGTCCCCTACCCTTTGAACGGGTGGCAGCGGAGGCTGGCGCCCAGTCGAAGTAGACGCGCGCGCTCCGTCCCCTACCCTTCGAACGGGTGGCAGCGGAGGCTGGCGCCCAGTCGAAGTAGACGCGCGTTCCGTCCCCTTCCCTTCGAACGGGTGGCAGCGGAGGCTGGCGCCTAGTCGAAGTAGGCGCGCGCGCTCCGTCCCCTACCCTTCGAACGGGTGGCAGCGGAGGTTGGCGCCTAGTCGAAGTAGACGCGCGCGCGCTCCGTCCCCTACCCTTCGAACGGGTGGCAGCGGAGGCTGGCGCCTAGTCAAAGTAGGCGCGCGCGCGCTCCGTCCCCTACCCTTCGAACGGGTGGCAGCGGAGGCTGGCGCCTAGTCAAAGTAGGCGCGCGCGCTCCGTCCCCTACCCTTCGAACGGGTGGCAGCGGAGGCTAGCGCCTAGTCAAAGTAGACGCGCGCGCGCTCCGTCCACTACCCTTCGAACGGGTGGCAGCGGAGGCTGGCGCCTAGTCGAAGTAGACGCGCGTTCCGTCCCCTACGGTGGCAGCGGAGGCTGGCGCCTAGTCGAAGTAGGCGCGCGCGCGCTCCGTCCCCTACCCTTCGAACGGGTGGCAGCGGAGGCTGGCGCCTAGTCGAAGTAGACGCGCGCGCGCTCCGTCCCCTACCCTTCGAACGGGTGGCAGCGGAGGCTAGCGCCTAGTCGAAGTAGGCGCGCGCGCGCTCCGTCCCCTACCCTTCGAACGGGTGGCAACGGAGGCTGGCGCCTAGTCCAAGTAGGCGCGCGCGCTCCGTCCCCTACCCTACGAACGGGTGGCAGCGGAGGCTGGCGCCTAGTCGAAGTAAACGAGCGCGCGCTCCGTCCCCTACCCTTCGAACGGGTGGCAGCGGAGGCTGGCGCCTAGTCGAAGTAGACGCGCGCGCGCTCCGTCCCCTACCCTTCGAACGGGTGGCAGCGGAGGCTGGCGCCTAGTCGAAGTAGACGCGCGCGCGCTCCGTCCCCTACCCTTCGAACGGGTGGCAGCGGAGATGACGCCTAGTCGAAATAAACGCGCGCGCGCTCCGTCCCCTACCCTTCGAACGGGTGGTCCGTCCCCTACCCTTCGAACGGGTGGCAGCGGAGGCTGGCACCTAGTCGAAGTAGACGCGCGCGCGTTCCGTCCCCTACCCTTCGAACGGGTGGCAGCGGAGGCTGGCGCCTAGTCGAAGTAGACGCGCGCGCGCTCCGTCCCCTACCCTTCGAACGGGTGGCAGCGGAGGCTGGCGCCTAGTCGAAGTAGACGCGCGCGCGCTCCGTCCCGGCGCTAAGATTGGAGCTGTTGTGACCTTGCAGTCTGGTAGTGCGCTTTTAATGGTGACTGGAATCACGCCGACGCCTGGCCTGGCAGAAGTCAGACTGTCGCGCCGTGCAGTCTGCCATTCTGCGGGTGGGACACGCGGCGCCTTACGACTGGTGCGTCGTGGGATGTGAGCGGTTGCGTGACCGCGGCCGTTCGCCTCTTCCCAAGGGAAGTTGGACGCGTGTTGAAGGCGTGGAGGCGTTGTGCGCTGCTTGGTCACCTACCGGGCACGGCCCTCTAAGCCCCGGCGGTTCTTCTTTCCAAATCATGGGCAGCCGAATCGCTGCGAGTTTGATCTGTCTGCGCGTTGGGCCACATGAGAGGGGAGCGGCCTTTATAAGGTGCCAGTGTTGAGGTGGAGACACCCTTTCTTGCTGTCTTTTTTGTTCTTGATCTGCCGCTTTGCTTCCGCCCGTGCTAATTGTAACGTCAGTTGCTCCTTGCCCTGCTTCTTTCTCCCTGGTCGCGAAGAGCGATGGCTAGCCATGACGACGCCACCTACCATCCCCGCAGCGGCTCCTTGCCTAGCCAGGGCGAGGTGGCCCATCCTTTCAGAGAGTACAAGCTGGTGCCGCGGGGAAGTTCGCGCGCCAACAAGTGGTGGGGCGCCATGGAGCACTCGGGAGGCTGCTGTTCCCGTGTGTTGGGGAAGAGCCGCATGACCGAGGGGATGCTGCAGCGACTCGTGGATGAGAGGAAGATCGTCAATCGCGACGGGGCTCACCTACCCCGTCGGGACGAGACAGAGCCGAAGCCCCGGGCAATGGAGGCGATTGTTTTTGTCGCGTTCTTCGACGCCGGCCTTCGAATGCCCTCCACGTTGTTCGTGGGCGAAGTCCTACGGGCCTACAAGTTGGGGCTAGCCCAATTGACGCCTCACGCAATACTCCGCCTAACTGTCTTCACGTGGGCGATGCGGTCAGAGGGGAGACGTCCCAGCGCGAGCTTATTCGCCACACTGCACGACGCGCGCTGTCGACCCAGAAAAGTTGACGGGGCGGTGTCCAACTTCGGCGGTGTGGACTTCGTTCTCCGGGCGTCGTGCGCGACGTTGTTCCCCGCGCCCACCTCGCCGAGGGAATGGGAGTCCGGCTGGACTCGGCAGTGGTTCTACTACACCGTGACCGACAAGAGCGGGATGCAATGCCGAGGTGGGCCGACCTCGTTTAACAGTACGCCGAGCCTGAAGGCGGAAATTGACGACACGCAAAAGCTACAGAGTCTTGTCGGTGTCGCCCGTCGAATGAGCCTGCGCGACCTAGCCGAGGAGTTCACAATGTATGGGGCGGCGCCACTCTCCTCCCGGGGGAAGTATGTTGGACAGAACGGCCCCCGCGAGGACGGGTTCAGCCCATCCGTATCTCGCCTGCTTCCGCCCTCCGCTCCTTGTAAGTCGCCCAGCACGTTTTACGCGTGCCATTGTATCTGTTTGGTTTCCGCCTGACTGACGTGATCTCCTGCGCAGTGGCTCAGCTAGAAGATGCGGAGCGCGCGGTTGCGGCGCTCCTCGGCCCGTACACGCTTAAGGAGCACCAAGCTCGCGAGGCCGCAGTTAAGGCGGCTAAGCAAGGGCGGGTAAACCGCACCTGCGAGGCTCTGGGCACTGCTGTGCCCGAGCGCGTGGTGTCGGGGGAGCTTCCCGCCGGGACTCCGAGCGCTCAGGACGGTGATAGCCCTGCGGGGGTGTTATCTTCGCGACGCCGGGCCCGTTCCCCGTCGGCCGTATGCGACCGCGCAGGCCCCTCGGTGACCATCACAGCTGAGACGGGGTGTGCGACCGGCGGTGGGCCCGGCCACCCTGCTTCGGAGGAGCGCGCCGCCTCGGATCCCCCGGCACCCCCTGCCGACGCCAACGAACCCGTGCTCGCGGCCATCGCTGACCTGGAACACGCCAACCCGGGGGGGAGCACCGTTCCCGACGAGAAAACCACGGTTGATGGTGCGCTATCAACCGCCGCGGCCGGGGAGGACGCGCCCCCTGCAGAGAAAACCGTGGGGGCGACGGGAACCGTACCTGGTGTTGCCCCGGAAGAATCGCTTGTGCCACCGCAGGCGAAACGCCCTCGGACGCAGTCCCCGCCGCCAGCGAGGGGTCGATACGCCGTTGCGGGGCCTTGTCGCGGGATTACGGTGTCTGGCGCGGCCGAGAAAACCTCCTCGCCGACCACCGAGGCGCCCGCCTCCGACTTGGCCGCCGAAACGACGCCGCTTCCTACCGCGACGACTTCGCAAGACTCTCTCCGATCTGCTCGCTCATTCTACCAACATCAGGCGAGACGAGGTCTCCCGGACATGGCGAAGGATCGAGCAACGGAGGTATGCGCGAAGTCGAAAGCCTTGTTCAGGGTGCCCCGCAGGTGTCCGTTGCTGTTGACGTGGCCACGGCCTCGGTAAATCCTGGCGCGTTGGGGCCGAGGCTCGCTTGCGCGGACTTCCTCCCTCGCCTGGGGATACTTGACGTCCTCACCGCAGCCGCAGAGCGTGCCGACAACGGCCTTGACCGAGAGATGTTGTCGTCATGCGAGGGGGATCTCCTAGCGCTCGCGCTGCAGGCCTCCGAGATGAGGGTAAATATGTGCGCTTCAGCTTGCAAGGTACTGCTGGGCGCCTGCTGACTTGTTGTTTTTGCCAGACGCTTGCCCTTAGCCGGTCCTTTGACGAGGCCCGTGTTCGGGAGCGGAGGGCTCTGGAAGCCAGCCTTCGTGAAGCAAACAATGCTCTCGCAGCGAAGGATGGAGAACTTCGCGCACTGGAGGGCGCCATGGCGGCCGCACAACTCGAGGCCACGGAAGCCAAGTGTGCCGCGGCTGAGGAGCGCACCGCCTTCCTGCAGCAGATCGCCGTCCTAGAAGGGGAGAACGCCCAGCTGGCGGAGTCTGCTGCAGGGAATAGCCTTGTCTTGGAAAATGCGTCTACGTCGGCGTGGCGGGCCATGGAGTCTCTGAACCAGGCCCTCCGAGACCTGTGCGTCAGAGTGCCGGACGCTACGCACGGGCCGGAGGCCCTGTCAAAGACGCTCGGGTTGATCGAGGAGGGGGTAGGCGTTGCTCTTCGTGGCGCCAGAACGTTTGGCGAGCACTGCGGCTACCTTGGTGCGTGCTTCGCCCTCGCCCTGCTTCACACTCGTGGGTGTAGACATACCCATGAGCTAGCAAATCCTCAACTGGATCCTCCCGACCGACCAGAGGTTATGTCGGACGCCATTCGCTCCATCGGGCCTAGCCTGCAGAACTTCCATCAACGGATCTGGGGCCGCTTCGGGGAAGATGCTGCGAGGGTCGCCGTGCAGCAGACGCTGCATGGGGAGGGGGACCTCCTCCACTGGCTCGAAGGAGTCCTTCAGCGTCGCGGCGACGACGGCACGGGTTCGTCCGCACCGCGCCTAGGCTAAGCGGTTGGTCGGGTGGGACGGGGGGTGATATATTGGTTCTTATGCTTGTAACCATGTAACCCCTTTGCTTTTATAATGAAACCAAGTAGTACCTTATTCTTGGTGTTACCTGCCGCCGAACGCGAAGGGAAGACCTCCGCATCTTGTTTACACTCCGTAGAGTGCGCAGGGAGAACCTCCGCGTCTTATTTAACGTGCATGGACTGGCGCGTGCGGAGGCGGACCTCGACGCTACGACTTTATCTATAGTCCGGAGACTCGCGCGTGCGGAGGCGGACCTCAACGCTACGTCTTGTTTAAAGTCCGTAGACTAGCGCGTGCGGAGGCGGACCTCGACGCTACGACTTCCTTTATAGTCCGGAGACTCGCGCGTGCGGAGGCGGACCTCAACGCTACGTCTTGTTTAAAGTCCGTAGACTAGCGCGTGCGGAGGCGGACCTCGACGCTACGACTTCCTTTATAGTCCGGAGACTCGCGCGTGCGGAGGCGGACCTCAACGCTACGTCTTATTTAAAGTCCGTAGACTAGCGCGTGCGGAGGCGGATCTCGACGCTACGACTTCCTTTATAGTCCGGAGACTCGCGCGTGCGGAGGCGGACCTCAACGCTACGTCTTATTTAAAGTCCGTAGACTGGTGCGCGCGAGGGCGTCCCCCCGTTGCGTCTTATTTAGAGTCCGTAGACTGGTGCGTGCGTAGGCGGACCTCGACGCTACGTCTTATTTAAAGTCCGTAGACTGGTGCGTGCGGAGGCGGACCTCGACGCTACGTCTTATTTAAAGTCCGTGGACTGGTGCGTGCGGAGGCGGACCTCGACGCTACGACTTGCTTTATAGTCCGGAGACTCGCGCGTGCGGAGGCAGACCTCGACGCTACGTCTTATTTAAAGTCCGTAGACTGGTGCGTGCGGAGGCGGACCTCGACGCTACGACTTACTTTATAGTCCGGAGACTCGCGCGTGCGGAGGCAGACCTCGACGCTACGTCTTATTTAAAGTCCGTAGACTGGTGCGTGCGAAGGCGGACCTCAACGCTACGACTTACTTTATAGTCCGGAGACTCGCGCGTGCGGAGGCAGACCTCGACGCTACGTCTTATTTAAAGTCCATAGACTTTGTTCTGCTTAGCGCGGACAGGGGATCCTCTGGGAACAGCAACCTTTATTGAACTCCCGTTTGCGCGGGCGAGCATCGCATAACAAAGGGCTGGTGGCTCTACGCTTGCTGTCCTGCTTCTAGGCGTAGTATCGCCGCAACCTGTCCGCGTTCCATGTGTGCCGGAGGGCTTGTCCTTCGAGCGTGGCGAGGCGGTACGCCCCCTTCGGCAATGCCTCCATCACGATGTACGGGCCTTCCCACTTGGACTCCAGCTTGCCAACGGTCTCCGCCTGGAGCGCTACTCTGAGAACGAGATCCCCAGGCTTGAACCCCCGCGGGCATATAAAGCGGTCCCGAGTACGCATTGTCTGCCGCGCATACTTCTCGACATGGTGAGCTGCATCCGCCCGTATCCCGTCGAGGAGGTCCAAGGACACACGGCGCTCCTCTTCGGGTGCTTGGACGAGGACCCTCCGCGAGCCGGCCTTGATTTCCTCGGGCGTCACCGCTTCATCACCGAAAAGGAGCTTGAACGGCGTGAATCCCGTCGGGCGCGTTACCGTTGTGCGAAGCGACCAAAGAACGCTGTGAAGCTCGCTTGGCCACTTGCCCTTCGGCAATCCGACCAGGCGTTTTTTTATGGCGGCGGAGATGGCGCCATTCGCCCGTTCGACCGCCCCGTTGGACTGGGGATGCCCTACCGAGGCGAATCGGAGGGTGATGCCCATGCTGTCACAATAGTCTTTGAAGAGGGTGGCGTCGAACTGCAGGCCATTGTCAACCGTGAGCTCCCGGGGCACGCCGAAGCGACATATGATGTTTTGCCATAGGAAGCGCTGTATGGCCGCCGAAGTTACTTTGGCCAGGGCGACCGCTTCCCGCCATCTGGAGAAATACTCTAGCGCGACTACCACGAACCGGAGGTCCCCTGGAGCTCGGGCAAGTGGTCCTACTATGTCGAGGCCCCAGCGTGCCAGTGGCCACACCGGGGGAATGGGGTTGAGGCTCGTCGGGGGCCTGCGGATGATGTGCGCCATCCACTGGCACCCTTGGCACCGACGGACGAGGTCCTAGGCGTCGGTGATGGCAGTTGGCCAATAGAAGCCTTGCCTGAACGCCTTGCCGACTAATGACCTCGGTGCCAGGTGGGATCCGCACACGCCCGCGTGGATCTCCACCAGGAGCTCCTTTCCCCCCTCAGTCGAGAGGCAGCGCAGGAGCGGTGCGCAAACCCCCCTCTTGTAGAGTATCCCTTCGAACACCTGGAAGGACCTTGCGCGGTGCTGCAAGCGCCGAAGCTCGGCGGGGTCCTCCGGCTCGGCGATGCCTTGCAAGAAATTGAAGATGGGCTCTCGCCAATCACCTGGCCGGTCAATGCGGTGGACGAGTGCCGCGTCCCGGTTGTCCTGCGCGATGGCCGCCTGCGCTAATATCTCGTAAAACGCCCCCTCAGGGGGGGTAGTTGCTGGCTGGCCGCCTTAGCGAGGGCGTCGGCCTGCTCGTTCTCCGCGCGGGGGATGGCCTTGACGGTGACACCCAAAAAGTGCCTTTCCCTCTCCCTCACCGCCGCGAGGTACTTGGCCAACTCAGGGTCCTTGGCTTGATATGACTTGTCCACATGGCCAGCCACCAAGCGCGAGTCGGTGCGGACTAGCACCCATCTCGCGCCGACTGCCTTGAGCTTCGCTAGGCCAAAGAGCAGTGCCTCGTATTCAGCCGTGTTGTTGGTGGCGGGGAAGGCAAGGCGCGCCGAGTATAGCAAACGCTGTCCTTCGGGCGTGACGATTACCGCACCTACGCCCGCGCCGGCAACGCCGTAAGCTCCGTCGATTGTAAGCGTCCAGACGGGATCATCGTGCGTCTGGACGGGTTGGGCCGGCGGGGTCCATTCGGCGAGAAAATCCGTAAGGACTTGGGATTTGATTGCCGTTCGCGAAGCATACGTCAAGGAGAAGGGAGCGAGCTCGGCAGCCCATTTGCCGATGCGCCCTGTGGACTCCTTGTTGTGTAGCATCTCTGCCAGGGGGAATGAGGAAGGCACTGTGATCGGGTGGGCCAGAAAATAATGCCGAAGCTTCCTGGAGGCCATGACCAGCGCGTAGGCGAGCTTCTCAAGCTCCGTGTATCTTGTCTTGGCGCCTTGGAGGGCTTCGGAGACAAAGTAGACGGGCCGCTGCATGGCGCCTTCCTCTAAAACGAGGACGGCGCTGACCGCAGTGGCTGACGCGGCCAGATAGAGCAGGAGGGGAGCCTCTGGTGCTGGGGCGACCAGAGTGGGGAGGCTTGCCAGGTGCTGCTTGAGCTCGTTGAAGGCCTTCGCGCAATCTCCGTCCCAACGAAATCCATCGCACCCGCGGAGTGTCTTGAAAAATGGCAGGCCCCGCTCCGCCGCCCTAGATAGGAAGCGGCTTAATGCTGCCATGCGGCCCGCCAGCCTCTGGACCTCCCTCGTTGTCTTGGGCGGGTCCATACCCAGGATGGCGTCTACTTTGTCGGGGTTCGCCTGGATGCCCCGTCCGGACACGAGGAAACCTAGGAGTTTGCCCGCCTGCACCCCGAAGACACATTTGTCGGGGTTGAGCTTGATGCCCGCCTTCCGGAGGTTGTCGAAGGTCTCCTGGAGGTCCCGGCCATGCAGAGCAAGCTGCCGGGTTTTGACCACCACGTCATCGACGTAAGCTTCGACGTTCCTCCCGAGCTGGGCGGCCAGGGCAATAGCGACGAGACGGGTGAAGGTAGCGTATGCGTTCTTCAAGCCAAAGGGCATTCTGACGAAGCAGAACGTCCCAAGTGGTGTGATGAAATTGGTCTTCTCCTCGTCGTCTTCGGCCATGTATACCTGGTGGTAGCCGGAATAGGCGTCCAGAAAACTCAGGAGTTCGCACCCAGCAGTGGCGTCGACCAGCTGATCGATGCGCGGCAAGGGGTAATTGTCCTTCGGGCACGCCTTGTTGAGTGCCGTGAAGTCGATGCACATACGCCAGGCCCCGCTGGCCTTTTTGACTAGCACCGGGTTAGCGAGCCACTCTGGATGGTGGACCTCGCGGATGACCCCGGCGCGAAGAAGCTTCGCCACCTCTGTTTTGGCCGCCTGCTGCCGATCCATCGACATACGCCGAAGCCTTTGCTTGACCGGCTTGGCGTCGGGGCGGACCGCCAAGCGATGCTCGATTACTGCTCGGTCTACGCCCTTGATGTCCTCCGAGGACCATGCGAAAATGTCAACGTTGTTCTGAAGCACTCGGAGCAGATCCCGTTCGACCCCCGGTGGGAGCCCCTCGCCGATGGACACAAACTGCCCCTCCGCCTGGAGCGGCACCTTCTTGACTCCGCCCTCGGGCCGAGGCTTGGGCGTCCACCCGGGGGCGGAGGGTCCGTCGCCGAGCGTGCCGGAGAGGGCATGCACCGGGCGATGCGGAACGCGGCTGCCGACCTCGGCACGTCTGGCCAGGTCCTGATCGCCGAAGACGGTGATAACACCCTCTGGGCCCGGGAGCTTCACACACAAAAACGCGTAGTGTGGGATCGCCTCGAAAGAGTTGATGGCGAGTCGACCCAGTATGGCGTTGTAGGGATGTGGGATATCTACGACGTCGAAGATGACATGCTCGGTCCGGATGTTACCCTTGTTGCCCTCCTGACGGAAAGTGACCGGAAGGGGCACGTGCCCCAAGGCCTGCAGCGGTTGACCCCCGAAGCCTTGAAGTGGAGCTCCTGGCTGCTCTAGCCGGCTTCGGGGGATCCCCATACGGTCGAGGGCCTCTGCGAACAAGATATTCGCGGAGCTTCCCCCGTCGACAAGGACGCGCCTGACGTCACAGCGTGCTATGTGGGCCTGGATGACTAGAGGGTCTTGGTGAGGGTACTCCACACCCCTGGCGTCGTTCAGGTCGAAGGTGATGTTGCGGGGCGACATCCACAGTTGCGGCTGCTCCCCGGGGGCTTTTGAGGAGCCTCCTGTGATGACGCTGACGGTGCGATGCTGCGCGTCCTCCGTTGCGGCGGCTCGTATGCGGCTACCCCTTGGGTGCCCCCCGTGGGCTCCAGCGAGGGGCCGAGGAGGCAGAGCCCGAGACCCGGCCATCACCCTCCGCAGCTCCATAACTGCGGCGCATGCCCTTGTGTAATGATCGCCGTAGCCGTGTACCTCGCACCACTTGCCATAGTGTAGGAGCTCTTGTTCTGCATGGGGTTGGCCGCCATAATCAAGTCCTCCTTCCGATCCCTGGGCTCCCCTCCATGAGGCGGGGTCGGGTCCTTGGCGGGTGCTCTCGGTGTTGAGGACATGATGGGCCGCCTGTGACCTGCGCTGGCGGCGCCGAGGCTTATGCCCGCTCCATGAAGAGCCTTCCTGTACCCCGGTAGCGCTGCCTCGGGGAGGGCCTCCCCGAGGCTCTCGGCTGCGGCCCTGCTTCGAGGGACCACCCCCCCCCCCCCCCCCCCGCACGGGGGGCGCTCCTCATGGGCGAGGCCGAGGGCGGTAATGCTGCGTCTTCGCGCATCTTCCTCCGCCCGCGCATACTCGTCCATTTTGTCGAAGAGCTTGGCGACTGTCTTGATTGGCCTCCGCGCGTTGTACTCGGCCATTGGGCCCGGACGAAGGCCCTGTATGGCTGCATTAACGACGGTGGTTTCACTAACATCTTTTACTTGGCATCGGATCTTGGCGAAACGCTTGAAGTAGTCCCGGAGCTTCTCCGAGGGTCTTTGCTTCACGGCGAAGAGTTGGTCCGCATCGACTCGCTCGACATAGTGTCCTTGGAAGTTGTTGTGAAGGCGGTCGCGGAGCTGCTCCCACGCGTAGATGGAGCCCGGCTCTATGGTATAAAACCAAGAGAGCGCCACTCCTTGCAGCGCGAGGGGGAGTCCCTTCGCCTTCGTGGTGTCGTCTCCGCCCACGGCCTCGATCGCGGTTTTGTACACGCGCACGAACTCGTGAGGATTCGTCTCGCCTTTGTACGAGTCGGTGACGCTAGGGAACTTGAAGTCTTCGGGCCACGCCGCCTGCTGCAGCCCCACCGAAAGCGGGGACTCCGGATCTACGCGTCTCAGCGGCACGCGGCTAGACGCGGGGGCTTCGCGACTGTTCGTCCTCTCCGGCGTGGGCTCGGGCGCGATTACTGGCGCGGCCTGTTGGCTCCGAGCCTCTTGTATATCTCGGACGGCTCCGCGAAGGTCCCCTAGTTCCCGCTGGAACGCGTTGAGGGCTGCTAGTAGGGCGCCTTCCACCGCAGGTGCTGTCGGGGCCGCCGGAACACCCAGCGGACGGGTCGGTGCCGGGACCCTCGCCGCACGATCTCCGGATCCGTCGGATGCTTCGTTGCGGCTACCCCCGGCCGTTGGATCCGCGCTGTCGGCGAGGGCGGTGGGGGCTGTCGTTGCAGTGCCAGCGACGGGGTTGGATGTCGTTGTAGCGCGAGCGTCGACGCCCGCGACCACCGCGCCTACGCCGCCGCTAGCTCCTTCGGCGGCCGATGCCGAAGCCCCGGTATTCACGTGCCGCTCCGACCCAGCCGTCTTCTTTCCCTTCGCCGCCGCTGACGAAGCTTTTTTCGGTGCCATCCTTCTTCTTCGGTCTTCAGGCTTGTCCTCGTCCTCCCCACGGACGGCGCCAACTGTTGTGGTTACAGACCAAACAGAGAGAGAGATGGTAGTGGAGAGGTGGGAGTGTTCTGTCTCAGCCTCCCCCTCATCCTGATATATATATTCTCATGGAGTATGCTTTTACAATTATGTCCTTACTTCCGTACCTCCCCATTAGGGGCACTTATGTCATTACACATGTTACTCTGGTTCTTATAACCTCCTAACAGGCCTGCTGGGCTTAGGTGGGGGCCACCCCTATAACAATGTGCTTGCCCGATTATCTCGTGGACGATGAGTGGAGGAGCGCTAACCCTCAACTCAACATTGCAATTCACACAAGCATGCAAACAACCACAGTTCTACACATATAGACAACCAACTACGTTCCTACGCGCAAACTTGATACCAACAACCTCTGTCTCTCACCGGACACCTTCCCGATGCCTCGGTGCCCAGACGATCATAATTTAATGATCGTCATCTATAATTGCAGATAAATCTTATTTACACGTCTACCTTTTTTCCTCTTTCCTTTTCTTTTTCTTTTCCCTCCTCTTATTTTCTTTTTCTTTTCCCTCCTCTCCTTTTCTTTTTCTTCCTTTTCTTTTCCAGCTTCTTCTTTTCCTTCTCTTCGCCGACCGACTCCTCATTTCTCACTTCTCTCTCTCTCATGTCTCCTTTGCTCCCTTCACTCGATCTGGATCCTGCTCTCGGCACCGCGCCTTAGGCTCCTCGGCGCTACGCCGCCTCGGCCTCTCCCGGCCCTAGCACCTCCGCCTCTGGCTCCTCCGTGCGCGCCTCACTTTCGCTACTCGTTTCTCCCCTCGCGCCATCGGTCCCGCTATGCTGCGTCGCCTTGGCGCCGCCAACCGTGGCTGTCATCGCCTCGCCGCTCGTCTCTCACCGGGTTTGTTGCTACCAGATCCGTGGCCTACGGCCCGGATCTGGCGCCTCCTCCTCGGATGCGTCCCGATTTTGTGGTTGATTTGTTTGCTACTTTGATTTGGTTCGATTTGGTTTGCTCATGATGTGATAGGCATGGAGGCGAGCTGCCTTGGCTAGTCACAGCCGAGCTAGAAGCCGCCCGCACACCGGGGGAGTGCGCGGTGGCGGTTGGGTGCGTGTCTACGCCGATGGTAGTGCGCCGCCGCCAATCTTCGTCTACGGTAAACCTCCTCGGTACTATTTACTCCCTCTACTCTCTTTCTCTACCTCCGGTTGGTGCTCTCTGTGATGGTCCCCTGGTGCCCTAGTGGTGCTCGGTGACAAACTATTGGTAGCTTATTGTCTATAGCTATGCAAGGTTTACTATTGAGAAATTAATGCTATTGCTATGAGTAATTGGTGGGCTATCTTTGCCAGTCGATGGTCGAGTTGCTTTTGGAAAGAAATTGAAAGTTGATTGTGGTTGTCGCTTTCTCGGTTGCTTGGGTGTCGCTTGGTGGTGACCTCCTAGGGTTGACGGTCTCGTGGTCTGACCTCTTGCCGTCGCCTTGCTCCTGCTCGGTTTGCCTTGCTTCCGTCTTACGTTCTGGCTTTTACTATGTGGCTATGATTTCTCTGTTGGCTTGGAACGAATGGAGAAGGAAGAACTAAGTGTTGTGTCGGCTATTGTCGTGCTCATACTTCCTTCTCCCTTATCCCTTCTTCGGTTGGCTGTGATGTCTGGCTTGTTGAAGAATCTAGACCCGTCATTATGCATTAATGACATGTTTTGGTAATTAATGACAATCGAGTTGTGGGACTAATATTTTCATTGAGATGATTGAACAGGATATGTCTCACAGTGATGGACGATTTGAGATGAGTTCATGCGATGGATTATGCTCAAGCAAATGTAAAGACTTCACATGTGTTGAAAAGTCATGACCCGAACTTGAAGTTGGATTATATGTTGTCAAGCTTCGAGTGGATACGCAAGGCAAAGGTATGACTAACTAAGGCTAAGGATATGTTCCTAGTCTTTTACCGATCTTGGTGTTTGGTTGGAAGATCGGATTGCTAGTATAGGATTGTCGTACTATTAAGAGGGGTCGCGACTAGTAGCTTGAACGTAACAAGTGTTGATAGCTCGCAAAATTGCTCTAGCTCATGTGTTGACTCTTTGCAACATGAGACTATACATTGCAAATGTGTTTTGCAAGTGCTTAAGGTCCATGTTTCCATTTGTTGGAATATGAGGCTTGTATTTGCAAATGTGTTTTGCAAATGGTTGAAGCTCATATATGAACCTTGGTGACATGTGGCTTAATGTTTGCGAATGTGTTTTGCAACATGTCGAAGTCCATGTTATTTTCCCTCTTTGAGGCATGACGCTAATATTTGAGATGTGTTCTCAAATGATTGTAGCTCATGCAAATGTTATTGGTACATGTGACTTAAATTTGAAAATGCAAATTCGAATGTGGTTAAGTCCATGTTGTTGTCGGTAATGTGATTCCAAAATATGTTTGCGAAAACATTCTATAATCTATTGGAAATCACTTATTGACCTTAAATGTATATTTCTATATCTTGCAAAGCTTTGTGTGTAAGGTTGTTGAGGAATATACATTGCAATCCATTTTTTTCAGAAACTGTCTGCAGGGGGCGGTCAGACCAGCTTGTGAGGCGGTCAGACCGGCCCTATGCCGGCGGTCAGACCGACCCCATAAGGGCGGTCAGACCGGCCCAGTAACGACGGTCTGACCGGCCTCCGGTAGTTCCGCTTATCGCCCGGACCCTTTTTTCCAGAGAGGGACTTCGGGTGATTTTCTGAGGGCGGTCTGACCGGCCCCGAGTGGGCGGTCTGACCGGACTTTATATGGCAGTCTAATCGGTCATATAACCGTTGGGAGGCTGATTCTTGGCTTTTCTTCACTCCAACGGCTAGATTTCGAGGAAAAGGTATAAATACCCCCTCAAGGGCTGTTGAGGGGTTGCTGCTGGTGCTTTTCATCCATTCCTTGAGCTAGAGCAAGTGTTTCTCCACTCTTATGTATGTGTTGCACTTAGAGAGTGAGAAAAGAGCATAACCGAGTGCATGTGTTGTACTTGGTGGTGGACTTCGTGTCTGTTGAGCTGCGATCCTTGATTCGTTCAAGTGAGAGTTGTCGGCTTGTTACTCTTGGAGTTTACCGACTCCTAGACGGCGTGGGAGGCGTCGTGCGCGGTGATCTTCTCAAAGAAGGTTGTGAGAAGACCCAGCAAAGTTGTAAAGGTTGGAGCTCGCCTACCCGGAGCGGGAAAGAGCTACCACTAGTGGATACGAGGTGTTTCGGCTTAATTCGTGGAGCCAGTCCAATTCGTTCGGGCTAACCTCAACATGGACTAGGGGTAACCGGCAAGTTTCCGAACACCACGGTAAAAACATCAAGTGTCATTGTGGTTTGCTATTTTGTACTCAATTTACCTTCTAGCAATTCATATTCAAGTATTTGTATTCATTGTATTGATTAGAATACTTGTCTTCCTAGAATTGTCTATATTGATTTAGAATTATTTCATTGGTACACTTAGTCAAATTTATACGTTTAAGGCCTGACTTGTGAAAACCGAATAGTTCACTCTTCCACATTATAAATTTGGTAGTAGTTTAAAAGAAAATTTTAAAACCGCCTATTCACCCCCCTCTAGTCGGCCTCCTCGATCTTACAAGTGGTATCAGAGCCACGGTCTCTCATATATTAGGCTTAACCGCCTAGAGAGTATAAAGGATGGCAACTAGTGGATTTGTGCACCTAGATGACACACCTTTATTTGATGGCACAAATTATGATAGTTGAAAAATCTGCATGACTTATTATTTTAAGGTCATGAGCCCAAAAATATGGCGGATTGTAGATGTGGGCTTTTCTCCTCCATTTGGATCCTCTTGCTCCAACAATTGAGGATGAGAAATGCTCACATCTCGACGCTCAAGCAACTAACGCTTTATTTAGCGCTTTGAGTGTAGAAGTGTTCAATGAAATATACAATCTCAATAGCGCTCATGATATGTGGACAAAAATTCAAGACAAATATGAAGCGTCCACCTCATCCGATGAGGATTGCATACAAGAGTGGATGTCGAGAGAAGAATGCTCAACTTCTAGCTCCGACGATGAAGAATTCACCATCTCCTCCACATCAACTCGATGCTTTATGGCAAAAGGTAAAAAGAAGGTAAACTTTGATAATGATGATGATGATGATGCACCTTCTTATGATGAGTTGATGGACATGCTAGAAGAACTTAATGAATTCCTTGGAAAAGAGAAAACAAAATTTAAGGTTTTGAAGAAAGAGTATCTCTCTTCAAAATAATTATGATGTGTTGAAAGAAGAACATGAGTCTCTTCTACTAAGGAATATTCTAAACCTAATGTGGATGTAGGAATTACATGTAATTTATTAGATGACATGCCATGTGTAGCTCCTAGCTCTTGCAATTCATCTAAAATTAATGTATCCACCTCATGTGATGATTTGTTTGATTTTCCTTGTTGCTCAAATATAGATGCTTCCACTTCCTCTATGCTTGTTGAGACTAACCTTGTAAAGGAAAATAATGAGCTCAAGGCCTAAGTCACAAAATTGAAAAATAACTTGAAGAAAAGCTATAAAGGGAAAGACTCTCTTGACAAAATATTAGGAAGTCAAAGATTGCCAAACGACAAGAGAGGTATTGGCTTCGTCTCCGAGAAGAAGGAGAATAGTAAAACAAGGCACAATGCAAGACACACGAAGAAATATGCTAAGTGCCATGGATGCAACAAGATGGGTCATTTTGCCTCAAAGTGCCCAAACATGATTAATAACAAGTCAAAGTCATCAAACATGAGGCAAAGTGGAAATAAGCAAGGCAACAAAGTAAGAAAAGAAATAAAGAGCTTAACTTGCTTTGGTTGCTATAAGAAAGGACACATTGCCTCCGTGTGTCCAAACAAGATGAATGAGAAGCAAACTTGTTCAAAAGGAAGGCAAACCAGCAAGAAGCAAAACAACAAGACAAAGTGTGGAAGAAAAGGTCAAACTTGCTATAATTGCTGGGGAAAAGGACATTTCGGTAAGAATTGTCCCAAAGGTAACATTTCTAAGCCAACACTCTTCAATGATTACATGCTTAGAAAGGATAAAAATGGCATTGTACTTGCTAGATGTGTTAGTTCACCTAAGTCCATTGCTAGGGCCATTTGGGTTCCTAAATCCATTGTGACTAAGGGCCTGTTTGGGAGAGCTCCACCAGCTCCAGATCCACGAAAAACAACTCCACTCCACAAAATTTTACCCAAACGCTCCAGCTCCACGAAATCTGGATCCACCAAAATCCTGGATCTGAGGGCCAGATCCATGGATTTCATGGAGCTCATCAAGGGGTGCTCCACCGTGGAGTTGGGTGGTAATTACCCACCAATGCCACTGGTTACACACCACATCCCACCAAAAGTGACCGTTCCCACCAAAACCTCAATTTCGTGGATCTAGAGCTGCTGTACAAGCCAAACACTCCATGGTGGGATCCCAGATCCACGGTGGAGCTGCTGCTCCATATCCACGTTTTCAGTGGTGGAGCTCTCCCAAACAGGCCCTAACATCCGAGGACCCAACCAAGTTTGGGTACCAAAATGTACTTGATTGCTTAATAAGTGTTTGGAGATGCATTAGAAGCTTGGACATCTCATAAAAGTGGACTCCACCACAAGCAAACATAGAGCCAAGCTTAAAGATCAACGTCTCACATCTTAAACTAATGTCATCTCGGTAACAAGCATTTAAATTGAAGAATCTAGTACTTGCCATATATAGATTGCATTACATGAAATGTTTGTTCAAAAGATGTCATTGATCTTATTCGAATTTTTTCATTACAATCTTAAGCAAGTTGGGTGTGGCACATTAAGGAGGAGTGCTAAATCATATTCATGTATATCACATTCCTAAATGTGCCCAAACTAATAAAGTGCTAATACTAAGTTTTCAAAATTGAGCCATTTAGCCAAAAGCCAAAAATTTCAAAATTATTAGTATATCTTTGAAAAACTTTAAGAAATATTATAGGTTATCTTTCCTTGAACGTGTCCAAACTTTAAGAAATATCTCAACAGTCAATTAGCAGTGCGGATTGTGTGGTTCTCGATAAGCTCTGCATTCTTGATGGCCTTTTAGTCCTTAAGGTTCAGCATTTTAGGTGCCGTTCGGTTGGGCTGAAAAAAATATCTTATAGCTGAAATTTTACTGTAACTGGTTAAAATTACACTATAGCTGATAGTAGCTTATTTGGCTAACTAAATTTAAAAAATTTAAAAATAGAAAAAAAACATGTTAGCCCATCACAGATAATGCAAACGAATACGTGAAAAAAGAACCAGCAAAAAAGCTCAAAAACAGCCAAAAAATCAGAAAAAAAATAAATTTTATGAATAGTGAAAAATAAGTCAGAAACCAGTAGTTCAAACTAAAATGAACAAGGCTAGTCATGCTTATCTACACCGGTACCACCCAAGCCTGAGTCCTGATGACCATATTTTGCTGGCAGGTTGGTAGGTTCGTCACTCGTCCGTCGGGGGAACAAATTTACCGTTATAATTAATTTGTATTGAAATATTAGTTAAAAAATGGATCGACTCTAGCGTTGGCCAACATTGTCGGTATGTGGCGTTGTTTTGCTACAGCGCCATCAGGAGATGACTGAAATCAACATGTGATTCTTGTTGATTGCATTCCCTTTGTGCGATTGATAGGTAAGAACTGTCGAACTTAGAAGTTCCTGTTCGGTACTTCCAATGAATCTGACGACTTGTAGTAAAATCCCCGACTTGCAAGATACATATGAACAGGAAAAGAAGTACACTAAAGATTTTTGTGATATAAGGGAACATAATACTGGACTAACACTACTATGAGCAAGATATCGACTCTCTGCTGGTGGAGTACATATTTTTCCAGCACAAGTAGGGTATTCAGGGTGTGTTTTACGTTGACCAAGCTTTGACTGCCAAAATGCAGTAGTGTAAACCTAATTATGTATTCCTTTGGTTTGCTGCTAATATTTTACATGTTTACGTAGGCTTCCTAATTTTGTTTTCATGGCAAATTTTGTCTAATTCGTTGGCAATTGAATCCATGACCAATTTTTGGTAAATGAGGCACACATTAGAATAGCTCCAATTGAACAAGAACCAAACAAGGATCAATTTTTGCAATTAAGAGTCACATCATCCAACGATTTCTCGTAATTAATGAAAGTTACAGTAAGATCGTACGACATATAGCGTGTTAGATGGGAATATCACGAAAGTACATGAATCATAATGAGCAGCAGTTATGAAATCTCATCGCATCAAGGAAGATGTTCCATGCCTGCCGTATCCGGTCTTGACAAGATATCATTAGAGCTTTTTCTTTTCAGCTTTTAAAAGTTAATTTTCTACTCTTTTTTTTACGATAACTAGTTTTTAAACAGAATATCTTGTTAAGATGGAGTCTATAAGTTAATTATAGTACACACTGTAGCGATTTTATTTATATCGTCTAAAACAGCACACAAGTTTCTGTTACACTGTACTCTCTCATAAATAGTCCAAAAATCATAAGCCACAGCCAAAAACCATAAGCCAAAACCAAAAATATCAGGCCCGTATAATATCCCAATCTTGCTATGTGCCCGTGTCCACGTCCTTACGGATACGGATGTAGGTCCATATCCATTTTAAAGGCTTATCCATACTCCATAGTACCATACTAGCCACGTAGGCGTGGCGCCACGCCACGCCACGCCAGCCACCGTGTGGACCGAAGCAAAAGAGACGGCGATTCGCAGGGAGTTTCATAAAAAAAATCGAGGACCCGTGCGTAATTTCGGAAAAACAAAAGGATTTTTTTGAAAAAAACCGAGGACCTGCAAGGACCTGTACGTAAGTAAATAAGGACCTATACGTAATTTTGGAAACCCGCGGGGCGCCATCCAAAATTTTTTTTGAAAAAAACTGGGCGCAGGGACCTTTTCACGAGAAAAAATGACCTTTACGTAATTTCGAAAAAACTGGAGGGATTTGCCTCCACCGGCCGTACGCAAATTTGGGCGACACGCGCCGGCCGAGGGAGAGCGGAGGGCGACGTGGATGGGCTGCGCTGCCGCGAAACCTTCCGGGTTTAATCCCGGTAGGATGCTCCTACAACTTCTGCAATCAGTAGTACATCCATGCTCTCAAACCTCTGGTCTTCCTTTCTTGCCTTGAAAGAAACTAGATAGATATGCGTGCTACGCTGCGCCGGTTATCAGATGTTTCTTAGGTAAAGTAGTGAAGTTTGGGAATGAATAGGGTATAAAATGGTTTAGGAATCGCATGCAACACAGATAACCAACTGACAACAAATCTATAATTGAATCACGTACGAAATTTATCTGGTTCATACACACAAAAGTAAAAACATTTGAACGGGGTTATCCGTATTCTTCTACCTCCTGATATGTGGCTGCCTAGTTATTATTTATCACAATGATTTACGTTTTCTTTTTCTTTCTTTTTTTTCTTTTTTTTTTTTTGGAAAGGTCGGGACAGTTTGCATTCACCAGATCATTGATGAGGGTTGGCGCTAAAACAAGGTAGTGACGGAAAGGCAAGAAAGGGAACAACAGATACAATGGAAATGAGACTAATTAAGACTATGAAACTTCTTTCCTATGTCATGGAAAAAGAAATGGTACCGACATAGTTCGAAAGCATATAAAGTGAAAAATTTAGCAGGCTCAGGGATCATATCTAGGAAGCAACAAGCCATATTGAGACTGTTCTTTTTCCCTGGATAGCGAAGGAAAACAATCTAAATTGAGCATAGAGCCAATATTAACATGGAAAACTGAGGAAATAATTCATCAAAGTAACAACATAAATACAGTAAAAACACATCTACTTCACTGAGATAAGAACATAAATAAAAATCAGGAGTCATACCTGCTATTTTGTCCAATCGAATTCGCCAAATGGGTAGCAATATCAGGTCTTGTTAGCTGCCATCACCTGCCAACATGATGAAGAATTTTTCGAGCAAACATGTTCTTTGGACAAAAACTAGTAAGTATAATAGAACCGCTGTAAAGGCATGGAGCTTGCAGATCAAAAAGGGATGTTTCAGTGAATGCATCCATTCAGCAAACCATACATGTGTACATATGTATCACAAACAGAATGAGAAGCTGACCTATTGCAGGTGAACCTGGAATCAGCCTATTACGGAGAACAAGTTTCAGAAAACATGGTGCAATCATCCATGTCATCAACCTCGTGCCAACGTGATGAAGCATTTTTTGAGCAAACATGTTCTTTGGTATAATAGAACCGCTGTAAAGGCATGGAGCCTGCAGACCAAAAAGGGTTGTTTCAGTGAATGCATCCATTCAGCAAACCATACACGTGTACATATGTATCACAAACAGAATGAGAAACTGACCTATTGCAGGTGAACCTAGAATCAGCCTATTACGGAGAACAAGTTTCAGAAAACATGGTGCAATCATCCATGTCGTCGAACTTGTCCTCCGGAATGTTTCATTTCTCAGGCTCCTTTAGGCACTCATCAGTCGATAGGAAATGCAGCACCTGAAATGGGGCATTTGGTCACCAGTTAGCATTTCACAAGATGTAACAATGTGTCAGTCAGGTCAGCTAATAAGTTGATGAATGGTACCTCGGCCACCGAGAGCCGCCACATTGCGGGTCACATAATGCAGTGCGACGCGACGGCAACCATCCTCTTCAGCTGATCCTTGTCATAGTCATCACGAAGGTTCGGGTCTGCAAGTTCAGTCACTTGTCCAGCCTCGAGAAGTGGCTTTGCCTAGACAGCAGAACAATCATATATATGTGAACTGTTCTTCGGTAACTATTGTTTCTGTTTTACTCATTTGAGTATTTTCATTTCAGTGATGCTCACCCACTGAAGAAGGCTAAGCTTGGAGCAGTCAATAGGCCTCCATCCAGTGACAAGTCTCCAGCAGCAGAACTCCAAAAGCAAAGATATCATTTTTTCCGTCGACGATGCCCTGCGTGCAGTATTCTGGTTCCAAATACCTGCTCACAATTCATTCATATGGACCTGTTATATTTTCAATCGACACAATGTATCTGTAGTACTACTTTAGACATCAGTATGCAGTGCTTAGCCAAATGTGCCTTTGTTGCGGACTCCATTCCTAAGAGGTTCGGTCTGGTCTACAGGCGCCATACAAAGGACTCCACAGGCGACAAGTTGGCTCCACCAGACTCGAGGCCATCCGGAGCAAAAGCCAGCGTGCTGGGCGCCAATAGTGCAGGCTCGATTTACTTCCATTACAGCATTCGGTTTCTATATTGTCGCTTACTACTTTCCTTATCTATGCTTGTTAGTTTCCATATCGTATAATCAATGCCTTGTTAGTTAAGATTGTATCGGTTACCGCCTCAGGATATAAGAGGCTAATAGATTGAATAAAGAAGGCAAACAAGAAATTACCTTCCTCCTCATGTCTTCTTCCCCAGCCCCTTGCTGTTGCTATTCCCTTCCAGTCTAGCGGCCGGCGCCCTCTCGCCGTTTACCTCCCAGTCCACGTCCACATCCTCGTCCACAGCATAGCTATCATCTGCGTTCAAGCGCTGCGCATACCAATTTGGTATCAGAGCACCCCGTCATGACTTTCGAGGCGCAATCATCAACAGCGGAAGACCTGAAGGCTTTCATGGAGTCCCAGTTCAGCAAGATTATGGAACAATTAGCGGATAAGGGCCGCACACAAGCATCCTTAGCGGCTCGTCTCTAGTCCCTTGAGGTGCTACCCACCAACGACAGCAGGCCGGCGATGACATCCTCGGCATTGACAGCAGGAGACTTGAGCGTCTTGCCTACCCCAGCGTCCGCTTCATTGCTTCCACCGCAGCTGCCCTTGGATACTTCTACATCCATGCCGCTCCACGCCTTCACACGACCTATACCCCATCCCATCCCACCCATACACACATTGCAACCAGCCAACAGCCACAACCAGCAGTACCAAGGTATCACAAGTTGGACTTTCCAACGTTCGACGGCAAGGAGGACCCATTGGTTTGGTTGGCTCGCTGCAAGCAATTCTTTTGGGGCCAACGTACGGAGGACAGCTACAAGGTTTGGCTTGCATCATACCATATGATGGGGGCTGCACAGCAGTGGTACATCCAACTCCAACACGAAACGGGCACCCCATCGTGTCAGCGCTTCACCGAACTTTGCCATCTTCGCTTCAGACCACCAATTCGCAACAACTCTCCAGGAGAGCTCGCCCGTTTGCGTCTCACGGGCTCGGTGGCAGAGTACCAAGACAAGTTTTTGGCACTTCTCTGCCGGACGGACCCGTTGACTCCTCGTCAACAGGTTCAACTCTTCACGTCCAGGCTGACCGATCTCCTATGCACGGATGTCGAACTTCACCAACCGGCGGACCTGCAGGTGGCCATGAGCCTCACGCGCTCTTACGAGCTGCGGGCTCAGGTGGCGACGGCTTCCTCACCAGCATGTTCCTTTCAACGGCCGCCATTTCAACCTCGACCTACAGGCATGCAAACCTCGGAGTCACCCAACCCGCCAGCTTCAGAAGGGCAACGACCATTCAAATATCTTATCGGAGCTGAGATGGACGACCACCGAAAGATGGGTTTGTGTTTCAACTGCGACAAGGCCTTCCACCAGGGCCACAAGTGCAAACGCCTCTTCTTCATCGACTTTCAACCGGATGACAGCGAAGGCAGTGATGCAGCCACTATGGACGACGACCCAGGCATCTCCCTATATGCCCTTACCGACATATGCACAGGGGACACCATGCAGCTCCGGATCCGCCTGGGTTCTATGGATTGCATTGCACTAGTAGATTCCGGTTCCACCCACAATTTCGTGCGGGCCAAAGTCACCAAGGCTACTGGTATCCTCCTCATGACGCGTCCGAACCTTCGCGTCGTTGTAGCGAACAACCGAGTACTGAGTGTTGGACTGGCTCAGGCAGTGCCCCTTGAGATTGCCGAGGAGAACTTCCACATAGACTGTTACGGCCTGCCGATTGGGGGCTTCGATGTCATATTTGGGGTCCAATGGCTCAGGACCTTGGGGCCAATCACTTGGGATTACTCCGCTCTACAGATGTCCTTCTGGCTCGCCGCAAGGCACATCACACGGATTGGTGTCACCGGACCAACACCCACCCGGGCGCATATCTGTGCAGGTCCCAAACTTCTCCAGACCTTACTCCCCGAATTCAAGCATCTGTTTGCAGAGCCGAGAGGTCTACCACCGTCCCGACCTTGCGACCACCGCATCCATCTCCTGCCTGGCACAAGTCCGGTGGTAGTTCGGCCCTATTGCTACGCGGTGACCCCAGAAGACGGAATTGGAAAACCAGTGTCGTTCCATGGAGACACAGAGCTGCAAAAGCACATCGAAGTTTTCCTCGCCAGTCATCCTTGTCAAAAAACACGATGGCTCATGGAGATTTTGTGTCGACTACCGCGCCCTCAACTCAAAGACTGTTAAAGATAAGTTGACAGAGTGATGAGTCCACTGCTTGGGAAGCCACTTTACCAATCCAAAGTCCAAAATCTGTTGCAGAGACAACACTCATCTTTACTAAATCACATCATATTTTTCAATTTGATTTCATTATCGTGCAATCCAGAAGATTCTATGCATTGTAGATAGTACTCAACTAACAATTTTGTTCTTTAGATTAGAACAAGGATCATCATTCAGGGAAAAAAAAATAGGTTTACCTGCGGTTTAAAGTCATCGTCGAGAAGTACATTGGAGGCCTTGATGTCACGGTGGATGATCCGATGCTTGCAGCCATGTGCAGATACTGCAAGCCCCCGCCCACTGCAATCTTGTACCTCAAAGGCCATTCAAGGATTTTTTTTTTCCACTCTTCCCTGCAAAATTGATCTTCTGTGTCACATGGTTATCAACAAAAACTCCAGCTTAGCTCTGGATAATAGTATTGATTGAAATTCGATACTGTCCAGAGCCAATGCAAGTGTTCCGTTTGCACATAATTCGAATACCAGATACAGGCCATTCTCAATGCACCATCCAAACAGGTAAGCTGTGTTTGGGTGGCAGACATGCCCTTGGATCCCTAGCTCTGTCAGGAACTATTTCTTCTGCTGCTCACTGGGCTTGCCTTTTGCCAGTCTCTTCACGGCTACACATTGGCCATCAAATAGAATGCCCTTGTACACTTCTGCATAGCCTCCTCTGCCCACCATGTTATCTATGGGAAACCATCAGCCAGATTACAATCTTACAAATTTGTCATGATATGAATTCTGTAAATTGTTTAGGTCACTCAAAACTGTAATCCTGAAATACTCATCACATGGAACACTTGAAAAGATTTACCTGGATGGAAGTCATTGGTAGCAACTGAAATCTCTTGATGGCTGTGGCACTTCCAGGCAGGCTTCTGATCCTCAGTATAGGTCGAGCAAACGTCACTGCCCTTCGTGCTATTTTCGTTGATGGACCTTAGGAATGGAACCCAGAGCTTCATGTCCGCAACCGCCTCCAGATGCCATTGTGGCCACACCGGCTCACCTCATTGCTGGATGTGCTGTAGCACCCTTCAGTGACTTGATGCTCCCCTTCCTCTGGCCCGTCAAGAACCGCTCTCGGTGAGCTCTTGTCCTTGGTGCCTTCGCTCGTAGATTGAGCCTGCTTTCGCATCGAGTTTGATCTAAGTAGCTTATGAAGTGGTGGAAATCTTCTACTCCATGTTGAGCTTGAGGAGATGTTGCTGTCTGCACTTTCACTGTCAAAATTAGCACATGAACAGACATTTGTCAAGCAGTTCAGAAAAATGACCAAATGTTCTTACCATCAAATGACTGGGACTTCAATCGAGCGCTACTTTGTGGTAGGCCTTCCCATCCAATGGCAATCACTGAGCAGTTTTTTGGGGTATGCATGGAGCAGTAGTTTGCGGCCTCAAAATGATTCCTGGCATGGTAACATGTGTAACATTGAGTGTTCTGGGCTTCTAATTAATAGTAGCAAGCGAAATGGCATTGGCAGTACTTAGAGTAATGTATGGTCAGAATTACTCTTGAGATGCATACAAACTACATATTAAATTAACAGTAATGTAAACACTAAACAGAAAATTTCAGCTCCACATATGAACACTAACAGAGACGTAGCTTACTGATATTACCTATGATATGCATTTCTTGATCTCCCAACAATAAGGAAATCTGCATCAGTCAATGCAGCTTCTTGTGTCAGGGCTCTCCCAATGTTTGAGCTGCAAATCACCTTAGCCTCCAAATTGACCTGAAGAACGAAAATCGGAGGATACGGTTTAGTCCCAGAATGCAAAATAATTCTCACGATTGGTGTCAGCTTGACCTAAACAGCAATCACAGAATTTTAAGTGACAGTACAATATCCCAAATTCCCAATAGTACTGAAGACAAGTACATGAAGAAACATCAGACACACAAAAAAGAGACAAATTCAGACCACAGTACTAATCATGACTTTTTTAGTCCAGCTTCACCTAACAGCTGAAAAGAGACATGATAAACCTGACAGAAAGGGGCACCAAACTAACACTGACTCGTAAAGAGGCGAATCTTTCACAGGAAGCATGACCACAAGCACGGGCCGAAAGCGGAAGACAGGGAGCCGAAACAACCGAATTCGAAGAAAGGGGTAGAGCCCGGAAAGCAGAGCAGAAATAAGCAGCACTCGGAAGGGAAGGGAAGAGGATCAACGGCACCGCAACAACAAGAAAACCCCTTCAAAAGCAGAGGCCGAAAACCTAAGAGCGGAGTCGGAAATAGCACCGGGGAAAGCAGTGGCGAGCGATGTTTGCGCGGACGGAACTCACGAAGTAACGAGCACGGGGAAGGCAAAGAGCGGCGAAGGCGAAGAGGGTAGGTAGCGGGACGGAACGGCCGGTGCGGCGGTAGGTCCGCCGCCTGGATGCACCGTGGAAGAGGAGAACGCGGTAGAGCTATGTCGGTGAAACAGTCGAGACCCGGGGAGATGGACGCAGCGCCCGAGACGTATACCGGGTGGGGTGAACGAAGCGGCCGAGGCATACGCAGTACCAGCGGATGGGTACTTCGCTTCTTGTTCTTGCGGAGGGTAAGCCTGTCGGCTGCAAACTTGCAACTGTATTTAGGGCCTGTTTAGTTGGTGCTTAAGTTTGTTATGCCTAAACTTAGGTAATGTGTGGCTGCCACAGAAAGTGTGGCTAACAAAATCGAAGCCACACTTGTGGCAAAGTTTGGCAAGAAACTGAGTCTATGACGTGTGGGGCCGGGTGCTAAGAAAGTGTGGCATGCCACAGTTGCGTCAGTGAACCAAACAGCTACCTAAAAACTGTGGCATGCCTAACTTGTGGCTAGGCAACTTCTGGTCATGAACCAAACAGGCCCTTAGTCCTTGAACCAACTTGTATTTTAGGTGTCGATTTCAGGTGCACTCTGTTGTAGGGGCGGATCCATACCCGGCAGCCTAAGCTCTAGTATAGAACATATGATATTTATCAATATAAAATCTAGATAAATTTAAGTAAAACTAAATGCATAACTTTCTCTTTCAGTTTAGATAATAGTGACTTTTGATCCTCTCTAATCTGAGACATGATAAAATTCTAGATCCACCGCTACTCTGTGGCATGGCTTCATAATGTTATTGTTAGACTCTTAAGGTGTCAAATGCATGTATGAGTAGGCCTGTTACCTCCTCCCCGTCGGAACTGGCTCGGCCACCGGTGAACCACTGCGAGGACATCAGAAGAGTGCAGGAGAGGAGAAAATGTGTTTTATTCTTGTTGTGTCAACAATGCATGTACATTGGCCAATATAGGCTGAAAACCACCATTATATCGGCCAAGACTACGATGGTTTAGGACGAGGGGTCTTCAAAGTTTGAGAGTGAAAGGTGAATAATTTTGAAGGTTTTTTAGAAAAGTTCCAAAGTCAAGGAGTGTTTTCAGACTGGCACAAGAATCAAAAGGATAAAATAGATGGCCTAGGCAGTTTTTGTGCACCAAGTATACAAGTCATAATTGAATTAATCTTAATTGGTAATGGCACTCTGTCGTAGTTAAACGTGGTTACCTTTCAACTGCACACGTGCATACAAGTTGCGTTCAGACCCATAATGCAGCGAGGCATATGCATGGTCGTATGGCTTGTATCAGTGCTGCTCAGATGATATCTTGGATGCATGCAACGATTGGAGATAATCCTAATTAGATAATCCCCAAATCTAATTAGATAATCCTCACTCCTTTTGTTGAGGAACTGACCCACCTGAAATCACTTAGCCAGGCTTGCGCGGTAGCTCTGTGGCGGTGCTTGCTCCTCCAACCTGTTCACCCTAAGCTTCATGTATAAAAGGCCATGTTCTCTACCGTGCGCACGATAGAGATAGATAGCTTGAGAGATTAAGTGCTCTACGTGTCTTCTGAAAGCTTTAGAGCACTGCCATGGCGATGCTTTCTGCTTAGAATGAACACTCGGCGTGGAGTCTAGTCCTTTCTTTTATTCTTCATCCTTATTTCTTAGGTTCGTAGCGATCGTAGATTAACCATAATATCTTGATGTATTTTCTTTCTCTTGTAGGTCAAACAAGCACGAAACTGTTGCTGTGTATATAGGTATAGTACTATAGTGTTGCATGCAAAGTGTTTATCTTGTTTTACAAATATGGACATCTACTTGGTTGTCTTCATTTGATTGTATAATGTTATACTTTTCCCTGCTGGAGAGATGCAAAAAACCGGCGAACTAATCAAAATTGCATAGCACACGCAAAAGCTTTTCTCTTCTTCTCTTTATTACTTCTCTCTCTCAAAACTGCTGCTTGCTTACAGCTCTTTCTCTCAACCACTCCTCTCTCTTTATTACTTCCTGCAGCTTCCCTACTTCCTTGCATGCATTGCTTCTACCCCGCTGATTACATGAGTCACCATGGCCTTTTAAAGGCTTGGCTACATCTGAGACACGAACTTGACTTCGCTTCGTATACGTATACGGTAAACTAACTGAGAGCATACTTCAACTCGGACACGGCAAACCATAAGGAAAAAGGAAACAAGATTACTAAACTAACAATCACCTCCTTAATCTTGTTTCTTCATCTTTGATCACGTCAACCTTCTCACTTGCTTCCGCTTCTTTCTCGTATGCCTTCCTGAGCTGGAGCACCTGCTCCTGCTTCCTCCATGAGCACCTCCTCTCACTGTCGTGTGCCATTGCTTTCGACCACTGTCCTCCACGCTGTGCTTCCTCCCGCCACTTCGGGACACATCTCCGACTTCCTTCTGCTGCCCGCGTGAGAGCTCCTCCTGAGCCTCTACTCGCCACGACCATGCCTGTTGCATGTGGTCTGTGCTGACCACCCGAGCCGTTGCTCTGCTTCTCTCCGCCTGCATGCCCTCGTCCGGAGTTGGTTGCATGCCTGTGCACACCTCCTGAACCGCTCGCTACGACCACTGCATGCTTGGTGCATGCTCCTCTGGGGTCGCTCCTCATTACGATCATGCCTTCTGCCTCGTCTTGCTTCTTTGCCGACTCGGTCTTCTTTCTCGTTACGATTTCTTGTGCGCCAGGCTTGCCTCCTGCTATTTCTGCACCTCGTCCATCTGTGCCTCTCTCCACCCAAATCTGTTTACAAGTTTTCAAAGGAATCTTGTACAACCGATTTGGAGATCTCTTCGCCTTCATCAACAAATCTCTGTTCTTGTCATACACTCGCAAGAACTCATCCTCTAGCACCACCTTGCATCCTCTCTCCGTCATCTGCCCAAGACTTAGTATGTTGTTGCATAGACTTGGTATATAATAGATTCCTGTCAACAACTTCTTATCTCCGTTCCTGCATTGCAGCATCATCGTCCCTTTGCCCTTTATCTCCACCGTGGAACCGTCGCCAAACTTGACCTTACCCCAAACCTTCTCATCAAGCTTGTGGAACATGGAGCGATCTCTCGGCATGTGGTTGCTTGCTCCATTATCTAAATACCATTGATCCGTGTGATCATGACTTCCTTCCTTCATGCGTAGTTTTGGAACTACATTCTCCTCATTTAGTTCCACCATGACCGACTCCTTTTCAACATATGAGGAGAGAAGTACTAGCTCTCCGTCATCTTCTTCTTCGTCTTTGCGAAGGTTCACCTCCTCGTCCTTCTTCTTGATCTCGCAATCCAAAGCAAAGTGCCCAAACTCGTTACAGTTGAAGCACTTTTTATTGTTGCGGCATCTTATCGCGTAGTGCCCATATTCGCCACATTCAAAACACTTGACATGTGAAAAATCATAGGATCTCTCACCACCTCCTTGCCCAGCATTGTCTCCACAGCCACCCCTGCCGCCTTGACCACTCTGGCCACCTCGACCGCGCCATCTCCCGCGGTTGTATGATGAGCCACGACCATCTCTTGGGTCTCCCCTTACTAGCAACGTCTGCTCGTTGTGAGATCCTTACTCCTTGCGCAATTGAAACCCCTTCAGTAGCTCCTCATGCGCCTTGGGAGATCTGGTGATCTCCTCTATCTTCTTTTTGTCCAGATCGGGGGAGTACATAAGTATTGTGACAACAGGTATGTACTTCTCCGGAAGCACGCGCAAGTACTTCTTCACCGCCACAGATTCCGCCATCTTGTCGCCAAGAGAGTTAATCTGATTGAACAACGAACTCAGCTTACCGGCGAACTCGTCCACCGACTGGTTTTATTCCATCTTCAGATTCTCGAACTCGCTCCGCAAATTCTGGAGCCGCACCTCCTTGACACGATCAACTCCTTCACGCATCGTCTGAAGCGCCTCCCACGCTTCCCGTGCCGTCTCCTTGCCGATGAGTTGATGCATCATTGCGTCTGGCACCGCCTGGTAGATTAGGGCCAAAGCTGCCTGATCTACCTTGTCGTCCACCTACTTGTCCTTCCCCTTCGGATCGACTGCGCACCAGACTCCTTGGGTACGCATGTTCGCCTTCATCTTCATTGCTGTAAGATCGAGGAGGCCGACTAGAGGGGGGTGAATAGGCGGTTTAAAAAAATTTCTACAAATTAATAATAATCAATTCAAGAGCTTTCCTCTTTGCCTAAACCAAGTATATAATGCGGAAGCGAAACTCAATTTGGTTTAGCTCAAATAGCACCTACAACAAATAAATTCGTCTAAGTGCATCAACAATTCTATCCTAGGTCAAGGTTTGCAATCCTAGGTATACAAGCAATCAATTTAATTCTATGAATGTAAATTGCTTGAATATAAATTGAGTACAAGGAAACAAACCACAATTGACACAACGATGTTTTACCGTGGTATTCGGAGACTTGCCGGTCTCCCCTAGTCCACGTTGAGGTTAGCCCGAACAAATCGGACCGGCTCCACGAATTAAGCCTTCCACCTCAAATCCACTAGTGGTAGCTCTTTCCCGCTCCGGGTAGGTGAGCTCTGACCTTCACAACCTCGCCGGGTCTTCTCACAACCTTCTTGAGAAGATCACCGCGCACGACGCCTCCCACGTCGTCTAGGAGTCGGCAAACTCCAAGAGTAATAAGTCAAGTCCCTCACTTGACTCTCACCACGTGCAACGAATGCACAAGCTCAATCCGGACACAAAGTCCACCTCTAGATGCAACACATGCACTCTAGATCCTTTCTCCCTTCTCACAAAGTGTAACACATGCACAATTGAGTTGAGAGCCTCACTCTAGCTCAAGAACACAGCAATGAATGAATCAACAGCATCTCCAACCGACCACAAGGGGGTATTTATACCCCACACAAGAAAACTAGCCGTTGGAGCCAAACCCCTGAAAAAACAGGAAAATCGGAACTACCGCAGTACAAATTGCGGTACTTCCGATTTCCTCGCCAACGGTCAGAAAACTAGCCATTTCTCAGCGAAATCGGAACTACCGTAGTTCAAATTGCGGTACTTCCGATTTTCCCGATGCTAAGTCATTCAAAAAGTTGCTCTCTGGAAAATACGTTCCGCTCGGAAATCGAAACTATCGGAAAATCGGAGCTTCCGATTTTCCCCCGGTACTTCCGATTTTTTCGGAACTACCGCAGTACAAATTGCGGTACTTCCGTTTTCTGGTTTTTCAGCACAGGCGATACTCGGAAAAACGGTCATAACTTTTGACTCCGATGTCAGAATTGAGTGATCTTGGACTCTATGGAAAGCTTATTCAGAGGGCTACACAATCCATCTATTTGCATGACCTCAAACACATTAGATCAATACAGAAATCACAAGACATTCAAAGAGTCACTACCACGGTCTAATGTCAAGGAAAAATAGCAATTCACAATCTTAGACCATGCCAAGGGATAATGCATGATCTCCAACTTTTGCAAAACACATTTGCAAACTTAGAGCATGCTACAAGGATTAGGTACATGGACTTCTCACATTTGCAAAACACATTCGCAAACCTAAGTCACATGCCACAAGGATTATATATGAGCTTCAACCATTTGCAAAACACATTTGCAAATATAAGCCTCATATCACAAAGAATGAAAACATGGATCTCAAGCACATGCAAAACACATTTGCAATGCATAGTCCTATGTAGCAAAGATTCATCACATGAGCTTCAACTATTTGCAAAACACATTCGTAAATATAGGCCTCATGTCGAGATGAGCTAGAGCAAGTGAGATTTGAGCTATCAACACATGATGAGACTCAAACTACAAGACATAATCCCTCTTAATAGTACGGTAAGCTACACTAGCAATCCGGTCTTCCAACCAAACACCAAGACCGGTAAAAGACTAGGAACACATCCTTAGCCCTAGCTAGTCATACCTTTGCCTTAGGTCATCGTCTTGTTATGCATCAACTCATGATGTATCCTTTTTATCAACTCCATCAACACATGATGGTCTTTACTTCTCTTGATGATCAACACATGATCATCTCCATTTGAACATACATCAACTCATGACGCATCTTCTTCTCGATGAATCCATCTTCTTCTTTGATAGCCTTCAACTCATGAAGCTATCTTCTTGCCTTCAACTCATGAAGCTATCTTCTTCTGAACCTTGACTTGATGATCTTCAACACATGAAGTCATCCCAAGTCGTCCTCATTTGTGGAACCTAACATATTCATCCAACTCATAGAAAATGTTAGTCCACAAAACAATTGTCATCGATTACCAAACTTCACCATTTTGGTACTTCATGACAATCTCAACAAATGATGAGATATAAAGTTGATTTGCGAGTATACAACTTGTACACAACAAATATATACTCTAAGATAAGCTTTAAACAAAGCTTACTTATCCAGTTGTCAAAAATCGTTCATCCATTAACACATGATGGAGAAGCTAGATGACAACCCGATTACTCATGAGTATATATGAAATACACAAGTTATATATATACTAAAAAAAGTATTTCAAAGTAAAGATCCAAATATGCATATTGAAAGAAGCATGGATCAATACTCATGAAACTCCAAAATATATAGAGAGCTCCCCCTAAATGTGTGCATACAAGTGTATATAAAGAAAAACATATGCACATATTCATTTGAACTATTTGAGGAGTTCAATCTATATTTTGGATCTAAGGAATGCAATAGTAAATGAGAAAGTGATTTTGAATGCATACCTTTTAGATTTTGCCTTTCCATTCAAATGTGACTAAACATAAATAAGCTTAGACAAACATATTAGTCTCATATATACATTTGTCATTATCACCAAAATATTATAGAAATATTTGTCATTATTACCAAGATCTCATAATGGCATTTGTCATTAACACCAAAACCAACTTAATCGGGTCTTGATCTTTCAATCTCCCATTTAACCAATTTAATCGGAGCTTAATCTTTCAATTGCCCACACCGAATAGTTGTCGACCGTCAGGAGAGGGTACTGGAGGGAGATTAACCCACCCTGAGCCTTCGCCTTGTCACCCATGCTCTGATACCACTTGTTACACTTTTCCCTGCTGGAGAGATGCAAAAAAACCGACGAACTAATCAAAATTGCATAGCACACGCAAAAACTTTTCTCTTCTTCTCTTTATTACTTCTCTCTCTCAAAACTGCTGCTTGCTTGCAGCTCTTTCTCTCAACCACTCCTCTCTCTTTATTACTTCCTTCAGCTTCCCTACTTCCTTGCATGCATTGCTTCTACCCCGCTGATTACATGAGTCACCATGGCCTTTTAAAGGCTTGGCTACACCTGAGACACGGACTTGACTTCGCTTCGTATACGTATACGGCAAACTAACTGAGAGCATACTTCAACTCGGACACGGCAAACCACAAGGAAAAAGGAAACAAGATTACTAAACTAACATATAATACATGAGCTGCGTGTAAGTGCAAATCAATGAAGAAGAACAAGAGGAGACACATATAAAGAGAATGGTAGGGACAGAGCATGTTGCTTAAACAAATCATTGACAAATGAAATAGGTGGATGATGTTCATGCTCACAGAGGATGATCAGGATCATGACTTTGTAATATGAGATCGATGTATAATGCATATGTGTTCTTGCAGTAATGTAACACAAATACATGATAAATACTATTTTATTTCAACAAGTTTCTTGTGATAAGTATAATTACCTATAACGACATGTTATAAATGATATAATGATGATTTTCCTATGTCGACTGTGCAAGTATGGGATATAATGATGATTTTCCTGTGTCGGTTGTGCAAGTATGGCATTCTCTCCATACAACAATTTCCATGTGAAGAGACCTTGGCCCACCAATGGGGCAATATGGTCCTCAAGTGTCGCTATCCTTCGACACGTCTCCAAAAGCTCACGGGTCAAATGGTAGAGATATCCATCAAGTGACCTCACCAAGCCCACGAGATGGAGCTAGGGTGTGTTGAATCCCATGATAGGCACACAATAGACATTGTTCTCACTATTTCCTAGTTGTGAGGGGAAATAGTAGAACATGTCTTTCATCCCGGGAAGGTCAAGATGGAGGCAGACAACGGCGACATAGGCTACATCGTAAAGCAACATAAGAGCGCTTGAGCCACACCCAAAGTAGCGTAGGGGATGGTCTCTAGGGTACCATCCATGGATAAGCATCTCTGCAATGTACTCAGTAGACGCCACATTAGAGGGCGTGCTGCAAATAGTGTACTCTAGCGCACAGGTGATGCTAACATGCTACAACATCACCCATAGGTTGTACTGCAAGGTGCCTTCCTCAAACAAACTAGCCCGGTATTAGGGTACCCAATGAGTAGGCATCTAAAAATTTTAAATGAGACAGGGTTAGTAACCAATTTTAAAAAGGTAAAATGAAAGTTGGTTTGAGAAATGATACTAAGAAAGGAAAAGAGTGCAACAGTGCATCGCCTTACATTTTTCCAAAATATTAGCTAGTTCCTATGGTTCTGTTTCAATATCAAACCTTCATCTTCAGGGGTTACACCTTTCTTTAAAATACGGGACACTTTGAGACAAGATGAGAGGAGACCAAAAAGAATGATTTGGATGAGATGAGAAAACTAATAGAGGTAATAATGTAGCAAGAACTCCTATATTTTATACAAATATTTTTAGAATTTAAAATAAGTTGTATTTATAAAATAAATCCTCAATCTAATGTCCATTCTATCTAGGGCTTAACCTACAATCAGTATGGCTCTGATACAAATAATGTGGGGACCCTGGGTGTTGAATACCCGAAATCCTCTAATGTGCTCCGTACTAGTCCTATGATCAATGGCTAGTACACATAATCACAACATTGAGATCATATCCATACACATCACATACATTTAATTTACAACAACGGGATGAATATATAAGTGATGCATGAATAGTTTAGAACATAAAGCTGACCAACCTAATAAATAGAAGTATTAAGAATAAATTGTAGCAAAAGACAAGTAAACAAAAGAATCCAGCGATGGCATAGGCAACTGACTAGGATAAGGCCCTAGAAAGGCCCATCGTCAAATTCTCCGGTACCGGAAGCAAAATACGCTTCATCGGGCATGTTATCTTCCTTATTCTCTGAACAACAATAATTTAAGTAAAGTTGAGTACATTATGTACTCAACAAGACTTGTACTATATCGCAACATGTATACTAACAGTAAGTAAGGCTCTATGCTACAAGAAAGTAGTTTTTGTTTACAATATCGATAAGTAATAATTTGCAACAGAATCGTAAAGAGCATTTCATATGTAATGAAATAGCATTTCTATAACTTTAATAATAATAAATCACATCAATTCATAGCCTCATTGGCTACGATCATCGAACAATTCCTGACCATGGGCATGGCACATGGTAGATATGTACATGCCATCCCATCATTTCCAATGAAACAATTTTGTAAAAACAAAATCTATATCAATTGTGGTTGCATCCAACATCCTCATGACCACGAGTATAGCTATTTCAATAGTTTTTAATACTCCCAAGAGGTTGTACAACTTTATCCATACGAGATAATCAAATATATCATTGGCAACTTCATACTTCTGTGGCCGTGTGACGAAAAATATTATTATATCCTTTACATCATCTAGTCATAACCACGTACTAGCCCAGTGAATGAAAAACCCTCACTCAGGCTTATCCTTCCCCTAAGTGAGCATTTATCATTGTATTAACAAATTTTGGTTCCAACACTTCGGTGAAGGAAGCCCCTACAAGAAATCCTTCCTGGAATTGTAACATCCTATTTTTCATAGTTTTCTTGAGGCCTTTAAAATAAAATTCACCATTTGAATTTTTCTAGATTTAATTAAAGCTTAAATTGAATTTTTGCAAATTAAAAAGATTTAATGTGACTAACTTAAACTTTATTACTACTGAAAATATTTTATTTAAATTTCTTGTGTTTTAATGAATTTTTTGAATTTTTTTTACTTTTCTAGATTTATTTGCTATTGTTTAGAGCTCAAATGAATTTCTAGCAATTTTTGAAATTAGAAAATCCCTAGAAATGCCAAATGGGCTGAAACCCATTTCCTTTTGCCCGACTTTAACCCGACATGCCCCAGCTCATGCCCTGCCACGCGTCATCCATCGGGTGCCCACCCGTGCGCATCCGCTATGCTGCGTGTCGGCCATTGGCCAATTCATCCGTCGTGCGTCGCTTCTCGGCCGTCTGTCTTCTTTCTTCAACCAACAAGTGGGGCCTACCTGTCATGTGCTTTGTCTCCGGTTTGGACTCCAGCTGTCGTGCTCGTTTCAACGTCTGCACCCAACTTTTCTCAACATTTGTGTTCGCTTTCATTGGGTGATGGTCAGTTCACTTATAGTTTATTAAATTCCTTTGGTTATTTACTTATAATCATTTTTAAAGTTCGCCTTCAATCTAATTATTGTATTTACTTTAAATTATTGCTTTCTGCAAAACAACCACTTAGCCATCATTTGGTATGCCTTACATGATTATATGGCATTCTTGTTATAAACGACTTGCTTAGTGTTCTATGTACATACGGCTATATCCACATTTACTTAGTTGAAGAAGAAGAATCATATCAATTGGAGATATCTGTAGAAGGATACTTCGATGAATTCTCGGTTAGGGTCTCATTTCCCAATCGATTGCCTATGGACATATCGAATGGCCACTTCATCTTTCGTGTGTTTCCGCTGCTAGTTTTGTTAAGCCTTTATGGCTGTTAAAGTATAAACATGGCCATAAGGTCGCAATTTTGATAATTAATAATATTTAAATCATTTTCTTAGTTAATCATGAATATGGTTGATATTCCATCTATATTTTCACTGTGTGCGCTAGCATGATCTAGACTGGTGCAGTATATACAGAGAGTCTGAATTTACATATTCGGGTCTCGACAAGAATGCCCTCACTACTTCGACCTACCAAAATGCACGGCTAGTTCTAAACAACTTAGTCAACTAAAGCCAGAGCTCATATAGCACATGTCGCTGTACAATGTGACTTAGATGTGCAGCAATAGTGTCCAGTCCTTGATTGACCCGAGCAAGAATCTCCCCTTATCTATATATGAGACACCTTCTCACATTTGATAGTTCATAATATAACTCGCTTGCATCTAAATCAAGGTTTTTCCATTTTAGTTTACACCAAACTAACATAGGCATCTTCTCTGGTCAAACATTTCAAAATCACCCTGTCCACATGCAAGTTTTTTCGAAATATCAAACTTAGTGAAAACTAGTGCGTGGCTAAGCAACTAGACCATATTCTCAATGTAATATACCCAAATCTTGATATTAGCTACTGTCTAAACCATGTTCTAAAGGCTGCAATAGTAAGGATATCAAATTTGTAAGGATATTTAATGCATACAAATGGATATAACTACTGTTATCCATAGTGTAGCAATTTTAATGAAACATATACTTATGCATAATAGATTTTGCAAATAATATACAATAATTAAAATACTGGAATTAACATGATCAAATAGGATACTTTTCTTGCTCTTGTTGCTTAGAGAATGGTTTGGAAGCATTCTCATAGCCTTTCGGCGTGATAATATCTATTCGGTAAAATCCAAATAAATACAAATAAGTGCCAAACGAATTTAAATAGAGAACAAACTTAAATTTTTAGCATATTTAGACAGAGCATGATTTTATAAAAATTTAGAAACAAAAATCACATAATTTAGAGTTAATATACAAAAAGTTGTAGCCATTTGAATTTTATTCAGTTTATAAATTCTGAAAAATGTTAAAATAATTTTGAAGGCGTACTTCTCAAAAATACACTTTCTAACAGAGAAAGCAAACTTTCCCATACGTTCTTTTGAAAATACACTTTCCAACAAAGAGAGTGAACTTTCACATAATTAAAAGTTGTTTTTCCATTTTATTCATTTTTTTTAAATTCCTTTCATGTAGGCCATGTTTGTCAGTCTCACATGGTTTAAATCATTTTTTGTTTACTAATTTATTGAGTGGGTCCCATATGTTAGTGACTCATATTTCAGTTTTCAGTTTAATTAAAATTCCTAGAGAGCACGGGCAACTATGGAGCTTGGCAGAGCGTGCGCATCGAAGCTGAGGGAGATGGTGCATTTCGGGCAAGGCAAGGAGGGAAAACTTGGCTTTTCATGGAAAATGAGATGAGAGTGAGATGTGGAAAACCATGACACGGTCAAAAGGCCTTATAGGGATGAGATGGCCGAGATTGGCTCACGAGTTTTCATGAGCATGATAGAGATAGGGAGCTCGGTTCTTCTCGATGTAGCATGACGTACGGAAGAGACAAGGGCGGGGGAGACACGACGCGGCAATGTGACAGGCAGGTGAGGGTAGGCAGCAGTAGAGAGAAACCACGGGCATGGCATCAAAAACTAGGGGCACCAACATAACCATGGTGGTGCTGGCGAGGTGGACGAAGACCTCTGACACGCGGTCCCGACGCGTCGGCGAAGGAAAGAAGACCTGACAGGTGGGATCCAATCCCACTCGTTAGCGTTGGGTTTTTATTAGACAGAGAGAATGTGAGTTTTCAAGAATACGCTTTCGTAAATAGAAAGCGGAACAGCCAAGTGAAGAAAGCATATTCGGCTTGGCTATGCTTTTGTAAATGGAAAGCGAAACGGCCAAGAGAAGAAAGCGTATTCGTCTCAGCTAAGAGATTTAAGAAATTTTTAGACATGACAAACGAGCTTCAAAAATTATAAAATATTTTGTGGAGGCTCTTGACACAAGGAAGATTATTGTATAATTTTTCTAGAATTTTACTTGCCTTGGATTTTTCTCTAAAATTCTTGGAAGGTCACTATTTTGTGTAACATGCACTATTTTGATTTGAATAATTTCAAGAACATGCTTAAAAATTACTCAAATTCTTATTTCCAATGCCATGAACTTATTGTTGAGTGTTTAAAATGGTTTCTACTATAAATTCTCTTAGGCCACTTTGTGGATCATCTTTTCAAATTCGATTTTGAATTTCATCCATTGTACATTTCTTTTCGAAAAATTTGTGTTTGCAAATCATTTTTGCAATGAAACTCCATAAAAGCCAAGAAAATAAGATGTATGCAAAATTTTTAAATTTTAGTCATTTTTGGATTCCCTATAATCCGGGCTGTTACAGAAAGCCTTAAGTAAATAATTTTATTTTTTATTTTCTTAAGTCTTGAGGGCTAGCTGTCAAGGATTTTTGATCGAGTCAATATTTTCCTATGGAAAGTAGGCCCACATGTTAATAGCCCACTTAACATAACTGTTATATTTGCGATCATGATTTAAAGAAAACCTATCACTTTAGTGATAAACTGGTCGGAAACCAAAAACAACCTATTATGATCAAGAAATGAACAACCATATGGTTCTGGAAATCTGGCTAGGTAAGCTGGTTAGGAAACATTGCAGTTTCCTACGTAATTAACATGAGAGGCCAACGGACACAACGGTTGACCAAAGAACATGATGGTTCCAGATGTAACGAACATCCCGCTCACTTGGGCTGAAAAAAGTGGCTTATGGCTAAATTTGAACTGTAACTGGCTGAAATTGTACTGTAACTGATGATGATTTATTTAGCGTAATTGAGTTTAAAAATTTTAAAATAAAAATAGCCAATCATAAACAATGCAAATGAATACAGGAAAAAAGAATCGATCAAAAAGCTTAAAAAACCAAAAAAATTAAAAAAAGATGAAATTTAAATATAATGAAAAATAAGTCCGAAACTAGACGGAGCATGGCGAAAAGGGCTATCCGAAAGCGAAAGGTCAAACCACTGCCCACCTGATCTGTCTTACCGAAAGGTCGCCATTCTGTCAGGCATTTGAATAAAAACAACTTTTATCCTCTCCTGTCGTCCGGCAAACCACAATGCCTAGTTGTCGAAAAAAATAGAGTTACCACATAGAAGTGTTACCATTGGAGCGCCCGCAACCACTGCAATAACAAAAGTGCATTCATTGAACAAAAATCAATTTAAAACTCGTCCGAACAGCACGACATTATCGTTTTGCGAGCGGGATTCTCTGACTTAGCTTCTCTAAGCCACAGATCGCCAGATGAACGGTGAGTTTTTTTTTAGTTTTGATTTTTGATTTTTAGTTTTTTTATTTTCATCTTTTTCTATTTTTTATATTTCTTTATATTATCTGTGTTAAAATAACCTATTTTTTATAAATAAAAAATAGATTATTTTAACACAGATAATATAAATAAATATAAAAAAAGAAAAAATAAAAAAGATGAAAATAAAAAAACTAAAAACTAAAAGTAAAAAAATCAAAACTAAAAAACACTCACCGTTCATCTGGCGATCTGTGGCTTAGAGAAGCTAAGTCACGGCGCGTGACTTAGCTTCTGTAAGTGAGACTACGCGCCGATCATTTTGGTGCCGCTAAACAGTAGACTCTGCTTGCTATGCATCGCGTTGAGTTCCCAATTAAAAACGTGACCTCTCCTCAATTTTAGTACGAGATTCAGAGTATCAGGCTCTGCTAAAAAAAAGGATGACATGCCAGTTCTGTAGTGCCGAGCCCAACAAGACAAAGAGGATAGCAAAAACACGGTGTATATCATCAAGCATGATAGTTACAACACCAGCCACCATCAAGGATACCGAAGAGGGAGGGAGGGAGGGAGACAGAGAGAAGCAGCAACTTATAAAAAAGCAAAGCAACAATCCATGATCGCACGCTCGCAGGTTGGCAGCTAGAGCCAGGGGCACCGCAGGACACTGACAAAATAAAGCAAGGACGCGTGCGGCAACTGAGCTCTTTCCACATCACTGACCCTCTGAGAGCGTTCACAGTTCACAGGATGATCATGGCAGCGCGAAAAGGAGCACCAACTGACTGCTTCGTGCCATGAGATGCAAAGGTGAGGTTGCACCGTTGTAATGCTGATGCTGTCATCATCGCTTATCACCAGTCTCGTCTTGTCTGCCAACGCAGGAAGATTTCGACTGTCATGGAGGCCATTGCCCGCCGATGCCAGCAAGCTAGCTTGCTAGCTGCTTGATCCGCGCACCCCGAGCTTCTTGACCTCCACCTTGAGCGATTTGAGGTACCTGACGGCCTCGTCGAGGACGGCAGGCGTGTCCATCCGGTCGCCGCCGGGGATGATCCCCTTGAGCGTCCGCATCATCTTCTTCATGCGCTCCTTCTTCCTCTCGCCGCCGCCGGCGGTAGCTTCATGCTTCCGACCGCCGCTCGCGCCGGCACCCATCATGTAACCGCCTGAGGAGCACGTGGAGTCCGGCGAGCCCCCGTCGCGGCAGCCTGGCGTGCGGCCCGTGCTCAGCACGTCGTCCTCCTCGCCGTCCTCGGAGCTCATCAGCGCGTCGATCTCGTCGGTGTCCTCCTTCTGCCGGATCGAGCACCCGCCTCCGTCGTCGCCGTTAGCGTAGTAGGCGCTCTTCCCAGCGTAGTCCTGATCAAAGCCGTAGCAGTGGTGATCATAGCCGCCGGACGAGCCGAAATTGTTGGCCAGTGAAGGGTGGAACATGACCCGGCTCCGGTCATAGGTCTGATCGAAGATGACGTAGTTCTTGGGGCAGGTGTCAGATGGCTGGAACTCGAGCCCGGTGAGCGGCGCCGGGAAGTCGTGCTGCCTCCGACCGGTGAGCGGGTCGTCATAAGCAGCCGGCGCCGCAGGATACCGATCGTTCGCGTAGTACCCTCCCCCGGAGCCGTAGCCGGCCATGTCGTAGCCGCCGGCGCCGGCGCCGGCGCCGTAGCCATACCCGTACCCGTAGCCACCGTACCCGTACCCTGGGTCCCCCTGCATCAGTTCACTTGTGCGGTGCTGCTGCTCAATTCCTCTGAGTTCGTGGCTGTGTTTGTGTGGGGAAATCAAGAAAGGTTTGTTTTGCTTTTGATTGGAAGGATATCGAACAAGAATTCAACGGTGTTTTGTTAACTGGATCCGACTTTTTTTGTGGTTCAACTCAAAATTGATTTGGTTAGTTTGTTTGGGTTTGAAGCTGTTTGGATGGGATGTGTGAGCTGGAGTGAAGGTCGAATCTACGTCACGGGCTTGAGCAGCTGGCGGAAGTATTCGGCCTGCAAGTAGTAGCCAATGGAAATGGCATTAGAGAACAATGTAGTAGTACTAAGAGGAGAGAGTTAAATGGCAGGGGAAGAAATGTAATTGTACATATGATGTACTATGAACATGTTTTTCAGATAAAAGCATCTTTTGATGTATCAACTTGCTCTAAAGCGTGTACAACAGGGCCAGCTTTGCCAAGGTGAGAACAATGCACAATGACGGGATGCCTAAAGCAATTTAAGCAAGTTGCTTACACAGAGGTGGCGCCTGATCTTCTAGACTACGAGCAGGCTAAAGGCTGGAACTGGGAGCAAAAGGAAATTCGAGTGCATTAGCATCTAACGATTTGTCACAAAGTCATGCTAATGTGCAGAAACGGGAGGATGCGTACACACAACGTTGGAAAGAGTTACTACAGTTACGCCAAACCGTGATTCATCGATGCGATGATAAACGGCACACCTGACCTAAGTAATCAAATGAGATGTTTCACTTCGGTAGTGGTACTAGTATCTTATTCCACGGTTAGCACAAGCAAACGAAGTACGAACATGCTCCCCTAACAGAGGCAAGTACAGAACACAACGTTGTAAATTAGCACTTCCAATCTTCTTTCTTGACCAGGGCAAAAATAAAAAAAAGAAAGAAAGAAAGAAAACTAGCTACGCGCCTAGGGCTCTCCGAAACACAATCTTTTGACCACCCACAGCTTTGTCAGCACGCTGGCCCTCATCGCTGACGTCGAGTTTCTCCACATTCATAACAGTGGACCCTGATCACTTTCCTATCTACATGCAGCTCATTCCCTTTCCTATCTACACTAACAAACAGCACTAAGAAGCAAGTTGCTTATCTATCTACAGGATGAGACGATAGTTCCCCACCAGCAGCAGATCGATTCTTAGCTCTTACAGCTAACAAATTAAAAAAATATATCTCAAGATTGGACGATGCAACGTCAAGAAGGACGGAGTAAGATGAGGAGCGATACGTTGTTTCTTTCGAGAGGACGCTCACCTGGCAAACTTGCATCAATCTGTAGTAGGACGCGACGGCGGCACTTGTCATAACGACGGCGGCAAGGCTCCTCCGGTTGAACCCCACGCACATGTCCTCAGCCACGGACGATCCGCAAAGAAAGGCCCCCCAGGCAGGCTCCTGCCAACCTAGCCTCGATCGGCCGATGGACCGACCGGTCGATCACTGGATGACGCGGAAGAACACCACCAGCCGCACGATCGTCTCCGCCCACGGCATCCTGGCCAGCCTTCCTAGCTCCCTCCTCTGGCTCTGCGTGAAAACAAAAAGGGCAGGGGCGTGAAGGCGCGGCGCGAAACGGCTGGAGAGACACACATGCACGCACGGTGCGAGAACGAGAAGCAGTATGCGATGTAGCAGTGAAGATGCTTTCATACCGGTTGATCGATTCTCTCTACGAGGTGTATGATCTCTCAAGAAGAATTGCGGCGGGCGGCTCAGCCGATTGGAACGGAGCAGGGGCGGAAGCAGGGCAGTGGAACCGAAGGGGACGAGGAGGAATGGAATGCAATGGGTTGCTTGAACACACCACGGGGTTTTATACTATAACGGATGAACCAACACCTCTCTCTCTCTCTCTCGTTTCCCTTTTTTTTTTCCTTCGCACTCCTTTTGAGTGAGTGGATACAGAGAAGAGGGAGGAAGAGGGAGAGAGGATGGCGAGCAGTGTGCAGCGCAGTGATGGAACGAACGAGCGAACGGATGAATGGGGGACGGGGAGGAGGGGAGCGGAATTAATGAGGTGGCATGCGCACTCGATGGGTGCTGTGGCCTGTGGGTCCCACCGTGCTAAGCACCCCAGAAGCGCCCCACGCCACCCGACCCCGCCGGCCCGTTCCCCAGTGACATGCGGGCCCTACCGCCGTGTACCCCGCACGTCGGCGAGACAAAAGTCGCTGCCCTCCCGTGCGCGGAGGGGGGCCCGCGGTGGGGTCAATCGGTCAATGGAGGTGGGCATCGTGGCAGAGCCATCCATCCCCATTCTCCCAAGCGCCAAGCAAGCAATACGCATAGCCGCACGCGGCCGCGAGAGGGGGCCGTAGGTACGCGCGCGACGCGGGGGCGGCCGTCCGATCGGCATCGGGCGGCGGAGGAGAGGCCCCGGTCGGTGTCGGGGGTGCGGCCGTCGGATCCGGCGCGCGCGTGCCCCCGGGGGCCCTCGATGCCACGCGCCTAGGGACGCTGGGAGGCGGACCCGCGCCGACGAGACGGGCTGGCCGGGCCGGGCGAGTCGATCGGCCAGGGCGGCGCGCGCCACGGCGTCCGGGGGACAGCAATGATGGCGTGGGAGTACCGGCACCGAGGCTTGCCCCTCCGCTGGTCGCTGGTGGCGATGGACCACCGGACATGCAAGATTGCTCATCGAGATTGTACTTCACGTGCTGTCTGCTAGTAGCTGCTTGGGGTGGAAAATATATATGAATGTATTATTTCGCTATTGTATTCAATAAAATATGAATATAGAGAAAATTGTTTTATCTGATTAACAATTTCTCTTTCATTCGTATTCATATTTGAATTCGCATAAAAAAATATGAATACGAATATAGTATAGGCTTTTATCATCTAAAATATTATTTTATCCAAACTATTCGTATTCAGCGAAACAATATACATGTCTTATTACAATATAACTAATTAGTTAGATAATTTTTTTAATTCAATATGAATTCGTGTTTCATTAGGTGAAATAAATTAATTAGAATAACTAAGCATGGTTGTACGAGGACAAAATACTACTAATATCTTCATATTACATAAGTTATGAGGATATCCGTATCCGATTGAATTGCGTAGATATTCTATTCGAATTCATATTTGTTATAATATTTGATTCGTATCTGTATTCGAGAATATTCAAATTCATATCCGTTTACAAAATATGAATATGAATATGATAAGGACACTATTCAATTTGTATTCAATCTATTGCCACCCCTAATAGCTGATGCCAGTACTACTAAGTGCTATTTCCTTTTAGTTTATGACTTATAGTTTCCTCTAAATAAATAAATAGAACGACTTCTTTAGCGTCTCTTCGAAGTGGTTTATCAAAATAGCTTTTTCAAAACAGTTTATTGGTCTACCGTTATTTGATTCATTTGCACAAGCATTCTGCTATGGTTTGTTTCCAAGTTATATGACACGCGAGCTCCAATTCTCGTCTCAGACGTGCAATTGTTTCCCACTTCAAAGTTCTAATTTTTGTTGCTCTTTTTGTTGATGGTATGAGTTGTTCATATTGGCTTTTGCTTTTGATTTCTATTTGAAATTACCAGTATGAACATTTGGTTTTCCGAAACGGCTTTCCTATTCCTCTTACTCTCATCTTGTTTCGAGGACAAGGGGCACGAGCGCATCATGCATTCCAATCTTCTTGCTCCCATCTCACATCTACATCCCTCACTCACTTCCTCACAGCTCGTTCATTCCTTCTAAAAGCAACTTCTTTTAGCTACTACTATTTATCTTCAGTTAAAAGCTATCAATCGTAGCTAATATATACTCCACTTATGTTCAGTGCTTCTTGATGGAATTTTGGGAAGACTTTGTAGTATATAAGCTTTTGGAAAGAACAAATGGTTCCTTATTACAGGTCTGTTCTTTTTTGTTTTGGCTTATAACTTATGGTTGGCTTATGACTTTGGGTTGTTTGTAAGAGAGAGTATGAAGTAATAGAAACTTGCGTATAGTTTTAGTCAATATAAATAAAATCGCTATAATATGTACTACAATTAACTTGTAAATCTTGTCTTGAAAATATACTATGTTTAAAAGCTAGTTACTGTAGAACAATCGAAATGTAACTTTTAGAAACTAAAAAGAAGAGGGTCTACAGAGACAGAGATTTGTGTCAAACAGGCTGTTCCGTAAATTTTTGGAGGAATGTAAATACAGTGGTTGGCAACCACGTCATTTCGTGTCCCTTAAGATTTATTGGAGACCAAATTGGAGTAAACTCTTTCACATCTCAATTCATGTATTTCTTCGTGTGAAACAACCACACTCCTACTTTAAATAAACATTTCTTTCGACCCATGAATTAACACATTAGGATTTATACTAGAATTTGAAAATTTTTGATCTATAATGTAAATATTGTGATTACAAATCAAACAATATCAACACGGCTACCAGAGAATTACCTAAGTTGCTTTTCCTGGAGCCTAGTGGTCATGGGAAAATGTGAATTGCCTTAGGACTAGCTGCCTTTTCCTAAAAAAATGAGTCGTGCCTTCTCCATGAGGTTCAGAATCTACCTTTATACCCCAAAGGATGCATATTACAATGGTGACCCTATCTGGATTTATGTTTCAGGGGTAATTATGCAATTTTCTTTCTCTAAGGTTACATAAATATCCATACTCAGGCCTATGTACATAGGGGTAGGACTGGTACTTTGCTATGTAGCAGGCCTTTACTGGGCTAGCCGCACCATGCTATTGGGCTGCTGAGCCAAGTGGGCCCTGGTGGGGGCCATGCCCCAACAATAAATATTACCTTTTTCTAAGAACAAACTTAGTAACATACGTGGATAATGGATAGTCCCGTTTATGCAACAGACACGTGACTAAACGAGGACATAGCCAATGATAGTAGGACACCCAACCCAGTAGTACCTCTATACTACTTAAAAGAACTAGTTAGTGGCTGGTACGTTCTTTTTTTTTCCTCTCCCGCTTAGAAAAAAGTTTCGGACGTGGGCCCCTACCCCCCAATAGATAACATAAGTAAATATTATGATGTACTCGACCCATCCATCGCCCCCATGGCTCCCCCCGTCCATGTACCCATCGCCCCATCCTCGCGGCCCACGCCCACCGCCTCCTCGGCGAGGCCGAGTATGAGGTCTCCAAAGACAATCACGCCACGAGCGCGCAGTGTAGGAGCTCCTCCAACGTCAGCGTGCCTATGCCATGGCATTGCCCACCAACGACTTTGCTGTGTGTGTGCCTCTACCGCCTCGGTGAGCCTGCTTCTCTTTGGTGAGCATGAGATGAAGCACCATGACCACTGTTGTAGGGGTGGCCCCCACCTAATCCCAGCAGGCCTGGTAGAAGGTTATAAAGCCCAGAATGGGCCATGTGTAATGACATAAGTACCCCTGAAGGGGATACTCAGATGTAAGGGTATAATTGTAAAAGCACTCCCCATGTATATATATATGGAATACAGGCCATGGGGAAGCCCCAAGCCATTACCATCACTTACTCCCAACTCTCCACTACCATCTCTCTCTGTTTGGTCTGTAGCCACAACAGTTGGCGCCGTCCGTAGGGAGGACAGGAGCAAGCCTGAAGTCCGAAGAAGGATGGCACCGAAAAAATCTTCATCGGCGGCGGCGAAGGGAAAAAAGGCGGCTGGGTCAGAGCGTCGCATGGGCACCAGGGCTTCGGCATCGGCTGCTGCGGGCGCGGACGACGACGCAGGCGCGGTGGTCGAGGACGTCGATGCTCGCGCTGCGACGACCGACCCCGCCACCGGCGCCACGACGGCCAACCCCGTCACCGGCGCTGCGACGACCGACCCCGCCACTGGCGTCGCGACGGCCAACCCCGTCACCGGCGCTGCGACAACCAACCTCGCCGCCCTCGCCGCGACGCTCACCGGCAGCTCAGGAGCCCGCGAGGCGATCGTACCTGTGCCGACCCGTCCGTTGGGCGAGCCGGCAGCTTCGCCCACGCAGGCGGCGGAAAGCGCCCTGCTGGCGGCCCTCAAAGCGTTCCAGCAGGAGCTAGGGGACCTCCGTGGGGCTGTCCGCGACATACAAGAGGATCAGAGCCAGCAGGACGCGCCAGTGGTCGCGCCAGAGCCCACGCCGGAAAGGGCAGACAGCCGCGACGCCCCCACGTCCAGCCGCGTGCCGCTGCGGCGCGTCGATCCGGAGTCCCCGCTTTCGGCAGGACTGCAGCAGGCGGCGTGGCCCGAAGACTTCAAGTTCCCCAGTGTCATCGAGTTGTACAAAGGTGATACGGACCCCCGCGAGTTCGTGCGCGTGTACGAAACCGCAATCGAAGCCGCGGGCGGAGATGACACCACAAAGGCGAAGGGCCTCCCCCTCGCGTTGCAAGGAGTGGCGCTTTCCTGGTTTTTTACCATAGAGCCAAACTCCATCTACGCGTGGGAGCAGCTTCGCGACCGCCTTCACAACAACTTTCAAGGAAACTATGTGGAGCGAGTCGACGCAGACCAGCTCTTTGCCGTGAAGCAGAAACCTTCGGAGAAGCTCCGAGACTACTTCAAGCGCTTCGCAAAGATACGATGCCAAGTCAAGGATATCAACGAAACCACCGTTGTCAATGCAGCCATACAGGGCCTCCGTCCGGGCCCCATGGCCGAATACAACGCAAGGAAGCCGATCAAGACAGTGACGAAACTCTTCGACAAAATAGAGGAATACGCCAGGGCGGAAGAGGACGCGCGACGAATGCAAGGTGACGACTCTGACACCAACCAGGCCGATGGCTCGGCGAAGACCGAAGACCCGCCGAGAGACGGCTCTGCGAAGGGAAAGCGCAAACAGGAGTCATCGAAGGACGCGCCTAAGTGCAAGGACGCCCCGCACAGGGAGACGTCCGATAGGCCCAGGCGCGGCCAGCAGAAGTCGCGGCGAGGCCGGCAGGTCTTGGACATCGAAGGTGGCTCCGAAGAAACCGCCCCCGCGGGTCGGGGCGGTCGGGGGCGCCGAGGCCGGGGGCGCGGCCGTGGCCGGGGCCGCGACGATAGAGGCCGTGGAGATTACGACGACCAACACTAGGGGCTGTGGTGCGCAGTCCACGGTCGCGGCAACCACGACACGCGCACGTGTACCTCTATCGCGGCGCTCCGCGAGAGCGTCACCAGGGACAGGAACCAGGAGGCACGCCCGCCCGTGGTAGCCCACGTGCAGCACCCATACGAAGCCCCTATGCACATTCAGGCGCAGGGGACGCAGCCCTACGAGGGCCCTCTGCGAATTCAGGCCCACGTGTAGCAGCCTCAGGGGGGCCTCCTGCAGGTACAGGCTCCGGAGGCCGCCCACCACAGGGTTATCAACGTCATCTCCGGAGGCTCCTCGCTGGAGTTCGCCTCGACACGACAGCGGAGGGCCTACGTGCGGAGGCTAAACCACGTGGCGGCATACCCAGCGCAGGCACCACCGGACTGGGCACAACACGAAGTCACGTTCACACCCGCCGACGCCCAAGGCGTGGAGCTCCCTCATCACGACCCCCTGGTCATCCGGGTCGTCATAGCGGGATGCGATGTGGGACGCGCCCTAGTTGATGGCGGCAGCTCCGCGAACATTCTGTTCGCAGCAGCCTTCGATCAGATGGGGATCCCTCGAAGCCGCCTCGGCCCATCGGGAGTCCCGCTGCAAGGATTCGGAGGACAACCTCTACGAGCGCTCGGCCAAATATGCCTGCAGGTCTCCTTCGGCCAGGGCGGCAATGCAAGGGTCGAAGACGCTACATTTGATGTCGTCGATCTCCCATACCCTTACAATGCCATATTGGGGCGTCCAATCCTTAATTCCTTCGGGGCAGTACCGCATCACGGCTATTTATGCATGAAGCTCCAGGGACCGCGAGCCATCATTACCGTTTGTGGCAACCAAGACATGGCCCGGCGCATCGAGCACGGCACCAGATGTCCCCGGCGCGACGAGCAGCGGCACCCTTAGGATCGGCACCGCCGTGCGGAGACCCGCGACGTCATCCGGGGGCGGCTCGGCTGGCCCTGCAGGTAGCGCAGTCACTAGAGGCTTCGGCCGCGCCGAACATAGACGGTTAGTACCCCCCCCCCCGCCATATGTAATCGCTCACCCGCGCAAACGGGAAGGTAATAAAGTTCCGTTTGTCGCCAATCTATTATCGTTGGGCAAAAGTACGCGGCGAGACCGCGCGGGGGCTTCGCCCACGCGCGTGCTCCTGCCGTATAAACCAAAGACGCACGTTCGCGTGTGCACTCTCCGTCAAAGACACGGGCATGAGTATAAACAAAGACGCACGTTCGCGTGTGCACTCTCCGTAGCCAGGGGTACGGGCATGAGTATAAACCAAAGACGCACGTTCGCGTGTGCACTCTCCGTCAAAGACACGGGCATGAGTATAAACCAAAGACGCACGTTCGCGTGTGCACCCTCCGTCAAAGACACGGGCATGAGTATAAACAAAGATGCACGTTCGCGTGTGCACTCTCCGTCAAAGACACGGGCATGAGTATAAACAAAGACGCACATTCGCGTGTGCACTCTCCGTCAAAGACACGGGCATGAGTATAAACAAAGATGCACGTTCGCGTGTGCACTCTCCGTCAAAGACACGGGCATGAGTATAAACAAAGACGCATGTTCGCGTGTGCACTCTCCGTAGCCAGGGGTACGAGCATGAGTATAAACCAAAGACGCACGTTCGCGTGTGCACTCTCCGTCAAAGACACGGGCATGAGTATAAACCAAAGACGCACGTTCGCGTGTGCACTCTCCGTCAAAGGCACGGGCATGAGTATAAACAAAGACGCATGTTCGCGTGTGCACTCTCCGTAGCCAGGGGTACGGGTATGGGTATAAACCAAAGACGCACGTTCGCGTGTGCACTCTCCGTCAGATATACGGGCATGAGTATAAACGAAGACGCACGTTCGCGTGTGCACTCTCCGTCGAAGACACGGGCATGAGTATAAACAAAGACGTGTGGGGGGACGCCTCTGCACGCACTCCACGGAGTATAAATAAGACGCGGATGTTCTCCCTGCGCACTCTACTGAGTATAAACAAGATGCGAATCCCGCGCACGCCAGAGACTTCGCCCCTGGGCGTACTCCACAGAGTATAAATAAGACGCGGATGTTCTCCCCGCGCACTCTACTGAGTATAAACAAGACGCGAAACCCGCGCACGCCAGGGACTTCGCCCCTGGGCGTACTCCACGGAGTATAAATAAGACGCGGATGTTCTCCTTGCGCACTCTACTGAGTATAAATAAGACGCGGATGTTCTCCGTGCACTCCGCAGAACGCAAGGAGGGCACGGATATCAATCGCGCATCACGGCGCAGCGTCGAGGCTCGCCTTCGCGCACCACAGGAGGTGAATGCAAGGTGCGCCACCGAAGTCCGCTTCCAAGAAGTCCAAGAGGGCGACATAGCAACTCAGACGCTGCCCTCAGAAAGGGCGCATGCGGCGCGCGCGGTACACCAGAGGCTACGCGCCAGTCTGCGGACTCTAAACAGGTCGTAGTGCGGAGGTCCGCCTTCGCACGCGCCAGTCTACGGACTCTAAACAGGTCGTAGTGCGGAGGTCCGCCTTTGCACGCGCCAGTCTACGGACTCTAAACAGGTCGTAGTGCGCAGGTCCGCCTTCGCACGCGCCAGTCTACGGACTCTAAACGGGTCGTAGTGCGCAGGTCCGCCTTCGCACGCGCCAGTCTACGGACTCTAAATAGGTCGTAGTGCGGAGGTCCGCCTTCGCACGCGCCAGTCTACGGACTCTAAACAGGTCCTAGTGCGGAGGTCCGCCTTCGCACGCGCCAGTCTACGGACTCTAAATAGGTCGTAGTGCGGAGGTCCGCCTTCGCACGCGCCAGTCTACGGACTTTAAACAGGTCGTAGTGCGGAGGTCCGCCTTCGCACGCGCCAGTCTACGGATTTTAAACAGGTCGTAGTGCGGAGGTCCGCCTTCGCACGCGCCAGTCTACGGACTGTAAACAAGTCGTAGCGTCGCGGTTCGCCTCCACCAAGGAACAAGACCGCCCGAAGCACAGCGCGCAGAGCATATCCTAATTACCAGATGAATACATCAGAAAAATTTTACAAGTACAAAGGCCCGCCAGCATATCTTCCGTTATTCCGCGGGCTCGTCCTTAACACGCGCTACAGTCGGGACCTCGCCGGAAGAGGATCGGTCCGCCCAAAAGTTCAGCGACTCCTCGGCCCTTCGCCAGTGTCGAAGGCGCCGCCGGGTTGCAAGGCCGGACGCAAGCAGTCGCCCCCAGCACGGAAACTGCCGGGGCACAGGTCAAATGGTCAGTTCATAGAACAAACGCGCATTTTATTCACAAAAAGGGGCGGACATTACAACGCACGCCTACACCTAGCCACGCCGGCGTCGCACCTGGGAATCCTCGGCGCCTTCGGAGGTCCCACCGCCATCCTCGTCGCGTCGGGGGACCCCGTCCAGAAATTGGCCGAGGCTCCCCTCCCCGTAAAGGGACTTCCGGAGCTCGACCTGCGCGGCGGCCACTCCAGCGTAGTCCCAGATCCGCTCGTAGAAGTGCTTTACGGCGCCGGACATTACTCCAGCCCCGCCGGGCATCTCCAGCTGGGGGTCCTCCAGCCCGGCGATGTGCGTGCAACCACGGTGTCGTAGGAGCGCGCACACCATACACGACGCCACGTAGGTGCAGTGGTCGCCGAAGTTCGTCGCGGCACCACGCGCAGCATCGGCGGCATCTTTGATCCAGCGAAGGGTCCGCAACAGCTCCTCCGGGCCGAAGGCGTGGTCCGGCACTTTGGCCACAAGCCCTTCGAGGTGGCTCTCCAGCTCTTGCATGGCATCCCATGCAACCACCGAAGCCTCGCCAAGCGTCCAGTCACGCTCCGCTAGAGTTAAGGCGAGTTCGCCTTTTTCCTTTTCTAGCGAGGCGACTTGTTGCAGAAGGCCGTCCCGCTCCGCCGCGAACTCCTGCCGCATCACCTCCGCGGCCGAATCCCGCCCTGAAGCGGCAAGTTCCTCGGCGTGCGCCTTCGCCGCGGCGCACTCCGCTTCCAGCTGGCGGACGCGGGCATCCTGGGCGGAACGGGCTCCCGTAGCTTCGCATAGCCCCTCCTCGGCGACCCGCAGCCTATCTTCGAGCGCCCTTCGCGCATGAACATAGGCCATTTGCAGGGCCTGCCCCAGCACCAGTGTTGAAAGCATCTAGGCCCCTAAAAGTGTTAGTTTTGGTAATTAATGAATTTATGCGAATATGGGACTAATGTGTGCATTAAGTGTTTGAAAGGATAAGTTCAAATGGCAAAGAAAGAGGCTCACAAAATATCCCATGAAGATTCAAGATCTCTAGGGCGACAAGGTAAATAGTTTAGGTATCTATTTTATTTTACCGGTCTTGGAGTTAGGTTGGAAGACCGGATTATAGGATAGACGCCGTACTATTAAGAGGGATTATGGTGATTGCTTGATCATGTTCAAATGTGCCCTTTGGATCAATTTAGGATCATGCATGCACTTAGAAATTAAAATTAAACCAAATCTGTGCATTGTCAGAAAATCCGGTAGTTCCGGCGTGTGTTGGGCGGAACTACCGCAGGTCCGGTAGTACCGGGCGCCCGGGCGGAACGTTTTTTCCAGAGAGCGCCCGGACTAAGACTTAGTTTCTCGGAAAACGGAAGTACCGCGGTTTGACCTGCGGAACTACCGGACTGCCGGTAGTACCGGGCACCCGAGCGGAACTTTATTTCCAAAGAGCGCCCGGACTTTAACTTAGCCTCTCGGAAAACGGAAGTACCGCGGTTTTACCTACGGAACTACCGCATGTGCGGAAGTTCCGGATACCTGTGCGGAACGTTATTTCCAGAGAGCGCCGAGAATAAGACTTAGACTCGTTGAGATCGGAAGTACCGGGTCTTGGAGCGGAACTTCCGGGTGTCCGGAAGTACCGCGTCTTTAACGGCGGTAGTACCGCACTCATTGACCAACGGTTACTTCTGACTCTCTGACATAGCCGTTCTGACCGGTCAGTTAGAGTCCGGTAGTACCGCGGTTTTGCCTGCGGTAGTACCGGATTTCCTGAATTCTCAAGATTGTTTATTGTAACGGCTATTTGAGGTTGGTGAGGGTATAAATACACCCCCACCAGAACTTGGACATGTTGTTGAACATCCATTGAATACATTTGAGCCTAGTGCAACCTCTCACACCTCATTCACTCACTTGTGCATTCATTTGAGGTAGTTGACCCAAAATTCAAGTGCATTGCATTCTAGTTGATCCTTTGAGCACTTGGGTGAGATCAAGCCGCAGTGGTCTATTCTCTTGGTGCTTGCCGGCACCTAGACGGCTTGGCGGAGTTTCGGTGATCTTCTCAAGAAGATTGTGACAAGGCCCGGAAGATTGTGAAGGCTTGGAGCTCGCCTACCCGGAGAGGGAAAGGGCATCCAATAGTGATCGAGGTGCTTAGGCTCATTCGTGGAGCCGGTCCGATTCGTTCGGGCTTACCTCAACGTGGACTAGGGGAGACCGGCAAGTCTCCGATCACCACGGTAAAAAGTAATCGTGTCAATTGTGGTTTGCTCTCTTGTGATCATTTTCATTCAAGCAACGCTCTTCATTCATATTATTTGATTGCTTGCTTAGTTAGAGTAGCAATTGTTGTTCTCTACCATTTGTTATTGATCTTAGTCGATTACTTGTGCTAGTGTTAGTGTTATCTTGCTTTATCAATCCATCAAGTTTAAAATTGCTAATTAGAATTAGACAAAAATTTTAAAACCTCCTATTCACCCCCCCTCTAGTCGGCCTCCTCGATCTTACAAGTGTCTGCAGGGCAAAACGACTTAGCAAGTTCAGCATGGCCAAGCATCGTCGCACGAGTAGGTACTTACCCTCACCCCCGACACCTTGAAGGCGTCCCCGAGACGCTCCACCCCGTAGGTATGAAGCGCCTGCTGGCTGACGCTGGCGGCCGCGTCATCCACGATCCCATGCCACACCCTCAGCGTCTCAGACGGAGGAACGAAGTCCGCGGGACTCGGGCGCACGACGTTCGTGCCACCGGCGCCAGGACCTCCAGGTCCCGCAAAGGCTCCTCCGGAATAATTAACGCTGCAGACAGGGACGCAGGTGAGCACCGCAGGGCGCAACGAAGAAAACACCAGGGAAGCCAAACCACCTTACCTTCGGTCGCGGAAGGAGGGCTCCGGGGGCCCGCCCCCCGGACGGTGACGCAAGTGCCCGCAGAAGGCGCGGTCCCGCCAAGAACAGAAGCCTCCGCATTAAGGGTCGGCGCCGACCGTTCCTGCACGGCAGACGGCACGGCCTGGAGGGAAGAGGAAGCGCGCGCCGTGGGAGCCTCGGCATATGCGTCGGAGTCTCACAAGCTCCCAATGCCCGTCGCTACGACGAATCCCCTCGACGTCCGGTGGAGCTCCGGCCGCAGACACGGCCGCTTACCGGAGCAGGGGGCGATGACGCCGCTCCAGCAGCCGCTGCCGGAGAGGCCCCAGCGACTATGGCACCCGGGGGCGAAGCTCCCGCCATGGCAACCTCTGTGGGGGGCACCCCGGTTCCGGCTGCTGCTGCTGGTGAAGACCCAGCTCCGCGCGCCCCCATGAAGGACGTCTCTGGCATTATGGCGGCCACGGCCGAAGGCACCGCCCCAGCACCACTGGTTCCCTCGGATCCTGTCTCGACGACCGCCACGGGTGACGAGACTTCTCCTCTCCAGCTGCTCGTGGCGAGCCCGCCGTCCAGGGCACCCGCCGAAGATCCGTCGCCTCCGGCGTCTGCGCCATCCAAGCCGGAGTCGGCGTACCTCGCCGAATCCGACTCGGCGTCTGCCGCACTATCGGGAGCGCTAACGGCGGCACTGGCAGCTGCTACACCAAGCACGACAGACGCCCCACCTCGACCCCTCTTGCGAAACGGCGCCTTCCTCCTCGTCGCGCCGTAGTCTTGATGTGGCGAGACTGGCTCAGCACGCTCCGGCACGGCAAGGCCCAGGGCCTCGCACACGCGGTTTATCCGCCCCAGCCCCGCCTCGGCGATAGCGGACGCGTGCTGCTCGTGCTCTCTGCCGGTATACGGCCCCAGGAATACGCGCGCGGCCTGCTCTGCATCCTCCAAGCGAACCCCTAAAAGCAAGGCAGGAGATAAGATAACCTATAACGTGTTTCGCGTAAGTAAATGGGAGATACGGTCGAGGCTTACGAAGACCGGAGGGAGCCGGCAGTGCGCATACCCATGGCGAAACATTGTCGTCTCGACGCTTCTCGGCGGCAAGGCGCCAGTCACTCGCGAGTGGCGCCACGCCGTACATCACGTACTCCTCAGCGAGGTCGCGCATGTTAAAACGGGCGGCCACGCCTACGAGCCGCCGGGCCCTCCGCCTGTCCTCGTCGTCGAGCGTTCGGCCGGGCGAGGTCTTGAACGCGATCGGCCGGCCCATGCATTCAAGGCCGCTCCCGCTCTCCACGCGGTGGTAGAACCACCGAGCGCAAGGCCCAACTGTACACCGCGAGCCGGGCCACGGCGTTCGGAGTCAGTTGCGCCAGCGCCAGCCCGAAGGTCCGCAGCACGTCGCCGACGATCGCCGCCGCCAGAATGCGGAGCCCCGCGTCAAAAAAGGCAACGAATACGAGCGCCTCCGACCTCTCGGGCCGCAGTTCCGTCTCATCGGCGGCGGGCAATCGTACCACCTGGCGCTCGGACAGCTTCCCCGCGCGCAGAAGCGCTTGGATTGTCTTCTCGGTCACGAGCGACGGGCCCAGCTCGCCGGAGAACGCGCCTTCCTTCTCTGCTGCCAGCCAACACTTGTCCGCCGCCGCCGGGTCGCGTTCACTGAGCGAGTACTTCACCTCTAGCGGTGAAGGTCGCCGGCGAATGCCGCCAGCGCTAGCCGCCTGGCCACGCTTGCCACCAGATGCCATAGACTCTCGCGAAGGGGGTATGACGGCGAGATTACCACGGGAGTATGGAAGGCGAGGCAAGCAGGAAGAGGGCGTAGAACTGCGAGGGTATGGTTCCGAGGGCTATTTCAAGTCACCTCGCCCCGATGCCAAAGCGTCGCGACGGTCCGCGTACCAGACGTGACCAAAATTATACAACGGCCCGTCCCGCACAATCCCCCGTAACCAAAGACGAGGGGGCGCGACCACAGTGGTAAAGACCGCCAGAACGCGACGCTCCAGTGGCCTCCCGCCGCGTGCCAACCCCCGCACGCGATATCCGGCGCACGCGAGGCCAGGCGTCGACACGACTTCAGTCGCCATTAAAAGCGCATCAATGAGCCACAGGATCGCAACAGCTTCGACGCTGCACCAGTTACAAGCCGCCGCGTGTCCTGCACGCGCCAAGACGAGTCACACGGTACGACAACCTAGCTCTCGCAAACCAGGGGCCGGTGCGATTCCATGAACCTTTACAGCGCATTACCGCATCGGGGGATCGCAACCACCGCTGAGCCTCTGCCGCGGCAGGCTCCAGTCCCGGCCTCGGCTTCAAGGCGCGCGCGTGAGCGCGCGCGCGTCTGCTTCGGCCATGCGCCAGCTCCGCTGCCACCCGTTCGAAGGGTAGGGGACGGAGCGCGCGCGTCTGCTTCGGCTAGGCGCCAGCTCCGCTGCCACCCGTTCGAAGGGTAGGGGACGGAGCGCGCGCGCCAGACGCGCGCGCGCGTCTACTTTGGCTGAGCGCCAGCTCCGCTGCCACCCGTTCGAAGGGTAGGGGACGGAGCGCGCGTGCGTCTACTTCGGCCAGGCACGCGCGCGTCTACTTCGGCTGAGCGCCAGCTCCGCTGCGTCAACTTCGGCAGCCTAGTATGGGCGAGTCTCCACTTTAGCTGCAAAACTCGGCCACCCGCCTCGGCCCTGCGCCAGGATATAACGGCAAGCCGCCGCAGGCCAAGCAACCTCGGCGGCAGCCTCGACACAAGCTCTGCCTCCTTGACGAAAGCGCAGGCGGCCACTTCGGCGTCAAAGACCCGCGCGACAACCTCATGACCTAAACCGGCAGCGACTCAGGCGCCTGGGTCTCCCGTATTTTGGGAGTACAAGCCGCTGACGTGCGGTAGGTTTTGACAGGTTCGCATAGACAGATAAGCTTCAGTACATCAACGTTCCTTGGCGATAGCGCCATATCGGCGCAACCAGCGGAGGCAGATGAACTCAAGCATATCTGTCTACGAGAACACGTCAAACCTTGCCATCTTCATACAGGAGCACGACGCGTGCGTAGCAGGCCGTCTTCTCGATCGCCGAAGTTTGGCTTGTTCTCCTTAACAGGCCACCTTCAGTGCATTAACATTTTTTCAAAAAGTAATGCGGACGGGCTCCATCAGGAACCCCGACTGAAGGTAGGTCTGTTCAGGAGAACAGGACAAACCTTGCCGTCGTATGCGGACACGCAGCGCGAGGGCAGGAAGCGCGGCTGGCTACCGGTAACAGACGCTAACCAAGCTCCCAAGAAAAATGGACCTCCATCTGTACATCAACATCCCCCAAGCCGCTCAGCGTCGCTAGGGAATGTCGATGCACGGAATGGGCCCATTTTAGGGGAGCAGCCTCTATCCAAGGACACGATGCAGGAACAACGCCGCACCCGCGCCGTATATATACCCCATCACCGGGGGAGCCAACGGGCGGAAGTCCAATCAGCGGGAGAGCCAACCGGCGGAAGTCCAACCGGCGGAAGTCTAACCACCGGAAATCCGTCGCCACATTAAAATGGCCACGACGCCTCAAGGCCAGCACCGCGCCAAGCACACTCCACCACGTGGACCGCCAGAAGACGAACGTCGCAGCGCGTCCGCTATCTCCGCTATCACTTGACGCATGTGCGACGACTCAGGGGCCCGCTACGCCTACCTATGCCGACACAACGCCTCCGACTCTTGCACATCTACCTCAACCACCAATCCAGGCGTCGGGTTCGGCTACGGCCTCAGCCCCCGGTCAAGTTCGGGAAAGTTCACAGGCCGCAGGGACGGAGGGGGCCAAAGGACTCGGCAACATGGCTTCGGCCCTGTGAAGCCCTTTACCATGAGAGGCTCCTGTTGTAGGGGTGACCCCCACCTAATCCCAACAGGCCTGGTAGAAGGTTATAAAGCCCAGAATGGGCCATGTGTAATGACATAAGTACCCCTGAAGGGGATACTCAGATGTAAGGGTATAATTATAAAAGCACTCCCCATGTATATATATATATATATATGGAATACAGGTCATGGGGAAGCCCCAAGCCATTACCATCAGTTACTCCCAACTCTCCACTACCATCTCTCTCTGTTTGGTCTGTAACCACAACAACCACCTCTATAGGCGTAGCGCACCGACACGCGCCCTCCCTCCTCGCTCAACTGCCATGCCCCTCGCACATCACCACATCCATTGCGCTAGCCATATCTCATCTTGCTCCCTCTTTCCTCTTGTACCAGAGCTCCCCCACCTCCCTCTTCCCGCTCCCCCCGCTAGCCATAGCAGCCACCACCTCTGCATCAATGGCAGCGGCCGTCATCTCCTTCTCCCTTCCCGCCCCTCTGCATGGCGCGTCCAAGCTTGGAAATCACCATGGGGGCATTGGCCAGTGCCATGCAGCGGCATGTTGTAAATAATCTTGTTTTAGAGTCATGGGCAAAATTTGGGTGTAATCGAAGTCGAATTGCAGCCGCAATTCAAAGTCGTAGAAGAAACAGAGTAGAAGTCGTATCTGGAACGGAGTCGGAATCCGAGTTGTAATCGTAGTTGAACCCGTGTTATAGTCATAGAACCGGGTATAAAAAGAGGCTTAGAGCCATGTATTCGATGTACCAAGCAATTGAGAAAATACCAAAAAGAGGGAGAAACACAAAGCTTTGTTTTGTCGTGTGATTGGCGCAAGACGTGGTCGGAAGGACTCACGATCACCGCAAGCGTGGTCAGGAGGAGTTACGACCACGGCAAAGTTCCAGTAGGCGTGGTCGGGAGGCGCTACGACCACGGCAAAGGAACAGTGATTCTTCGACTACGTTGAAGGAGTGCAGAGCGTGGTCGTAAAGGGTTCGACTACGCAGGGAAGGCTACGACCACGGTGAAGGTGGTCGTAAGAAGGCGAAGGTGGTCGTAACGAGCTACGACTACGCCGAGAAGGTTAGTACGTGATCGGAAGCGACTCCGATCACGTTGAAGGAAGTGAACGTGGTCGTACGAGTGTTCGACCACGGTGAACAGTGATCGCCAGCATCACTGCGTGATCGTAAAGGTATTTTCGATCACGGTATCTCGAGCGGCTGGAGGAAGACAGCGCTCGATAAGGAGGAGTGGTCGAAAATTGCTACAGTAATTTTACGACCACATTGAAAAAGCGATCGGAGGGGAATTGAAGGATCGGAACTGGTCGTAAGCATCCAGGTAAGGTCGTACTCAATTCTATCTGGTCGTAAACGACTCTAACCGGTCGTGAAAGGTTCTGGGAGGTCGTAAGACCTTACAACAGTTGGTATCAGAGCCGTGGTCAAACATGGCTGACACGGCGAAGCAGAGCATGTCGCTGCAGTACCCGATCCTCAGTTCGGACAACTATCCGGTCTGGGCGATGAAGATGAAGGTCAACATGATCGCGCAAGGCGTTTGGGGTGCGGTCGAACCAAAGGAGAAGGACAAGGTCCTCGATGATCGTCTCGACAAGATGGCGATGGCAGCGATCTATCAAGCTGTGCCCGACTCGATGATGCGGCAACTAGTCGGCAAGGAGACGGCGAAGGAAGTCTGGACTACTCTGCGAACCATGCATGAAGGAGTAGATCGAGTGAAGGAAGTTCGACTTCAAACCTTAAGAAGTGAGTTTGAAGCCATGAAGATGGGGAAGAGTCAGACCGTGGAAGAGTTCTCTGGTCGATTCAACGAAGTCGTGAACGAGATCAAATCTCTCGGCGATGACTTGAAAGATGAGGTGGCGGTGAAGAAGTATTTGAGAGTGCTACCAGAGAAGTTCCTTCCGGTCGTAACCATGCTTATGTACTCGCAAGACCTCTCGAAGATGAAGATTGAGGAGGTAACCGGAGCGCTCAAAGCACACGAGCAGCTCCTAAAGAGTTATCAAGAAGACAACGGTCAGCAAGTGCTGCTCGTAAGAGAAGATGCGAAAGACCGAGGAGACTCGTCATCGAGGGGCGGTCATGGTCGTGGTCGTGGTCGTGGCACATCGACCGGCCGCGGTGCATCTCATGGACGAGGTCGAGGCTTCGACCACAGAGGTCGTGGACGAAGTGGTCGAGGAGGTGGTCGTGGAGGCGGCGACCGTCAGACCGACAAGTCTGATGTCCAGTGCTACACGTGTGAGAAGTTTGGGCACTACGCAGCCGAATGTCGGAGCCACATCCAGTGCTATAACTGCAAGAAGTATGGTCACTATGCTGCGAATTGTCGGAGCAAGAAGAAGGTGGAGGAAGCAAACTTGGCACAAACTACAGAACACAAGGAGCCGACACTGCTGTTGTCGCTCTGCACTGTAGACGAACCGACAATGGTTCTGTTAAACGAGGAAAAGGTATTTCCAAGTCTGATGGAGCAGACAGGAGAGTGGTACCTCGACAACGGAGCCAGCAACCACATGACGGGTACGTACTCGATGTTTCACGAATTAAATAAGAGTGTGCTCGGGAAAGTACAGTTCGGAGACGGCTCGACTGTTCAGATCAAAGGGAGAGGCTCGATCATCATGCAGTGCAAGGATGGAAGTCGAAGAAAGCTCTCGGATGTATATTACATACCGAGTCTTCGGAGCAATATCATAAGTCTTGGACAATTGACCGACGAAGGTTGTCGGATCGAGCTCAAAGGCAACCATCTGAAGGTGTTCGATCGCAGTGAGCGTCTGCTGATGAAGGTGCAACGGACCGTGAACCGGTTGTACAAGATCAAGATCGAAACATGCAAGAAGAAGTGTTTGAAGACCACAATTGAAGATCCCGCCTGGCTGTGGCATGAGAGATTTGGTCATATAAATTTCCAAAGTCTCAGAGCAATGGCAGAGAAAGAGATGGTGGTCGGATTACCGAAAATCGACCACCCAGATCAAGTCTGCGAAGGTTGTCTGGTGGCGAAACAAACTCGTAGCAGCTTCCCACAGCAAACGAAGTTTAGAGCTTCGCAACCACTCGAGCTGGTTCACGTCGACTTATGCGGACCGATCACACCCCGCACCGACGCTGGAAACCAGTACTTCATGCTGGTCGTGGACGACTACTCTAGAGCCCTGTGGGTGTACATGCAGAAGAGCAAGGATGAGGCAAAGTCGAATTTTCAGAAGTTTATTGCTCTTGCTGAAAACGAAGTCGACAAGAGGGTAAAAGCGGTCAGGTCTGATCGAGGAGGAGAATTTCTCGCAAAAGAGTTTGACTCAATCTGTGAAGAGAAGGGCATTGCAAGGTTCTTCACGGCTCCGTACTCGCCTCAACAAAACGGAGTCGTAGAAAGAAGAAATCGAACCGTGGTCGAAACAGCACGAAGTCTTCTGAAGAGTCGATACCTGCCCGGGAGGTTTTGGGCAGAAGCCGTAAGACATGCGGTCTATTTGCTAAATCGTGCAACCACACGGTCGTTAAATGGAGTTACTCCATACGAGTTGTGGTCGGGAAGAAAACCGAACGTCGATCACTTGAAAGTCTTCGGCTGTTTGGCACATGTGAGATCATCGACTTACCTGAGGAAGCTGGACGATCGGAGCAAAAGGATGATCTACCTCGGCTCGGAATCAGGTACCAAGGCATATAGGTGCTATGATCCAGTCGAAAACAAGCTACATGTGAGCAGAGATGTGGTCTTCCAAGAAGACAAACATTGGGAGTGGGAAGACCATCAAGACATTGAAAAAGATAAATCGAAGTGGATAACTTTCGATGTCGAAGAGGTCGACACCGACAATGCGACAATGGAGGAAGGAGCTACGATCACACCTCAAAGCTCGGACACGATTGATGAAAATGATCAGGAAGCCTCACCTGATACTGAAGATGAAGAAGACGGCAGGGTGCCGAAGATTCGTAGCATCGATGCGATCTATGCTCAAACTGAGCCAATACAGATGAATGAGCTGTTACTGTACACGACAGCTGAAGAACCCGAAAGCTATGAAGAAGCGGAGGGAGATAAACATTGGAGAACTGCTATGCAGGAAGAGCTGAAATCTATTGAAGACAACAACACTTGGGAACTCACCGATTTGCCGAAGGGTCATCGAGCGATCGGTTTAAAGTGGGTCTTCAAGGTAAAGAAGGATTCCAAGGGAGAAGTCGCAAAACACAAAGCACGACTTGTGGCGAAAGGGTATGTTCAAAAACAAGGCATCGACTACGAGGAAGTCTTTGCCCCAGTAGCTCGTATGGAGACTATACGACTACTTCTTGCATTAGCAGCAAACGGTGGATGGGAGATTCACCACATGGATGTGAAAACGGCGTTCTTGAACGGAGACATTGAGGAGGAAGTTTATGTTTCTCAACCGCCGGGTTTTCAATCCAAGGAGCAAGCCGAGAAAGTCTTGAAGCTGAACAAAGCTCTCTACGGACTTAAGCAAGCACCACAAGCATGGAATTTGAAGCTTGACAAAAGTCTAACGGCACTCGGGTTTAAAAGAAGCAACTCTGAACATGCGGTATACTCAAGGGGAGATGCGAAGAACAGACTGATCGTGGGCGTTTACGTGGACGACTTGATCATTACTGGATCGAGTTCGAAGGAGATTATGAGGTTTAAAGAAGAGATGAAGAGGCTGTTCAAAATGACTGATTTGGGACTTCTGTGCTACTACCTCGGCATTGAAGTCAATCAAACTGACAATGGCATAACACTTTGTCAGTCGGGATATGCTCGAAAGATTCTGGAGAAGTCTGGTATGGAAGAGTGCAATCCATGTCAAACCCCAATGGAGAACAATCTAAAGTTGAGCAAGACAGGCCCAGGATCGACAATTGATGCCACGACTTATAGGAGCATTGTCGGAAGTCTACGGTATCTGGTGCACACCCGACCAGACATCTCGTTTGCGGTCGGATACGTAAGTCGTTTCATGGAGAAACCGACTCAGGAGCATATGAATGCCGTGAAGCACATCCTGAGATACATCAAAGGTACTCTGAATCTCGGGATTCAGTACAAGAGAAGAGATGGGAAGTCGTTGCAGCTGACGGGCTACAGTGATAGCGACATGGCGGGAGATGTCGACGATCGAAAGAGCACGACAGGCATAATGTTTGTGCTTGGGGAGTGTTGTGGCTACAGACCAAACAGAGAGAGAGATGGTAGTGGAGAGTGATGAAGATAAGTGTAATGGCCTGGGTCCTCCCCATGGCTTGCTCGTATATATACATACACATGAGGAGTGCTTTTACAGTTACGCCCTTACATCTGGTTAACCCTCTGAGGGCAGTTATGTCATTACGCATGGCCTATTCTGGGCCTTATAATCTCCTACCAGGCCTGCTGGGTTTAGGCGGGGGCCACCCCTACGACAGGAGCCTCTCATGGTAAAGGGCTTCACAAGGCCGAAGCCATGTTGCCGAGTCCTTTGGCCCCCTCCGTCCCTGCGGCCTGTGAGCTTTTCCAAACTTCCGGAGCTGCGATGTGGCCGAAGCAGACGGGCGCGCTGCTGCAACGCTCGGATTTCCGGGCGTCCACGTGGTGCGGGCGTTGAGGCGTCGTGGCCATTAATGTGGCGGCGGACTTCCGGTGGTTGGACTTCTGGCGATTGGCCTTCCGCCGGTTGGTTCCCCTGCTGATTGGGGTATATATATGGCGCTGGTGAGGCGTTGCTCCTGCGTATATTGCGATAGAAGCTGTTCCCCTAAAATGGGCCCCTGCCGTGCATCGACATTCCTGGGTGATGCTGAGCGGCTTGGGGAATGTTGATGCACAGAAGGAGGTCTATTTTTCCTGGGAGCTTGATCAGCGCCGGTTGTCGATAGCCAGCCGCGCTTCCCGACCCCGCACCGTGCTGCCGTAGACGACCGCGAGGTCTGCCCTATTTTTCTTAACAGGCCTACCTACAGTCGGCGTTCCTGAGGGAGCCCGCCGGCATTACCTTGTATGTTGATACACTGTAGGTGGCCTATTAAGGAAAACGAGGCAGATTTCGCAGGACAAGACCCCCGTGTTTTGCTGCGGCCCGCCGAAGTGGACGCGCGCGCGCTCCGTCCCCCACCCTTCGAACGGGTGGCAGCGAAGCTGGCGCCTAGTCGAAGTAGGCGCGCGCGCTCCGTCCCCTACCCTTTGAATGGGTGGCGGCGAAGCTGGCGCCTAAGTCGAAGTAGGCGCGCGCGCTCCATCCCCTACCCTTCGAACGGGTGGCAGCGAAGCTGGTGCGTAGTCGAAGTAGACGCGCGCGCTCCGTCCCCTACCCTTCGAACGGGTGGCAGCGAAGCTGGCGCCTAGTCGATGTAGGCGCGCGCGCTCCGTCCCCTACCCTTCGAACGGGTGGCCGCGAAGCTGGCGCCTAGTCGGAGCAGGCGCGCGCGCTTCGTCCCCTACCCTTCGAACGGGTGGCGGCGAAGCTGGCGCCTAGTCGAAGTGGGCGCGCGCGCTCCGTCCCCTACCCTTCAAACGGGTGGCAGCGAAGCTGGCGCCTAGTCCAAGTCGGCGCGCGCGCTCCGTCCCCTACCCTTTGAACGGGTGGCGGCGAAGCTGGCGCGTAGTCGAAGTAGGCGCGCGCGCTCCGTCCCCTACCCTTCGAACGGGTGGCAGCGAAGCTGGCGCCTAGTCGATGTAGGCGCGCGCGCTCCGTCCCCTACCCTTCGAACGGGTGACCGCGAAGCTGGCGCCTAGTCGAAGCAGGCACGCGCGCTCCGTCCCCTACCCTTCGAACGGGTGGCGACGAAGCTCACGCCTAGTCGAAGTAGGCGCGCGCGCTCCATCCCCTACCCTTCGAACGGGTGGCGGCGAAGCTGGCGCCTAGTCGATGTAGGCGCGCGCGCTCCGTCCCCTACCCTTCGAACGGGTGGCCGCGAAGCTGGCGCCTAAGTCGAAGTAGGCGCGCGCGCTCCGTCCCCTACCCTTCGAACGGGTGGCAGCGAAGCTGGCGCGTAGTCGAAGTAGGCGCGCGCGCTCCGTCCCCTACCCTTCGAACGGGTGGCAGCGAAGCTGGCGCCTAGTCGATGTATTCGCTGCCACCTAGTCGATGTAGGCGCGCGCTCCGTCCCCTACCCTTCGAACGGGTGGCAGCGAAGCTGGCGCCTAGTCGAAGTGGGCGCGCGCGCTCCGTCCCCTACCCTTCGAACGGGTGGCATCGGAGCTGGCGCCATCGCCCTGCGAACGCCGCCGCGTGGGCGGTGAATGGGGGTCTTTGATGTGGCCTTGCGCTGTACAGATTCCTGGAATCACACCGGCCCCTGGTCTGCCAGGGTTAGGTTCCCGTACCGCGCGACCCGACGCGCCCGGGGCACGCGGCGGCCTATGACTGGTGGGCGGCGGGATGTGGACGGTTGCGTGTTTGCAGCCGCTCGCCTCTTCTCTAGGCAAGGGGGACACGGGGCGGGCAGTAAATGGCGCCTGCGGTCGTGACCTTCCAGCGTTGGGTGGGGCGTTGCGCTGGATGGGCGCTCGTACGACTGTGGTCGCGCCTTGTGCACGGACCGCCGCGACCCTTCGCTTTCGATTATGGGGAATCGTGGGGGCGGGCCTTTACACTGCTGCGGTTGCATCCGGCACGCGTATCGTTGCGACGGTTCGGTAGCGGCGGTACGTGCGAGGTGGCTTGAAATAGCCCCCCCGTAACAGCGTCCCCGCACCTTTACGCTCTCTTTCCTGTCTGCCCCGCCTTCCACACCTTCGCGCTATCTTCACCACTTCAGTCTCGTCGTGGGAAGCGATGGCCTCCAGTAGCGAGCGTGGCCAGGCGGTTGGCGGCCCTGCCATTCTCCGGCGATCCTCGCCTCTAGAGGTGAAATACGCGCTCCAAGAGCGCGACGCGTCGGCGGCTGACCAGGAGCGGCTGGTGGCGGAGGAGGAAGGCACATTCTCCGGCGAGCTAGGCCCTTCGCTCGTGACCGAGAAGACGATCCAAGGGCTCTTGCGCGCGGGGAAGTTGTCCGGGCGGCAGGACGTACGATTGCCCGCCGGCGACGAGAGGGAACCGCATCCCGAGAGGTCGGAGGCGGTCGTATTCGTTGCCTTTTTCGACGCGGGGCTCCGGATCCCAGCGGCGACCGTGGTGGGCGACGTGCTGCGGACCTTCGGGCTGGAGCTGGCGCAACTAACTCCAAACGCCGTGGCCCAGCTCGCGGTGTACAGCTGGGCCTTGCGCTCGGGGGCGTGCTGGCCCAGCGCGTCGCTGTTCGCCTATCTCCACGAGGCACGATGCCAGCCGAAGGGCCGGAAGGACGGGACGCTGTCGAGCTTCGGTAGCGTCTCTTTTATTCTTCGCTCGTCGTGCAAGAAGCTCTTCCCTGCGAACTCAACTCGCGGGAAGTGGGAGTCTTACTGGATGAAGCGGTGGTTCTACCACCGTGTGGAGAGCAGGAGCGGCCTTGAGTGCACAGGCCGACCAATCGCGTTCAAGCCCTCGCCCGGCCGAACGCTCGATGATGAGGACAAGCGGAGGGTCAAGCGGCTCGTAGGCGTGGCCGCCCGCCTCAACATGCGCGACCTTGCCGAAGAGTACCTGATGTACGGCGTGGCACCGCTTGCCCACGACTGGCGTCTTGCTGCCAAGAGGCATCGTGACGACAACGTTTCGCCGTGGGTTTGCTCGCTACCGGCGCCGCCCGGTCCCCGTAAGCCTCGATTGCGGCCCTCCTCTGTTGACGGGAGATGCGTTGTATGCTGATGCTATTCTCCTTTGCTTCAGGGATTTCCTTGGAGGAGGCGGAGCAGGCCGCGCGCGTATTTCTGGGGCCGTACACCGCCAGGGAGCACGAGCAGCGCGCGTCTGCTGTCGCCAAGGCGGGGCTGGGGCGAATAAACCGCGTGTGCGAGGTCCTGGGCCTTGCCGTGCCGGACCGTGTCGCTCCAGACGATGGTGGAGCGAAGAAGAAGAAGACCTCGTCTCGGAAGAGGGGCCGCAGCGGGGCGCCTGCCGCGCCTGCTGCTAGTGTTTCCGAGGGCGCGGCGGACGCGGAGTCAGACTCGGCGAGGTACGCCGATTCGGGCTTGGGTGGCGCAGGCGCCGAAGGCGAGATGTCTTCGGCAAGCGTCCCGGACGGCGGGTTTGCCGCGGGCAGCCGGAGGGGGGAAGCCTCACCGCCCGCCGAAGTCGTCGAGGCGGACCCCGTGCGGACCGGCGATGCCGAGGTGGAGCCCTCGACCGCGGCCGCTGTTGTGCCGGACGCGCCCTCCGCGGGGGCGCACGTAGCCGTGCTGTCTTTACCAGCAGCGGCGGGGACCGAGGTGCCCCCTTCGACGACTGCCACCGTGGAACCTTCGCCCCCTGGCGCAGCAGCCGCGGGGTCTTCCCCAACCACGGCTGCAGGGGCGATGCCGCTGCTGGATGCCCCGACCAAACGGCCATGTGTGTGGCCGGAGCTCCACCGGACACTGCGGGGGTTCGTCGTGGCTACGGGCATCAGAAGCTTGTGGGACTCCAGCGCAAGCACCGGGGGCCCCGTGGCCTATGCGCCTTCTGCCCCTCTGGCCACCCCGCCCGCCGCGCAGGGACAGCCGTCGTCCTCCCCGAACGCGGAGGCCTCCGCTCGCGGCGGGACCATTCCTTCTGCTACCGAAGGTAGGGTGGCTTAGCTTACTCTGGTGTATGCTTTTATGCCTTGGGGTGGTCACCCGTATGCTTATTTACAGCGTTGCTCATTCCGGAGGGGGAGCATCCGACGGAACACGGGGCCTCCGAGCACGTGAGCCCTGCGGACTTCGTGCCGCCTCCGGAGACGCTGAGGGCGTGGCGCGGGATTGTGAATAACGCGGCCACGAGCGTCGACCCGCAAGTGCTGCAGGCCTACGGTGCGGGGCGCCTCGAGGACGCTTTCGAGGTGTCTGGGGTGAGGGTAAGTACTCATGCGACCACGCCTGAGTTTAGCTGAGTTTGCTAAGTCTTTTCCCTTCTATAGACACTCGTGCTGGGGCAGGCCCTGCAAACGGCCTATGTTCGTAGCCAAAAAGCGCTCGAGGATAGGCTGCGGGCCGCCGAGGGGGAGCTGCGCGAAGCCTCTGGCGCCTGCTCTGCCCAGGACGCCCGCATCCGCCAGCTGGAAGCAGAATGCGCCGAAGCGAAGGCGCACGCCGAGGGGCTTGTTACGTCGGCGCAGGAGTCAGCCACGGCAGCTGCTGAACAAAAGTTCGCGGCGGAGCGGGACGGGCTCCTGGAGCAGGTCGCCGCGCTAGAGAAGGATAAAGGCGAGCTTGCCTTGACTCTAGCGGAGCGCAACCGGACGCTGGGCGACGCCTCGGTGGTTGCCTGGGACGCCATGCAAGCGCTGGAGAGCCATCTTCAAGGGCTGGTGGCGGAGGTGCCGGGACGCGCCTTCGGTCCGGAGGAGCTGTCTCGGACGCTCCGCTGGATCGGTGTAACATCCTGAAAATTTGAAATTTGAAAAAGTGAAGCTTTTGAATTATTTTGCAATATATTCTCTTGAAATTGAATCTTCAATGGTGTTTCCTAAATTTTTTTTGAGGTTTCAAAAATTAAAGAGAGTCATGAAAATAAGACTAATCTTAGTAAAACCATAAAGGATATATGCAAATGATAGAAACTTAAAATTTTTAATACGAATCTGAAAAGATGATTCGGTATAAAGAGGGGGGAAACTTGAATTAGGATATAAAATATCTCTTTAGAGATAATAGCAATAAAAATAAATTAATAAAACACAAACATATATATACATATGCATGTATGTATAGAAGATGTGCATGTACAAGAAAAAGGTCTAGTAATGTTAAAATTTAGGGAGCAAGCCAAATGAACAAGTATAAGAATGTATACCCAGATATACATACCACCTAAATAAAAAAAAGAGAGGAGAGCCATGCGGCTGGCCAGGCCGACCCATCAGCCCAACCGACCCAACACCGTTTTCCTTTACTGTCGACGCCGGCCCATCTCGTTTCCCCCCCCCCTCGCGCACTGTTCTTCTTCCCCCTGAGCCTCTCTCTCTCGGCCCTCACAGGCCGCAGCTCCGACTCGCGCGCGCGCCCCATACCCCGTAGCCCAGCCCGTCTCCTCTCCCTGCGCTCGGACAAACGGCCACCGCGCTCGGACCGGAGGTCACAGACGCCTCCGACTGTGCCCCTTATCCTCTGCGCCCGCCTCTTTTTCTCACCGCGCCGCTCTATCTCATCGCGTGCACAGCGCCCCCCCCCCCCCCTCTGCCATTTCACGCGCGGCGCAGGGCCATCATACCGTATCCTCGCAAGATCCCTGCTCTGCCACTGCCGCCTGCACCCGCCGCTCGCCGACGTGACTGCACGGGCGCCGTCCCGAGGCTAGCATCGCCCACGCGCCTATAAGAACCGCCGGGCCCGCCAAACCCTTCCCCAAGCTCCCTACTCACTCCCGCACCAAGCAATTAGGCTCCCATTGCCCGTAGCTCGCCGGCGCCACCTATCTTCTCCAACTCCGGCCATCGGCCTCCCCGCTGAACCCGCCGCCAAAACCCGATTCCCTCTCCCCACACCATCTTCAGAACATCCCAAAGCTAACCTAGGCCTCCCCCGCGCCTCCTGTGGACTGTACGTCGCCGGCGCCGAAGCCCTCCTCAAGCCGCCGCCGCCGCTCGCCGCCGGTCCGCCTCGACGCTTCCCCGTCCCCGTCGCCACCTCCTTAGGCATCTCCTCAACGTCGGCAATCCGTTTTGGCCCTCCCCCACCACTCACCGGCCGCCCCTCGCCGCCGGCGCCGCCTCCCGCACGCCGCCCCCTACCTGCTCTGTTCTGCGCCCGTGCTGCACGCTACAACTAATTTGGTTTCCCACCTCTATCAGGTAACACCAACTAGCCGAGTGGCTAGCAGTGCTCGTTCTCAATGCATTGACCCCGGTTCGAATCCCTCTGGTTGCAACGTATAGTTAGGATTTTTAACCATTTTGCCGAAAGCTACAGTGAAGGAGAAATTAGGGGAAATCCACAGATAATTAATTAAGGGGTGCAATAAATAAATAAGAGGGTATAGAAATTACCTAGGGTATAAATGAGCTTCTTAACTATTTTAATCATGAGTAATCATCATGTGCTAGTAAATAATATGCCTAGACTATTCATTTTAACTCTGATTTATTAAATAAAGGTTTAGAAGGAACATTGCTTAGGATATGCTTCCATGAAATGATGGTTTAATGGGGGTGGTCTAAAGAAATAAATCCTAAGCCATTGCATAATAGTGAATATTATAGGATTGATCATAGCATGATTTAGATTTAAATCATTACCTCTAGGCCCTAAGCAATCAAGAGGACTACCTTGGACTATTTGAGTATAAAGCCGCTAGTATTTGGGCTAGTTATCACATATGAATAATTAATGCTATTTGCCTAAATGAATTCAAAGGATTAAAATACTAAATAAGATCGATACTAATTAAAAGCAATAACAAAGGAAACCTCTTTCGGTTAAATGCTCAAATTTAATAAAGCCTACCATTAATTATAATTATATCGTATGCCCTGAAAAGTAACACTCGACAAAATGATGCCTACTCATGGTCCATCCTAACTCATGGAATTTCCAAAATAAATATAAAATAATAAAACCAAATTAAACTTATTTGGAGTTGTTTGGATCTTTTGAGTTATTTGTTTTCGTTTGGATTCAGTCGTTGTCGCGTAATTAGAAATTGGAAGTCGTGAAGATTCAACGGATCAAGCGAGATCAAGCTCAAGGTGAAGATAGAGACCAAAAGATCAAGATAAAGCCTTGTGTGAGCTCAAGACCGCGGTACACCGCGCCAGGCGAGTCAATACTTTGATCATGTTGAACCTACATTTTCTGCAAATTATTTTTGTTTAAATTATCAAATTGCATGCTGCTATTTTATATGCAAATACATGCTGAATTTAATATTCTAGTTATATTCCATTGTGTACCTTGATTAATATTATCCATCCTTTGGAACATTTGAATTTGCGAACATTGTCGCCCTAGCAAAAAAAATTATAATAGTAACCTTTCGAAAATAAGTCCGTAATTATATGCCATGCTTAGTATTGCTTAGATACTCATGGGCGCGAGAGCGCCCAAGCATCACTTTTAATCCTGAGAAAAATTGGTTGGGCAGTCATGGTGGGAATGACTGGTATATGTTGTACATGATTATTTTATACTTCCAAAGACCCCAACTTGCTTAAATATCTGGGCGGATGGTTCGAGTGTGTGTGTGTGTGTTTGTGTGTATGTGGTGCGGTGGAAGCACAAAGTGAGTAGTGGTAAATCCGCCCAGATACCACTAAGGACTGAATCTTGTCATGACCTCCTGTGTAAAACAAGTACAACCACAAGTCTGTAAAATACAACTTGGCTTAGTAAATTTACCGGACCCTGAAAGTCATCATCATGAGTGGGAGAGTGAAGTAGTGCAAGCGGCTGTCTGTGTGACGGCTTGAATGGGACACCCGCGGAGGGTGAAGTCCCGCTGTGGCGTGCTAGCAAGGTGAAGTATCCAGCTGCTGGGCGTTCAGAAGGGGGACATCCCGCACACTTATGGGACCCACCGCAAGTGGGCAGTTTCCCATGAGATGAGATAATGGAAGGGGCGAGGTAATTTGAACGGTTATTGTGATGGTTGGCTCAACCGCACGACTAAGGAATCATGTGGGGCAACGAGTAAACCGTCTCTTGTGGGTAAAGTGTGCAAACTCTGCAGAGTCAAAACTATTCGAATAGCCGTGCCCACGGTCAAGGGCGGACATGGGAACTTAACCAGATATAGTTCTATTTCAAAATGCTTTATGAATGGGATTGGAAAAGTGGAGGGCAGTGAAAGGCCCTGATTTGAGTTGTCCTGGGTGTCGTCCCAGTGGTAAGTTAAGCGGCTATAACGCTGAAAGATGTCAAATGGTGTGATGCCATATGTAGGGAAAAATTATGGTGATATTAGGCATATGGTGTGATGCCATATGTATGGAAAATCATGTTAATATTCCTTGAACATTATGTTTTGTTCCAAAACTGCTAGGTCTCAGGAAATTTTATGTATTGTATTCCAAATAGTGGCATTTCTATTCCTACAAAATAAAATATGGAAAGAATAAGCAGGGTCGCGAGTAAAGGAAATAGATGTTTGTAGTGTACACATAAAGGTATTGGTGGATTCATGTCGATCTTAAACAGGAAATGATAGTGTGGGCTATGGGAGAAATAAATTGGTGGAGTCTAGCTGAATAGATAGGCTATATAGATGATTTAAATGATTTTTGGAGATTTAGATATTGTACAGATAAATATTGGATTACGACACTGATAAATAAATTCTTGGGAGATGACAATATTGGAATTAATAGATTCGGTTACCAGATGAATCAATTGAATTTTCGGGAATTTGGAGGAGTAATACAAGTATTGGATTATAGTTCCTGACTAGTGATTTACTTGGTGGGAGGATACTAGGGGATCGTAGAATTAATCAATGATATTCTTGGTGGATATATAATGGTGATTATTAATTCTTGGAAGATGTTGACAATATGGGGAATTAATAGGAGTTGATCAATTACTAGAGGGATGATTTGAATTTCTGAGAAGATTGGAGGATTCTTAACAATTAGTGGATTATAATCTTGGTAAATTGAATTTTCGGTGGAGGTATATTAGTGGATTAGCTGGTGATAGATAATGAAAAATGAGATTGATTATTGGATTATGGTTTTGAATCAATGACGAAACGGATTGAATACGAATGATATCGGTGGATTTGAAAGTAATCATATTAGAGAATCATTAGAATTCAGAGATGAGGAGCTGATGAATAGTAATGACAGGATTGGATTATTAGTAATTCAAAATACAAAGTATGATCGGGGGATTAAATAAATGATGACACTTGCTGTTTGGAGTTTTAGACAACAGTCAATAAAGAAAGTGCATTTTCGGTGGATTAAGTTAATTTTGGCAATTGTAGGGTGGAGTTAGGTAGCAACAATAACACTTTGATTAAATAAGAATAATACTGCTGCTGAAAGCAATTTTTGGCAAATAAAATAACCCGAGCCTCTCCTTTGTTAAGCCATACATACTATTTATTTGCATTCTGTGTATTGGCTCGCGGAGCACGGGGTCGGAGTGCTCATGCTCGCTTTTGCGACAAAATTCAGAATCAGGAATCAAATCACCTCGCCTCAGCAACAAGATTGGACAAGCTGGCCGAGAAGATGAAGATGTCAAGGGGTAGGTCGCGAACCTCCAGTTGGCTGCCTGTGGGCATGTCCTGAAGGTCGCACTTGCGTGCTTCGTTCTTCCGCTGCTGAAATTTCATGATTTCGGCCTAATCGGCCCATGAGTAAGTTTACTATTACATTTACGCTTTCGCATGATATGTATTTTGATATTCATAACTGTAAACTGTGAGCACTATCTACTGATCCAGGGAATAGTGCAGTAAATCACAGAGGAATCCGGATGTTAATATCTGGGTCCTTACAATCGGGGATGCCGCCAACGTCGCGCGCGACGCGGCGACGTCCTTCGGCACCCACTGCGCGTTCACGTCGGCATGCTTGTTGTACGCACGTCGCCGCGCTGGATGATCCCCAGCTGGAGATGCCTGGCGGGGCCGGAGTGATGTCCGGCGCCGTCCGCTCCGCTCGCCTTGCCCTCGGGCCCTTCTTCGACCAGATTTGGGGTTACGTCGGGCCGGAGGCTGCACGGATCGAGCTCCGGAAGTCGCTCTACGGGACGGGGAGCCTCGGCCAATTTCTGGACGGGGTCCCTCGACGCGACGATGGTGGCGCTGGGCCCTCCGAAGGCGCTGGGAACCCGCAGGTCTGACGCCGTGGTGCTTAGGTGTAGGCGCGTGTTGTACTGTTCCTTGTCTTTGCGAATAAAGTACACACTTGCTACTTGTATTCTGACTTTCGCCTATATCCCGGGCAGCTTCCTTGCTGGGACCGGCTTCGTGCGGCCGACCTTTCAACCCGTCGACGCCTTCGACGCTGGCGAAGGGCCGAAGAGTCGCTCGACTTTTGGGCGAGCCGGCCTGCTTCGGGCGAGGCCCCAACTTTAGCGTGTGTTAAGGACGAACCCGCGGGGTAGCGGCTTAGAGCGGCCGGGATGTTGCCGGACCTTTGTACATGTGATTCTTCCGGTATGCAAACTTCCTGGCATTTTAAGATATGCGCTGTGTGTTGATGCCGCCGTTGGCAAAGTAGCTACGCCAGGGTTCCGTAGAGCGGACAGTCCGCAGACTGACGTATGCGGAGGCAGACCTCCGCGGTTTGCCTTGCTTTATAGTCCGGAGACTCGCGCGTGCGGAGGCAGGCCTCGACGCTACGTCTTATTTAGAGTCCGTAGACTAGTGCGTGCGGAGGCGGACCTCGACGCTACGACTTCCTATATAGTCCGGAGACTCGCGCGTGCGGAGGCGGACCTCGACGCTACGTCTTATTTAAAGTCCGTGGACTGGTGCGTGCGGAAGCGGACTTCTTGTGCGCGCGAGGGCGTCCCCCCGGTGCGTCTTTTGTTTATACTCAGTCCCGTCACCTTGGCGACGGCGAGTGCACACGCGAACGTGCGTCTTTGGTTTATACTCAGTCCCGCCCTCCCTGGCGACGGCGAGTGCACACGCGAACGTGCGTCTTTGGTTTATACTCAGTCCCGCCCTCCCTGGCGACGGCGAGTGCACACGCGAACGTGCGTCTTTGATTTATACTCAGTCCCGCCCCCTGGCGGCGGCGAGTGCACACGCGAACGTGCGTCTTTGGTTTATACTCAGTCCCGCCCTCCCTGGCGACGGCGAGTGCACACGCGAACGTGCGTCTTTGGTTTATACTCAGTCCCGCCCCCCTGGCGACGGCGAGTGCACACGCGAACGTGCGTCTTTGGTGTACGCTGCGAGGACGCGCGCGTTGGCCAAGCCGGCGCGCGCCCTCACCGCGTGCTTGCGTGTAACGAAGAAAAATTAGCGGCAAACGGCGATCTTCATTACATCCCCGTTTGCGCGGGTGAGCAACTACAAAGGGTGAATATACTGACCGTTTGCCCTTGGTGCGGCCGCAGCCTCTAGTCGCTAGACATCTGCAGGGCCCGCGCAGGCGCCTATGGATGACCCCGCGGACCTCCGCGCTGTGACGCCGGCTCTAAGAGCGTCGTTGGGCTTCGCGACGCGAGCACCTGGTGCCTGGCTCGATGCGCCGGGCCATATCCTGGTCGCCTCGAACGGTGATGATGGTCCAGGGACCCGGGATCTTCATGCACAGATAGCCGTGATGTGGTACCGCGCCGAAGGAGTTGAGGATTGGGCGCCCCAGTATGGCGTTGTAGGGATACGGAAGGTCGACCACGTCGAAGGTGGCATCTTCGGTCCGCACATTGTCATCTCGGCCGAAGGAGACTTGAAGGCCGATTTGGCCCAGCGCCCGCAGGGGCTGCCCCCCGAAGCCCTGCAGTGGGATTCCCGAGGGCCCCAGGCGGCTTCGAGGGATCCCCATCTGGTCGAAGGCCACCGCAAACAATACGTTCGCGGAGCTACCACCGTCCACCAAGGCGCGCCCCACGTCGCATCCCGCGATGGTGACCCGGATGACCAGGGGGTCCTGATGAGGGAAGTCCACACCTTGGGCGTCATCGGGTGTGAATGTAACTTCGTGCTGCGCCCACTCCGGCGGTGCTTGCGCTGGGTATGCCGCCACGTGATGTAGTCTTCGCGCGTAGGCCTTCTGCTGCCGTGCCGAGGCGAATTCCAGTGCAGAGCCTCCGGAGATGACGTTAATGACCCTGCGGTAGATTGCGTCCGGGGCCTGCAACGACAGGAGGCCCTCCCGAGGCTGTTGTACGTGAGCTTGGATCCGTAAGGCGCCTTCTTGGGGTTGCATCCCTTGCGCCTGTACCTGCATGGGGGCCTCGTATGGGAATTGGACGTGGGCCACCGCAGGCGGGCGCGCCTCCGGGTTCCTGTCCCTAGCGACGCTGTCACGGAGCGCCGCGATGGAGGTGCAGGTGCGGGTATCATGATTGCCGCGGCTGTGGACTACGCACCATAGTCCCTAATGCTGGTCGTCGTAATCTCCACGACCCTTATTGTCGCGGCCTCTGCCACGGCCGCGCCCCCGGCCGCCTCGGCCCGCTGGAGCACCCTCATCGGACCCGCCTTCGATGTCGAGGACGTACCGGTTTCGCCTCGACCTTTGCTGACCGCGCTTGGGCTGATCGGACGACTCCTTGTGCGAGTTGTCCCTGCGGTCGGGCGCGTCCCTGGACGACTCCTGCTTACGCTTTCCCTTCGAAGAACCGCCCTTCGGCGGATCTTCGGCTTTTGCCGAGGCTCCGGCCTGGTTGGTGTCGGAGTCGTCACCTTGCCTTCGACGCGCATCCTCCTCCGCCCTGGCATATTCTTCCATCTTGTCGAAGAGCTTCGCCACCATCTTGATCGGCTTTCGCGCATTGTACTCGGCCATCGGGCCCGGACGAAGGCCCTGGATGGCTGCATTGACGATGGTGGTCTCGTTGACGTCTTTCACTTGACATCGAATCTTGGCGAAGCGTTTGAAGTAGTCCCGAAGCTTCTCCGAGGGTTTTTGCTTCACGGCAAAGAGTTGGTCCGCGTCGACCCGGTCGACGTAGTTTCCTTGGAAGTTGTTGTGAAGGCGGACGCGGAGCTGCTCCCACGCGTAGATGGAGCCCGGCTCTATGGTAAAAAACCAAGAGAGCGCCACCCCTTGTAGCGCGAGGGGGAGTCCCTTTGCCTTCGTGGTGTCGTCTCCGCCCGCGGCTTCGATCGCGGTTTCGTATACGCGCACGAACTCGCGGGGGTCCGTGTCGCCTTTGTACGAGTCGATGGCGCTAGGTAACTTGAAGTCTTCGGGCCATGCCGCCTGCTGCAGCCCCGCCGAGAGTGGGGACTCCGGATCCACACGCCGCAGCGGCACGCGGCTGGACGTGGGGGCTTCGCGACTGTCCTCCCTCTCCGGCGTGGGCTCGGACATGACCACTGGCGCGGCCTGCTGACTCCGAGCCTCTTGCATATCTCTGACGGCTCCGCGAAGGTCCCCTAGCTCCTGCTGGAACGCGTTGAGAGCCGCTAGCAGGGCACTTTCCATCGCCGGTGCAGGCGGGGTCGCCGGTACTCCCGGCGGGCGGATCGGCGCGGGGACGACCGCGTCGCGAGGTCCTGAGCTGCCGGTCGCTCCGTCGTGGCTACTTCGGACCGCCCGGTCCGCGCCACCGGCGAGGGTTGCCGTGGGGGCGGCGAGGTCGGCTGTCGTTGTGTCGGCGGGGTCGGTTGTCGCCGCACCCGCGTCGACGTCTTCGACCGCGGGGTCGGCCGCGGGGCCCGTCCCCGCGACGCCGGTAGCGGGGCGGGTCGTCGCGGTGCTGGTGCCGGGGGCGATCGTCGCGTTGCCGGGATGAGGTTGGTCGTCGCGGTGCCGGTGACAAGGTTGGTCGTCACCGCGCGAACGCCGGCGTCTTCGGCCACCACGCCTGCGTCGACACCCGCGTCCGCCGCTGCCGATGCCGAAGCCCTGGTACTCATACGACGCTCCGGGCCGACCGCCTTCTTTCCCTTCGCCGCCGCTGAAGAAGCTTTTTTCGGTGCCATCTTTTTCCTTCGGTCTTCAGGCTTGTCTTCGTCCTCCCCACGGACGGCGCCAACTGTTGTGGCTACAGACCAAACAGAGAGAGAGATGGTAGTGGAGAGTGATGAAGATAAGTGTAATGGCCTGGGTCCTCCCCATGGCTTGCTCGTATATATACATACACATGAGGAGTGCTTTTACAGTTATGCCCTTACATCTGGTTAACCCTCTGAGGGCAGTTATGTCATTACGCATGGCCTATTCTGGGCCTTATAATCTCCTACCAGGCTTGCTGGGTTTAGGCGGGGGCCACCCCTACGACAGGGAGAGTCCGATCAGCTGGCAATCTCAGAAGAAAAAGGTGGTTGCATTATCTTCTTGTGAAGCCGAGTACATCGCAGCGAGCGCAGCATCTTGTCAGGGAGTTTGGCTCGCTCGACTGTTGAGTGAATTGTCAGATGAAGAAATTCAGAAGGTAACGCTCAGGGTTGATAACAAATCGGCTATTTCACTGAGCAAGAATCCGGTTCTACATGATAGAAGCAAACACATAGACACAAGATATCATTATATTAGAGATTGTGTCGAAGAGGGGAAGATCGCTATCAACTATATCAGAACCGAAGAACAGAAAGCAGACATATTGACAAAGTCGCTGGGGCGGATAAAGTTTTCAGAGATGAAGAAGAAGATTGGCATGATCGACGTCGAAAAACAAGATTAGGGAGAGAATGTTGTAAATAATCTTGTTTTAGAGTCATGGGCAAAATTTGGGTGTAATCGAAGTCGAATTGCAGCCGCAATTCAAAGTCGTAGAAGAAACAGAGTAGAAGTCGTATCTGGAACGGAGTCGGAATCCGAGTTGTAATCGTAGTTGAACCCGTGTTATAGTCATAGAACCGGGTATAAAAAGAGGCTTAGAGCCATGTATTCGATGTACCAAGCAATTGAGAAAATACCAAAAAGAGGGAGAAACACAAAGCTTTGTTTTGTCGTGTGATTGGCGCAAGACGTGGTCGGAAGGACTCACGATCACCGCAAGCGTGGTCAGGAGGAGTTACGACCACGACAAAGTTCCAGTAGGCGTGGTCGGGAGGCGCTACGACCACGGCAAAGGAACAGTGATTCTTCGACTACGTTGAAGGAGTGCAGAGCGTGGTCGTAAAGGGTTCGACTACGCAGGGAAGGCTACGACCACGGTGAAGGTGGTCGTAAGAAGGCGAAGGTGGTCGTAACGAGCTACGACTACGCCGAGAAGGTTAGTACGTGATCGGAAGCGACTCCGATCACGTTGAAGGAAGTGAACGTGGTCGTACGAGTGTTCGACCACGGTGAACAGTGATCGCCAGCATCACTGCGTGTCGTAAAGGTATTTTCGATCACGGTATCTCGAGCGGCTGGAGGAAGACAGCACTCGATAAGGAGGAGTGGTCGAAAATTGCTACAGTAATTTTACGACCACATTGAAAAAGCGATCGGAGGGGAATTGAAGGATCGGAACTGGTCGTAAGCATCCAGGTAAGGTCGTACTCAATTCTATCTGGTCGTAAACGACTCTAACCGGTCGTGAAAGGTTCTGGGAGGTCGTAAGACCTTACAACAGTAGCGGTGGCCGCCATCTCCTTCTCCCTCCCCTCCCGTCCGATCAAAAAGCCTTTGGCTGGTGCTGACGAGACACAATCCACCTAAGACAAGTGATCCAGGAAGGCTAGCATAGTACAAACCTCGCGTTTCTTCATTAAACTAAAATTAATTACTGGATGCATAAATCTGGCGTATCGACTTGTTCATCGGTAATAATTTGGTATCACATGGATAATAAGCTGTAGTTTTTAACAAATGCCGCAAGTGAAGGAGCAAATACGAGTTGAAGCCATTGAATCAAGTGGTAGGCAAGTGCTTGAGTAGTTACTCCGAGTCATGCTTCCACGATTTCTGAAGCAGGTTAGTTAAATACTATTTTGTTTTACCTATGATAGCAATTTGTTTAGAACCATTTTCATCTGTTCAGGTTGCATTTCTTTCTTCCAAGCTCTGACATATGTTTCCTTTGGATTACAACTTTAGATGATTTTGTGGTAGAATAAAATCAAGGATATCTTGTTCTAAGTATAAAATAAGATAATGGTGTTCAAATTTCAGAAGAAATTCTCTTTTTGGAAATTACCTCTCTTTAACACCACCAATCAAGTGAAGTCTGCTTCATTTTGTTTCTCATATTCATGAATATTTGACGTTTCACAAATAGTTTAACTTCAGTGATTTGCTATTGTTCAATTATATGCAAATTAGATAACTTTAAAAAACGTCTCTAAGCCGTCATGTGCAGCCAGTCAGTTGTATATAAATAGGGGCTAATTTGCACGTACTCATATGTACGATTTCAATAGGAGAAGCAAATTGAAAAGGAGAGATTAAAGCTCATGAGGTTAATTATGGTTTCATTCTTACTTGATTATGTTGTGTGCATCTCTAAATTATAGGCTTTCGATTTTGCATTATCAAGATTGGAGTTGAAACAACGGTAGTCAATACTGGATACATTTTTAAGACTTACTAGGAAAGTGTTAGTAGTATATAAAAGTAAAATATGATTACATCTTCTACATACAATTGCACCTACATAAGCCAAATAGGAAATGTAGCAGCCTCAATAAAGAGGTTTTCGAAGATGATCAATATGCCATACATGTGCTAATTGCAAGGGCATTGCTAGGGCCAGTGCCCACAAGAGCCAATTGTGCCCAAATCCTTGCGCCACTGACTGACAACTGCTACAGTAACGTCAAAATTGGTGAGCTTGGAGGCTTTGTTATACTGATGGAGTTGCTCTCTTGGTCGTAGACATGTGTCGGGAAGACAGTAGCGATGGCATCTGCCAATCTCTGCGAGGTCTAGAAGAACGGACTGAGCGATGTACTTGCTTTTATAGTTTAGATTTTTGTTTTAACGTATGTCACGTGACTAGGACTAGTAAACAAATATAATGGTAGTTCTGTAGTACTACTAGTAAGTACACGTATGACACAAGCGTCAGCTGGGCGTCATCGCGTTGGAGGCGCCCGATTGGTGGGCGGAAGCCAAGCCCGTGCAACGAATAGAATCATGGAGGCGACCGGAGGCAGCGGCGAGCAATGATGGTGTAGCCGTACAGGGGAACGGGCGGACGCAGCGGCATCATGACCATCGGCGGCCTCGTCGCAGCTCGAGCGTCCGGCCGGGGGGGTGCCCCACCGTAGACCACGTCCAGGGCGCACACTCCACCTCGTAGGCGTGCTCCTGTCGGGGAGCCGTGGAAGCCATCATCGCCGTCAAATGCCATCATGCCGCCTGTCCTCGATCGCGCCGCGCCGAGGCGCTCGTAGACCAGACCACCGTCCAAGTCGTGCAGCCCGAAGCCTCCTAGCCTCATAGTCATAGGTGAGGTGCCGGCTGTGCGAGGCAGAACGGTGGGGGCCAGGCGGCCAGGTAGGAGTGTTGCGAGCACCAGGCGCACTCATGCACTATTATACTATTGCTACTGCGCCGTGCCGACTTTTTTGTGTGGGTCCACGTGTTATAATCGGAACTTGAGGTGACTATCGAATGTACCGCAGTGAGATTGCAGCGAGTAATCAGAACTGTCAAGGTTAAACGCAGGATTTTTATAAAAAATGGTTCAATTTTCACAGTAATTTTAAAAAATTCTTGCACTCCAAACGAAATCTAAAATTTAATTTAGCAACCTCTTGGTGATCATTTGGGCTTATTTTTGGTGGTTTATGGCTGAAAAGTACTGCAGCTGGCTGAAAAAATACTGTAGCTGACAGAGCCTTATTTAGCATAATTAAATTTAAAAAAATTAAAAAATATGTTAACCCATTACATATAATACACATAAATACGGGAAAAAAGAACCGGCAAAAAAACTCAACAAAAAGCCAAAAGTTCAGAAAAAAGATGAAATTTATGAATAGTGAAAAATAAGCTGGAAGCTAAAAGCTGAAGCCCAACCGATCACCCTCTAAACATCCGGTTGTAATCCGAGTGTAATAGGGGAACTCGGCCCCATTTGAAACATAGGAATTTCATAAGAATTACGTAGGACTTCTCCTAGAAACAGTGTAATTCACATAGGATTAAAAAAAATCTCACATTACAAACAGGACCTTAGACCTTAATAGCCGTCATGTTCATATACTGAGTTATATGTTTTTTTGGAGTCGATCGTCCGTTACCTTCTACTTGTCCTGTTGGACATGATACTCTGTCCAATATACGTTTTAGACCGTTGCCTTTTCTATTCACCCGTTAGCAAAAAAAATATCAAATGTATAACGATATGGAAGTATTTTTTTTATAAAAAATCTAACATTATAATTTTCGTGGGACAAAGGGGGTGTTTGGTTGGAGGCCACAATTTGCCATGCCTCAACTTAAGAATTTGCCACACTTGTGGCTAGTCAAATTTGTGGCAAAAAAAGAGGTGTTTGGTTGATAACTAAGGTGTGGCAAAAACTTTGTGGCTATTGTTTGGTTCATTGCCATAAAAGTGTGGCAAAAAATTGTGGCAAGTATTTGGATTACTCCACATGTAGGCTAATACACTTGTGTAAAAATTATTATTAGAGTAACAACACATAAGATACCAATAGTATAAACAATCCACAATTATACCATACATTTCAACAGTACTATACAGTCCATAATCAATATAATACAATAGTGCAACTACCAACAACCAAAATATTAGGTAGTAGTCATCCCACATGAGTTTTCATTACCATACCAACAGCCAAAATAATCACAGAGGGGAGGGAAGGAGCGGCTGCCGAGCTTGGAGGTGTCGGTGGGAGCGGCGGCGACGGAGGAATCGAGCGGCAAGCGATTTTCCTGGCGCGCGCGAAGTGGAGAGAGAGGGGATTTCTCCTGGCGAGAGGGGATTTGTGGCGCGCGCGAGGGCAGTGTGGCGGGGATTTTCCCCGCCACACTTTCGCTATACAGTGTTATGGCGAGAGGGATGGCGTGCCTCAGTTTGGTTACCAACCAAACAGCAGCCAAAGCAGATGTGGCACGTCTAAGGTAAAATGTGGTAGGATGTGGCCTCCAACCAAACGCTCCCAAAAATCTACATGTATTCAAACTTGGCAAGGAACTAAACGGACGGGTCCGCGGTGTGCGTCGATCTCCGAACCTGTGCGCAAAGAAAACAAGGGCCTGCGCAGGCATGGTCCTGGTCGGAAGACCGCACAGCAGATGCGAAAACCCGCTGGAAACATGGCTAAATGGCACATGCCCTAGGTGATTACCACGCTCTCTTCACAATGATGCCCCCCCGATCTGGCACGATCGATCCTCCCTGGTGGGACAGTAGGGCTGTCTGCCTGGTCAATTCCGAGGCGCATCATGTGTCTTCGGGGATGCACCGCACGGCGGCAGCCATCATGGCTTCCGGCGCGGCGGTACCCATGCATCCGTCGTCCGTCCCGGATCTTCTCCCGAAGAGACAAAGGCTTATTAAAGAAATGGCGATCGATGCGTGTGTGGGAGGCGAAAGGGGAGCCAAAAGACGATGGATCTTGGATTCTTCTCTTCCCCCTCTCTCTCCCCACGCGATCATGCGCGAGCTGCCCGTGTCGGCCTCCTGTCCGGCCGGGCTTGTGCCGTGGTTGGTTATACGGACTACGGTTGAACACAGGAGCAGCACGCACGTACGTAGGCACGCGTGTTGTCTGCTTTCACAGCGGCATCCATATGCGGCGTTGTGCACTAAAATTCATGCAGGGAGAATGTTCCGGTGTCTTCTACCGGATGTCGTAAACTGCCGTTTGGGACTGCTAGGATATCGTCGACTGGCCACCACGTGAGCTGCCTCTTTGGCCCGGCCACGTTGGACGTCGTCTGAATGACACGTCGGAAGAAGTTCGATGTGGAGTGAAGGACGGAGAGCCAGAAAGGAGAGCGAGGCCGTCTCTCCGGTCCAGAGCGCGCTGGCCTCTTCGCACGACCCAACGCACAAGAGACGACGTGAAAAGTTGGTCCAGGCCATTCTCGGCGAAGTCTTTTAACTGAAAAAAATACGTAGCCACCATGCCATTCAACATTTAACATAACTAATGATGTCAACTCTGTTCAACATTAAGAGCTCGTCGAAACTACTTAGAGCAAGTCTTATAATACAGCCTTCAGCTGGCTATATGGATACTTACAGCCTACTTATCAGCCTACTCATATAGTAGTTACAGCCAGCTGAAGGCTGTATGACCTACCCCTTCCTCTAACAAAGTTTCTTGGTTCTTGTGCTTCAGCTGGCTGTAATCTTACAGCCCACCTCTCTTCTCTCTCCTCCTCTCTCTCTTCCACCTCAGCATACAGCCAGCTTACAGCCTCTTATAATACTTGCTCTAACGACGACGAACGCTCTGCGCCGCAGCCTGCACACCTTGCTCGGCTCGGTTGTGTCTGGCGCCGCTGGCTAGGTGTACTAAGGTCTAATGTAGGCTTTACAATATGTGCACTTGCACAGGCCCACGTCAGCACAAGCCCACGCAAGCCAAGCTTAGCCAGACGCCTCCATTGCTCCCTTCATCATCTTCCTTCCCTAACCCAAGCCTTAAACCGAGCTCGCGCCCTCTCCCATGGTACCTAGGGGTCCCTGGGTACCTCCGGGAGAACCGGGGCAGTTGCTCAGGCATATGCCTCAGCACTGGTTTCGCCACTGGCACGTAGGGACATGGTTTGCTGGCCGGGCTTCAACCTTCGCGTGATGGTGATGATCAAGACGACGGAGATGAAAGAGGCGGCCGAGACGAAGGAAAATCGGTGAACTCCACAGCGATGATGTGTGACCCCCATGGCTTGATCTGGATGCCGACCACGCGATAGCGGATACGGTAATCACCAAGATGGCAAGAACGACAACGACGACTCACATGGACAATGGTGACCGGGACAACTACGGCCTAGAACTGGCCTAATCTCAATGGTGGCGAGTAGGACGGCTAAAACATGGGGTTGGCCTGATTTCAACTACCTTAGCCGGATCTAGCGTTGACGGCTGCGGTGGTGACCTCACTGGCGAATCTGAACTGTACACACATATGGCCTCGTAGTAACATTTTTTTAATTTGGCCTCCTAATATCTGTTTTTACAAAAATAACATCCTTTCAAAACTCTGAAGACACAGCAGACGACCCATGTCACCCCCGAGACCGCCATTCTCTGTGGTATATAAAATAATATGTCAATGTCAAACGGTGCTAAATACAACTGATCCAAACCGACAATAATCACGCTGCATATGTACGTACATATTGTCTAAATTATAATTTTCTTCTTGCGCTAGTTTGCTACTTTGATTAAATGCACATGCATACTAATTTATTATGATTAGTACAAATTAAATACGATTAACACTAATTAGATATGATTATAGCTAATTACAACGCTAATTAGGCATGACCAGTGCATACAAACCCATCATTTTCTGCAGATCTCTGTAATCGTATAAGATCAATAAATATACACATGAGGACATACATAAAATTATTTTATCTATTTTTCTGGCCTGTATTTCTGCAACTATTTGCAACAAGTAAACGTGGCTACTTACAAAAACACATCCGTCAACTAAATATAGCTACCTAGTGCATTCCACATTATAAACCCATAGTTATGCTAACGATATATTAAGCGCATTGCTCACATGCGAATGAAGCATACCATTTTTCGAAGGTATTCACCAGTTCTATAATGCTTTCAACTGCGAAGGATTACAACTGCACTCTCCCTCGACAGCAATGCAACCATGGGTCGCGTTTTATACACATGCACGCGAACACAGCGTACTTAATGTGCTAATTTAACGAGAATATAATATCGCGTGTCGTGTTGCCACTTCACATTTAGCCATGGGATTTCCAGAGGCAAATCGTGCACAGATGCTTCCTCGCGAGATTCCCTGGCCTATGCCCACGCGTGCCTACCGCTTCTCCCTATGCCTACACACGCCCCGCTACACCTGCCCAGGATTCTCGGTTGGTTGCCAAGCTAGTGCAGCTTGGCAGCAGCCTACCGAGCAAGGGCGGCTTGGTAGGGCTGCTGCCACGTGCCACCTAGCCTGCTAAGCTACAGTAGCACGGCAGGTGACACGTGTCACATGCCGCACCTTCCAGCTCAAGGAGGGGTCATTTTGCAAAAATGGATGTTAGGGGGCCAAATTTGAAAAAAAACAAGTTGCTACAAGGCCATACGTGTGAATAGTTCGACGAATCTCAGCATCGAGGGAACTCAACCAGTGAAAAACTGGAGAGGTGGCGTCAAAGGCTTGGGGAATGTTTAAGTGGGCACCTAAGCCCGATAAGAGACGGTGGACTGGTAGCAGTCAGCAAGATTGCCACAAGGGCAACAGAAGACTACATGGATGGTGAGGGCATGATGGCCTCATTGTTTTCAGTTTATAGTTTATGACTTATAAATTCTCTCGAACAAACAAACAAAATAGCTTCTCTGCTACCTTTTCAATGTGGAATAACTTTTTCAAAGTGACTTATCGGTATTTAGTTTATTCGCATAAGCGCTTGTACTAAGATCAAAAGTCATCAGCCGTAGTTGAAAAAAAGCACCCAATGTCTCGTGGTCAAGAAAAAGGCAAAGGTGCAACAGAAGTAGAGAAGGGAGTAGGTGCCTGGGAACCACCAGCTGCTAGATCTGCTGTCATAAGCGACTAATATGGGCGTGGCGACATGAGGAATCAGCATATGGGAGAGAATGGAGAGAGATTATTGGAAGGTAAACTAGAAAAGGTGACAAGTAAACAAGGAGTGGGAGTGAAAAAATATAAAATTGTTGGCCATCAAACTATGACCATTAAGATCAATGTCATAAAAAACCTTGATCAGCAGAGGTCTCATCATACACCATTTTTTATTTCTCACTTTCGTGGCTCTTCAACATATAATGCTCTTCGACATATAATGTCCTTCGTTAGTGAGAAGCACCATCTTCACATTTGGACAATCCTTCATTATGTGTTATCTATCATTGCACTTAATATCTCGAGTTCTAACATTGGAAAAGGCATTAGATTTGGCTTGGATGCCTCCTTGCTCGTTGTACTCACCGCTTTTGATGCTTCTTTGAATGCTATTCTAACCGGTTTAGCAGATGCAGCCGGCTTAGAACTTGAGCCACCTTTGGCCTTTTGCGCAATTGGATGCCTCCAACCACTAGAATTGGTGCGGCCATCTCAGTTTGCGTGTCCTTTACCTACTGTTCAGCATACTCCACTTGGTGAGGTAGCTCTTGTATAGTGTTGTATTGCATCAAATTGACGCAATTTCGTACATCCTCGTTTAGCCCTTCAAAGAAACATGCCACATTAGCCTCTGCCAGTGTTCACCTAGACACTAGGCATTAGTCGGGCAGCAAACTGGCGCCTAGCACCTTATCGCTGCCTAGGCGGGAAAATCGGCTAGGCAGGCAAGGCGAGACGGTGGCGCCTAGCGCCATCTAGGCGGGCTAGGTGGCCGCCTTGGGAATCACTGGCCTCTGCAGCCTCACGTATACCAATACGAATCATAAGCACTTACATTTCTTGGTAGTATTCATCTATGAACTTAAAACTTTAATAGAGCTGTCGCAGTTTTGTATACAACATCCTTGTGTAATACGCTGGTACAAACCTTGATCGCATGACCCACATCATTTTCTCCCAACTGTGTAGGCGTTCTCCTGTGTAATTCAATTGATCTCACTAAATAATAGTGTATTCGGTGAACTCAATCGAAGTAACACATACTTTTTTCTTTGGAATAGTGGTGGTTGTTGAAAATCTAATTGACATGCATCTCTCACTCCAAATAAGCTTCTGGACCAGCTCTAGTTTTGAATTCCATTATGATTATTTTGATTTTACCAAGATCATCGTCCTCATGTTCAACACCTCCACTACAATGTCCTCCATATCTAGCACCTTGACAATCAAAGAATTCCCACCTTGGATGTCACTAAAAACCTCCACGAGCATCGGACATATTGTCGTTGAATTCAACACCGTAGTGGTCACTGTCATGTGAAAAAGCACATCTGTCCAAGATGGGTGCACGCTACCCCATGCACCAGCTCTCCCGGTGGTGGTAGCCTCTCCAAACGAAATATGGACAAGTTTAGATTATTGAGACCTTCAGTGAGATGAGCATTCAACGTTTGTTGTACCTCCGTATTCGCACGTTCAATCGATCGATGCCCTTGTCAAGATAAGCAGGTAGCAGTCCTCTCGATGACGGAAGTAGCCGATAGTAGCGATGAACATGAATTGAACACGTATAGCTGGTGGTAAAGCATCATTATAGGCTGGCTCCACCAATTCCTCGTCGTGATTGCCATTCGATCCATGCTTGCTTGTGCCCGACATCTTTTCAACACCCTGAAATCAACAAAGAAAATCATCGCGTACTGTGATCAATCACGCTTTAATACCACGATAACACATGTCAACTAGTAAGTCGAGGTGCAATCGAAGCGAATACGGACAGATTTCTCTTATTCTGTATCCTATTCTACTTTTTTTTCTTGGAATGAAAATCGGACACGGATAGTACCGAATACGAATACGAATGCAGACAATCTCAAACACGAATGCGGAGCGAATACATGTCACTCCAAATACGGTTAGTCTTGGTCACGAATATTTAGTCGGATAATGTATGAAAACATAAACCATATATGTCGCACATATAAGAATTAATCAACCATACTACATGTCCAAAATGCAACTACATCAGTAGGTTAACAGACAAATTTAACTATATCACACAATTACAAGGACTAGTTAAACAAATAGTAAATAGTTACTACTAAGTACTAACTAGCAAAGTAGCAAGTAGATGACAGGGGCTAGTTAAGTAAATAGTAGCTATGCGTAGCAAATCAACACACACCTCACACGGCCCAAAATGAAGAACTATCTATAGCCAAGTATATCACTAATTCATTTAACTTCATTATCAGGGAATTTGATAGGATGCAGGGAAGTGGCGAGGGGTGTAGTGACACACGATGACTGCAATGATTGCAATCCACTCTCCAACATCGTCCCTGCAATTTAGATGTTTAACAATAAGAAATTTGTTTCATATATCTGTATGTAATGTTGCAATAGATCAACTGAGAACATTCCATCCTGGAAGTACTTATAACAATCACTAATCCTCCACCGGTCCAACCAATAGGCAACAAGTATGCAAAGATAGCTTGAGTTTTACGGTTAGATAGCAATAGCATATATTTGGCCCGAATCTTACAACTTACTTTATGAACAACCTATGAATTTTTTCATTTTTAACCTCCGTTTTGTGATAATTTTGTTTTGAAGGAGATCGTCATTCAGGCCGTAATCCTATGATGTCAACTGTCAACTGTCAACAATATGACAACATGCTATATGCAGTATTTTGATTGTGTCAGTTTAATCCCCCATCTTACATATTCTGTTAATCCACGGCGAAGCAACAATTGCATTTAAAACATGTATGGGTGATGCAGTAGGGTATTTGCACCTATAAGTCTATAACCACCCTATCAGAGAAAAGAGCACACCAGGCAGGGTGAAGAAAATGTTTGTCCAGTTCAATATAAAGAGGCACCTGCAGTAGTAGAAGAGAATAGGAAGGGCTCAGTCAATGCATAATGCTGTGGCAACCGACAAATGCCTAAAAAGGTACTAATCTCAGGTTAAATGAACACACAAAGCTCTCAACTCCTAGCAGTCTTGAAAGTAAAGACTGAAAAGACCTACACTGCATACAATGTCAACAGCAGTATATATGCAGAAAATTAGCCTGTAGAATCGTACTAACACCTTAGCACAGCAAAGAAACTTGGTGAGGAGCAATGGGTCTTAACCTTCTGTTTACAAGTTCCCACATCAGAAGGATCTTGACTTCTGAAGTTATGATCACCCACATATATTCAAAACTCATGTCCAGTTTCCCACAATTAATTTGACGCATTTGTAAAAATCCCCTGGCAATCTTTAGTGTTCATGAAGGTTTATCCACCACTAATCAATTGCTTTGGGCTATAGATGCCACAGTCGTCCTGCAGTCCCATCCTCGGCGCCTGCGGCCATGGCAGCGTGGTCTTCTTCATCCTCGGCCATGGCAACCAAGCTGTAGTCGAGCTGAAGAATGGTTCCTGCCCTGCTTTTTGTGCTGATTGCCTGATTGTGGTGTTCGCTTGTAGAATTGGCAAGTAGCATTCAACAACTTGTATTCCGATTGTACTGCTAGCCGAGTAGCTGCAGTAGAATTGAGGAACAAATGTACAGGTTGTGCTCTCAGGCGTTGATGGAAGAAAATGGGCAGGTTCCATAACTGAGCGGAGGGGACTAACCTCGAGCGCACGCGGCGGACCACAAGAACGTAGCAGCTGGAGCCCGCTCGCGTGACAGTGCAGCCGAGAGATGGCTGCACAGTGATTGTGCCGAAGTCGACGTTTTGGTCGCCATCGACGAAGACCAACTGCCACGGGAACTCGCACCGACGTGAAGATATTTCCTCCACCAGGTGCTGCGCCGGCCAAGCCGCCGCCTCCACGGGCGTCACCGCCCCCGCGGCGCTACTTACCACCCCCGAGCACTAATCTGCCATCGCCGGACCTTAATTTGCTGCTGCAGCATCCCCCGCACCAGATTGGATTTCGCAAATGGGGAACAAAGAGGGTAGGGACTAGAGACGGCGCGGGACGAGAGGGATTGCGTTGGTTTTTCGAGTGGAAGCCATTTTCTCCATTTCAGGAGAGTGGAGGGTGGGCGTCGGAGCAGAAGCAGGGAGCGGCGATGGGGAAGGAAACAGAAAAAAATGGCGTCGGAGCAGGAGCAGGTCCGGTGGCGACGGCGAGGAGACCCGGTGGCGGCAGCGAGGACAACCGGCGGCGGCGCCGCGTGGGAGGGCTGGCTTGGGGGTGGGGGCGACGGGAGTCGGACTTTTAAAAACTATTTTTTTAATAAATATTTTTTTGTAATATATAATTTTTAAATGAAATGTCTTTTTAAAATATAATCTTACTAGTCAATTTTAGTATAGTCAAAATCGTATACAAGTGTAAAAATGTTTAAAATCCTGTCTATTTGGTACATCTATGCATCAATCTGGCTACTTTAAATAAAGAATAATGAATACAATATCCAATTGAAGCTTTTAACATCTAACTAACCCGAGGGGGTGAATTATCTAGATATTATTCGTGAGTTGGGAGACGTGAGATTTCAAGATTGAGCTCAGCTGGCCCCACAAGGAAATTTTGGAACCAGAGAGCCGCACACGAACTGATTTCCTGGATCCTTCTCTAACAAATTCCAGTTCCCTTGATACACCTTGTTCATCATAGCTGGGATCTTCTTCAAGAAATGGGACGTCAATTGAACCCTCAGACTCTACATTCCTAAGCCACCCTCGGAGCAAGTAGTTTATAACCTGATCAAAGAACAAAAAATCAGAGGTCTATTAGATACCAATTACAATTATCGTAGAAACAAAACTCACTAGCCACTAAGACAATATTGTTCATACATGCATAATCATCGACTCAACAGTCTGAAAAGTCCCGAGGCACACACTAAATCACTAATATCTCAGAATACGTGTATATTACTCAACAAAAATTATATCAATACACTTTTCATGAAATAATCAGGCTGATCAAGAATTATAGGATAAAAGCATCAGTTTAGCTACTTTAGTATTATGTGCATAGGTAGAACAGTGGATAGAAGATTTAAGGAAAGTACATTCCACTGGGGCATTATCAAACAGTATTAAGCATAAGGCAACTTTGTCATGGAAAGCTTTTCTACATTAATAATGCAGCAGATTAAACGAGGACTGCACAAACCATGTTGAGCGCACAAATGCCACAGTCCATAACTCATAAATCTATCAGTAAATCCTATCACAGCGAATACCAAACTGGCTGATTTTTACTCCTTTTTTTCCTTTTCTCACTTTTGCTCCAAGGTTACTAGACCATACGAGTAGCGCAGAAGCCAAGCCTTTGGCCACTCTCAAGATAACATCTATTAGTTATTGATCCAAGTCTAATCCTGGAGACTTGTTTAAGATTCTAAACTAAAACATGGGTCATTATTAGCATTAGCTCACAACGGTGGCTGCCCATCTTTGTAGATATTGAGAAGAACCTTTCTTCACACATTTTGAAAGACTTGAATTTCTCCCCTGCTCTTGAAATACAATTTAAGATCTTCCCTGCCTCTTTTCTTACTGTAGCGACACATGTAGTGCAAATTCCCTACTTCTTGAGTTGATGCCCCAATCAATAGGATTAGCACGATCACACAGTAGGACGTTTGTACTAGATATATATCATATACCCCTACTACGTTTGGAGGACATATCTAGTGCAAACCATCAGTTAGGCGCAAACAGCAGACCATTTTGTTTTGGGCACAAAATCGATGCAAAAAAGTTCAAAACAATATGCGAAGATAGTTCTTAGTTTAGCGTACCTCCATTGAAAATTTCAAAGTTAAAATTCAATTTTTGTTGGGTGAAATAAAAAGGAGAAATCCTTGAAAAACTAAGTAAAAAGAAAATGGGAAAATTACACGCAGCAAATTTCTCTTTTTTGTTTAAATTTGATTTTAACGGGCAATGCAGTGCTCCACAAACTGTCTTATTAATATTTGGAATTTTTTCTTGTTGATTTAGTGCTCAAACCAAAATAGTTTGTATGTTGGCAGTTGGCACCTACACCATCGGTTGCAAATATCAGTTTTGAACCATCACTTGGAATATGATATATTCAAAGCCAAAGGGGAGCTGTAATTTGTAAACACATTGAAATGTTTTACCTCAGGAACCTCATCATGAGGACAGTGACCAGCAGGGCTAATTTCATAATAGGGTGCTTCTGGCACCTGCTGTTTGACTTTAATACCCCAAACAGGTCTAACCCAAGGATCTTCTCTCCCATACATAAGAGATATGGGAATACCTTGCCTTTGGCACCTGCAGATGATCAGTGTTAAATTAGAAAATGATATTTTATAAGCAATGAAGCAATTCATCAATTGGGCATTCCACTTCACCTAGAAAGCGCCTCTTCGAAGGATATCTGACCCATTGGAGCAAACATAATGGAGGCAAATGATGCAGCAGCTGCTGGGTGTTGTGTTGTCTCTATAATACGAGAGAACACCTTGTCCACATTTGTTGAGTGGTCGGCATATACTTGCTTGAGTATGTCCCGTATACTTCTTGGATCACTTATCTTCTGCCACCTGTATCACAAAGGGGATTAATTGAACTCCATCCAAATTATAGGATCCAATGCATGGATAACTGACATAATTTTAATGATGCAATAATCACATAATTGCCATAAGATAGCCTTATGAGCATATCTGTAAAAAAATCAATAGTAGGCACAATCTACCATCCTAGCATAGAGAGAGAAAGGATAATGCAAACAGAGAAACAATTACAGAAAATCACATGTGGCAGCACATATTTTGCTTGTAGATCTAAGTTTATCTCTAAAAATTCCATGTAAAAGGTGCAAGAAAAAAATAACTAGACTGTTGAGTAATAATGCCATGCATAAATGAAACAGAACTTAAGTCCAAATGATTTCATTAGTAAAGTCTGCACATACAACGCCTTGCAAATTACATGCATGACGCATCGCATAAAAAATTTACGATCCCATATACCCAATTTAGTGAAACAAAAGCATCAGGACATCATTAATTAACAGCAGGGAGAAATTTAAGAATATGCAATATGCAAGTATGTTTGATAAAAGCTAAAACTTAGCACATACACTGTTTCAGTAAGTTTCCTCACAAATGACGGAAGAGGAAATGTCCCAGCCCATGGAAAAATCTTTGACAACCAAGGAGATCTAGCAGGGTTAGGAAGGAATCCCCAAAATGGTGTCGCATTAAGCAATGTGACACCCTTTACAAGGTGTGGATTGGATGCAGCAAAATATAGGGCAACAAAACCTCCAAGAGAGTTCCCCACAATATAAACTGGTTCATGGATAACCTGGAAGACGGTTATAAAATTAGCATAAGAAACATGAGATATAAATCCAATAGTCAAAAGATATGTTATCAGACTGGTTATGAATAAGCAACCTTTTAAATAGCTACTTTATAATACAAAGACATAAATGGTTAAATAAGTGACAAAACACAAAAAGGTCAAACCTGCCATATGCACTTGGCAGCAGAACCAACAAATGAAATAAGACAAAGGCTCCATATTTTCCACTTGTAAAAATATGCATGATTTGTGATGTTATCTATATAATATAAACAAGTAATCCCCACTAACTACAATCAATGCTATTTCTCTCTTCTCTAATGCAGCCACATTACCCCTATTGTTCACAACATTTGGATGAAAATTGTGTGTAATAAATATTCCCTCATTTGCATTGTCTTCTAATTCTTTTAGGCTCTACCATGTTTCACCTTGATTTGTTCAAACATCACAACCAACAAATTGATTTCTACAAATTCCCGCTGCAATGCACAGGGTATCCTTCTGGTTACTTTAAAAACAGTACTCGTGATTCATGTCACTCTTTTGATGCAATAAGCCATCCAAAAGGAAATAGAAAAACACAACTTATGAGGTAGCAACAAGAGACCCACTGTATGTGCTAACTTCAAAATACTTCATAACCACCAAGTTGGACATCTCTTGACAGAGATCAATTACATTAACAGCACCGTGCCTAAGTATATGAACAAAAACTAGGAAAATTACAGACCAAACAGGAAGCGATAACTGGAGAGCATGCTTCCATTAAGCAATTTGTCAGCACCAAAATGAAGAAATTCACATAGCGTTCCAATTTGGAGATTTATGAATAAAAAATCAATAATAAGATTATGATGAGTTTATATATACTGATATACAGAATATATGTGAATATTGTCCAGCCTGGCAGCATACCATAACAAGATTTTCACAAGTTTATATATGTACACCAAAAGGTGCCTTACTAATTATATGAGTTCGAATGTTCGATAAACATTGCCCTTGATACAAAAATTGTATCGGAATCCCATTATTGGTAAACTTTGATTTAAGTTTTCCCCCTTCCGCTCTCGATTCTTTGTGGTACTAGAATCAAAAGATGCCTTACAAATGCATTTGCCCGAAGTGAGCAGATGTACTGCACGAGTGCCAACTAAGTAAGAGCATGGCACCTGCAGAGGCCACATAATGAAGCCGATAAATTCTATAAAGCCCTATATACAAATGCTGAAATATCTTACATCCAAGCATTCTTGATAAAGAAAGTAGCTAATTCAATAATTATTGCAGGACCTTCCAAGGGCACAAAGCAAACTAAGATTTGCGAACTGAACTTGAAAGGCATTTTAGCAAAAATGAACATCGGATGACACAACAAAGAAACCAAAAGGAGTACCTCTTCAATGAAATGCTGAACTTGGTTACGCCACAAATCTACAGAATACACCAACTCCTCTGCCCATGGTTGCAAATCTTGTCCAAAACCCCAAAATGCTTCCTCATCCTGCTTCCCTACTATGTTCTTAGGAGCAGGGTCTTCACATGGCAATGACATTCCCAGCCCAAGAAAATCCATTGTCCACACCTTGTAATCACGGCCAAGATCCCTCAATTGCTTCTCAAAATGGAACGTCCCCACTCCAAAACCCGGTAGAAAGAGCACGGCTGGCGCGTTGCTATTCTCAGTGCCAGACTTTTCGTAATATACCGTCAACTTCGGCTTCCACTCCCAGAACCCAGTACTGATTTGAGAGCTATCAGGCCCTTCCGGCAGGCCCGGAATCATCACCTTCTCGATCTCGCTGGCCTTCTTGGGAATGCCTTGGAGGGCCGCATCCACATCACTTACATAGAACCCATGGCTCCCATGAACCTTCCCGGAATCACCTGGATTTGAAGTTCTCCCTGTCCCAACACAAAGAACTGCGCTTTTTCTTGGCCGAGTGGATTTGGTATGCCCCGCACCGAGACTATTGCCCCGAAACCTCCAAGAACTAAGAGGCGTTTGATGAAATGCCAAGCAGGAGTGGCTGGAAGAAACCACTTCCATGATCTCTCCGGTAGCTAGCGCACCGATTCTGCAACAGAGGAACGAACCAAATTCACAAAACTGAACAGGAATCAAGAACCTCACCTTTACTGAGGTAATAAAGAATTCCGCTGTCCTACATCGTTGAAGTATAAGTGTCCATATTTTCTTATCAATTTAGTCTTTTGAGTGAACTCATCGATGCATACAACTCAATATAGTATTGGAATATAATCCACGAGCAAAAGTGTTAAAGTATAAACCACGAGAAAAAGTATTGAAGTATAAATAAATTGATCATCTTTACTCATCAGTTTCATGTCAGTTTATATTGACTTTTGACTTTAGTTTACGAATAGTAACAGTTTATACAGAAGCTTATAGATATACTCGTGTATAATTTTAATTGATATAAATAAAGTTATTAACTATATACTACAATCAACTAGTTAATCTGTTTTAAAAAATACTTCTATTAAAAACTAAATAATATAAAAAAACCAATTACCGTAAAAAAACATTTTTTAGAAGCCAACACGAGGTGAACTAACTCCAGAGTACATGCAACTCAACATACATGAGACATCCAGTACAATTAAGCTACATGGGCCGGAAAATAATCCTCGATCTAGCAGCTAGTTGAGGTCCGTGTGTAACGAATGATTGATTCCAAAAGGGCAGACTAAACCTCACCAGACCTGGAACTTTGTTCCATTATCTAAAAAAAAAAAACCTCACCAGATTGGTACCATGACAGCAAGACGCGAGGAAAGGGTGGCCAAGAACCACCTAATTAGCAGCTCAGAGCGAGGAAGCGTACCTGCAGAGTGCCGATCCACAGCCCACTGCTTGCTTCACGCGCGGTCTGAAGAAGAAAGAGCGAGCAAGTACGAAGATTCTACCGGTTGCTTATAGCACCGAGAGGACCCGAGTGTGAGGGGATTCACCGTGCAGTGAGATGGGTTCCCCGGCAACCTCGGTGTCCTGTGTTCGATGCGTGCACGTCATCCCTGGTGCACGAGAGGAGTGGAGGAGGGGAGTTCGGCGCGCGCGGTATTGACGCGTGGACGCGGTGCACCGTGAGCCAGGCTGGAGCGTGTGCACGTGTCGGAATTTGGATGCCGAGAGGCCGGTTTGGTGTTGTCGGGACTCGGGAGCGCCGTGTCCACACGCGAGCGCGCGGGTGTTGCTTGGTGGCGTGCTTGTCGGTGCTGCTCCGTTCCGGCCGGAACGTTCTGAACTTTCCGTTTCGACGAGCAAAACGGCACAGCAGGCGCAACATCCTGTACCAGCGTATATCCCGGCCATCATCATCGGAGTGGAAGGGAGATTATTTAGAATGCAGGAGAGAAGAAGATGAGATGTGTGGTGAAGGGGTGGCGCCGTGCGCTTGAGGGGATTCGTCGGCGGTAGCGACGCCATGGCCGTGGTGGTCGACGGTGTGGCCTGCCCTGGTGTGTTTGTGGCCATTAATGCTAAGCCGAAGTCTCGCGGAGCAGGCGTGGTTCTCTCTTTTATTTGGGAGTTGATAAGGTCGAGTGCAATGGTGGCTAGAGATTTGACGGTGATTTGTCCGCCATTTTTTGCAACTTAGTCATTGGATTATTTATTATCCGCATAAGTATCACACTTATCATTAGTATTTCAGTGGTCATACCGGTGGCTCTTACAAAGTGATCTCTCCTTTACCTGTCATCATATTTTTGAAGCTTTCTCTTATTTGTCACTGTTGATTAGTCAAGCCATGAAGTGGCTGTACAAATACCATTTTGCCCATGCCTTGTCTCCTTCCTCTAAGCAAAATTAGCCATGGTAGCCACCGCCAACTGGGATAGTGCCGATTCACCACCATCACCACAACACCATCATCCACACAAGCACATGCATACATACACATGGGAGAGGCGAAGCTCTGCTCGATTTCATCCATGGCAGAAAAAATAGAAGAAGGAAAGGGGAGGAATTGGAGGAGCTCACCGTCACGCTTCCCCATCGCATCCGCCGACCATGGTAGACCACAGCGAGCCTTGGCATGGAGGCACTAGAGGGTGGGCTCCCCAGTGCACCGATGACACCCATTGCCGTTGCCCCCATCAAGTTTGCCGCCATCGAGTCCAACTCAAGTCCAACCAGCAGCAAGATTGTGCCCTGCGACGTGTGAATCTGGGCTCCATGTGCTCGATCCAATTGTGAAGGAGCACGAGGACGACGGGGCTCCATGTGCAACGTCCCAGCCTAACTTCTGAGCCCAAATGTTATCACTACTTTATAATACCCTAATTTACATCTATCGCTACTAGATTTCGGCAGTATCTCCTCCGGTTATTTCTCAACGAAACGGTAAATAACATAGATTTAACAATAAGTACTAAAATAATTATGCTATAATAAGAGTAGGCACGTCACAACTGAAACATAGGACCTCGCGTCCGAGAACGCATGGAACCATATGTCCCGGAGCATACTTAAACTTGCAAATAGAATATTACTGAGGAAATATACATTACCATAAAAGCTTCTTAACATTCATCATCAGTTACAAGAGTTCAATTAACTAAGGGTCCGTTTATATTGGCTTTTGCTGATGGCTTTTAGCTTAACTTATGAATAGTAATAACTTATAGAGAGTCATACGGAGAGAGAGAATCTCGCGTGTGATTTTGGCTGATATAAATGAATTCACTACAATGCGTGCTACAATTGACTAGTAGAATCTGCCTTAAAAATATACTCCGTTTGAAAGCTGGGTACTGTAAAAAAAAAGCTTTTAGAAGGCAATATGAACAGGGCTTAAGTTTCATATTGGTAAGTTACTTTACTAACGTAATATTAAGGAAAACATATATGATATTCTAGATCATTATTATTGAATGTGATGATGCCTCTATTCCCGATCAGCAAGTACATAGTAAAATAACAAACATTAACATACACATGATATCATCCTACACCATATTTGATTTACCATTTATTATCCATTAGCTCTTTCATATACAATAACACTTTATTATGCATTAACTTTTCTTTCTCATTAATGCAATGCAAATGCACATGCATACCTCTACTATTTCTCTATTATTTCCTTTAACTTATATCGATATAACAGAGTGAGCACCCGTCGATGCTCACTCAGGCCCGTCCATTTTCACACTAGGACCTCAATAGCTCATCCTGTTTCATACAGAGACCTCCATCTCTACTTCCATTGAATGCACATGTCTATTCTTCTTGTTAGTTTATATATAGCAGAGAAAGTATCAATCAATAATCCATTCATTTTTAGGCAGGTAACCCCCATAGTCTGTCCTTTCAAACGGGACCATAATAGCCCTAGACAACTCCAGAGGTTGGAACCCCTTGTTTTCAGCGTATTGCAGATGCTGCAGTGAATTGGAGATTGTAAGGATCTTCTCCTTGTTGGGTTAACGCGACATCTCACTGCAGATGCTACAGTGAACTGGTGATCTTACTTCAGATGCTGCAGCTGGGGCATGGTGGGCTGACCCTGTTTTAAGGTTGTATGGTTGGAGATACTCTAGGGTTTATATGTTTACCACATTTCTTTTTAAAAACAATATTAGATAGATTCTTTTGGGCTTATGGTTTATGGTTTATGTTACAGTAACTAACTTTTAAACGGTGTCTTTCAAGACAGGGTCTATAAGTCAATTATAGTAAATACTATATTAAATTCACCTGTATCGGCCAAAATCACACACGAGTGTCTCTCTTTATACTCTTTCTTGCGAATAATCAGAAGACAGAATTTAAAATTTTAAACTAAAAATTATAAATTATAACTTAAAAGAATCCACGTATTAGTAGAGGCTACTATGGTAGGTTATAGGGCCTGTTTGGGAGAGCTCCACCAGCTCCAGATCCACGAAAAACAGCTCCACTTCACGAAATTTTACCCAAACGCTCCAGCTCTGCGAAATCTGGATCCACCAAAATCCTGGATCTGAGGGCCAGATCCATGGATTTCATGGAGCTCCTCAAGGGGTGCTCCACCGTGGAGTTGGGTGGTAATTACCCACCAATGCCACTGGTTACATACCCCATCCCACCAAAAGTGGCCATTCCCACCAAAACCTCAATTTCGTGGATCTGGAGCTGTTGTACAAGCCAAACACTCCATGGTGGGATCCCAGATCCACGGTGGAGCTGCTGCTCCAGATCCACGTTTTCAGTGGTGGAGCTCTCCCAAACAGGCCCATAATTGTTTCAAGCTGCATTTGCATCTTTCTTTGGTCCTGCGGCCAGCGATGTGTTTGAGGCGGAAGGTGGACGTGCTACCCTTGTTTTCTACAGCAAACGTTCGGGTCTACATCCGGGTCTTCGTAATTCAAGAATGACACGTGCCAGATTAGATACAATTAGTTAAGAAAGTTTAGCTATAAAAATATAGAATAATACAGCATACAGTTTAATTTAGTAAACAATTGAGTTGGGTGGGTTCTTTTGCTTGTGGTTTATCATTTAAAATTTTGAATTCTGGCTGTTTGTGAAAGGCAGTATGCAAAGGAAAATAGTTACATACGATTTTGATTGATACAGCTAAATTCAGTATACTTTTTGCTATAATCTTCTTGTTGACCCCGTCTTAAAAACACACAATTTAAAATCTAGTTACTATAGCATAAGTTATAATTAATAACTTATAAGTGAAAAAGAAAGGAGTTATAATTCAGCTGATGTCCAGAATTATAGACTGAACTAATTAAGTACGAGAATCTCAATATTTAAAAAAAGGAAGGAATGTAGGATGCTAGCATTGCTAGACTCATGGTAGGCTAGCAATCGAAGTATCCCAGGTCAATCAAGTGGCTGATATTATTGAGGAACCGTCGCTGGTAAGTCTAGTCCAATCGATTCCTCCTATGTAAAAGAGATGATCAAATACAGATGATGCAAATAGTAGATTGAAAACACAAGAGGTAGGGGAAGAACTCCTGTTCTTTTCTTTATCGCTTTCTCTTTCACGTGTGTATAAAATAGCCAATGGGACCCGAATATATAGCCTACTGATGAGGTGTCCACTATAGGCTAATGCTTTAAGCCCAGGTCTAGATTTCCTAACACTCCCCCTTGGGCACTCATCTGACACGTCATGCCTCATCAAAACTCTATAAAAACCTAGTGAAAAAAATTTGGAGAAAGAGTACATGATACATGTTATGCTGTAATGCACGAATTGCCTTATTAAAAACCCTGGCCGAGAAACTTTAAGGAAAACTTGTTAAGGGAAAAAGAATACAATCCACCCAATTTCATTTAATCTATAGGATTTATTATTTGGGTACTCGATTTTCGTGATCAAGTTTTAATAACAAGCTTGAGAAAAATTTCCCCTTAAATTCTACACCTCTCTAAATCTCATCATTCCAATTCCTCGTACGTATCTTTCAAAACTAGATGCTAGGAGTGATTTAGTGAATAAATCTGCAAGATTTTCACATGACTTAGTATGCAATACCTTAATTTCGTCCATCTTTTGCAATTCATGAGCATAGAAGGACTTGGGGTTGATATGCTTTGTGAGATGACTCTTCACGTAGCTCGTCTGCACTTGTGCAACACAAGCTGCATTATCTTCATAAAAAATTGTGGGAGCTTGTATGATATTCAACCCACATGACTGCTGGATGTGGTGAATCATTCGTTGGAGCCAAGCACGTTCTCGTGCGGCTTCGTACAACGCTATGATTTCCGAGTGGTTCATCGAATTCACTACAAGACTTTGCTAAGACGATTTTCATGAAATTGCAGTTCCACCATACAGAAATACATAGCCTGTTTGTGACTTTGCGGTATGCAGGTCCGACAGGTACCCTGCATCTGCATAGCTAGTTATATTCATGTCTTGGTTCTTTTTATAAAATAGCCTAAGGTCCTTACTTCCTTAGAGGTATCGAATGATATCCTTTATTCTCTGCCAATGCCTTTTGATAGGTTCTGCACTATGCCTTACTAATAGGTTTACGACAAATGCAATGCCCGGTCTAGTGCAGTTTACTAGATACATAAGTGCTCCTACTGCACTTAAGTATGGGAATTCTGATCTCAGGACTTCCTCCCCCTCTCCCCTAGGCCGGTACGGATTCTTGTCTTTCTATAAATATCTACCGATCATCGGTATTTTCGATGGGTTTGCCTTCTCAAAGCCGAACCTTTGTAACACCTTTTGGGCGTAGGCTGACTGATGCACTAATACCCCTTCCAGGATATGCTCGAGCTGCAAGTCTAAGTAATATTTGGTTTTACTCAAATATTTTGTTTCAAATTCTAACTCCAAGTAAGAACATGTTTTCTTTATGTCTTCCATTGTCCCGATGATATTCAGATCATCTACATATACTGAGATTATATAAAATCTATTTTGGGATCGTTGTATAAATACACAGGGATAATATTCATTATTTGTGTAGCCTTTCTTGCATAGAAGGTCGCTTAAGAGATTATACCATATCTTGCCTGAATGTTTAAGTTCGTACAGTGATTTCCTGAGTTTCACATTGTATAGATTTTTATTTGCTGTCTTGGTTCGGGACAGGAATACCTTCAGGTACCTTCATATAAATATCCGAATCCAAGTTTCCATAAAGGTATACAGTTACCACATCCATCAATTTCATTTCTAAGTTCAAATTTGCTGCCATTAAGATTAAGTATCTAAAGGTAATATCACTCATAACCGGGGAATATGTTTCTTCATAATCAACTCATGTACGTTGAGTGAAACTTTGTGCAACAAGCCATACTTTATATCTTACAACTTCATTTCTTTCATTTCTCTTTCGAAAAAATATCCACTTATGCCCTACAGGGTGCACATGGAGAGGTGTGTGGCTTATATGTCTAAACACCTCTCTTTTGTTTAGAGATAATAATTCAGTTTCTATTGCCTTTTTTCAATCTTCTCAATCTGATCTTTTCTTACGTTCAGCGAGCGATGCAGGCTCTGGATTAAGATCAATGATTGTGGCAATTTTCTTTGCAAAATAGATATCAACATTGGCTGTTGTCCTATTCATGGATTCTCCTGTGTGCATATAGTTTATAGCTATTTCATCATGAGTTGATTCTTCTTATGCTTCTACCTGCTCACCTCTCCTTCTAGTTGCGATGGCAAGTCCCTTTAGTTTTTCAGCTCCAATGTGTGCGCACACATCCATGCTGATTTCTCCCTCAATGGGAATGCTCAGATTCGGTATACCCTTTTCTGAAGGTGTCGTACTGGTGTTAGGTCTCAACTGGCTTACCTTCTGGTTCTAGGGAACTTTGGTGATCGGTTGTGTCAAGTCCTTCTTATCCTTTTTTATCAGGCGTTCCCAGTTACTTAGGGTTTGAGGGTCCGGAGTTCTCGTCCTTTTATTCTGAGGCTTCTGGATGGGATTAGGGATACCTTTAACTTTCTTTGGTATTTCAACCCTCTTCAGTGTATTGCGTGCAGGCACATGCGACTTGGTCATGCTCTTTAAATCACTAAAGTGGTCAGGCAGTTGATTGCTAATACTTGCAAATCAATGATCTTTTGTACTTTTCTATTTGCTTCACTAATGCGTGGGTCATGTGCGTGGGTCATGTGCATGGATTCCCGTGACTTGCCACGTAATTTCCTAACATTTTCAGCAGGGGTTGATTTCCTTCTCTTAATGTTGGGAAACTATCCTTATCAAATATGCAATCAGCGAAATGGGCAGTATGCAAATCTCCTGTCATGAGGTCTAAATACTTGATTATGGATGTTGTCTCATAACCTACATATATCCCAGTATTTCAGATAGGACCCATTGCAGTACGTTGTAGAAGGGGTATAGGTACATAAGCCTTGCATCCAAATCTCCGGAGATGAGAAATTTTTTGTACTGACCCTTGCGCTAGTTACATAGATGAATGGATGTTATATGCCGATGGTTTAAAGTTGATGAGAGTTGCTGCATACAGGATTACGTGTCCCCAACATGTAATTGGTAAATCACAATTCTGCAAAAGTGATCGGACAATAAATTTAATTCTCTTAATTATTGCCTCTGCTAGTCCATTCTGGGTGTGGACATACGGCACAGAATGCTCAACTGTAATTTCCATTGCCATGCAATAATCATCAAATGCCTTTAAAGTAAATTCTCTAGCGTTGTCCATTCTGATGAACTTTATATGATGATTAGGGAAAATATTTCTAATGTGAATTATTTGTGAGATCAGCTTTACAAAAGCATGGTTTGTCATAGATAATAAACGTACGTGCGACCATTTCGAGGAAGCATCGATGAGCACCATGAAATATTTAAATAGCCCTGATAGTGGTTGTGTGGGATCGCAAATGTCTCATTGGATGCGCTTCAGGAACGTAGGGACCTCATCCTTCACTTTCAGAGTAGAAGGCCTAGTAATTAATTTTTCGATGGTACATGTGGGGCACACAAAATCTCCATGATTTGGGAAATTCTTTACATTAATATTATGTCCCTGTGAATTGTTAATTATATTTCTCATTATCCGAAGACCTAGGTGGCCTAATCTGTCATGCCAGAGACAAAAGAGTTCAGAGCTTCTAAATATTGTTTTCAGTGTAGTATAGGCTGCGGGTGCCTTGATATGAATGTAGTATAGCCTTGTTTCAAGTGAAGGAAGTTACACGTTGGAGTAGAAAAATCTAGATAAACCTTTAGGCTTTGAAATAAAATCTAGATAAATCCAAATAAATTCTAGAAAAAAACCAATGAAATACAAATAAAGCTTTTGGGATGTTACATGTTGGAGTAGCTGCGCGTCTGTGCCACTTTCTGAACATAGCGACACTCACTACCTATCGATGACATCTAGGTAATGTACATCTCTCGAATGCGACATAGATAGACCTGGTGGACACCTTACCTCACCATGTATCGTTATGTAGGGGCCCACGTTGTATCCTCAGAGTCAGGATTGTTGGCTCCATTCCCGTTGACTTTAGGCGGGGGATGGCGTATCAAAACTTGCTAGGGATATTGGTGCACGATACCCAGCTAGAGACCGGTTTCACGAAAGTCTAAATGGATATGGTTAATGATGTTTTCAGGATTATCTCGCTAGAGAGGCCTCCAAACGGAGAATCATGACACTAGAGCAAGGTTATTACGGCGGCGCGGCGAGGCGCGGTGCCTCACCACCTTCACACAACAATATCGCTTATGGCGCGCGGTGTGGCGACGTTATGCACACATCTTAACTTAGTTGCTAGTATATAGCAGTACTTAGTAGCCTACACATATAGCAATTAACAGTATAATTGTATATATACCAGACTAACTAACTATCAAAGAGTGTTTTCACTAACTATTTACTGATTTTACTGTTCACTCACTGTTCAGAACTTTTACTATTCTTCCGATCGCACGCGCAATGCTATAACTAGCCGCTTTCGATCAAACGGTCGAGCGGTGCAACGCACTACATAAAAAGATATCACCGCTCGGACCGCTCCATTCACTTGCGAAACCGACAGCGCGAGGCGAGTGGCGAGAGGAAGCTCACTGGAGGAGGCGACGGAGAGCCAGAGGAGGTGGCGGCAAAGCAGGAGGTAGCGCTGGACTGAGGCGATGACGGATCCGGCGGTGACAACGTGTAACAGCCCAGCTGTTTATTTCAAAAAAATTTAGTGAAAAAAAATTAATTTAATTTAATTAATAAAAATAAGTGTTCTTTGGTTGCCTAAATTTTGGAGATTTTATTTGTCTGTTTTTAGCTTTTAAAAAAAGGCTTTTATAAAAAGTAATTTAACTAAAAACATAAAATTTCTATTAAATAAAAAGGATATTTTGGGTTTATGTAAAAATATCATTTCAAATTAAGTATTTAAAAGCATTTGTCTTTTATTTGGATTTTCTGTGTTTTTCTGGAATTTAAAAATTCAATTTTAAAGGTTAAAAAGTATATTATAAAATTATTAAATGCAAATCTGAAATTAAAAATATTTTTCCTAAGTCTAAAATGCTTCCAGGAATATTCTATAATTTTTCTGGAATTTTTAGACGTTAAATATTATTTTTCAAAGTATTTGCAAAGTTTCTAGTATTTTCTGAAATTTTATTCCGAAAATAAAAATCAAATTCATCCTAGCCCGCCACGTGTCGCTCTCAGATTGAATCACTCTCTCTCCACGATTTAATCCTAGCCACACATGATCACTTACCCCTTCATCTCCATCCAAAGACCATGAAACACTCACTGGCCACGTGTCAACAATCCGACGGCCCATACCCCTTCACTTCCTCCCTCTCTCTATTACACATGGACCCCACATGTCATATGTTTCTTCAACCTCTCCTTCTTCCTCCTCCCACCCTCTCTCTCCTCCACCATTAGAGCCGAATGAAGCTTTTAATTGACGCCCGTTTCTCCCTCTTAACTCCCGATTAAAGCGTGGAAACGGACGCCCTAATCACCCTCATCAATCTCCCGGCCGTTCCCCGTCCATTAATCTTCTCAAAACTGAAATCCTCTCCCCTCCCTTCTCTTTCTATAAATTGGCCTCCCCTCACCATTCCTCCCCTTCCTCCCTCCTATTCGGCCGGCCCTCACTCCCTTCTTCTCCCGCCGCCGTGCGTCACCTCCCACCGGCCGCCGCCGCCGCCCGGTCGCCTCCCGCCACCGCCCCCAACTTCAACCGCCGCCGCCTCCTCCTTGCGCCGCCGCCGGCCACCCCGGGCCCCGCCGCCGCCGTGGGAAGGTGAGTCGCTTCCCGTGCGCGCTCCCGTGTCTTTCCTCCATGATTCCTTCTTCATCCATGTTCATCCTTGTTTATTTGATTTGTTGTTGCGTCTTTGTCAGAAAAGATCACATGCTCACTTTGCTAGGGGAGACAAGTTAAGGCATGCATGCATGAGGTTGTGAGTTCAATTCCTGGGCAAAGCAAATTTCGGTTTGGCTTTAGCCAATTTTTGGTTCACCTCTAGTCAATGGCAAGTGGGACCCACCTGTCATAAAATAATAAAATAAAATTCTGCACCCAATGACAACCGGGCCCCACGCGTCATACACCAATATTCCCCAAAAAAACAGCCAAAAATAAGATTCCAGAGAATATTCCCTCGGTTTTGCATTTTCTGGAATTTCCAATTCATTCAATCTTCCAATTGCTCGTTCTCCGTCGTCCGAACTCCGAATCCATTGATTCTTTCTCCTAAATTCATATAAAATCATAATCTATCTGCCAGTTTATATTTTATAATTTTTGGATTTTATTTCGATTTTATTTGGATTTATTTGTTTGGTTCTTCGCGCGTAGATTTCGACGAATTCGGAGAGAACGACGCCGACGATTCGCACCAGGTCTTCGAGCAAGGCAAGTTACACCTTTGATCATATTGCTCCCACTAATTTAAATTATTTATGTTGTTTTTAAAATTATTATGCATGCGTACTTTTATTCAAATTAGTTCAAATGTGCTTAAAACTTTAGTTACGCCCAATTTCCTTTGTATGGCCAATCTTGATATTGAACAAACATACCTTGTCACCATAGATGAAAGCCTAGTTGGTACATTAGTATTAACTAGAACATTTTATGGAATTGCTTAGCCATGCTTAGAATAATTCGGGTGGGAAGAATTGTTTCACATAAAATGATAAACTTTTCAACTGTACTCTTGACTTTGGTGAGTCAAGGAGTGTTTGTGAAATTATTTTCAAACAAAATATAAAACTGGTTTAGACTTAGGCAATTGGTTAGAGTGGTGGGTGCAAGCATGCCCTGTTGGTCGGAGCCGCAGTGGTTGATTGTCGGGCACAGGGGTTTGTGGTTAGGCCTAAGTCAGGTTAAGGACCGGTCTGTGAGTTACTGTTGCAAAGCCCTATCGTACTACCACAAGGCTGGTATGGGACAGCCCTGGCTGAATAATTTGCGGGTCCCAACCTGAGCCATTTCGTAGGATGAAAGTGAGCGTGGCGTAGGCCATGAGAAGTCTCACTCGGCTCAAGAGGGGGTCCCGGTCTGGTGGATTCCTTACCGGGGTGAAACCTTAGAGTTGGCTTGGCCAGGTTGAAGGCTTTGCATTGTAAAGGCCTTGTCACGACTCCTAACCGCACACCTAAGGAAGTGTGTAATCTAGTGGTAAAACGGGATGATCGTGTCTTGTGGGTAAAGCTGTACAACCTCTGCAGAGTGTATAACCTATCCTGGATAGCCGTGCCCACGGTCATGGGCAAGCTGAGTAAAGTTTTTTCACGGATTAGACTTTGGTTTTCAAAATGGTTTGTGAAAACCTTGTGGATGGATGGAATCCACGAGAGATGAAAACCTTGCGGATGGATGGAATCCGTGAGAGATTGAAATCTGGTGAATGGATGGAATTCATCAGAGTTGCGCAGTGAAAGCGTGTGGATGGATGGAATCCATACGTGAGCTTTTGGAAAAGATGGTCCGGGTGGGATGCCCGTGGATAGGTTAGTGTTTGGTTGGAGCCTGCACTAACGATATTATTTTGTTAAAATCTTGTTTCTATTTATCGTATCAAATTCAGCTTTTGCACTTACTTATGATATTTACTCCAATGATCGTTTTTTATGCAAATAAACCATATTATGCCTTCCTTTGATATTCCATATGCATGCATCTATTCTGTTAAACCTCCTAGTGTAACTTGTGGAGTACTTTTTGTACTCATGTTGCTATATCTAACTCTTTTCAGAGGAAGCCTTCGACGACTTCAGTGAGGATTGCGACTAGGCCACATCTTACAGTCATTCGCCTTGTGGGAAGGCTGGAGGGGCTGTTACATTGTTTTTCTTCCGCTGTCTTCTTTTGCTATTATTGTAAACTTTGGCCATCAGGCTCATATTAGCTAAATAAAGTTTGTCATTACGCATGATAATTGTCTTTGTGATACTGTGTGCACTAGCTTTTCCTGGGATAGTGCGATTAACACAGAGGGTTCTGGAGTTGTTGCTCCGGGTCCCGACACAACGATGGATTCAGATGAGGCGACGGCGGATCCGGCAGCGGCGACGGCGGATTCGGATGTGGCCACGGCGGATCCGGCGGTGGTGACAGCGGATTCGGATGCGGCCACAGCGGATCCGACGGCGGCCACGAAGGATCCGGATGCGCCGAGAGAAGATCCGATTGCTGCGACGGCGGATTCGGCAGCGGGATTCTCTCCTCACTTTTTCGCCCGGCTGCCAAAACCCTAGGTCAGTCTCTGTCTGACTAATACTACTCAAGTCGCAACTTTAACATCCCCTCGCCTATGGCGTCCGTCGAGTGGTGACTTATCGTCACAACGCCGCCACGACGCCGCCACGCCGCCATATTGCCGCCATGGCGGACGGGATACGGGCACCTCCATGCCGTCCGGACGGCATGGAGCTGCTGGCTGCCACGACGATATGGCGTCGAGATATCGCCGATATCTCGATGCCATAACAACCTTGCACTAGAGGATGCCATCCACACATTCATCCAATGGCTCGAGAGGGACATCACCCTGGACCCTTCTGTGCCATGATCACCACACGACCATGCCTATCAAACAAAATCCTCTATGACTCCACCTCAAGCTCCTCTTCAGAAGGCCAGCGCATCAACTTCCGTGGAGACGACGCCGAAAATGTATCGCAAGCGAGGCACTAAGGCTCAACCAAAGAAGACTAAGCTGCCTCTCGAATCCTGGAAGTACCAGCTCGGACTGTTGTTGGTCCCCGAGTCATAATTACCCAGCCTTGGACTAGCTTGCAGGTCTTTGCATACATGATACATGTAGATGTCCAACAGGAAGCCAAACCGGCAAAGTGGATTCACTGTGAGATACATGAAGGTGCATTTCCTCCACGACTCGGGCTTCATTGTCGTGACCTTTGAAGACCTATTTTTACTATTTAACCTCGACAAACTTGACACCTCAATTCTATGATGCTGGACACTGTAAGTGTGCTATACAATGAAGTTCTAAATTCATGTAATACCGATAAATATCATAACTCATTGTTTATGTATAGATCCATAATGCAACAAGTCCGGTGACGGTGACAACCGGTGGGTTTCCTTGATCCACATTTAGTCTTTGAGCAATCCATCAATGTAAATGCATCCTTCGTCGAAGAATATATAATGACGAGATTGCTTGCTCACACTGACAAGGAGTACATCCGGGTACCCTTCATCTAGGGGTAAGTGCTTCACTAGTTACCATACAAATTTTATTTGTACTTTATACACAATATGAACTTAGAATTAATCACTATAGGGACACACATGACTAGGTCTCACTGGATTCTGGTTGAGATTGTACCAAAGTGGAGCAAGGTAATATACCTTGATTCCCTACTTAGGAGCAACCATGATTTCACCCGTATGCAACAAATATTTGATAGGTAAACTTATTTCCTCCATACATAATTATATTGTAGTCTTCTATTCATTTGCAATGGCTGAGGCTAATTTTTTTGGAATCATGTAGGTTGTTCAGCGCTTACGTTGCCCAGGTAGAGAGACACAAAGAATCCAGCGTCACACTGCGACATAGGACATGATTTTTGGTACCTGCTACAACACAATAATCCTACTATATCACACTTCGTAATAATGCTTCTAGAACTGACAATACCTATATATGTAATTCTTTTTTTGCAGTGCCACCAGTAGCTACATATGTTACAGGGTACATGTGATAATGAACTCAACGTACTATAAGCATGGGTAAGTATACTAAATGTACAACCCAAGTGGATACTAATATTATATCACTAGATAATTACACTATCCTATGGTGACAATGGAATCATAACATTCAAATTATCAAATGAGGGATTAATAAAATTGGGCAATAGATACTAGGTACAAGGGTCTGTAATAAAATAGCAATGCATGATAATTTAAAACAAAATAATAAATAAGTATATTTGAAAACTAGGTTTCATATGATCATAGGACACCACTTGCCTTGGCCTTGCTCAGATACCAATTCTTGGTCTTCTGGTCTTACATTAGCTCATTCGAAAACATTATCTAACGAGAGAGAAAAAGAATGAGGTACAAGTAAAATCAAATAAAATTCAAATAAACTCTAAAAACTTCAAAACTGGAACCAAAAGATAGAGCTCAATTTTAGATGAATTTAGGAAAAGAAATTGGGTCAATCGAAGTTAGGACGGAGAAGAACGGGCTCTTAGAAGAACTAATCCTAAAGAAAAATGTAAATAGGATTTATTGGAATTATTTTTCTAAAGGAAAATAGGGTTTATGAGAGACCATGTGGAGGTGACCCCGTGTGTGTGTGATGAGTAATTGACATCGGTTTAGGAAAGTCGAGTTTGGTTTGTGTGGTTCGGACCATGTCGTTGTGTGGTGCAATCGGTTCGGTCGGACTTGGTCAATTCTGGTCGTATGGGCTTAGGATGCTTATTCCTTTGTTTCGACAGGTTTGGGCTCTTTCATGCGTAAGTACGATTCATTGATGATATTTATGCGTTCATGTATCGAGCGGTGCTATGTGATGTGTTTCTTGTCTGTGATGGCTGCAGGACGTCGAGGCAGAGTCGTGGTGAGGCACGGGGTGACCGGACTAGGCACAGGCGGTGTCGAGGTCAGAACGGTCGGATGTGTCGAAGACGGCGGAGACTTGAGGTGGTTGCGACGCTTGGATGACAAGAGACGCAGAAGCTTCCCGGAAGGTGCAAGAGGGGCGTTTCGGTAAAAGCGCAAGCTGCACAGGTGGAGGCGGTTTCGTTCGGGATTTAGCAGGCGTAACGGGTTGGAGACCCGTTAGCCAAAGGCTATAAATAGGAGTGAATTCCTGGTTGTATGCATGGCCTTGGGAGAGAGTTAGGGTTTTACTTTAGTCAAAATAGCCTTTGGAGAGGTTGTTTTGCTTTGGGGCTTTAGTTGGTGAGAGTGGGTGAGAAGGGCAGAGTGTGTCTCCCCTCTGTTGCTTGCCTTCGTGTGTGTGTTCTTGTAGAATAGTGAGATGGGTTCTTGATCATTCAAGCATGTATGGGGAAGTAGAGAGCGTGTGAGTTGATTCTTCATTGTAATCCTGTATCTCTTTTCATCAATATCAATCTGAGATAATTTTGTTTGAGTTTGATTGAGTATCTGGCTCTCTGTTGGTTTTTGCTCTTAGATGCCTTCTCTGCTTGATTTCTTGATTTTCAGTTTTTGTGTTGATTCTTGTTGAGAAGGTGCAAAATGGATTGCTCTGTAATGGGAATAGGTCTCAAGATCATTTGATCAGTTTTCCCAAGAGCAAATCACATTTAATTTCAGTTTTTTGCTTTTTGGCCTCCTCTGTTCTTCATTTTCTTTCCTAGGGTTTGAGGTGGATTTTGTTTCTCTTCATGAGATGGCATGAAACTTGACATATTGAATCCTGAGGCTATTAAGTAGCTATTCTCAAAGTTTCATGGTCAAAGATTCGAAGATTGGAGAGGAATTTGAGTTTTGGTGCTGCTCTGTGCATTTTTTCAGTCCTTGGGTAAAATCTGAAATTCCTGTTCTCTTTTTGTTTCTTCTTGCTGTTTGAGGCCCCTATGCTATTTAGAATAAGTGTATGATCTCTTGGTCAGAGGATAACAGCAGAAATGCATCAATTCCATTGAATCTCTCTTCTCTTGGTTTTCAGGGCTTCTAGTTTTCGGCATCGGGTTCGACTACCAGGCTAACCGGTCAGACCGGAATGGCCATGGCAGTCAGACCGCTCAGCCAGTGGCGGTTAGATCGGCGGTATTGGGGCGGTCAGACCGGCCACTGACCGGCGGTCTGACCGGCCAATAGGAGGCGGTCTGACCGGCCTCCCCTTTGGCAGCTTGTGGTGTCTGCTGTCCCTTGGTTTGATTTCGGCACTCTGATTTCATTATTTGTCTTGTCTATTTCTTCTCTGTTAGTTTAGGGTTCCAGAGAACTTTTGAACTCAGTTTCATAGCTTTTCATAGCTATTGAAGAGGAGTTTCATTCGGGGAACTTTTGGGGGCAAGTTTTAAAGAAGCGACATTCAGCCCCCTCTGTCGCCATTTCGGCCCTACAGTTTATGATGTCATCTGTTGATGTGGCAGCTGATTGAGCTCTAGGGCTGACGTGGCATGACACGTGGACTGACTTGTGGCACTAGGGCTGAGGTGGTAGGGTGATGTGGCTGCTGACTCATCTCGTCTCACGGGTCTACAGCACAGTGCGGCTGACACACAAGACCCATGGTTAGTGACTCGGTGTACGGTAGATTGGGTTCACAAGAATCCAAAGGGACGTGGTCGGCGTGGGTGCAGTTGGCGTCGGTGCTGATGTTACCGGCGCACTAATCGGGGATGCGGGCTCACAAACAGAGGATGTGCATGGCGGTGCGGTGGCTGGAGTGAGACGGTGAACGGCGGTCGGCTGGCGGGGTTGAGCGAGACAGCGAGGCGGGACCTGTCACTCACTGGCAATGGCAGGGAGGATGGCAATAGTGTCGGGGATGAAGCTGGAGGCGATGGTGCGAAAGAACTCCGGTGGCTCGGAAGGGCGACGGCGCACGGGCGAACTCGGCTGCAGTGTGCGAAAAACAAGAGGAGATAATTGAGAGTCTATGACGGCGGGGACACGGACGCTGAGGCATGTCCAGCTTGGAGACAACGCGATGACTCCAGGAAAAAGATGACGTACGTGAGATTGACACATGGACGAACGGATGCGGAGGCACGAGCAAAGACGACGCTCGGATGGCCGACACGTGGATGACCATGATGCGTGCAGGTGACGCACCGACGATCGACACGCGGTAAGGGGTAGCGGCTCGGGCTGAATGGGTTGGAGGGAGAGCTGGGCGGGAGGGATTGGGTTTAGGCCCATTACCTTTTAGGATTTTCTAGTTTTAGGAATTGCTTGAAATTCAACTGAGCTCTAGAAAATAGCAAATAAAGTTGAAAAAATCTCAGAAAATTCCAGAGAAATCCTTGAAGTACAAGGAACCCAAATACAATACTTCTCGCAAATGTTGAATTTTAATTTAGTCATATTAAATCCTTTTAATAATAAAAATTCAATTTAAGCTTTAATTAATTCCAGAAAATCCAAATAGTGATTTTTTTGAAAGCTTCAAAAAGGCTTAGAAAATCAGGATGTTACAGTAAATCCAAGGGCAATTAAACTATTACTAATGGATTTGAGTGAGATTTCCCAATTCATTTGGTGGATTTGAAGCTTTTTATGGAAAAACTTGCTATTTTCAGTAGATTTAATTCATTTCTACCTCATATGGTCATTTTCAGTCTTTGCATTCCTCTTGTGACCATTTTGAGCACTATTTACAAAATTTCATCTCTAAATTTTAAGACAACATTATATTTATATTTTTAAAAAATTGCCAATGGGTTCATCAGTAGGGAGATTGAAGGACCTTATGAGAAGGTTCAAGATTATGTTGTGATGATCCATTGCCATTTGAGAAGTGTGAAATTTTGAATTTGCAAATTTGTCAGTTTTTTTGGATGACCTGCAGACCTAGCGGTCTGACCGGCTAGAGGTGGTGGTTAGACCGGCCTCCCCTTGTGATCAGACTAGCTAGGGCAGGCGGTCTAACCGGTCGGCTAGTTCTATTTCGACAGTATTTTGGAATTTGGGAAATTGAGTCATGGTGTGGTTTTAGTTGTCCTAGGTTAGTGTATATTTATTGCATGAGGCATGTTACAACTAATATGAGTCAAGTTGTGAAGAACTTATGTCTGAAAATGATTTCTTTATTTTTGGATGTGTAGGGTCACTTAGAGTCAACCATGGTTAATAGCGAGGATCAGGGATACACTAATGGAGGAGCCAAGACTCAGAATGACCAAGGATGCCATGTGAGATAGCTGAGCTCAAGCATTGTACATGAAAGACGAGAAATATTGAAGGAAAAATTCAAGCGACGTGTTGCACCATGTGGCTTCATTGGTTCAAGTGAGGTGTGGTTCGATAGAACCGGAATAGGAGAGACTTATCGATGCATAGCAAGCTAGTGGTACACCTATATGTGGTAAGTATGGCGATTGCTTGCAATGGAAGATGAAGACCAAAATACTAGAAATTACCTTGGATCAAAATAGTGGCGCTTGAGCAGTGCTTGCGAGAGCGGTTTAGGTTAATGAGATGCTGAGGAAATCAAGTTAGATCAAGGCTAAGGACTTACTGGATTCGGGCTTGTGTGCTTTGAATGTGCATAAGTGTAGTGTGTGAGTAACACCCGTGTTGTGTGGGGTTAATGGGTTTCCCCAATATGTACTATCCACTAGGGTTAGATAAGTGCTAACTGTTCTATCTATTTAATGGGTTGGGTTAGAGACTTGCTAGCTAACTAATCAAACTATCCAACTCTTGTTCATTGAAGCAAAGTGTTCCAGGGTTAGAGTTAGAGAAGCTGAGTACTGTGGTGTGCTCTCTTGTCCTATAGGTAGAGTACTTGTAAAACCTTTATCCTTAAGTAGCAATACATCAATCTTTGTTTATCTCCTATAGATTCATCTTGTGTTGTTTGATTTGCTCTTGATTTGGCTGGTTTTGTTTTCTCTCTTCTCTTTTTGATCTTGTTGTACCATAGATGTGTAAGAGATGGAGATGACCTCTAGAAATCAATTTCCATCCATCTAGGTACCTAGTTGGTAATTTCTTGTACTAACCCGATTTTTGCTCTTTTTGGCCTCTCTGAGTGATTTCTTGATCCAGCTGTTTCTACATTAATTTCTTTGCTGTGACATGTAGAAACATATCTAGAGCCATCTTGACCATCATCTACCCACGAGCAAGTCATATTCACCATTTTCGATTTTAGCTCGATTTTGGTGCAATTTTACTTAATGTTGATAAAGGTTTGATCATTGAAATGGATTCTTGTGATCTTTAGTTGGAATAGATTTTTAAGACTTAAAGTAAGATGTGTGCAAAATTTCATGTCATTTGAACTTGTATTTTAGGAGTTACACCAAAAGTGGATCGCTTCGGGTAGTTCTAGAGTAGGGAGGTTGGTCAGACCTCTCCTTCTCCCGGTCAAAGCGCCACCTCCAGTCAGACTGGCTTAGTGCTAGTGGTCTGACTGCTAGGCTTCGGTCACACCACCCTTGGACCTTGGTAGACAGTTTGACTCCCTAGATGTTGAATTTCCTCGGTTTTTGATTTCTTGAGTGATTTGTTTAGGTTTTTTTGTTGTTGATCGTAATCTCAGTAACTTTATAGTTATTTGAGTGAATGATCAAGAATACTTGAGGAGAAAATTTAATCGGCATCATCCATGCCGTTTTTGTTGCCTTTCGGTCCTACAAATAGAAACAATATGTTACAAAAATCTGTTATCCATTGATTTTATTTTAGAATGGCCATGAGGCTATTTATATATTTTATTATTAGCATAAGAACTGGCTAAAAATAAAGGGAGCCAAATAAAATACACTATATATAGTCCTCGATCGCGAAAGAAAAAAACAATATGCATAACATCACATAAAACGAATTAGCCGGTACAACAATAGAGCTCCTCTGTTTGATCGGTGTGAAAATAAAAACCCTAAATATAATACTTGCAAGGAGCCATAGGCGCAGCACGTAGTGAGTGAAGCAGGTTAAAGTTCTTGCGTCCATTGATGGAACCATGGACGAGCGTGAGTGTCCCTGCCAGCGAGTAGGTGGGCATGCATGCAACCCGACCCATACCTAATAAATCATCGCCATGACGCAGTAACTCTGACAGCGCCACTCCCCTCCCCTCCCCTCCCCTCCCAGAGATTGCACTCTTTGTTGGATCCATGTCCCCACAGCAGTTAAAATTAGTCAGCGACTGACGTGCTTATATGGGAGGAATAGTCAATGCAGCACTCGTGCTCTGATGACTGGTGGAAAGGAGCCTGAATATACTCTGACGAAAATTGAGAAACAAAATCCTCTTGAGCGTGTATTTCCTGGTGCAGAATCACTCTGCGTACCACAGACACAATCTACGGTGCAAACGGACACTGACAGACGGACATGCATGCATGAGTATGACGACGCACCATCAAAGGGGTGTTCTTATTATCTTTTATTTGAAAAATTTATAAATTAATATAAATACATGACTTCTCAAAATGGTTTTTTTCACTTCTCTCGCTCTGAGGATAATAAAAATGGTCATAGGCGTATCACGTACTGCACTCCTTTTGCTTCCATCTCGCACATGTATCTCTCTTTCACTTTTCTCATCACTTGTCAACTCCTTCTAAAAATTACTTCTTTCAGCCATTATTATTTATTTTCAGTTAAAAATCATAAACTGTAGCAAAAAACATAAGCTACAGCCAATACGAACACCATCTAAGTTAAACGAACGTGTCTGTGCCCAACATATTATGTTTTGCACACCATGCATCTTAAAGCTCCTGGCTCTTCCATTGGTATCAGTTACTGAGTTCATCCACAGTTTTGTACGTGAACTTGTTTCTCTAGTACGTAGAGTATCATATTACTCAGCACAGCTACATGCAAGCTAGTGACCAAGCTACGTACATGCAACTGCTTTCTTTTCCCGTCCAGCCTTTTTTGCTCCCTGCCGTCTACCTGCAATAAATGGCACACGCTCCGCCTGCATGCACTGACGCCCCCCACGACGAGATGCTTATGCTCCTCCATATAAATCTGCACGCCACCACCACCGATCTGCCGCACCAACTCGATCGTTACTCGTTACAAGACCCGATCGATCTGCTCATCCCATCTTTTCCTCTGTTGTAGCACAGGAAATACAGCCGCATACTTGACATGGAGATGGAGGTAAGTCCAAAGAAAAAAAGGATGAGCAAGAGCTCCGTTTGATAAAGACCTAGCACATATTCTCTCACATTTACGTACGTATATTCCTCGTTGACGTGTTCCAGAGGATGATGGGGTGCCAGATCCCGGCGTTCGGGGTGTGGAACTACTGCAGCGACCTGCCCATCACGCAGTACTTCGACCTAGCCATGCAGGCCAGGCTGATGAGGCGCGGCAACCGCCGCTGCGGCGAGAGAGTCGACGGCGGCCAACGTCTCGTGTTGTTCAACACCTCCCCGCCTCCGCAGAAGCCAGCCCAGATTAAGGTACGCAGAGGATCGATCCGATCAGCTCCGGTTGTTTTGCATAAGTTGGTTAATTGATTCAGACTGATCGGTTGATTTGTTAAATTTATGTGTTGGACCGAACTGGCGACAGAGGGGGTGTGAATGTCGTAAATTGAAATTACCCCCCAACAAGTATTCGCAAAAATCTCGGCTTCTTTAATAGCTATAAAAAGCTATAAAGAAGTAGAAACACAGCTTACTTGAACAAAAAAGAAGAAATGCTCAAAAAGCAATGCCCAAGAGCAATATCATGAGAACTGCAACTACTAATTCACTGGACGAAATCAGGACTGGAATCATCTTGCTTTGCCGCACAAAAGAAAAAAGGAGAGCTAGCAAATGGCCAAAGCATGCACTACCGTGAACACCAAAGAAGACATAAAAAGAAAGCTTGCATGCACTGCCGCAATGAACATGCAGGCCCTTTTTTTTTGTGCAGCAGCAACAACCCTGTACACGGACTGCAAAACCGAAAGAAGAGTTACTACTACTGACTGACTTTCGCTAAAAGGAAGTACAAAGAAAAGATTAGCTGGAGAGCCAAGCTAACGCAAAAAGGAAAGAAATAATGCAGCTAGCATCAAGGCTTAAGAAACGGCAAGAAAAAAAAAATTCAAGGAAATTAATGCCCAAAAAGGAAGATTGAAAACTAGCTCTCGTAACACATCTCTTGGTCTATCAAGACAAATGGCCAAACAACCATTGCTCAACTATTTACGCAGGAGATGCAGATTACTAAGAAAGTTTTTGCTCTCGGGATTTTCTGGTCAAGGGACCTCAAGAATCACTCCCAGTTCAGAGCACACAGGACAAGAGCTATTAAATCAAGAACTAAAAACAAAGAAACAGGAAGAAGTAAACACAGAAGAACAAGAACTAAATACCCAGATCATCTCAAAACAAACATTCTCATATTGAAATAGAGGAAGAGACATGAATGATTAGATAGCTAAATTGTTTACACCCATCTCTCCTCTCTTACACTTAAGAACAAACACTCACACACATGGAGAGAACCAAATACAACCCTAACTTTTACACACATGCTCTCCAATTTCAGCACACCATCTTCCTCTCTATTTATACCCTCTACTAATGGGTTCACCAAGTGCTTTACCCATTTAGCTTTTGCGCTTTACCCATAATCCACTTCCTTTAGTGCAGCTTTGCGTTTTTACCGAAACGCCCCTCGCGCACCTTCCAGGAAGCTTCCTCATTCCTTGCCCTGCAAGCCACGCAGTTTCGCCGTCTTCGGCACACCTCAACCGTTCTGACCTCAGCGCCACCTGCGCCTAGTCCGGTCCACCGTGCCTCGCCACGACTCCACCTCGAGTCCACGTCGTCTTCGACACATCCCGACCGTTCTGACCTCAACGCCACCTGCGCCTAGTCCGGTCCTCCGTGTCTCACCACGACTCCGTCTCGATGTCCTGCAGCCAACACAGACAAGAAACACATCGCATAGCACGGTACAAAACATGTAAACATGGTTAGCACCTACAAATCCTACTCAAGCGAGAAATGACCCACGTGGCCAACCGGGACGACGCCCACGCGTCAAATTTGTCTAGTCACGACCCGACCTCGCCAAATGCCAAAAAGGCACGAATCACTCAAACTAAACTCACTCTAACCAAACCACGAGTCAATTACTCATCACCAACACGGGATTTAGACCACATGGTCTTTCAATCTCCCCCTTGATGAGTATATTGACAAACTCAGAAAAAGCACGAAGTTGAGTTTGAGTTTGAAGAATCCAACATGGTCCAAAGAAGGGAATGAAGCTTATGACCATGTCGACAGAAGGAACCATTAGAGCAACAACTGAAAGAGCAAATTGATCTCCAAAGCTCTAAAATGATCCCAACAGACTTTTTCTTCTCTATTCTCCCCCTTTTGGCAATAAACACATCAAGATGCAATAGAGAGAATATGACATGTCAATGGATGAATATGGCTGAAGTTTGTTTATTTCTAAGCATTGTGAGCCATGAAAATTATCCATAATGACCATAATGTAATACACCAAGCCATAACTCAATAAAACGCTATCTAGATCATGACAACATATATATAAGCCAGCTAGAGCACATAGATGACAATCTGAAATGTAATGCATTTTGTGAGCAAGTCAAGTCATCAATGAGTAAAGTTTAACTGGAGACATCCAAGGATGATGCAGGCCATGTCAATAAGCTAAGCGGAACAAAGAAGCTAACATTGAGTCCAAATAGAGTGCTATAAGCTCAAGATTGAAACATTGGTTAAAATACTTGGTTCTGATTGTAGATTAAGCAAATTGAGCACATTAAACATTGTCTTTTGAAATCATATGGTTGTTTTCAACCCAATTTTTTGTTTATGTGCTAGATCTCAAGCCTTATGCGACTACTCCAAGCAATAAGCTTAAGAAGATAGTCTAGGTCATCCAAAACTCCCCCTGAGTTCATGCCTAGTGCAATGGCAAGCTTTCTCATGAGAAAGAATTGGTGAAATCAGTTTTTTTCGCACAAATATGGTGGTTGTCAACCAACATTTTGTTTTATCATGTGCTAGATCTCAAGCCTTATGCGACTACTCCAAGCAAGAAGCTTAAGAAGATAGTCTAGGTCATCCAAAACTCCCCCTAAGTTCATGCCAAGTGCAATGGCAAGCCGTCTCATAGGAAAGAATTGGTGAGATCAGTTTTTTCGCACAAAAGAGATCTTTTTGCTTTTTAACACATTGTACTAACTCATGTATCATCAGGAGACTAAAACAGCTCAAACTAAGGCTCAATATAGATTCAACGCTCTACTCAGCCTATTTGACATGGCATGAATCATAAAAGGATAGCTCAAGAAAGACTAAACTCAAATGCTAGCATGACAAGTTTAATTTAAGTTGATCAATTTTTACTTAACTTATCATGGCAAACGCTAGTCTACACATATGAAGTCATGATAAATCTAGCAAGCTAAGCACAAGTCATGGCAAGATGTAAAGCATTGAAAACATGTCATAGCAGGATAATAATCAAGGCTCAATGTAGTTATATATTACAATGCTAAATGCTAAAATGCAGAAAAATCCAGCTCCCCCTCAACATGACATGCAACTTTTAGTTCAAGTTGAGTTAAGTCAATATTAAGCTCCAGAAGCTCCCAAATGAACTCCCCCTGAACCAAAGCAATAAATTCGAGAAGCTGGCAAAGAAAATCCAAACGGGCAGTCCTTAAAGCATAGATAAGATATAGAGACAACTATGGCTCAGACTGACTCTCATCTGCCCCATATGACTCCAGGACAATCAGCTGACAGTAAATCACACACTAGAGAGCAAACACGTACCCTGTCTACCCGAGGGTGGCCCAACCCTCGCTAGAACCTGCAAGAAGTGAGTGAGCTCGACCTAGTGAGATAAGAAGCAGCTAATCCTGGAAGCACAAGATAAGAGTTAGAAGTCTAAGCATCTCGGCAAGAGAAGCACTCTAACCTATGCTGGAAGGACTAAACCCACATGCACCCCGAGTGCAATGCAACAGAAATGAGACAGAAGCATAATCAATATAGTAAAGCAGTAAAGCCCAAAACTCCCTCTCACTACAATCCGTAAGGACACACCACCCCAAGCTCTCCCCGCAGAGCTGAAAACCTCGAACTATCCAAAGGCTTGGTGAAGATGTCAGCCAACTGGTGGTCACTCTCCACAAACTGGAGCACTATATCACCCTTCTCTACATGGTCTCTGAGGAAGTGGTATCGGATATCAATGTGCTTGGTCCGAGAGTGCTGCACTGGGTTTTTAGCAATATTGATAGCAGACGTGTTATCACAAAAGAGTGGAACACTGTCTAAGGCTAACCCAAAGTCCCGCAGGGTCGAAACCATCCAAAGTACCTGGCTGCAGCAACTGGCAGCAGCAACGTACTCGGCCTCTGCAGTGGACTGTGCAACACCGGACTGCTTCCTCGAAGACCAGGAAACGAGAGAAGTGCCAATGAATTGGCAGGTGCCAGAGGTGCTCTTCCTATCTATCCTACAGCCGGCAAAGTCTGCATCCGAGAAGGCTCTCAAGGAAAGACAGGATGAGGAAGAGTACCAGATACCATAGTCAATGGTAGCTCGAAGGTACCGAAAGATGCGCTTCACCGCCTGGCGGTGAGATACGCGAGGAGAAGCCTGAAAACGAGCACACAGACACACTGAGAAGTGTATGTCTGGTCTCGAGGCAGTGAGGTAAAGAAGGGAGCCGATCATACTTCTGTATTCTTTCTGATCAACTGGCTCGCCATCCTCATCTGGGTCAAGATAGGCCGTAGAAGCCATCGGAGTTGACACCGGCTTCCCATCACTCATATCGAAGCGTCTCAGGAGGTCACGAGTGTACTTGCCCTGATGTAGAAAAGTACCCTCCCGAGACTGCTTGATTTGGAAGCCAAGGAAGAAAGTCAACTCACCCATCATGCTCATCTCAAACTCGGTGCTCATGACATCCGAGAACTGAGAAACCAGAGCATGGGAAGAGCCGCCAAAGATGATGTCATCGACATAGATTTGGACGAGCAGAAGGTCACTACCAAGCCTACGGATAAACAAAGTCTTGTCTACTTTACCCATCTCAAACCCATGACTCAACAAGTAGGACTTAAGCCTCTCATACCAAGCTCTGGGGGCCTGCTTAAGTCCATACAACGCTTTGGAAAGCTTGAAGACATGGTGTGGGTATTTGGGGTTCTCGAAACCTGGAGGCTGTCTGACGTAAACTTCTTCCTCAATAACGCCATTAAGGAAGGCACTCTTGACGTCCATCTGGTAGAGCTTGAAACCCTTAGAAGCTGCAAAGGCAAGCAGGATTCTAATGGCCTCAAGTCGAGCTACAGGGGCAAAGGTCTCCTCGAAGTCTAGACCCTCAACCTGGGAAAACCCCTGAGCTACCAGTCTAGCCTTGTTTCGAATAACCACTCCATCCTCGCTCTGCTTGTTCTTGAACACCCACTTAGTCCCAATAATATTGTGACCTCGCGGGGGCTCGACAAGCGACCAGACCTTGTTCCTCTCGAAATTTTCTAGCTCCTCATGCATGGCGTTGACCCAAGACTCGTCAGAAAGAGCATGAGAAACATCCTTGGGCTCAAAGGAGGCAATGAAAGCAGAATGTAGACAGAATTGAGATAAGCTAGATTTTGAGCGGGTAACACGCTCGAACAGGTCTCCAATCATCTGCTCAGAAGGATGTCTTTTCTGGATATGTCGGGGAGGTCCAGGATGAGATGAAGAAGTGGCCTCTACCTCGTGAGCTGACGAGGTAGGAACAGAGCCACTAGCTCCAGAGGAAGCAGAAGGCATGGGCTGATCACCTGGAGGTGCGGTAGAAGACGGCACCTCAAGGGGTGGATAAGGGACTGGATCGGGTAGACAACCCTCATCTCCATCGTCCTCGTCATCCACGAAGATGGTCTCGGACTGCTCTAAAGAACCTGAGATATCAGGCCTAGTCCCCGGACTGGCCTCGTCAAACGTCACCTCACAGGTCTCTACCATTTTGCTAGACTCGCAGTTCCAGACCCTATAAGCCCGCGAAGAAGGCGAGTAACCTAGAAAGATCCCATCACAAGAACGTGACTCGAACTTATCTAGGTTCCCGGACTTCAGAATAAAGCACTTGCAACCAAACACACGAAAATGAGAGACGCTGGGCTTTCGCCCGTATCTCAACTCATAAGAAGTGCGGTGCAAGTGTGCCCGAAGAAAAACTCGATTCGAAACATGGCACGCGGTCGCAATAGCCTCAGCCCAAAACTTCCTAGGTGTAGAGTACTCATCGAGCATCGTCCTGGCCATCTCGACCAAGGTACGGTTCTTCCTCTCCACGACACCATTCTGCTGTGGGACGTGCGGAGAAGAGAACTGGTGCTCTACACCTGTCTCACCACAGAAACTCTCAAAGTAGGAATTCTTGAACTCCGTGCCATTGTCACTGCGGATCGCTCGTAAGGCACCTGGGAGCTCAACAGAAAGCCTACTGAAAAGACCTCGGAAATGTGAAAACGTCTCATCCTTCGAGGCTAAGAAAAACACCCAAGAATACCTCGAGAAGTCATCGACCACAACAAGAACATACCACTTCCCTCCTGCTGACTGCACTCGAGCTGGTCCAACTGTGTCCATGTGGAGCAGCTGTCCCGGTGCATCGGTCATAGTAACTGTGACCGGAGGGTGAGAAGCGGCAACCATCTTGCCGTGCCGGCATGGAGAGCAAACAAGATCTTTGACCATCTTGAGTTTAGGCAGACCACGAATGAGATCGTGGCCGCTAACTCGGGTCAAATGGTCAAATCCAATATGACCAAGTCTCCTATGCCAGAAAGAGAGGTCGCGGGACTCAGAAGCAACTAAACACCTGAGAGGATCACCAGAAGACTCAGAAAAATCAGCACGAAAGATCCTCCCATAACGAGAAATCCCGCAAACCAGACTACCCGAAGAATCAAGAATTTTACAAGCATTTTTCTTAAAGCTCACCTCGAAACCGTCATCGGTAAGCTGAGAAACTGAAAGCAAATTGTATTTCAGCTTACTAACCAAGGCTACATCTTTCAAAATGAAAGAATCATTAATGCGCACAGTACCTTTGGCGATGACGCGCCCAGATGAAGCATCTCCGAAGGTGATCGTCTCATCACCTGGAGCACGGGCAAGGGAAGAAAACCAACGGGAGTCTCCGGTCATATGACGAGAACAACCGGAGTCTACAAGCCAAACCTTTCCCTTCCCTGCCCGGCGAACCTGAGTCAAACAGAGAGTAAAGTCTCAGTACTGGGGTAAATCAAGAGTGATTTTGGCACCCAATACTGAACAACACGTCGAGCAGATGAAGTAGTCAAGCACGACTGACCTCTATCTTCCCTACGCTCTCTGTCACTCACAGCAGAAGGTCTGTGAGCAGACCTGAAGCTGTTGCGGGGTCCGACTGCTACGGGAGAGCGAGTCGGAACACCGGCAACACGCTGAACACGCCGCGGGTAACTGTCTCGACGGGGGAAACGAGATGTACCCTTAGGACGGCGGAAGTCATGACCAGGAGCAGCATGAGGACGAAAAACAGAAGACTCAGAAAAACCAAGTCCTCGATGCTGCCCAAACCCATCAACAGCAGTAAACCTAGACCTCGTGCTGGTCCTAGGTGCACTCAGGATCTGGGGCTGACCCTGAATACGCCTAGAAGACTCAACACGGTCTCTACGCGCGATCTTGGCGCGCCTGAAGCATCGATCAACCGTGTGTCCATCCTTCTGACAGAAGGTGCAGTGATACTTCATCCTCTGAGAGGTAGAAGTAGCACGGTCAGGCTTCGCCTTCTGAGAGGCCGAAGCAGCAGGTGCAATCACCTTGCTGTCAGAAATCCCCTGGACATAGCCCGCTGACTTAAATTGGACTTTCTCGGTCCTGGGCTCGGTCTCGATCACACCTGGTGCTATGGGTCTGAGCACAGCAGGTGGATGCTTCCTCATATCCTCATAATAGTCATATCCTAGACCCTGATTAAATCTGCAAATCTTGGACTGGTCTAGAATAAGATTAAGCTTCTTCTTGCCGCCTACAAATCTCTCGAGAGTGTTCATAAGGTACTGACACTCCCGAAAGAGAGAGGTGCAAGAAGAGCAGGGAGAAGAGGGAACAGCAGGAGGTAAGGGAGCAGAAGAAGAACCAACAGTAGAGGAAAGAATGGCTTGTGCACGCACAGCCGACTCTGAGGGGACAGTCCTACTACTAGCAGGTTGGTTCGCGTCTCTAAGCGTCTCATCCTTACCCTGGGGCTTCTCCCCCACATCAATCACATCACAACCAGATTGTGGCTTCTCTAGTAAGTCCTTAGTTAGCTTCACACATTTGTCATTCAAAGTAACGAGTTCAAGTTTTAGTTTATCACAACTAATGCATGGTGAGCTAACAGGATCCTTAGTCGCAAACTGAGCTATTTTCTTGTTGTTGTCAATCATTTCTTGAAACTGTTTTGAGACAGATTCAAGTTCAGCAGTTAACTTTGGACAATTCAAACATGAATCAATAGGCTCAAGTAAAGAAGCACTCAACTCAGCAATCTTGTGATCTGCCCGTTTTAGGTTCATCTTCAAGTTATTGCAATTTTCACAAGACTCGGGCAGATCAAGGAGCATGGCATAAGGTCCTCTAGCAGCAATGTCCTTATCCTCACATGAGGTGGGAGAAGTAGTCTCATCAGTAGTAAGTAGGGTAACAGCCATCCTACTCAACTCTAACTCAGCAAGCAGACTAACATTCTCCACCTTAACAATATCAAGCTCGGAGGACACACTATCATGAGAGGTCCTTAATTTCTCCATGTCATCAAGCAAGGCACAGCATGTATCACAGTCGTCACGGGAGGGAGCAGATGTAAGTGAAGTAATCTCCCGTGACAATCTATCTACTTCCTTCTCTAACTCGGTACACCTAGACCTAGCTCTAGCATGAAATCCACCTAGCTTAAGAAAAGCATCATTTAGCTGGTCATAAGAAGGGAGTACCTCATCCGAGTCGGAGTACAGCTCGCTGTCGCTGAGTTCGCCCTCGAGGGCCATGAAGCACATGCCGGAGAAGTCGTTGCCGCCGTCCTTGGGCTCTTGGTCACCCGTCCCGTCGTCGTCACTCCATCCCTCCACCTCGCTGAGGTCGAGGTCGTCGAAGGCGGTGAGGACGCGGTGGAAGAGCTTCTTGGCCTTCCCGAAGTTGCGGAACTTCTTCTTTCCCGGCGTCGGAGCTGGAGGCTTCTTGTTGCGGTTCTTGTCGGTGTAGTCGATCTTGCTCGAACCGCCGTAGTCGTTCTTGCCCTTCTCCAGCTTGGGGCAGTTTGCCCGAATGTGGTTGGGGCCACCACACTCGAAGCAAATCACGGGTCCTCCTCTCTTTCTGTCTCTCCTACCCTTGTAGGCATGTGAAAACCTTCGGGCTAGGAGGGCCAGCTGATCATCCGCAAGCTGCTCTAACTGATCATCAGTTATGTCACAGAGGGCAGCGAGGGAAAAACCGCAAGAAGAATCAGAAGAGAGACCAGAAGCAGAACTGGGATCGGTGACCAAAGCCATCGACTGTGACTTCGACCGACGAGAGACAACGTCAATCTCGTGAGTCTTGAGGCGTGAGTACAGCGCGTCAAGAGTCAGGGTCGAGAGGTCTGTCGTGTCTTTGATGGTGGTCACTTTCATCTCCCACACGCGCAGATCGAGTGCCGCGAGCATCTGACGAGCGTTGTCCGAGTCGGGGTATGTGAGACCGACCGCTCGGAGGTTGCTCAAGATTTTGTGAAATCGCGAAAAGCACTCGTCCAGGGACTCACCAGCAAGCATCTCGAATTTGTTGTATTCGCGCTTGAACTGGTCCTGTCGAACCGTCTTGATCTGGGTGGTGCCCTCATGGTATGCGTCGAGGGTCACCCAGATGTCGTAGGCGGACGACAGGTGAGATATACGGTCAAACTCGCTACGACTCAACCCCTGGATGATGATGTTCCTTGCCTTTGCATTCGCCTCAACATCAGCCATGTTCCCGGCATTGATGTTCTCATCGGCAGGAACAACGAATCGTACCTTGACCTTCCGCCAGATGGCATACCCCTGGGCCTGGATGTATGTCTCCATTCGGCTCTTCCAGAAGGGGTAATCGATGCCATCGAACACGGGCGGCTTGGTCGAGTACTTGTCCGTCGCCATGGCTCTTGAGACCGGTTAAGATCTATGAATTAGAGCTAACCGGCTCTGATACCAATTGTTGGACCGAACTGGCGACAGAGGGGGGGTGAATGTCGTAAATTGAAATTACCCCCCAACAAGTATTCGCAAAAATCTCGGCTTCTTTAATAGCTATAAAAAGCTATAAAGAAGTAGAAACACAGCTTACTTGAACAAAAAAGAAGAAATGCTCAAAAAGCAATGCCCAAGAGCAATATCATGAGAACTGCAACTACTAATTCACTGGACGAAATCAGGACTGGAATCATCTTGCTTTGCCGCACAAAAGAAAAAAGGAGAGCTAGCAAATGGCCAAAGCATGCACTACCGTGAACACCAAAGAAGACATAAAAAGAAAGCTTGCATGCACTGCCGCAATGAACATGCAGGCCCTTTTTTTTTTGTGCAGCAGCAACAACCCTGTACACGGACTGCAAAACCGAAAGAAGAGTTACTACTACTGACTGACTTTCGCTAAAAGGAAGTACAAAGAAAAGATTAGCTGGAGAGCCAAGCTAACGCAAAAAGGAAAGAAATAATGCAGCTAGCATCAAGGCTTAAGAAACGGCAAGAAAAAAAAAATTCAAGGAAATTAATGCCCAAAAAGGAAGATTGAAAACTAGCTCTCGTAACACATCTCTTGGTCTATCAAGACAAATGGCCAAACAACCATTGCTCAACTATTTACGCAGGAGATGCAGATTACTAAGAAAGTTTTTGCTCTCGGGATTTTCTGGTCAAGGGACCTCAAGAATCACTCCCAGTTCAGAGCACACAGGACAAGAGCTATTAAATCAAGAACTAAAAACAAAGAAACAGGAAGAAGTAAACACAGAAGAACAAGAACTAAATACCCAGATCATCTCAAAACAAACATTCTCATATTGAAATAGAGGAAGAGACATGAATGATTAGATAGCTAAATTGTTTACACCCATCTCTCCTCTCTTACACTTAAGAACAAACACTCACACACATGGAGAGAACCAAATACAACCCTAACTTTTACACACATGCTCTCCAATTTCAGCACACCATCTTCCTCTCTATTTATACCCTCTACTAATGGGTTCACCAAGTGCTTTACCCATTTAGCTTTTGCGCTTTACCCATAATCCACTTCCTTTAGTGCAGCTTTGCGTTTTTACCGAAACGCCCCTCGCGCACCTTCCAGGAAGCTTCCTCATTCCTTGCCCTGCAAGCCACGCAGTTTCGCCGTCTTCGGCACACCTCAACCGTTCTGACCTCAGCGCCACCTGCGCCTAGTCCGGTCCACCGTGCCTCGCCACGACTCCACCTCGAGTCCACGTCGTCTTCGACACATCCCGACCGTTCTGACCTCAACGCCACCTGCGCCTAGTCCGGTCCTCCGTGTCTCACCACGACTCCGTCTCGATGTCCTGCAGCCAACACAGACAAGAAACACATCGCATAGCACGGTACAAAACATGTAAACATGGTTAGCACCTACAAATCCTACTCAAGCGAGAAATGACCCACGTGGCCAACCGGGACGACGCCCACGCGTCAAATTTGTCTAGTCACGACCCGACCTCGCCAAATGCCAAAAAGGCACGAATCACTCAAACTAAACTCACTCTAACCAAACCACGAGTCAATTACTCATCACCAACACGGGATTTAGACCACATGGTCTTTCATTATGATTTTTTACTTTGGAGTTGATTAATTTGGCGTGGTATATATTTGTGTCAGGTGATAAGGAGTGAAGTGGAGAAGCAGTGCGGTGGCGGCGAGCTGCAAGTCGGCAGCATGAGAGGGAGAGTGGCTGACAGCGGGGCATACGACGCAGTGAAGCGTAAGGTTGCTAGGGCTGTGGATGAGGACCTGTACAAGGTGCCCCAAGCACTGATGTACCAAAAACCTAGAAAGGTAGACGACTACAAGCTAAGCTGCAGCTATGCTATTTTCTTTGGCTTTCAAGCATTCGTTTCCAGATGAATTGATTTATGTTGTAGCCTGTGCTTTGTCCTGTTGTCAGTTCGCCACTCGCACTGTGCTTGATGTACGTTCTACTTAATTTTCGGTGGTGATTCTCTCCATGAACGACAATAGACATATACTAAATTAAACCAATATTTGCTATTAGTACGGTTGGTCAGATTACGTAGCCTATAGAGCGTGCGCATCTTTTTTCGCCCAATAATAGTATTACAAATATATTTTGTAACTAGGATTTTCACTGAAAAAAATATTTTCATTTATAGCAAAATATAACATAAAATTATCGAGATTATAGTTCATACATTTCCTGCTGAATATTACTTCATGTTTGGTTATAACAATGGGAGGCAAGGAGCGTGCCAGGTATGTCATTAAAGTGGGAAATAGTATACTATATGCGTGATCGATCTTAAGTAAACACAATCAGCTGTGATAAACTTCACTCGTTCTAGCTACATATAGTGCTGTGTTATCTTACAATAATCAAGTATTTACCAATTTTACAGATGAGGAAGGTGGTCTGGAGCCTGTGGATTGGGTGCATGGGGCTCGATTGCATTGCCTGAGAAACCACACGAAGCAGCTTAATTGTGTCTTGAGGTGAAAAGAAGAGGGGGCAAAATCGGATAAATGCCACTGCAAACGACGTGATTTTGAAAAATGCCATTGTTTGTGAGGCTGATGTAGATCCGTCCTCACATGTCAGTAAGACATCCCATGGCATTTTGCAAACTACAAAACTTTGCAGCGGAGCCATTTATCCGAATTGCCTAAAAAATAATTAGGGGTCGTGTAGGCAGTGACTGCTTAATCTGGCTCTGCTTCCGTTGGCCTTCATATCGTTTGCTCCAATTATTTGCCCAATATCAACGTATTGTGCATTTGTAGCTTGTGCCATTTGTGTCAACATATCCTGCACTGCAATTTGACGAAAATGATAATTGCCATCGAAGCCTCAAAGGTGCATTTCGTGTTTAACGTGAAGAATTCAGGTTGGCTCATAGCTAATGCCGAGCTTGAGTTATTTGAGGGTTAGAAGACAAGACAGTAAAGCAAACAACTTACATTGAGTTCAATTTGGCGCTGTCGATATTTTTTCGATTAAAAATTTTGAGACATTTTTCCTGGCAAATAACTTATATTGAGGTTTGCTATCTCCTGTTGTACATTTATTTGATTTTTATTTTACTTTTGAAAACACCTATTGTACTGGCTATACGTAAGATTTGGTTAGAAGGTTTCACAAAGCCCAAAGATTCATAAACTCTAGCTAAATTCTCACATTGTCACGGAGCCCGTTCACGTGTTCAAGCATTGCGTCGGTTCAATTTGTCAAGAGTCACGATGGCCCACGAAAGATTACTCAAAACGAAAACGTAACTAAAGTTGGTCCACTTTGAACCCGGCCCATACAGACAAATTTTTTAGAATAGCCCACATAGACAAGTTGCTGTTCGCTTTCTTTGATAAAATCTTCAAAGCTCAAAAGGAATCGGGCTCAAGCCCAGCAACGAAACACATCACAGGCACAGCAGGCTTTGACATGAACCAGCAATGAAATTACTTTACTATTTACAGGACAAAATGGAGGCACGACAATTGACAAGCAATCAGTCTTACTCAGCCACTCTGATACTTTCGATACTTGGTTTCAGGTATGCTGCAAGGTACAGCTGCCACACAGAACACTATTATCTCTGCAGCAAGTACCAGTACCAGTACATGGTTGAACTTGCCACCAAGACAAAAACGGCTACATGGCTGCTCTGGAGGCTGCAATTTTCCAACATACTAGTAATTTTGCTTTTGGTGCTACACTTGGTGTGGTACAGCAGTTGTACAAAACACAGAAACACTCAGTAATGTCAGCACCTGTCCATTAGGTTGCACACGAGGCAGCTCCTCTCGGCATATTTCCCCCTCTGAATTCTTATTCATTCACCGGTACTGATAGTAGTAGCGCAGTGTTACTAGAGAAATGAAGGCTGCAGAAAGAGATATTGCCAGTGTTAGTTAAACTTTACCATGTTTGAATAAAACAACAAATTATGAAAATGTCAACTACATTGGAGGACCACTCCAAATCACCAAGGAATAAAAATCTACAATGACGTTCAAGCAAAGGAGCACCCTTGCTTGTGTTTACATGGAAGTGTGAAACATAAATGCATATTCAAATAAATTAACACTGCATAGAGCAGGAAGCTTAAGTATAACATATGCTTCCTATTTGTCACTGCATAGAGTTGATTCTAGGACCTTGGTGCCCATAGTAGTAGCACGGTGTTATTGCTGAAATGAATGACAATCACTGCAGCAGCTGTGACGAGTTGAAACATTGTACTACAGTTCCTATTACTCTATTAGGTTCATTAGCTTTCCACACTGAATCACCAATTCAACTCAACACAGATAAGATGATTTTAGCCAGCTTCTAATAAAGACGAAGAAACAGCGTTTTAAGAAAAGCATTTTAATTTTTTTCAACAAATATTGCTTTCGAAAATACCTCCACCAAAAATTGTGAAACCCAGCCTAAAGCACTGAGTACTACCCATTACTTGTTAGATACTTGCTAGGTGCACCCCATTGGCCCATCCCATCTCTAGTAGGAAATCACGGGGGCAGGGATGAGCCACTGCCCGTACTGCATGCCAGTACTACTAGTTTTCTGAGTATCAAGTTACCAATGAGGGCATGTAGTACTCTGTTTAACAGCATCCAACAGTTAGATTTTATTTTGCACCAAAGTTATTTAAGCAGTTAATAATTTAGTATGAACCAATTGTTTCAATTCAACCAATTATCAACTTTGTACCTGAACATCATGTTACCAACTAGGGATGTGGTACACTTGTTTAACAGCATACAGCACTACAGCAGTTAGATTTAGTTTGCACCAACATGAAAGTTATTTAAGCGGTTTATATGAACTGGCTGTTTCAATTCAATCAACTATCAAAATTGTACCTGCCATGATGCGCGTCTTCACACTAACCAAATTCCAGTAAGTTGTCACCGCAGCAGCTGCAATGAGTTTCTTGCGAGGACAGGACTTCCAAGCATTTAGAATCTGGTCTTTCAAACCCTTAGCTGACAAAATGCAAGCTATGACTCCTTGCTCACTTAGAAGGCAATTTCAGAAGAAAAAGGTACATGCTACATACCTTTTCCATGAACTTCACTCGAGTAGCAGCTATAAAGTTTTGGGAGTGTAAAACAACCGAAGAATCCTGCAAGTTTTAATTAGACACAAGATGATATAAAGGTGAAGTCATGCAAAAGTTTCACTGCTCTTTGCCATTCAATCATACCTGTTGCCAGAAGCCTCCATACTGTTAACAGGTGACCATATTTAGCACCAAATAGAAGAACAGGCAACACCTGAGATTTGAGGACTCAAGAGACCCCAGAAATGTTCAAAGAAAACCTTAGTATTTTCTCAAGAATGCAAACAAGGAGTGAAATGTAAGGCTTACTTTGAGAGTCATTGACGGGTCACCAGAGAAGATCACTTGGGCCATAGATATGAGGGAGTTAGCAATTGGCAAGACAGCACGGGCAGCCCAAAGTACATCTTCCTCGGTCAACTGGACACTCCTTATCTGTTCCACGTGATGCCTGTTACAGTTTTAAAAACATCATTACATGATTGCACAGAAATGGAAAAGAAATTGAACAAATTGAATTGTACCTGTGAGGAATGGAATCTTTGAAGAAGGCTAAGACCAAGGTCACAACACCAAAGTGGCAAAGTACCGAGATTGAACTATAAATTACAAAGCAGCACTCAAATACCAGATTATAAATATGTAACTTGTAGAACAACATCTTCATGAAATACAGTAGAATTTGCACATGCCTGAAGTCGATGTCTCTTGAAAAGGAAGAAGATAAGAAAAGCATAGATCCAGAGCCAAACCAAAATGCTGATCTTGCAGGACTCTTCCACATTACTAATTCGACAAGCATCTCCCAAAGACCTTCCCAGTCAGAGAGCTCTACATTCTCTGCTCCTTTAACTCAGACAGGAATTAACCACCATTAGCAACAAACACTCATAGGAAACTTGAACTATAATACCATAAAAAAAGCATACCATAAGTAATTGCACTGCAAAAGTATATAGAACTACTTTTCTAGAACAGTTTGATTATTATGAAATTATCAACGACAAATATGAACACAAACAATGATTTCTATTAATAAAGAAGTTTTACTCATCGACTAATGGAGAGGCTTTGGTTAAGAATGTGCATACATACAAACCATATATCATTCTCTATTCAAACCAACACCCAAATCCAGGGTAGTTGTATCCAAAATTATATGTTTGGCCGTTTCCATATTTTAATGTAAATTTGAACTCCTTAAATGAACAGTAGAGAAATATCATATAGAACTTTGTTTTTAATTGTGATTTTGATTGATTTAACATGTTGATAGTTTTAACTTCTGATTAAGCAAATAAAAAACTTAAGGAAGAAGTCTATCTAACCCCCTGAACTACTGGGGTCAGATAGACTTCCTCCAAAACTTAATAAGAATATACAACAGAAACCAAATCAACCTTTCATTATCCAATCTACATTCAAATCTAAGTAACATCCCAACACAATCTCAATACATGTTCAAAATGTTGTTTGCTAACAACACAACAAAATCGCTCCTAGGATCACAATCCAAAATTCAAAACTAACATTCTGAGTAAGAACTCTAAATCCATCACAAGATATTTCTTTTACGCTGTTGAGAAAAATACCATTAAGCAAAGCCGAAAACAACACAAAGAACAGAATATTTTCCTCACGAAATCCACCAACATCTACAGAAAGGAAGTGACTACATTTTCTAAAACCACAAACTGGTCAATCCTAAGGAGACAACCGAATGAAGAAAGTACTGAACATGTAATGACAAGCAAGAAATGCCCTAAGCAATAGTTTTGCATACCCTCAATGATACATAAAAGTCAAATCACAATACCAAGAACACATTGCCTTGAAAGAACAAACCAAATAACAGGAAGAAGCAACCTTTCCTCACCAAATTAATCATCCAAAAACTACAAATTTGTATCACAATAGTCCCGCATTATCTCTGAACCCTAAAATCCAAAGCCATATCTCCATAAGCATCCAAAGCGTCAACAAACCTTAGCTATTCGTTGGATCCTTGGAGCAGCTTTCAAACGACATATAAGCTACAGGATAAGCTTAGAGAAATGTTCATTTGCCTACTTAATTTAATATAAGTAGTTAAGTAGTCAACTAGACTAATTTTTTTCTCATAGTTTCCTCAATTCCTTCCCTTCTTGAAGAAAACGATACCGAGAACACCATCCAGGCAATAGCACTTGCTAGTTCACTCGCTAAAGCATCCATGGCTGAATGGTGAAAGCGCCCACCAACCTAGAAAGGTAAAATGGGTCAAAAAGTAGGTTCGATTCCTGCCGGATGCACTGCATCTTAAAGACAGAAACAGAGGAGGAACTCTGCTTCTAACCATCAATAAGATTGACTCGAACAAGACTGGGTTCCTCGGCTCTAAATCCTTTCTTCCGGATGAACACCATAAAATGCAAAAAAATTTCTACCTCCTTTCTTTTTCTTGAATTTTTCTAATCAGGAAAAATACAAAATTATGTCAGTTATTTTGAAGTTATTCTAATCTTGTACACACAAAAATTTGCAATTATTCATCTACTACTGGAATTTGGATTTATTTTATTGATGCAAATTGGATTTGGATAGAAGGGTACATTATTTTTTTTAGATAGAATAAATGTTTCTTCTATCTAAAATAAAAGAATGTTATTAGCGATTGCTCACTGACCGCGAGTTCGATTGCTGGGAGGACAAGGTACCAACGCCAAGCCCGAATCCTTCTCCTTCACGACCACCACCAATCCCTTTGGGGCCGTAGCCCCCCTGGCCGTGGTCTTCCTCCTCCGTGCCTTCCCCGCATCTTCCTCTTCCTCCGCTTCCTTCCCCGTCTCCTCCCTACCGCCATCGCTCTCCAGCCGCCGCCGCGAACGCCGCACGTTCTTCCTGGGCGACGCCGCCGCTGCCGCCGCGCGCGGCTCCCCCGCCCCGCGGCGCTTCCTCCGGGGCGTCGCGGCGGCCCCCGCACTTTGGTCCACGGGCGTGGAGCGCGGAGGCTTGGAGCGGCGGCGCCGGGCGGGGATGTCGCGGGTAGGGGAGAGGACCGGGGAAGGTGACGCGGGTTCCTGCCGTGACGGTGGCGGAAGGGGCAGCGCGGTCGCGTCGGCGAGGGCGATGTCACCTGAGGGTAACATGGGGGGTGCGGTGGGATGGCTCCGGGAATCCAGCTGGACCAGCTCCATTTCCATATCCATTTCCATGGCTTTGGCCGAACGGACTTCTCTGGGGATCGACCCCATATGCTCTCAATGGGGACACGGTCGGATGGCCGACACGTCGCCGCACCAATCTCTGCGCGCGATGGCTGTCTTCCTCTCTTCTTCGCGCGATCTCCCGTCTCGCTTGGCGCAGCTGGCGAGCTCCCGCGGGATGGCGCCGGAGAGGCGGTTCGCCGAGAGGTTGAGCACGGCGAGGTTGAGCAGCGCGGAGAGCTCCGGCGGGATGGCGCCGGACAGCGCGTTGGAGGAGAGGTCCAGCGACTGGAGGTTGGTGCAGTTGGAGAGCTCCGGCGGGATGGAGCCGGCGAGGGAGAGGCCCGGGAGGGAGAGCTTGTTGGAGAAGAGATGAATCCTACACACGCGAACACAGGTGGAAGAATGCACAGAGAAAGACTCAGTTGGTGGTGCTGAACAGACTGCACACCATTTTCAGTTTCAGTGCTATATGTATTTTCGTCTCTCTGATCGGCTACAGCAAAAACAGAGAAGTAATACAGATTCTGGACTCCCAACACGCACACACGCACTGGATGGTTAACTAACCCATCCGACTCTGTAGCAAACAACCCCAAAGACTTGGCCACGTCCCTAACAAATCGGATCATGGACCAAACTGACCAACGTGCTAATTCTCTACAAGTTCTAAACTTCAGAAGTTCTGTTGCCTTATTCTGAACTTCAGAACTTCAGAGCTTCAGACTGAACACTGAGTAGCTACTGTGTCTCGGCTGAAAAACACAACAGCAATTTGTGCTTCAAACAAGAAACCACCAAAGCCTGACTGGAACGAGCAAATAACAAGATTAACTTTATTAGAGCTTGTAGACGCGGCCATTGTTGCAGGTGACGCCCTGGAGGTGGGAGATGAAGCCCTCGTAGGGGGCGCAGAAGGAGGCCTTGGTCCAGTTGCGGAGGCCGCTGGAGGGGTCGGAGAAGGACTGATGGAGGCTCGACAGGCACCGCTCGTCGTCCGGATTGGCGGCGGACGGCGGCGAGAGGAGGAGGAGCACGGCGGCGAGGAGGAAGTGATGGCTTGGGTGGGACATTGGGGGGTGGGGTGGTGGAGGGGGGAACGGACTTCACCTGCAACAACGACCGCGTCTACAAGCTCTCCCTCCCGGGCCTCTCCCTCGTTGGCTCCATCCCGCCGGAGCTCTCCGCGCTGCTCAACCTCGCCGTGCTCAACCTCTCGGCGAACCGCCTCTCCGGCGCCATCCCGCGGGAGCTCGCCAGCTGCGCCAAGCGAGACGGGAGATCGCGCGGAGAAGAGGGAAAGAGAGCCATCGCGCACAGAGATGGTGCGGCGACGTGTCGGTCATCCGACCGTGTCCCCATTGAAAGCATATGGGGTCAGTCCCCAGAGAAGTCCGTTCCGGCTTTGGCTTGATCCGTTGGTCGGTGCGCTGGGTTTGGGGTCTCAGTCTGAGGCCTATTTGATTCACGGGATTTCCAAAGCAAAAACGTATCCACGGTCCTCCGGAGTCCGCAATCAGTACCGTACAGCCGTTTGATTCGCATGAATTTGAAAGCAAATTTATTGTTTTAATTCCTGCAAGATTTGAATTATTTCATGTGAAATGCATACAAAATTTCCGTAAGATATGTACGTTTCAAACAGGACTTTAGATTTTTGTCGCTATGGATAGCGGCGTTTCATATGGAGTAGATTGTAATCATTATTTGCCACTCTAAACCATGAGAGACAGGCGTGTTCTTTTTTTTTGCTGCGGTTTATAGTTTTTAGTTGAAAATTTTAAATTTTGATTGTTTGCGATAGAGATTACAGAGAGAAAAATATTCGCTTATGATTTTGGTTGATACAGATGTTAGGCTTTTAACGTGTACTACAATTAAATCGTAGATGCCGTCTTAAGAAAATACTCCATTTAAAAGTTAGGTACTATAGTAAAAGATAAAAACCGTTTTTAGAAACCGAAAAGAACATACTACTCTCTTTGCTACTTTATGACCATTTTGCCGTTGTCTTCTTTCTCCTCAGACTCAGCTTCCTACCTCTCGAGGGGTCTCATTTGGATGCGGCAATTTTCCCAATTCCCGTAGAGAATATATTGTTTTCTGTCAAATTTCTTCAAAATTTATATCAATTCTGTAACGCCCCCGTTTCCAGGGGCGCGTACGGACACGGCACCTCGCAACTATTCACGCATGAACAGTTATGAAGTGTCGCGCAAGAGTATACCATCGCATGCTTACGACAAAAGTCCAGCATATATTTCACATACGGATTAACATCCATTTTTCAACAGCGGGGCGTGCAAGCCCAAAGTATACTTACATCACAAAAACACCAGAATCCGCTCGAGCGCGGCCAAGACCTAAAGCCACGGGTCCTTGTCGAAGAAGAGACCTTCCGGGGCTTCCTCAACGGGGAGACCTTCACCTTCGTCTTGATCCTCTAAAGAAGGGCAAAAGCAAGCCGTGAGCCAATCAACCGGCTCAGCAAGTCCCAAAGGGACCCTAACTTATTACATGCACGGAACATCAAGGGAAGGGAGTATATTTGGTTTATTAACTTTGAGTGGATGCAGTTTTATTTGCAAACATTTTTAGAAGACGGACCCAAAACTACTCCTCAAGAACTCAGGGGTTTTTCATGAAATTTCAATTAACCAACTAATCAAGTTAAACATTTACAAAACTACTTAAGCTTTGCGGCTGGAATCACCCAAGTGACACAGCTCCAATAACCGGGAGCACGGCGTATTCGAATACCATTTATTAGACTCTGCAGAGTTTGCTCAGCTTTACCCACACGATCCCTTAACTCCCGCGACAGAGTTAAGAAAGCCAGGTCGTTTCACTGCTCAACTCTTTATATAGGCTCTACCCGGTAGAATTCACTCGGGTCTGGCTCGCTCACACACACACACACAAGAAAAAGAAAACGGTGCCGCTTCGAGTGAACTCTACCGTTGTTAGGCACCCAATCACGGTCTGCCTAACCTTTGTTACCCAAACACCTTCTCCACAACGCCTGTAGAGTTTCAATCGAGTTGAGCAGCTACTAAACCAGTGTTGACAAGTCAACTCCTGTGGTTGAGCGGTCACCATGTCAATTGCTCAGCGTAAGGGTCTAGTCCTTATATTTTTCCCCCGGAGTCCGCAACCCCGGCCAGGTCCGCAACCTGCAACCCAGGGTAAGAGGCGGGCGAAAACCGTCTCGCGGCGCACCACAGCCCCCCTTACCCTAACTTACATGTCGACATACTCCGCCCTAGGGCACGGCATCCCATACTACCCTGCCCTAGAGTCGGGTTTTCCAAATTCTATTGGCCCGCAGCCACAACCTTAACAGTGTAAGACTTTGCATGATAATAATAACTTACAATTTATCTAGAATAACAGATAATTAATTCTAGGGTTACAAAGGCATGGCAACAAATTTAACGGGGCATTTAACGGTGGTAGGATTAACTACATAACAAGTCATTCTAAACATTTTATTTTATTTTGAACTAACATTTCAGAACTAGCTCAATGCAAATAATGTATTAACATATTTAAACATTATGGGATACAATATGATCAAAGGATTTGGGACTTGCCGTAAACCGGGACGAACTCGGCTAGCTCGAACGAAGAACCTCCTGGCTCCTGAAACTGCACTTGAACTTCCGGGGTCTTCGAAACTAGCGTAAACATACAAAATAAATAAATCCGGCTTGAGACTAATCAAGCGAGGGAAAATAAACTATTTAAAAAGGAGTAAAATGCATAAATCTCCAAATGGGGAATTTTAGGAATTTATCTGGGAGGAATTTGTGGAAGTGGAGGTCACCAATGGGTCTGGAATATTATTTGGAGCAAAGTGGTGAAATTTGGGAATTTTTGGGATTTTCTGTGATTTTCTAGGATTTATTTGGATTTTTCTGGATTTTGGAAATTGGAAAAATCACTGAAAATTGGAATGAACAGTACTAGGCCGGCCCAAAGCAACAGTGCGGCCTGGCACTGTGCGGCCCGCGCGGCCGAAGGCCAGCGCGGCCCACGGCGGCGACGCGCGGCGGCCCGCGGGCGCGCGCGCTCGGGCGAGGAGCAGGCCGCTCGGCCCACTCTCACGCGCCTACGCGGTTTCGATGGGCGACACGCGGCGTGGCGGACGGGCCGGATGGCGAGCGGGTGGATGGACGCGATGCGATAGCGGGGAGATCGGACGGTGGAGATAAAAGAGAGGTGGCGAACCGGTACGAGCGATCGGACGCACGGGAGGCGGTGAGATCAAGTGGATCGGACGGTGGTGGGAGGGCCACGTCGCGGCGAGGGGAGTCGTCTTCCTCCTCTCGCTGCTACAGTGCACCCGAGGCATGGCAGCGGCGCCGACGGCGGCCTGGGCGCCAGGGGGCTTGTCGGCGGCGACCAAGGGCACCGGCGGATGCGGCTCGACACGGGGATTCCGTTTTGGGGCTTAGGAGGGCGAGGGGATCGACGGAGAAGGCGGGAGAGAGAAGGGGGAGTTTCGGGTGTTTGGCGGCGAGGAAGGTCACCGGCGGCGAGAGAGGTCAATCGGCCGCGGCTACACGTTCACGGGGACCGGGTGCTCACATTGGCGGTGTCGGTGGGAGCTGGGGAGCCTCCGAGCGTGCTGGCCACGGGGAGGTGGTTGCGGCCGGCGGTGTGCTTCGGTGACAGAGCTCCACGGGCAAGCACCTGTCCAGGGGAATGCACCAAGATGAATGTTACACCAAGGAGGAACTTTGGGCGAATGCAATTGAGTAATGGAGGGAGGGAGAGAGAGATTGGCTCCGGGGTGTCGCCGGCTCACAGGGCGGCAATGGCGGAGCTCGGAGCGGCAGGGCTTCAATTGGCGGCTCCGGGAGGTGGCTGGGAGCTGCGGGAGGCAAATGGGAGGGGTGGGGAGCTCTGGAAATCAAAGGAATGAGAGGGAGGCAGAGAGGGGCTTTTAAGCTCGGTGGAGGGAGGGGGAATCCGAGGGGGAGGAGAGGGAGCCTTCGGGGAGAAGGAACGGGCGCGGCGTCAGGGTCAACAGGGGTGGTTGGGGAGTCTCCTCCGCGGGATGGAGGTGACTGGGGTGACGCCGGCCCTGTCCAGTGCACTGGTGACGCGACGGGAGCAGGTGAGCTGCGCACGGCCGAGAGCGCGTCCGCGCGCGGGGAGAGGGGAGGAGCGGCGCTGCCGGGTGGGGTCGGGGCGAGGGCGGGCGACGTGGCGTGAGGGCGGCCACGCGCTTCGGACAGAGCTGACGGGACGGCGGAGGTGGTCCGAGACCGGGGCGCGGCCGCGGGCGGAGGGCGGCGCGGCGCGGCGCAGCGCGCAGCGCTAGCGCGCGTGCGCGAGGAGAAAACGGGGAGGGGCGGGGCGCCTGCGGGAGAGAGAGAGGGAGCGGGGAGAAGGGAAAGGCGCCAACGGGGAGGAGGCGCGAGCGTCGGGGAAGGAGGGAGGCGGAAAAGAGAAGGGCGCCAGCGGAGAGAGGAAAACGCCAGGCCAAAAGAAGAAAGCGGAATCGGGGAGGACTTTCCAAAAAGGGAAAGTTCCCAAAATTCACTCAAAAACCAAGAAAAAGGCTCAAAAATTTTGAAATTTTCAGGGGCTTTTCAACCTACCCCCCTTAAAAGAATCTCGACCCCGAGATTAACTTGGTCCAGGGAGTAAGTTGGGGAAATCCCGCTGCAAGTCTGATTCTCGTTCCCAGGTGGACTCATCCGCTGTGTGATTCTTCCACTGCACTCTGCAAAACCTGACATTCTTGTTTCTGAGTTGCCTTTCTGAAGTCTCAAGTATTTGTAGTGGTTCTTCAGCATATGTGCAATCATCCTGTAATTCAATGTCTGACAGTGGCACTTCATCTGGTGGCTGTCGTAGACACTTTCGAAGTTGAGATATATAGAACACGTTATGGATTCTTGACAAGTTGGGCGGAAGCTGCACTTGATAAGCTACCTCTCCAACTCTTCCGATAATTTAGAACGGTCCCACATCTCTGGGTGCTAGTTTGCCCTTGACTTGAAATCTCTTGACTATCTTGAAGGGTGTGACTTTGACGTATACAAAATCTCCAATTTCAAAACTCAATTCCTTCCTGCGGTTATCTGCATAGTTCTTTTGTCGGTCTTGTGCCATCTTGATTTTGTCTTTGACAATCCTGACATGTGCTTCTGTATCCTGAGCAATTTGAGGACCAATAAGCTGTTGTTCTCCTGTTTCTGTCCAATTCAGTGGGATCCTGTAGTTTCTGCCATAAAGTGCTTCAAATGGGGCCATTTGGATACTGGCTTGATAGCTGTTGTTGTATGAGAAATGGGCAAACGGTGAGCAAGTATTCCAGGTTGCACCATATACAATAGCACATGCTCTCAACATATCTTCTAAAATTTGATTTGTCCTCTCTGTCTGTCCATCTGTCCGCGGGTGGTATGCTGAGCTGAAGTTTAAATCGATGCCCATAGCCTCATGTAATTTTTCCCAGAACTTGGATGTAAACTGTGCTCCTCTATCTGAGACGATTTTCTTCGGAACTCCATGTAGTGTCACTATTCTGGTCAAATACAACTCGGCAAGCTTGTCCTTTCCGTAAGTTTGCTTGATCGGAAGGATATGAGCCACCTTGGTCAATCTATCAACAACGATCCAGATAGCGTCATAACCCTCACGAGTCTTGGGAAGTCTTGTAATGAAATCCATGCCGACACTATCCCATTTTCATTCGGGAATTGGCAAAGGCTGCAACAATCCCGATGGTTTCTGGTGGTCTATCTTGATCTGTTGGCAAACATCACATTTAGCTACATACTCTGCTACTTCTTCCTTCATCTTGTTCCACCAATACTTCTTCTTCAAGTCTTGGCACATCTTGGTGCTTCCTGGGTGGATTGAGAATTGAGACGAATGAGCTTCGGATCGGATTAACTCTCTTAATTCCTTCTCATCGGGTATGCAATAACGACCACGGAAAGTAAGGATTCCATGTTTGTGTATCGCATACTCTGTTGAATCTTCTTCTTGAATCTTCTTTTTCAGTTTTTTGAATCTCTGCATCTTCGTCTTGTGCTGCTTTGATCTGACCTGTTAATAACGGTTGAATTTCTAATGTTGTTTCTTCATCCTGTTCTGTGATCACCATGTTCAGCTGTAATATATCTCTCTGTAACTCTGGTGGGTACTCTGATCGACTGACTTTGCTTGGATAAATTTTGTGGCTAAGGGCATCGGCAATTACATTTGCTTTGCCCGGGTGATACTGAAGTTCAACATTATAGTCTTTAATCAACTCCAGCCATCTTCGTTGTCTCATTTTCAACTCTGGCTGTATGAACAGGTACTTCAAGCTCTTGTGATCAGAAAATATCTCACAACGATTTCCTAGCAGGTAGTGCCGCCAAAATTCGAGTGCATGCACCTTAGCTGCTACTTCTAAATCGTGTGTGAGGTAATTTTCTTCGTGTGGCTTCAGCTGTCTTGAGGTATAGGCAACAACTTTTCCGTCTTGCATAAGCACACAACCCAAACCTTGCTTTGAGGCATCGCAGTAAATCTGAAACTCCTTCTCTGGATTGGGGAAAATCAGCACTAGTGTTGTTGTCAACTTGGTCTTCAACATCTGAAAGCTTTCTTCGCATGCATCAGTCCACGTGAACGGTTTGTCTTTCTTCAATAATTGAGTGAGTGGACGAGATATTCTTAAGAAACCTTCTATGAATCGGCGATAATAACCCGCCAATCCTAGGAAATTCCTTACTTCAGTCACGGTCTTGGGTTGTTTCCATTCCATAACTGCAGATATCTGCTTTAACCTCTGCTGGATTGACTTTGACTCCTTCTCACTTGTACCTGCATATCATCATTGGGTATATGCTACAGGTTCACACTTAGCTGAATTATGCAGTACCAGGGCCACATATATGTCTGGGTCCGTTAGGATCAACTTCATTGTAACATGAACTTCTCATCCATTACATTTTTCACAGATGGTTTTCATACATTTTCATAGTCTTGCCACAAGTCTTAGTTAAAGTAATTTACAGACATCCATTTAGTTCTAGCTTACAAAAGGATAACCAAAAGTACATCATCTCATTTCTTGTTCTGCCTAGCTCATATTTTCTTGACTGTATGCTGGTTTTGGGCTTGGAGTTTAGCTGCTTCTGATGACAGACTCCTCCTGGGACATTGATGCTTGTAGTGTCCATTCTCTCCACAATGGAAGCATGCGTCTGTCCTTCGTGGACAGCTGCTAGTAAGATGCTTGCCACCGCAGGTGAGGCACTTGATGGCGAGTGGTGAGGGAGTGGCATACTGCTGAGACTGTTCAGACTGGGTCTTCTCAGGGTAGGATTCTTCATCTTCCATCGGTGGCGGACGTGATGTTGATGTCTGCCTCTTTGCTTGCTTTCTAGCTTCTTCTGTAGGTAAGGACTTCAGTGGGCATTGGCAGCGGTAATGTCCATCCCGTTCACAGTGAAAACAAGCCGTTGGTGAAGGAGGCGAAGGCTGCTTTCGTTTCATAACTTTCACGTAACCTGGTCTTTCTTCTAATTGGAGAGCTCGATCAACTAGGCTTAATAGGCTTGAAAACTTCATGGACTGAAGGCGTTGTCTCATACTAGGTCGTAGGCCTTTCATAAAGCACTCCATCCTTCCGGCTTCAGTATCAATCTCTTCTTGAGCATACTGGGATAACTGATGGAACTGCTGTAGATATGCTGTGATGGAGTTCTCTCCTTGTTGAAGATCGAGAAAATCCTGATATTTTCCTGCGATAACTTCAGGAGGAATGCAGGCTTGGCGAAATCTCTTCACAAAGTCTTCCCAGGTAATGTCTTCCTTATTTGGGTGCATCCACTCGATAGCATTCCACCAAGTAATTGCGGGCTCGGACAACTGATAGGTGGCAAAGATAACCTTCTCCTTATTTGTACACTGGATAGTATTCATTCTTCTCTCAATATCTTGTAACCAGTCATCTGCATTCAGTGACCCTGTTGTTGAAGGGAATATCGGGGGTTGAGTTTGCAGGAAGGCTATAAACTTCAATGTAGTTGCGCTTGACGCTGTCACTGACTCTTCGGGTGTCACCTTGACAATAAACTGTGATAGTGATTCTCTTGGCTTTTCTGACATCTGGGCTTGATCTGTGGCAGGTGCACCCTGCCTGTTGGTCTGACCACTCTGCTGTGTTGGATCCATCTGCCAATTGGGAATTTGAGATCAGCTTTGCAGCGGCTTTGGAGAACAGGAGTAGATAAGTAAGACATTGAATTTTTAAGGTAAGTATAGGATGAAAAAGGTAAGAACGAGAGCGAAAAGGGGACAGGAGAAAGCTTTGAACTGAGAGGGATTACTGATAATTAAGCAAACAATATACAAGGATAATGAACATATATTTACAATATGCAAGTGGCACACAAACCTCTTAGGGTTCATGATTTCACCTGCTTTACATTACAAAAGCACCACTACTACTCAGGGTCAGTCTAGTCTAGCGAACGACGGCTACTCCTCCAGCTGCCGAGAAACGAAATTTTGAGGCTAGACGAGCAAAGCAGTAAACATTTTGCGAAAGTAAAACTTAAGCAGGAGTAAACTAAGATAGATAAGGTAGCAACAAGAGAGGGAAAAGACAGCAATAATACTTATATTTTTCGTAAATCCTTTTTATGGCTTTAAATTAAGTTTTGCGATAAAATCGGTTCCTAGTTTGCCTTAGGTCTCAACCTACGGTCAAGAGCCTGCTCTGATACCACTTCTTGTAACGCCCCCGTTTCCAGGGGCGCGTACGGACACGGCACCTCGCAACTATTCACGCATGAACAGTTATGAAGTGTCGCGCAAGAGTATACCATCGCATGCTTACGACAAAAGTCCAGCATATATTTCACATACGGATTAACATCCATTTTTCAACAGCGGGGCGTGCAAGCCCAAAGTATACTTACATCACAAAAACACCAGAATCCGCTCGAGCGCGGCCAAGACCTAAAGCCACGGGTCCTTGTCGAAGAAGAGACCTTCCGGGGCTTCCTCAACGGGGAGACCTTCACCTTCGTCTTGATCCTCTAAAGAAGGGCAAAAGCAAGCCGTGAGCCAATCAACCGGCTCAGCAAGTCCCAAAGGGACCCTAACTTATTACATGCACGGAACATCAAGGGAAGGGAGTATATTTGGTTTATTAACTTTGAGTGGATGCAGTTTTATTTGCAAACATTTTTAGAAGACGGACCCAAAACTACTCCTCAAGAACTCAGGGGTTTTTCATGAAATTTCAATTAACCAACTAATCAAGTTAAACATTTACAAAACTACTTAAGCTTTGCGGCTGGAATCACCCAAGTGACACAGCTCCAATAACCGGGAGCACGGCGTATTCGAATACCATTTATTAGACTCTGCAGAGTTTGCTCAGCTTTACCCACACGATCCCTTAACTCCCGCGACAGAGTTAAGAAAGCCAGGTCGTTTCACTGCTCAACTCTTTATATAGGCTCTACCCGGTAGAATTCACTCGGGTCTGGCTCGCTCACACACACACACACAAGAAAAAGAAAACGGTGCCGCTTCGAGTGAACTCTACCGTTGTTAGGCACCCAATCACGGTCTGCCTAACCTTTGTTACCCAAACACCTTCTCCACAACGCCTGTAGAGTTTCAATCGAGTTGAGCAGCTACTAAACCAGTGTTGACAAGTCAACTCCTGTGGTTGAGCGGTCACCATGTCAATTGCTCAGCGTAAGGGTCTAGTCCTTATATTTTTCCCCCGGAGTCCGCAACCCCGGCCAGGTCCGCAACCTGCAACCCAGGGTAAGAGGCGGGCGAAAACCGTCTCGCGGCGCACCACAGCCCCCCTTACCCTAACTTACATGTCGACATACTCCGCCCTAGGGCACGGCATCCCATACTACCCTGCCCTAGAGTCGGGTTTTCCAAATTCTATTGGCCCGCAGCCACAACCTTAACAGTGTAAGACTTTGCATGATAATAATAACTTACAATTTATCTAGAATAACAGATAATTAATTCTAGGGTTACAAAGGCATGGCAACAAATTTAACGGGGCATTTAACGGTGGTAGGATTAACTACATAACAAGTCATTCTAAACATTTTATTTTATTTTGAACTAACATTTCAGAACTAGCTCAATGCAAATAATGTATTAACATATTTAAACATTATGGGATACAATATGATCAAAGGATTTGGGACTTGCCGTAAACCGGGACGAACTCGGCTAGCTCGAACGAAGAACCTCCTGGCTCCTGAAACTGCACTTGAACTTCCGGGGTCTTCGAAACTAGCGTAAACATACAAAATAAATAAATCCGGCTTGAGACTAATCAAGCGAGGGAAAATAAACTATTTAAAAAGGAGTAAAATGCATAAATCTCCAAATGGGGAATTTTAGGAATTTATCTGGGAGGAATTTGTGGAAGTGGAGGTCACCAATGGGTCTGGAATATTATTTGGAGCAAAGTGGTGAAATTTGGGAATTTTTGGGATTTTCTGTGATTTTCTAGGATTTATTTGGATTTTTCTGGATTTTGGAAATTGGAAAAATCACTGAAAATTGGAATGAACAGTACTAGGCCGGCCCAAAGCAACAGTGCGGCCTGGCACTGTGCGGCCCGCGCGGCCGAAGGCCAGCGCGGCCCACGGCGGCGACGCGCGGCGGCCCGCGGGCGCGCGCGCTCGGGCGAGGAGCAGGCCGCTCGGCCCACTCTCACGCGCCTACGCGGTTTCGATGGGCGACACGCGGCGTGGCGGACGGGCCGGATGGCGAGCGGGTGGATGGACGCGATGCGATAGCGGGGAGATCGGACGGTGGAGATAAAAGAGAGGTGGCGAACCGGTACGAGCGATCGGACGCACGGGAGGCGGTGAGATCAAGTGGATCGGACGGTGGTGGGAGGGCCACGTCGCGGCGAGGGGAGTCGTCTTCCTCCTCTCGCTGCTACAGTGCACCCGAGGCATGGCAGCGGCGCCGACGGCGGCCTGGGCGCCAGGGGGCTTGTCGGCGGCGACCAAGGGCACCGGCGGATGCGGCTCGACACGGGGATTCCGTTTTGGGGCTTAGGAGGGCGAGGGGATCGACGGAGAAGGCGGGAGAGAGAAGGGGGAGTTTCGGGTGTTTGGCGGCGAGGAAGGTCACCGGCGGCGAGAGAGGTCAATCGGCCGCGGCTACACGTTCACGGGGACCGGGTGCTCACATTGGCGGTGTCGGTGGGAGCTGGGGAGCCTCCGAGCGTGCTGGCCACGGGGAGGTGGTTGCGGCCGGCGGTGTGCTTCGGTGACAGAGCTCCACGGGCAAGCACCTGTCCAGGGGAATGCACCAAGATGAATGTTACACCAAGGAGGAACTTTGGGCGAATGCAATTGAGTAATGGAGGGAGGGAGAGAGAGATTGGCTCCGGGGTGTCGCCGGCTCACAGGGCGGCAATGGCGGAGCTCGGAGCGGCAGGGCTTCAATTGGCGGCTCCGGGAGGTGGCTGGGAGCTGCGGGAGGCAAATGGGAGGGGTGGGGAGCTCTGGAAATCAAAGGAATGAGAGGGAGGCAGAGAGGGGCTTTTAAGCTCGGTGGAGGGAGGGGGAATCCGAGGGGGAGGAGAGGGAGCCTTCGGGGAGAAGGAACGGGCGCGGCGTCAGGGTCAACAGGGGTGGTTGGGGAGTCTCCTCCGCGGGATGGAGGTGACTGGGGTGACGCCGGCCCTGTCCAGTGCACTGGTGACGCGACGGGAGCAGGTGAGCTGCGCACGGCCGAGAGCGCGTCCGCGCGCGGGGAGAGGGGAGGAGCGGCGCTGCCGGGTGGGGTCGGGGCGAGGGCGGGCGACGTGGCGTGAGGGCGGCCACGCGCTTCGGACAGAGCTGACGGGACGGCGGAGGTGGTCCGAGACCGGGGCGCGGCCGCGGGCGGAGGGCGGCGCGGCGCGGCGCAGCGCGCAGCGCTAGCGCGCGTGCGCGAGGAGAAAACGGGGAGGGGCGGGGCGCCTGCGGGAGAGAGAGAGGGAGCGGGGAGAAGGGAAAGGCGCCAACGGGGAGGAGGCGCGAGCGTCGGGGAAGGAGGGAGGCGGAAAAGAGAAGGGCGCCAGCGGAGAGAGGAAAACGCCAGGCCAAAAGAAGAAAGCGGAATCGGGGAGGACTTTCCAAAAAGGGAAAGTTCCCAAAATTCACTCAAAAACCAAGAAAAAGGCTCAAAAATTTTGAAATTTTCAGGGGCTTTTCAAATTCATACATTGCAAGTAGGCTTGAGAGCATGTTATATTCTGATACCGCGATACACAGCAGTATTGGATCAATCAAAATTTATGAGATACAATATAAGCGTATACGGTATCAAGAACAAAGAAGATGAATCCGTAGAGAGAACCAAAATGATGATATTGAAGCAACCATAACGACAGAAAAAAATATTTGACGAAACTGACCACAAATTACTTGAGCATAACTTTAAAAGAGTGCAAATAATTATAGCTCACTCACAACCCTCTTATATCTTTTAGGACCTTCGGGTCCTTACTCTATACAAAAATCTAGTATTAAAGAATTACCTAGTCTCTAATTCTCTTTTACACTTCTACCTTGAATGAGTAGATTTCATTGCATCTCTATGGTCATTCTCTAATGTTTACATAGTTTCTTCTAGAGACTCTTTATAACATATTTTTTCAAATCCAAAAAAGAGATACGAGTGCCCTAGCTCTAATGGTGCGGAGCATTAATAACTAACAAGAACACGATGGAGTCAAGCACCTTGAGCTCCATCCCAAAATCACCTCTTCAAATGATGGGCCTGTTCTTTTCGGCTGCGGCTTTTGGCTTTTGGCTGAAATTTTTGAATTTTGGCTGTTTACGGTACAGATTACGGAGAGACAGATACCCACTTGTGATTTTGGCTGGTACAGATGTTGGGCTTTTAACGTGTAGATCGTTTAACTTGTAGACCCCGTCTTGAGAAAATACTCCGTTTGAAAGTTAGGTACTATAGCAAAAGCTAAAAGTCGCCAGCTTGTGAGGTAAAAAACAGGCCCGATATTTGGAACAAACTCTCACACACATACACATTACGCTGCAGCACACACACATAATTTCCATTTGCTCTCTCAAGCATTCTCGTTACAAGGGGACATGTCCTTTTATAGACTTTGAACCAAGACAAACCGACTTAAAACACAAATATCATATACCACATCTTGCTGAGTTTCCTGGAAGCTACTGGATTTGCCGACATACTCATACTTGCCGACATGCAGCTCCAGATAACATCTTATACGGCTGCTATCTGCATGCACATCCGGATGGTTATCCTTCTAAACTGACTTAGCACACAAGTTACTATTTCTATTGTGCTGCCAAATAATTGCCGACTAGCCAGCTTCACCTAGTTTCCAGCAAGATCTTTGACTAACTTTCTCTTTTTTTATTATTATTACCGACGTCTAGCTACAAGATACATTTTTCTATCCATAACAAGAAAATAAATTAGTGTTAACAAACTCCTCCTTAATTTATTTTCTTGAGATGCCAATTAATTCTCTATTATGAATAAACTTTTCTCTGGATAAAGCTTTTGTAAAAATATCTGCCATTTGTTGGTCTGAACGACAAAATTCCAGTTTAACTTCTTGATGCTCAACTGCTTCTCGAATGTAGTGATATTTGATTGCAATATGCTTGGTTCTATCATGGCTAACTGGATTTTCACTTATCGCAATTGCTAATTTACTATCGCAATAAATAGTAGTTGGCTCATGTTGTCTTTTGCCGATATCTTCAATTATTCTTCTCAACCAGACTGCTTGTGAAACAGCTCGGGTTACTGCCACATACTCTACTTCAGCTGAAGACAAAGCTACTATATTATGTTTCTTTGTTGACCAAGAACAGATATCTGAACCAAGCGAGAAAGCATATCCTGATGTACTTTTCATGTCATCAAGACATTCTGCCCAATCACTATCTGTGTAGCTGATTAATTTTGAATCTTCTACTGGCTTATACCATATGCATATTCTGATGTTCCTTTGATATATCGCAGAACTCTTTTTGCAGCAGAAAAATTTAATTGACTTGGGCTATTCATGTACCTTGATAATAAACTGGCAGCAAACATAATATCTGGTCATGTTGTCGTCAAGTATAATAAGCTTCCGACTAAACTTCTATAAACTGTCGGATCTGATTTATTTGCTCCATCTTCAATCTTCTGCTTCTCATTCGGCATCAAAGGGGTTGTAACTGATTTGCAGTCATGCATTTTGAATTTCTTCAAAATACTTGCTGCATACTTTTTCTGAGATATGAAAATGCCATTATCATTTTGGCATATTTCTATACCTAGAAAATAATGTAGCAAGCCGAGATCACTCATTTCATACGTCTCCATCATATCCCTTTTGAATTCTTCCATCATCTTTTCACAATTACCTATATATATCAAGTCATCGACATATCGAGACAACTAGTATATCCGTACCTCTTTTCTTGACATATAAGGTAGGCTCGCTTTTACTTTTCTCAAAATTTTCCTGTATGAAGTACTTGTCAATTTGACTGTACCATGCTCTCGGTGCCTGCTTGAGGCCATATAATGCCTTCTTAAGCTTGAACACTTTGTTTTCTCCCCCCTTCAATTGAAAATCCTTCTGGCTGCTCAACATAAATTTCTTCTTCGAGATAGCCATTTAGAAATGCCGATTTAACATCAAGTTGATATAACTTCCGCCTTTTTTGAGCTGCTAGAGCAATAATTGTTCGTATTGTCTCTAGCCTTGCAACTGGAGCATATGTCTCATAGTAGTCAATGCCAGGCTTTTGCTTAAAGCCTTTCGCTACAAGTCTTGCTTTATATTTTTGAAATGAGCCATCTGGATTTAACTTTGACTTATAAACCCATTTAACTCCAATAACTTCTCGATTCTTGGGTCGATCAACTATCTCCTAAGTGTTGTTCTTCTCAATCATATGAATCTCATCTTCCATAGCTTTTACCCAATTATGATGCTTTTATGCTTCTTCGAAGCTTTGTGGTTCAATAATGGAGAAACCACATGATTCATATATTTCTGCCAGACTTCTTACTCGTCGTGGAGCTGATTCTGGCGTACTCATCTGCTCACTAGCACTCGGCCTTGAGCTAGAACTCAAACTTGATTCATCTTGACTTGGAGCATCACCTTGCTTTTGTTGCTCAACCGAAACTTGTGGTTGGCCTAGTGAGATAACCGTTGTCGGTATCAACTGATTCTTTTGAACCTTTGCTATTTCCCAATCCCAGAAAACCTTCTCATCAAAGATCACATCTCTACTGATTATGATCTTCTTATTTTCCAGGTGATAAAGTCGATATCCTTTAGTGCCATTAGCATACCCGACAAATATACAACGGACACTCTTATCATCAAATTTGACTTGCCTTTGAGCTGGTACTTGGGCATAACAAACAGAACCAAATATTTTCATATGACTGATTACTGGTTTCTGACCATACCATGCTTCAAATGGTGTGCGATTTAGAACTGCCTTCGTTGGACTTCTATTTAGAATATAAACTGATGTACTTACAGCTTCTGCCCAAAAAGATTTAGGCATACCTTTCTCTTTTAGCATAGAGTTCGCCATATCGTCAATTGTGCGATTCTTTCTCTCGGCAACACCATTTTGTTGAAGACTGTAGGCTACTGTCAATTGCCTCCGAATACCAGTATCATCACAATATTTCTCAAATTCTTTTGAGATATACTCGCTACCTTGATCACTGCGAAGTACTTTAATTTTTCGATTGCTTTGATTTTCTACCATAGCCTTGAATTTCTTAAATACTTCAAGTACTTTTGATCGCTCTTTTAGAAAATAAACCCATGTCATCCTTGTATAATCATCAATAAAAGTGATAAAATACCAATTCTTGCCTTCTGACATAGTTGGTATTTTTTCCGACAATATCACTGTGCACTAACTCCAACGGTACACATGCTCGCCAAGCTCCTCCATGTGGAAAAGGTGCCCGAATTTGTTTGAGATGTTTTATTGGTATCCGATCTGAAGCAGAATTTGCTAAGTGTTGGGCAACTGCTAGAACATGGGTATGCTGTTCATTTTGAGTATTTCTCGTGCAAGATACTGGATTGCAAGAATGGGAATCACCTTATTGCAAAGGCGGATATGGAGAAAAATAGGAATCTTCCATTGAAAATGAGTTATCCTACTCAATTGGCCTTACGAAGTGAAATAGGCGATAACTCTGAGTTATGGCATAAGAGATTTGGTCATCTCAACTACAAAGCCTTGAAGCTGCTTAGAACCAAAGGTATGGTACAAGGTTTACCATTCATTAATTTGAAATCTGATCCATGTGAAGGTTGTATTTTTGGCAAACAAACTCTCACACACATACACATTACACTGCAGCACACTCACATAATTTCCATTTGCTCTCTCAAGCATTCTCGTTACAAGGGGACATGTCCTTTTTATAGACTTTGAACCAAGACAAACCGACTTAAAACACAAATATCATATACCACATCCTGCTGAGTTTCCTGGAAGCTACTGGAGTTGCCGACATACTCATACTTGCCGACATGCAGCTCCAGATAACATCTTATACGGCTGCTATCTGCATGCACATCCGGATGGTTATCCTTCTAAACTGACTTAGCACACAAGTTACTATTTCTATTTTGCTGCCAAATAATTGCCGACTAGCCAGCTAGCTAGCTTCACCTAGTGTCCAGCAAGATCTTTGACTAACTTTCTCTTTTATTATTATTATTATTACCGACGTCTAGCTACAAGATATATTTTGTTATCCATAACAAGAAAATAAATTAGTGTCAACAAAGATGGCGTCGTTGACTGCATGGCCTTGTGGAGAGAGGCGAGGCGTGACGATGTGGCCGCGGCCCTGGCATCCTCGTTGTGGATGACGTTGAGGAAGGAATGCAACGTGGCGGTGGCCGGGAGATAGGGAAGAGAGACGGGGAAGGATGGTAAGCGGCGGTGGCACAACACAGGGGTGGCAGTGCTATAGTGCATGACGGCGAGCACGACATTGGTTGGTTACCATGGAGATCATGCTTAGGTGAGGCCGGCGAGGTCACCGTTGCTACCGGTAGCGGGGAATAATGGGGCTCCTTGATGATAGACCCGATGTTGCCGAAATTGAGCACCAGGGTTAGATATGAGGAGATCAACTGGGAGCAGTCGGGGTGGGCAGGAGGGAACTGTTCACGTATTTGGTAATATAGCTATATTTTGTTTTTAATTTTGGTCTCTGAATATCTATTTTTTTTACAAAAAATTTCCCTATCTCCATACTTGAAAGGCACGGCAGATAGCACCTACTGCGCTTGGGGAGCTCGACAGGAGCTGGTGCATGTGGCAGGCAAAGCGAGCACGAGAGGGCATAGAGCAAACATGGCAAGTGGTGTGCCCAAGCGCCGCCGAGCTGCAGCTGCTCGGCAGCCACCTGTCAAGTTGCCCCTGCTTGGTTAGGTGCTGCTGAGCAGCTGCAGCTCGGTAGGTGGCCCGCGTAGCGGGCAGGGGGTCCGAGGGATCTCAGGGGCCGGGGTGCTCGGTTGCAGCCTCAACTCGGTAGTGTCACGCTGTAAATTTAGTTTTTTTTGTAACTAGGTAAATACCCATACAAACCATTTCAAAATGCATGCTTGATACGTATTAAGAAATCCTATTATGCATACACCATTTTGTTCGTGTGTGCATACAAATTTTTAGAAAGGTGCAAGGAGGATTCGAAGGGGCAGATGAACCACCGTCACCAACTCTCTGTGTTAAGTAGTAGAGACATGTTATTGCAAACAGTTATCATAATGGCTCATGTGTAGGCCGACAAACACTTCACAATGAATATTCGAATTACATGGCATGCATGGTTTGGTCAGGTGTGTATGTTTGGCTCACTACTTATACGATACAAATGGTAGCATGCACGAACCGTTAACCCCAACTACAGCTAAGATACATATGCGTCTTTTGAAACTCATGGTTAAATTCATTCGTCGTACACATTTGGGTCCATTGATGTCTTTTCCTTCTCTCGTTTGTAGGCTTTAGGCCTCGCGACCTGAGCCCAGTACTCGACTTCCACAACTTGTGTAAGTTTGTCCTAGTCAAAACTACCTGTGGCCTTTCCGTTGTCATCCAGGGTGGAAGGTTTCCAGTGTATGAATCTCTCCAACACCACTGAGTCGTTGAGCATATATTGTTGCTCGATGAATGCCTTGTTGTACATGTCCAGGCCGTCATTCTATTGAAAGAAGTAGCAACGCTCCATGGTCTATCGGATGGACGAAATGAAACATATAGTGTGAAATGCCAATACATCCATACAAGAACTTTGCCGCATGTGTAATGCACCCGGGCGATGGTTGCCGAGTGTGCAGAATGAATGATATGTGTTGGATTGCCGTAGTCGCACTACAGCCGTGGAACTCTGGTGGAACGGGTGCATCCTTGCAATAATTATCATGGTATGATCCCTTCTTCGTGGCCATCTACTTTTGCTTGCGAAGCTTTTCTCTGTAATTCGACATCCTTACTAACAGCGCAGTGACGTCCTGTATCTCTCCTCTATACTCCCTCTCCTCTTCCCATAATTTTGAGATCCACTCGATTGAAGTCTTGGATCCGGTCATGGGGGCTAGCCAGATTTTATAGGCTGTCGGTGTGCACTGTTCGAGAGTAAAGCTTGTACGTGTTATCATTTAGCTAGAGAAAACTGGTACGTGCTGTAAACTCGCTGCAAAAGCTTGTATCCACTCGCTGCAAAAAGCTGGTACGTGTTGTTAAATCACTGGGGAAAGCTGTTGTGTGCTCTTAACTTGATGTGAAAAGCTAGTGTGTGTTATTAACTCACTGCAAAAAGCAGGTACATGTTGTCCATTCGCTGTGAAAAGCTAGCACGTGTTGTCAAATCACTTGGAAAAGCTAGTGCGTACTGTGAACTCGTTGAGAAAAGCAGGTTCATGTGGTTGAATCACTAGAGAAAGCTGGTGCGTTCTGTGAACTCATTGAGGAAAGCTGGTACATGTTGTCAAATCACATGGAAATGCTTATGTGTGTTGTTAAATCATTGGGAGAACCTTGACATTGAAAAATTGCACTACACTTATCAATAAATTCCATTTCAAATTGCTACAACTAGAATAAAGCATTAACGAGTACATACTAAAGTTCGACACTTGGGGCACAAACGTAGAAACAGGGGAATAGATTTTCAACCTATCAGACTGAAGAACTGGCATGGAACATAGTAACAGGCCAAGAGTTGTCTGCTACCTGCTTCCTATGGTGGCGAAGCTAGTCCTAAGGGAAGGTCAGCCTGTCTAGGGAGTGTCATACATCGCACAAGTCATATTGCGTTAGTGGTCGAATGCAAACTAGTGCACCAAACAATTGACTGGGCCCAATCTCTTGAGAGCAGAACATTTGCTGCACTCAGTCCTCCGTGTAATTGGCGGCATCCTATGGAGGGAAAAGCATTTAATTAGAGCGATGGAAGGTATAAGTACTGCAATGAAACTCATAATTGTAAGCACCGGTGTCACGTGTTGCACAGACGATGAACCTCCCGGGTACTCTGATCCACAACAGTATTGGTGGACTATGTAATTGTCGTATGATTGGTCATACCACTCGTCACACTGCCGAAGATGTGGGTGATTCGCGGGTGTGTACCTGTCATATTGCACCTCGTAGAATTGGACAGGGGAGTCAATGTCGCTGCCTGGGGTGTCGTGCGTGTCAAACTGTCTCCGTGACAAGGCGGAAGTAGAGTGATCCCTCGTCTGCCTCCCCCCGACGAGGGAGGTATAGGGTCAGGCTGCCTCCACGACAAAGATAGAAGTAGCGCAATGTAAGGCGAATGTCCTACACGAAGATGACCTATATAAAGAACAATGTAAAACAGGTATCTTGTGAATTATAGCTGTTGTAGGGGTGGCCCCCACCTAAGCCCAGTAGGCCTGTTAGGTCCGAAATAGGACATGTGTAATGACATAAGAGCCCCCGCGGGGAATACTTATGTGTAAGGGTATAACTGTACAAGCACTCCCCATGTGAATATATATATGTGGCATAGGCCATGGGGAGGAGGGGGAAGCCATTCATTTACTCAACTCTCCACCACTACACACTCTCTCTGTTTGGTCTGTAACTACAACAATAGCAAAATATAAAATTGTCAAATATGAGCAATACGCTATGCGGACTAAGAATGACCGAGGCTAGGGATACAATGATGAGCTAGGATGTACGAACGAAGCTACCTATGGACGATGCTGTGGCTCTCGCCCCTGGGTAAACATGTCGCTAGCAAGGTTGTAGCTGAATTGTGCTCGATCTCCCGTGGCGTAGTGCGGCTCCACCCTTGGACATGATGCGGCGTAGCTGATCGATCTACAACGATGGATGAAATATATTAGCTTGTATGCTCGAATAGTAGGATACAAATACGCTTCTTCCTACCATGCTGCATGGTGTCGGTCTGGGTTGACTGCTAGCCTACCGATGTGCGTGACCTGTGTGGTGGGCTGCACAGGGAAACACTGTTTGAACACTATTTAAGGAAGAATGTCTTATTGGTATCTTGTCGTCCATTACATGTGGTAATTTTTTGAAACTTCTAAGCTTGGTGAGAATTGAAGTTTCCAAAATTTTACCATATTCACATTCACCCAGTACGCCCCAAACTTGCTAAGTACAAATGCATTCCAGCTAACTAAGGGTGCATGTCCAGCGAAAATGCCAAGTGTTGCAAATGCCATAAATATCTGTCTATAAGTGTTCAAAAATTCTCAAATAAAAATATATTTGGATCCCAACTTCAGAAATAAACTCATATTTTGAATCAAACTTTTTTTTTCTTGCCTTCCACTGGTAACACAAAAATAGACGGATTTGTCGATGTATTGATATTTCAACAACTGAAAGTGGAAAATTGAAAAAGGAAGGTGAATTATAATAGTTACAATCGCATGAAGAATTTCAATATTCCACTTCTTTCATTTACGTTTTCGTTAGTTTCATTCCTGGACATCTTCAGGTGATTTTGGCTCATAGAGGTTCTCTCATTTGGCAAAGATTCTATACTTTCTTGTGCCAATGACTTGCAAGATGCGACTGGCACTTTATTTCGATCCCGAAATTCTGCTTGGCCAATACTTGATAGTTTCATATTCTTGATTGGATAGCTGCTCTCTTGTGACAACGACGAGCACAACACAACTGGTTTTTCATCTTGCAGATCAATTAGTAACTCGTTTTGACCTGGTGCTTGAACTTGGTCAGTGGGTAATTTCCTCTTCTTGAATGGGTTGTTGTCAGGGATACTTTTTGGTTCCACTTCATTACCTTCCACCGGAGAGGAGTGCTTCTTCAGTAGAAATTTTCCGAGGGCAAGGGCTCGTTTATTGTGCTTTTGTTCATCATTAGTAATCTCATTAGCTGCAAATACTGTTTAACAAAACAAGAAACAGTGATGAGAAGTCCTGAAATGGACTTATTTCATTGGAGCATAGAAAGTGTCAGTATGGGCAAAAACACTGCATTTTAACCATCAACAGAAAATTTGATAAAACTATTGTGCAAATAAATAAATAAATGCATAGTTTAACAATGGTCAAAATTTGAAATATTGTTGAGTCAGTCCAAGAGCACACTTGCCTAAGATATCTTCTTTGCTTTCCTGGGATGAAAGGATTGTTATAGAACTCTTTTGTGTTGAAACATTAAAAGCCGAGGTGTCAATAAACTCAATGGGGCTAATGGTTCTGGTGAACTGATCAAATGCTTCCATTGTAACAGGATTCAAGTGCCCCTCTGCAATCGCTCTTGCAATGGATGGTGATAGTGCTCTTTAAATGGTGAAGGAATGGACATTGACAAGAGAAGGAAATAAATAATAATTATATGAAACCGCATGACCAACATCATTGATACGCAGGTAGCTTGCAATATATAGTCAGTGTAAACAATTGCAATATTTGTTATTACCACAGTTTTGTAAATACAATGCATAATCAGGACATAAATTGGTTACTTGTGTCCTGTCTAAGCTATGATTTTTTTCCTAAATGGAAGAGCCATTTATCAAAAGTACCAGCAAATGGAAGTATCAAAAGTTGCTTGTACCAAAACCACGTTTCATATTGATGCCATTATTGTCAGAGAAGCAGTCAATAATTAACACTTCAACATACAGATGCCTCATGCTCAAGTTTATGAATAAAATGAAACTTTTAGGATACGGTCCAAGAATATCCATGTCTCCAGCCAAGTAGTTAAGATATTTGTCCTCCAAAGGTTTCAAATGTTTGAGTAACTTGCTTTTGACATCATATCTGGAATGAAAGTGGTTCATCAGAATGTCTATCGCTCTTTTTGAAAGACATACAGATGCACAAAGCTAACACAAACACAATCTTACACTCTAGCATGATTGAATACTGCAAGAGTTTTCCAAAAGGAATCAGCGTAATCATCCGGAACAGAATATCGCTTGTCAAGCTTCAAGGTTGATAAGACCTGGCAATACTTGCATCAGTGAAATGTAGGGGACAATACTTGCATCAGTGACAAATGTTTTGTGAGAATATCTGGTACCAGAGAATACATCATTCATTAATGCAGAGTGCAGATCATTGACAAGGTTACAAGGTACATCACGAAAAATTGTTTGCTTTAATTATGGAAATTGCAAAATTTGTTTGATGAGATGCGTCATAATAAAAATGTCAGTAACTTTGTTTTGCACTTTTGCAAAAAAAGAAGAAGTGATTTTTAGAAAATGGAAACGCTGTAAATTAGATGTCAGATTATTTTTGTCAAAAATTGGATGCTTTCTCCAGCAGTTCAATCAATATATAGAGTAGTGGTTGTAAAAATAAGTATTGTAGTACAAAATAACATATTTTATGCTGCAAATTTCGATTGAACTTGGTGTCTATACAAAATTTGGAACAGTTCTGAGAAATTCCGCAATAGTTCTACAAGTGTGTTGCACTGTAAACACAGAGTCTGCAAATAAAATTTATCTCAAAATTCCCGATAGTGTACTGGGTGGCTTTTATTGCGCAAGTGCTACAAAACGGTAAAAACTTCCCCTGAATTGAATTTGCCCACTCATAACATGGTCTCTAGTTGACCTTTGCTACAATATTCAGAAAGTAAATAATGTTTTCTTCTCTCAATAGCATGAGATCAGTAAAGAGCAGGCATTCTTACACTATCTATATTTTTATATCTTGAGACGAGGGAATATGCTCTTTTAGTACCAATGCCTGAAATTGAGGGAAGAAAATCACATCCTGCAAGGACACACATGCCTGTTCAAATAAAAATGAGAATGTCAATAGAAAACAGATACTTCAGCCACATTGAACATATAGGGTGAGAACGGATAAGATATTGAACTAGCAACTCCATGCTATGAATAGCAGCAAAGAAGTTTTTTTTTAACTAGTGAACTTATTAGTCAACTTTGCACCATTCAGAATTTCAATCAATGCTCTTGTCCAAGTCTTCAAGATGTAGAAATGACTTTACATGTAAAAAGGTTTTGATCAAAATCGCGGAAGGAAACACCATCTTTTTCAGTCTTCAATGTTCTATCCATTATGAATTCTTCACCATTTCCGAACCGATCCATCTTAAATATAATCTACAATTTGTCATGTGTTAGATAAAATAGATGAATCAATAACATAAAATGAAGACCAAAGTGAATATCTCACAGCGGTGCAACAATATGCTATTAAGTCACTGTCTTCTGTTACTACAGCAGCTATGCCCCCTTGATCAGCATCTAGAGTAGTTAGGTATGCCAGCTGTGGATCAGCTTCGTATGGAGCAACCAAGAACTCAACATTTTCTGACCTTAAAACCTGAACAAAAAACTTTAAGAATTTGCTACATGAGGTAAAGAATGGCTACATGCAAGTACTTTCAAAGTAGCACCTGAATCAGTTGATAAGCCATTGATGGAGTAATGTGCACAGCTTTCTGCAGATGAACAGAGATCAGGATGCTTTTAAAACACAGTCATAATCAAAACTACACTGAAAGTTTAGAAACATCAAAGCATCTTATATTAAAAATGCAATAAAATCAACTGACCAGCACAAGGGACTTCGTGCTGATAATTTTTATGTATTGTTGTGTACCTTAGTATATAATGCAGGAAATCACCAGGCAGGGAGAAAGATGATGACGAGTGAAGGAGGGATCCTACTTGCTGCATGCGACAACTTCTCCCTCCCTCACAGGACAACTCGAGACGAGCTATGGTTGAAATCCTTGGTGGGAGTTGGTCTTCAACTTGGCCAAGGGTAACTCGAGAGCAGAAGCCATGGAGTTGGCTTTGATACCACATGTTATGTGTTACGCAACAGGGGTAAACACTGTGCAGAGGGCCGGATGGCGACAGCTGAATGGGGAGGAACGTTAGGAGAAAGATGAAAGAGTAGACTGGGAAGATGAGCATTTGGGAGAGAAAGGCTTAATTCATTCTTCTTATTTACGAGGAACTCCTAACTTATTAGATCTAGAGATAAACTGTTAGACCATGTGGATGGTCGTAGATTAAGATATGATGAATAATTGATATTTAGTTTGCCTTGGATTTTGCGTTTGTGAAAGACTTGATAGTTTACTGTTGACGTCTTTGCTTTCGAGTGTTTTTGCTCAGTTACGAGTGATTACAGTCTCCAAACACTCTTATGACCACGGCATCAGAACATAGACAATCTTACGACCATGGCATCAGAACACAGACAAACTTACGACCACAGCTTGAACATGGCTACAACCACAGCAACTGTTGACCACGTTCAGCTTACGACTGTTATGAATAGCGCTTGTATTCATATGAGGCCAATGGGTCAGAATATATACACAAAGTACAAGTGGTAAATATGCAAAGAACCCCTCATAACAATGGGGAATAACAAACTATACATATCTCTAACACCCCCCTCAAACTCATGGTGGATCAACAACACTGAGTTTGGAGAGGTAGAAGCTATGCTGTGCTCGAGTCTGGGCCTTCGTGAAGAAATCCGCTATCTGAAGCTCCGAAGGCACATACTGAAGAGTAATCATCTGATCATGCACACAAGACCTCATGAAAGAAGCATCAACACCAATATGCTTGGTGAGCTCATGCTTCACAGGATCACGAGCAATACTGATAGCACCTGTACTGTCTGACAAGAGAGGGGTCGGTGTAGTGACAGAAACACCAAAATCCTCAAGTAACCACCGTAGCCAAGTAATCTCTGCTGTCAAGAGAGCCATAGCTCGCAACTCAGCCTCTGCACTCGAACGGGACACTGCAGTCTGTTTCTTCGTCTTCCAGGCAATAAGAGAACCACCAAGAAAAACACAGTAAGCAGAGATAGACCGGCGATCAGAAGGATCGCTGGCCCAAGTAGCATCCGAATAGGCCTGAAGCTGTAAAGAGCTGGAACGTGGAAAGAAGAGACGGCGAGAGATAGTCCCGCGAAGATATCGCAGAACTCGAAGAAGGTGGCTGTAGTGGACCTGAGTGGGAGCGGAAACAAACTGACTCAGAATATGAACTGGATAAGTGATATCCGGACGAGTAACAGCAAGGTAGACAAGACTCCCAACAAGATGACGATAGCGAGTCGGATCAGAAAGAGGCTCGCCATCAGAGAGTCGGAGGTGAACATTGAGCTCCATGGGAGTCTCAACAGTACGCTGATCAGTGAGAGAGGCGCGATCAAGAAGATCCTGAATATATTTCGCTTGGGACATAAAGAAACCATCTGGAGTGGAAGTAACCTCAATCCCAAGGAAGTAACGAAGAGGACCAAGATCCGACATAAGGAACTGCTCACTAAGACGAGCCTTGACAAAGGCAATGTACTCAGAATCATCTCCCGTAATGATCATATCATCAACATACAGGAGAAGAAGAGTCCGACCACGAGACGAAGTATGGACAAAGAGCGCAGGATCATGATCACTAGCTGAAAAACCAGCAGCAGTGACCACAGAGGAGAAGCGCTCAAACCAAGCACGAGGGGCTTGCTTAAGGCCATAGAGAGAGCGACGAAGGCGACAGACCATGCCCTCAGGAACAGAATACCCAGGTGGCGGATGCATGTAGACCTCCTCACGCAACTCGCCATTAAGAAAGGCATTCTTGACATCAAGCTGAGAAACAGACCAGTGGCGAACAGACGCCACTGAAATAAGAGTCCGAACAGTGGTCATGTGGGCTACAGGAGCAAAAGTCTCGTCGTAGTCAACACCATGCTACTGCTGGAAACCACGAGCAACAAGACGCGCCTTATAGCGCTCAAGAGAGCCATCAGAGCGAGTCTTAATCTTATAGACCCACTTACAAGTGATGGGATGAGAATGAGATGGACAAGGAACAAGATCCCAAGTACCAGTACGCTCAAGGGCAGCAATCTCCTCGGCCATGGCAAGCTGCCACTCAGGGTGAGTAACAGCATCCCGGTAGGAGACAGGCTCACGAGTAGCCGCGCCAGCAAAGGCAAAACGGGCAGGAGGCCGAATCAACTGGCGATCGCGGAGAGCGTAGCGAGGAGAAGATGGCCCATCAGGGGAAGATGGAGCATCAGAAGAAGAGGGAACATCAGAAGAAGATGGCTCAGCTGGAAGATCCTCAAAACGAGGTCGACGAGTGTAGAAGATAAGAGGAGGAGGTACTGTAGTAGGAGGAGCCTGGGGAGTCGTAGGAGACGACACAGGCGGCGACAACGGCGGAGAGGCCACAGGAGGAATATGTGGAGACTCAGTGGGACAGGTGGACGAGGGCAAAACAGATATAGGTGTATCTGGAAAGGTCAAGAAAGACAGAGACTCCACAGAGGAAGCCGAAGGAGAGGCAGGACGTGGGTAGAATGGACGAGACTCGTCGAAAGTCACATCCCGAGAAACCCGCATCCGACGACCAACAGGATCCCAACACCGATAGCCCTTGTGCTCGGCACTGTATCCCAGAAAGACACACTCAACAGACTGAGCGGTCAGTTTGGTGCGTTCTCGAGGGGCGAGGAGAACGTAGCAAACGCAGCCAAACAGATGAAGGGCAGAGTAGTCAGGAAGAAGACCACAGAGACGCTCAACAGGGATCGCACCCTTAAGAGCAGAAGAGGGCTGGATGTTAACGAGATAGGTGGCAGTGGAAACAGCCTCGGCCCAAAAGTGAGGTGGAATAGAGGCGGCGATCATCAGAGCACGAGCCGTCTCAAGGAGGTGCCGATGCTTGCGCTCAGCGACACCATTCTGAGCATGAGCACCAGGACAAGAGAACTGAGCGAGAGTGCCCTGCTCAGCAAGGAAGCTGCGCAGGTGACGAGAGAGGTACTCGACAGCAGAGTCAGCACGAAGGACACGAATAGGAGTGGAGAACTGTGTGTGTATCATAGTGGCAAATTGTTTATAGATAGGCAAGGCCTCACTACGAGAAGACATGAAATATATCCAAGTGTGGCGAGAGAAATCATCTATAAAAATAATATAATAACGATGACCCCCTTTCGAAACAAAGGGAGCCGGACCCCAAACGTCTGAATGAACAAGATCAAAAGGACGCTGAGACACAGACTCACTATGAGGATAAGGAAGCTGAATCTGTTTACCTAACTTACAGCCCTGACAATCTAAAGATACGTCTCCTGAGACAGACCCCAGAAGACCACGACGAACTAAGGACGATAGACGGGATCCACACAGATGGCCAAGACGGTGATGTCACTGCTGGAAAGAGCCGGTAGACGAAGTGGCAGAAGCGGAGAGACTGGCGGCGGTGGTGGCAGCGGAAGGAAGGTGAAGCCAGTCAAGCTCCCAGAGACGCTGTGAGTCACGACGCCGAGGGCCAGAACCAACCAGAGCTCCCGTGTGGCGATCCTGAACACAACAAGAGTCAGAGTCGAGAATGACCCGATAACCAAGGTCAGTAATCTGCCCAGCAGAAAGAAGCTGTAAGGTAAGGCGAGGAACATGAGCAACAGAAGGAACATGAAAGGATGAGTTGCTAAGAGATCCTCGACCAGAGACAGAAAGAGATGTACCATCAGCAGTAAGAACACTGACAGGAGAATCAAGAGGTGTAATAGAAGACAGAGTGGAAGGATCAGGAGTCATGTGAAAAGATGCTCCAGAATCAAGAATCCACGGGGAGGTGCCTGACTGTGTAGGAGGTGATCTCTCAGTGCCCGAAGAGTCAGTAGCAGAACCTGCAGAACCTGTCGAGGGAGAACCTGAAGCGGCAAGTAGGCGTCGAAGTCTGGCTATCTCCTGCTCGGTGAGAGAAGTTGCTGAAGAAGTCGAGGCAGACGTCGTCGTAGAAGCACTACTGCCAGTAGAAGAACGGCGTGAAAGATGCCGCTTCTTCTTGTAGCACTGGGACGCATTTTGGCCATCCTTGTCGCAGTAGGAACAGTGAGGACGGCCACCTCCAGACGGAGGACGGCCACCACCACCTGTGGTAGCCGCTGGAGGAGGCAGTGTAGCAGGCGGACGAGCGGCGAGCACAGAGGGGAGTGGCATCAGACCAGCACCACTCAAACGAGTCTCCTCTGCGCGTAACTCGTAGCGCTGACGAAGATGAGTCCACATCTGAAAAGCCGAAGGGAGTCCCACAACCTCAGAAGAAAACTGAGGCTGGACACTGGCGATGAAGACAGCAGCAGCCCGAGCGTCGTCATCGTACCACTGAGTGTAGACGGTCAGACGATCCTTGTAGAAATCCAGAGCCTCGTGGTAGGCAGAGGCAGCTTCATCATCAGCGAGGCGAGCGGCCTCAGCAGCAGCCTTATCGGCTGTCGGGGGCAATGCCACAGGCGTAGGCTTCGTCGGAGGAATAGGGCAAGGCGGGCAGGTGACATCGCCAGAGAGGACGCCCCAGAGACGAAGACCACGCATGTGGATGCGCATGTGAGACACGAAGTCGGTGTAATTAACACCATCAAAAATCACCGGGCAGCGAGGGAGGGAAACGGTGCCCATTGGTAGGCGGCGCTGGACGGCGCGGCGACCAAGGGAACGAAGTCTAACAGGCGGCGCTGGACGGCGCGGCGGTTAGAACGACGTTTTTTTTGCTTTTTTTTTCTTCTTCCGCCGCTCGGTAGAAAACTCAAACGGGCCTTCGGCCCGTTACGCACGCACGCGCTAGGGTTAGCAGCGGCGGCGGCGGCGGCGGCGGCGAGAGGGGCGCCGGGCGCAGGGCGGAGGCCGACGGCGGCAGGAGCGGCAGCGGAGGCCGGGCGGACAGCGGCAGGGGCGGCAGCGGAGGCCGGGCGGACGGCGGAGGAGCCGGCGATGACGGCGGCAGAGGCGGCAACTGCGACGGCGGGGAGCGGCGGCCTCGAGTCTGCGACGGCGGGGAGCGGCGGCCTCGAGCGGATCGGGGTCGGCGCGGGCGGCGGCGGCCCGGCAGGCGGAGCGGAGGCGGCGGAGGCCCGCCTCTCAGCGGCGCGGCGGCCGGGGATGGAGGAGACGACGACACGTCGGCGGCCGGGGACGACGCTCGGAGGCCGCGTCGGCGGCCGGGGAGACGAGGCGGAGGCGGCAGCGGCGACGCGGGAAGCGCCGGGCTGGAAGCGGAGACGCCGAGGCCGGGCGGGGGAGGCGCCGAGGCCGGCGACGGCGGAGGCCGGGAGTCGGCGACGGCGGCGGAGGCCGGGAGTCGACGACGGCGGCGGAGGCGGCACACGGGCGCGCAGAACCCTAGGTAAGCCAAAACCCTAGTTTTGGCTCTGATACCATGTTATGAATAGCGCTTGTATTCATATGAGGCCAATGGGCCAGAATATATACACAAAGTACAAGTGGTAAATATGCAAAGAACCCCTCATAACAATGGGGAATAACAAACTATACATATCTCTAACAACGACCACGGCATGCTAAGACCACGTTCAGCTTACGACCATGACACGCTACGACCACGTTCATTTTACAATCACGGCATGCTACGACCACGTCTGGCTGCGACCACAGCAGTACGACTTCGACCTTTCGACCACGGCAGTACGACTTTGGTTTTACGACCATGGCAGGTAATCATAGCTACAGTACTCATTCATGGTCGTAGGTTTTGTAGACTACCTTCATAGTCGTAGATTTTGCAGACTACCTTTATGGTCGTAGGTTTTGCAGACTACCTATATGGTCGTAGATTTTGCAGACTACCTTTATGGTCGTAAGTTTTGCAGACTACCTTCATGGTCATAGGTTTGCAGACTACCTTCATTGTCGTAGAATTTGCAGACTGCCTTCATGGTCGTAGATTTGGCAGTCTTGTCGATACTCGTAGACTTCACAGTCTGTTGTTCTGCCAGTGATAGTCGGAGGCTTAGCGATCGGTTGCCGTTGGCTTCACGGTCAGTAGTCATAGACTTTCATAGTTAGTACGAGTGCTCTCTCGTGATCTTCGAGTACGTCAAGTACTTGTGTTAGGCCAGTGGTTGACTGGTCGGTGGTTAGTGGTCGATGATGGATGGTCGTTGCTGCAATACCAGGTGGGTACTAGAGGATTTAGGTACTCGCAGTAGGTGGATTCGGTACTCGATAGAAGTGGTTTCACGATCTGGTGAGTGGTCGTATGTTGGAATGTGTCTGTACTCGTAGGTCTCAAGTACGTGTTGTGGCTGTGACTCAGCAGTCGGTACTCGATAGTTGGTATGGTTTACGAGTACTTGTGGATTACGAGTTAGCAGTCGTAGTGTGTGGTTTGAAGGGTTGTTCCAGTTAGCGATGGTCGTAAGCGTTCTGGTGCGGTCGTAAACGACTTGGGGGATGGTCGTAGGTGTTTGGTTCTTATCTGGGGATAGACAAGGGTGTGTTTTGCTTATGTGTGATGGTTACGGTCAAGTTGGGAAGAACTTGTACCGGGAGATGGTTTTTTGGTCTTTGCATGTGCAAGTGGGCATGGAGGCGGCGATGGTCGGTGACGAGGAGTACCGGGACTAGGAGGGGGAAATCTGAGGTCTAGGCGGTCGGGATGTCACGCGAGGTGGTCGAGCTCATACTGGAGCACATGGAGGTCAAATGTAGATGCTGCGTGGAGGCATGGAGATGATTACAATCGGTGACGAGGAAGACTGGGACTAGAAAGGGGTAATATGAGGTCCAGGCGGTCAGGTAGTCATGCGAGGTGATCTGGATCATGCGAGAGCACGCGGTGATGATACACGATGGAGCTACAGGAGGGGATATCCTGAGGCTGTGTCGTGTGTCGTATGGAGTTGTGGATGGAATCCATGATCTGTACGAGTTGGTTAAAACCCCCGTGTTAGAAAGGTTTCTGGTCCCTTGGTTTGAGGAAGAGATAGATTTCGTGTCCAGGTGGAACAAGACAAGGTTTGAAGTGTTTGGATGTAAGACGGCTTTGTGCGCTGGCCTATAAAAGCATGGGAAGCTGTAGTTTAGCGTACGTGGTTTTAGGGCTTTTGTAGAGAAGGTTTTTAGGGGTGTCGTGAGGCGCTTTGTAGCCAAGAACACGATGATGAAATAAAAGATTAGATCTATTCCAGAAGTTCTCCGATGACTTGTTTTCATCTCTGCTTTATGTGCTCTGTTTTTGTCTTCATTGCATCTCGTCCAAGCAGTGGTCGAACGGCTGGGGATCTCAGGCGGAAGAAGGCCACGACTTCGTGCGGCGTTGTCGTACTGAGTAATCGAAACGAGCAGGCGGGAGATTTGTTGTCGTATCGACTGATCGGAACGAGCGGACAATCAATCCGAGCAGTCGTAAGCAAGCGGTCATAAACAAGCGGTCGTAAGCAAACGTCCGAGACGAGCGGCCGTAAAGAGTGGTCATAACGAGCGTTCGGGACAAGTGGTCGTAACGTCTGGTCGTAACGAGCAGTTAAGCGACAGAGCCTTTACGACCACGTACAAGCAGCTGCAGTCGTTCGGTAACTCAGAGTAGTCGGGCGACAGAAGCTTACGACCACGTTCGAGCTGGCAGTTGTGGTCGTAATTGTCATCCGATAATTCAAATTGTCTTGTTTTGTTTTTCTGCGTTGTGTTTTGGTTTCAGGTGATAAAAAACGGAGGCAATTATTCACTCTCCCTCTGATTGTACCATACAATCCTACATAAACTAATTTAAACCACCAAAAAATAAGGTGCAACCTAACTCAAAGTGACAAATAACAGAGAATAAACTGAGTAATTCTTGGGCATCGAATGTCTGACTATCAAAATGACGACAAGCAAACTTTTTAGCAAGTGAAAATTCGCATTAATTTTCCTTGTCTGGTAAATACTGTGAGAATGAAAAGTGGAAAACCAGATACTTACTCGGAAAAAGTCGATGGCAGCAGCTGTATTTCCTTGCTCAAGCTTTTCTTTCGCCAATGCCAAGCTGAGTTCCCTCTTCCTGAATTTAAGTAACGAAGTGACTTACAAAATGTAGATGCTTACGTATTAGGAATTGCAATTTAACCTTATTTTCGTTGCATCTGAATGCAGTGCAAAGAAATTTCAACAGAAGGGCAATCTTGTACAACTATCAAATTGCTAATGAGCTATGAATATAACTATGATTTATTTTAGTTAATGGCGACAACCCAACTCCATTGTGACTTTAGAAAAAAGAGAGGGTAGAACACAATGCTACTGTTGTGAAGAGCCAAATAAGGGGAAACACCTCACATACTAACAGATGATATAATCCCAAATCATCACACAAGTTAGTACCATCAAGGCGCATCAACCAACAGACGCAACTACGCAGGAAATAAGGAAAGAAACTGCGATTTCTTAACCAAATGACATGACAGTTCGAATTGGCTTACTTGTGCCGCTCTTCCTCCGTGGCCGACTTGCAAGGGATACTGCCCCCGTCAAAGACGACGACGGGCACAACCTTGTAATGCCGCAGGAGGTTGATATGGTGCATGAAATAGCTGATATAGCGCCTGGCGCCGGGGCTTTTGGGGTCCATGCACAACTCCATGCTGCAAGAATAGGCTGTACCATGAAAAAAAATACAAGAAACAAAGAAAATAAGTTGCCAAAGAAAATCGCCAAAGATATCATCAATACATTGCAACGATGCAATCTAATCGCTAATCGAACCTCCTTTGTGGAGCCAGGAGTAGGCATCGATGCCGACCTGCCAAGGCAAGGCGAGGTGCCACGAAATCAGCAAAAGATGAAAATGCAAAAGAAACTGCAAGTGCAAGGTGAGATGGGGATCTATTTACCCGTTGGCCGGCGTACTTCTTGATGTGCACGGGCTCGATGAATGGCTTCATGAAGCGGAGAAGATTGGGGATTCCCATCAGTATGCCAAAATAATCATAAACCAACTGATTTCGATTTGCTTCGGGTAGGATTGGATTGGGATTTCAGAGAGTCGGGGAGAAGCGAGGCGCGGGAAGAAATTGGGGCCCTCGAGGCCGCAAGGGCTATCAAGGGCTGTGAGGTCAGCGGCAGTGTGGGTCCCACGATTGCTTCGCGCGCACCGGGTTAGTTTCCCGCGCTTCCTTCAAAGAGTGACCGAAGCGCGTGTCAAGTGTGAACCCTCAGCCCGAAGTCCGTGCACCCGGACCCTTCTTTGAGCTCTCAGCCCATGACGACAAGCCGAGCCAGCCCATGATCGGCATGAGGGCAGCTGCGTCGTTTGCCTCCGATCGATTCGATCATCCCAAACCCAAGTACGCACCGAATCTAGCGTCGCTTGCCTCGTGAGGCCTCCTGTGCTCCTCACGGGGTCGCAGGAGATGCGGTCGCAGGAGATGCGTGCCGCGCCGCTGTCGAGATATGAATGTATAAATTTAACTCTATGAATTCTACGCTAGTGTAGAATTATACTAGTATACATAGTTACAATTTAGATAAAATATGAATCTATTAAAAATTGGCCCATATGAATGAAGTCTTTACCACTCCTTGAATATAGATACAGATGGCATGAGTAGGGTTTTAACTAATTGTGCGCACGCGTATTCACGTATTTTTGCATGAAAATCACATGACTTGTGCATCATCTCTCACATTTTTAACTAGTCATAATACTGCTTAAATATCATAATGTGATTTGATGATGCATTTACAAGTGAGTTTACATTGCTTAATTTGTTATTTGATGAGGGAGTTACCGGTGAATAATTCTGTTTAAATGTAGTAATTACTAGTAAATAACTACAGTGCACTTAAAAGGGCCTGAAGACGTCCAAGAAGAAACAGAGAGTTTTTCACCTCCATTCTTCCTCTACTTTCTTCTCTGCGAGTTTGTGCTGTTATGCTGTGCCGTCTGAACCTCGCCGACCTTTCTTCCCGACTTGCACCTGGAAGGAGGGAGAGCGGCTATCTTCGAATCGTTGCAGCAGAGAGTACCTGCACGGCGCGGCAATAAGATTTCTGGGCAGCACATCTGCGCGTCCACTCGCTTCACTGCGTCATCTACGTTCTGCACTGCATCAAGCCTACGCTGCTTCCTGTTCTTCATCAAACTCAAAAGTAAGTCATTCGCACGTTCGTTTGACTTTGTTACTATATTTTTCTTGCGTATATTTTGAAGTATGATGAGTAGTCTGCTTTTAATAGTAAGTTTTGCATCACTGATTTATTGTATTTGTCTCCAAGCAAAATTTGGAATTAAAATATTGCTCACATTTTCAACATTCCAGAAACCTTGTTATGAATTTTGTTGCAATAAAGTAATGACTAGTGCTTCTAATGCGATGAAACCTGAGAGGTTTTTTGGTCAGAACTTTCATAGATGGCAGATTAGAGCTAAGTTTTTGCTCATGTCTCTGGGGCTGTGGTGGGTTATCCACCCGTAGTATCCATTTACAATTGAACAGTTCATGCAGTTTGCAAATGCAAACAATACTGCTCTTGACTACATTCTGATTGTTCAGGCAGATCAACTCTATGTTGTGTACATGGACTACAAGTCCACCACAGAGTTGTGGGATGCACAAGAGCACAAATATGCAAAGGCAGAGGTAGGTCGCTGGCTCTATATGTGTGAGTAATTTTTTGACTTTAGCGTGGATGAGGCTAAGTCCATAGTTGGACAAGCTCATGATCTCCAGCTACTAGTCAGTGAGATTGCGCACCTAGGGTGGTGTTGCCTCCAAAGTTTATGGCTGTAGGCATTATTGCTAAACTCTCTGCCTCTTGGCGGGATTTTGCCACTAGCTTGAAACATAAGAGGGAAGATATTTCTGTTGAGCATCTCATTGTAGTCCTTGATGTGGAAGAAAAAGCAAGAGCAAAATTGCACCTAGCACCTCTAGCCAGAACAATGCAAATGTTATTGAGAAAAAGACTGTTGCAAAGAAGTACAAATCCAACAAACTGAACAAGACAACTAGCTTTAAGAAGAAGAAAACTGAGAAAGAAGGATTTGAGGGACAACACCTACTTTGTATGCAGAAAAGACAGTCATATGGTGACGGACTGTCGCTTTCGCAAGATTAAAGATGGTGAACAGCCAAAGAAGAAGGCTGTCAACGTGATCATAGGCGAGGCCTCGACTTCCGGAGGGTATAGTAATTCATCTGTTGTCTTTTCAGCATGTCAATCTACTGATTGGTGGGTTGATACTGGTGCTAATGTTCGAGTATGTTTTGATATTTCTCTGTTTTCTTTTTACCAGGCAGTAAGGGCTTCCTCCGTCCTAATGGGAAACAGGTCGTATGCTTTTGTTCTTGGTGTTGGCATGGTAGATCTGAAGCTTACTTTAGGGAAGACTGTCCACTTGAATAACGCGCAACATGCTCCTACGATAAACAAGAACATCGCTAGCGGTTCTCTCCTATACAGGAATGGTTATAAGCTAGTTTTTGAATCAAATAAAATTGTAATGTCCAAGTTCAGAAAATTTGTTGGTAAAGGCTTTGAGAGCGGAGGCTTGTTCTGCCTAAGTATTTTAGAGTCTTGTTATAATCTGAATGTTGCAACTAGTTTAAATAAATATAAGGCACATATTTGGCATTCTCGTTTCTGTCATATTGGTTTTGATAGTAACGCTAGAATGTCCAGATTAGATTTAATTCCAAAATGTGAAATTGCAAAGCATCAAAATGCCAGTCACGTGTGCAAGCAAAGCAACCTTGAAAACCTTTTAAGGGATTAGAGGATGAAAAGAACTTGGCACCATTCAGATTTGTGTGAAATGAATGGATTATTGACAAAAGGAGGTAAAAAATATTTTTCTAACTTTTATTGATGATGCAACACGCTACTGCTATGTGTATTTGCTAAAAACTAAGGATGAAGCTTTAAACTACTTTAATACTTATAAGGTCGAGGTTGAGAACCAACTAGAGAAGAAAATAAAAAGATTGAGGTTTGATCATGGAGGAGAGTACGTTTCTCATGTATTCTCCCAATTCTGTTCTAAGCATAGAATAGTCTATGAATTTACACCACCATATTCGCCCCAATCAAACGGGGGTAGCCGAGTGGAAAAACTGGACACTAATAGATTGATTAATGCTATATTAGAGAGTGCCGGTATGCCTAAGGCATAGTGGGGGGAAGCTGTACTGACATCAACTTTTGTCCTAAACAGAGTAATCACTAAAAATAGTGAGATTACTCTGTATGAGGGATGGAAGGGGAGAAAATCTAATGTTCATTTTCTACGAACTTGGGCGTGTTTGGCAAAAGTCAATATACCATTGCAGAAAAAAAGAAAGCTTGTACCAAAAATAGTCGACGTTATTTTTCTATGATATGCTCAAAATAGCATGGCCTATAGATTTTTAGTAGTTAAATCAGAAATTCCTAAGATTATTGCTAATACAATAATGGAGTCTAGAGATGCTTCATTTTTGAGAATATCTTTTCTATGAGAACAGTAGACAGTAATGGAGTCTAGAGATGCTTCACAAACAGAGAATGTTCAAACTGATAATTTTGAAAGTAAGAATAATCAAACTTTTGAACTTCCCACTATTTCTGAACTAATATATGATATCCCTGAGGAGGATAATAATCTAGTCACAAAAGCTCCTCGTAGGACCAAGATACAAAGGGTTGAGAAAACCTGAGAGACCATGTGGAGGTGTCCCCATGTTTGTGATGAGTAATTGGCTCGTGTTCTAGAAAGTTTCAGTTTGATTTGGTTGGTTCGCACCAAGACGGCGCATGGCGCGGTCTAGTACGGTTGGACTTGGTCGAACGCGGTCGGACATGCTTAGGACGCTTGTTTTTTCTCGATTGGTCGATTTGGGTATTTCATGTTTGAGTACCTTTTTCTGATGCTAATGTTGGTTATGCTATTTCGAGCGGTGCTATGTGATGGTTTCTTGTCTGTGATGGCTGTAGGACTTTGACGTGGAGTCGTGGCGAGGCATGGGATGACCGGACTAGGCACGGGCGGTGCTGAGGTCAAAGCGGTCGGGAGATGCTGAAGATGACAAGGACTCAAAGTGGTTGCGAGGCGTCGACAACGAGAGAAGAGGAAGCTTCCAGGAAGGTGCGGCAGGGGCATTTCGGTAAAATGCGCAAGACTGCGAAATGGAAGCGGATTTGGTTGAAGATAACGGGTTGGAGACCCGTTAGTGGTAGTGGTAGTGAAGGCCAAATAGAAAGGGTTTAGGGTTTGGAGGATGCATGCTTGTTTTTCCCTCCAATCCTGAAGAGTGTTTTTGGCTTTTGCCTCTTTTGTGGGTGAGTTTGGTAGTGGGAGTGGCTGACTCTTCTTGATTTGCTAATTGAGAGGGTGAGCTCATTTTTTATATGGAGTGAGAGTTGGCAGTTGGCAGTGCAGGACAGCTCAAGCAGTAGTAGTAGTGTTATTTTCTCCTTGCGTGTGTTTTAGTTCTGGGCATGTGAGCTCTTCTCAAGATGAGAGACTTGGGATGAGAGGGTTGTAAAAGAACCATTTGTAATCATTCATGTCTCCGTATCATTCTGAGTAGCTCTATGGTTGATTGGCTTAGTTTTTATTTCCTTTTGCATTTAGTTTTCTTTTGTTGCTCTCAGTGCATCTTTGCTTATTTTTACTCTTGAGTTGAATCCTTGTCCAAGTTGCTGCAAGATGACTTTGTCTTTCATCTAGGAATCGGTTCTCAAAGCCCTTGGCTAGGTTTTCCCGAGAGGAAGGTTTTCACTAGCCAAGTTGTTGGATCGATATCGGCAACAGAGGGGGGGGGTGAATGGTGCCTATTTAAAAATGCCCCTCAAGTACTCACAAAAACTTCTCCTTCGAAAGCTACAAAAGCGGTGAGAGAGAAGAGATTAGCTCACTAGACCACCAGAGAAAAGAAACGGCAAATAAAATGATCAAAAGAAAATAACAACAGAAAAGCACTCCGAAAAACATGGCTTAGTGCCAGAGGCCGGTCTGACTAAGGCAAATAAAACTTGTCAAGTTGCTTGCTTAGAGGCCGCCCAAAAGAGCAATAAAGGAATCCAGTATTAAGTGCTTATCTAAAGACATAAGATTGAAACCTGCAGCCGAACTATATATATATATATATATATATATGTATATATATATATATATATATATATATATATATATATATATATATATATATATATAACTAAAACAACCTTAAACAGAAATAACCAAAACAGAGATCGCCCAAAAAATAGATGCACAGCCTTTAATCCAAAAGTACTAGCAGCCGAGAACAACAATTAGCCTTTCATCTTTTGTGATGTGACCACGCCACAAACACATACGACAATAGCGCCCAATATCAAGATTGAACTAAAGGTGAATTCGTTTCTTCAGCCTTCATATGTTACTGAGAATAGACCGCTACCTAATGCAAGTGATTTAATTGTGCTTAGGAACTTGGAAAAGGATGAAGGAAAGGGACATGGAGTCCTGGACATGCATGGAAAGAATAATGGAGGTCACCACGTCACTTTGGGACCAAGTCAAGCACGAATTCGAGTTGGACACGTTTTGGAATCAGACTCGGACTGCTGCGATAGTACCAAGTTCAAACGGGCATAACTTCCTCATACGGACTCCGTTTGGGATGTTCTTGTACTTCATGGAAAGCTTCGGAAGTCTACTTTCCAACGGATCCAACCTCATCTTCAAATTGTATCCGAGCCGCCCGTAATCGTCAAAAGAGTCCACGTTGGTCACGTACTGGAATCGGATTCGGACTGCTGCAATGGTGCAAGTTTAAACGGGCATAACTTCCTCATACGGACTCCGTTTGGGACGTTCTTATACTTCATGGAAAGCTTATCAAGTCTACTTTCCAATGGATCCAGCCTCATCATCAAATTCCATCTGAGCCGGCCGCAATCATGAAAAGAGTCCACATTGGTTTCTGAGTCCGAGTCAAAAAAGGTGCTGTGCCACCACCACTTGGGCCCTCTCCCTATATAAGAGCCGCCGCCTCCGTTGCTAGGACGGGGATTTTGTTGAGTTTAGGTTTAGCTATTATGCAAACTTCTGTTCTTCAGTTGTGTCGGACGACCACCTGTCAAGACAGCCTTTGGAATCCCACCTTTTGATCTTCATATCAATATTTGCAATTTCAGATTGCTTGTTATCTTGTTCTTGCGTGTTCTTCGGTTGTATGCAGGAATAGACCTTCGTGGTCAGGTCAACCGCGTTCTTGGCACGGTTGATAACAACTTGGAGTGTGGTTCAGCGATTGCTAAGGCGCAAGCGACGTCGTTCGGTTGTAGTCGGATCGCAAGGGTCACCTCCACCAAAATCGATAGTTATCATCCTATCGGAAGATCGGGACACCATCGCTTCATCAGTTGGTATCAGAGCTTCCGTTGACCGGTAGGAATTTCTTGTATCCCTAGTTAGTAGATTGGTTTTTATTTCCTATAGTCCAAAAAAATTGCTCCACAAAAAGAGTTAATTTCCGCTGTCCAAACCCCGTTGTGCCTTTCAATCTATTAGTTTTGGTTTGCTAAATTGAATTTGTGTCCGTTTTAGCTTTGTCTAGTTGCTGGTCATATCCTTGATTCCATAAAAATCCAAACAAAAAAAAATTCCCCATCACAAACCCTGATTCCAATTTCGGCTGATTTTTCCTTTCTCTGCAGCCGCCACCAAAAAAGCCATAACTTTTGATTCCGAGATTATTTTTGAGTGAGACCACCGCCGTTAGATTCAAAACTTCATTTTCCATCTATCTGTAAAATTTCACGTCATTCCAGCAAGGCAGTTAAGAGATATCTGCGGTGGAAGTTGACCTAAAATTCCAGATTGAATCTGCAACAGTTGGCACTTGTGAATTTTGTGCAAATTATTCGGTCGGTTTCCAGAACTTGGCCCCAAAACAAAAGTTGTAGAAAAAGCCGTCAGGAAATTTAGAAAAAAATAATCATTGAAAAAAAGGCAACTGACAAAAGTTACGGCCAAAATACCGACTTGCTGTCCAGTGGACAGAAATCTCCAGATTTCAAGTTTTGGGTCAATCCTTGTGCTCTTCAATTCCAGATTGGATTCAATTGAATTATCTTGTATTTACCACTCCCATACATTGCCATACACTTAGTTTAGCCTTCTTCCATCTTTGGTTGATCAGCAACATAGGCTAAGTGCTAGATACGAACTATAATTCAATTCTGTGCAATTTCTGAAATTAATTGGTTGTTTTCCTTTGCTACAAAATACATATCCTATCCAAGCTCCACTTTTCTACTAACCGAACAGGTCTCGCTGTACCTTGCAATCGCTTTACTCATCACTTGAGTTAGATTTATCACGAACCAGCCACCGGTTGCACCACCTGTTTGCTTTGGTAAGAACTCGTAAGAATTTGGTAAGAGCTTGAGAGATGCGTGACTTGATTTGAGCCTCCATATCCTACTAGTTGATAGGAACATATACTTGTGATTTGTTTCCTTGTTTTCTACTAACCATGGTAGGTTCACGGAATGATTACAAGATAGATCCACATCTTCTTCGAGAAATTGGCTGGGAGATCAAAAAAATTCGTGAGGAACATGCACGCTTGAGACAAGCTTCTTCACCACGGGAGGTACACGATCATGATAGTACGTCTGATAAAGCTAAAATCACTTTGCCATCCTTTAATGGTAAATATGATCCTGATGGTTACCTTGATTGGGAACTAGCTGTTGATCAAAAATTTACTTGCCATAATTTTCCTAAGAATAGACGAGTTAGGGCTGCTACTAGTGAATTTACCGATTTTGCTTCTATTTGGTGGAAAGAACATTGCCGTCAACATCCCAATAACATACCTAACACTTGGGAGGCTTTGAAATTGCTTATGCGCCATCGATTTGTTCCCTCATATTATGCTCGTGATTTGTTAAATAAACTGCAACATTTAAAACAAGAAAGTAGAACTGTAAGGGAATATTATCGTGAATTAAAAACTCGTTTATTGCGTTGTGGTTTAGAGGAACATGCTGAAGCTACAGAGAATAGATTCTTGCGTGGGCTTAATAAAGAAATTCAGGACCTTCTCATTCACAAAGAATATAATTCTCTCCCTCATTTGTTTATACTTGCTTGTAATGTTGAACGTCAGATTGAGGAGAAATTGAGAGTGCTAGATGATAAGAAATGTGAGAACAAACCCATGTTTGTGCCTTTTTCTGTAACTAACAACTTGCAGGCAGTTGAGAACCATGTTGAAGAGGAGCATGAGCTGATTGAACCATCGATTCCATTGGTTGAGAACGAAGATGAGGAGATGGATGTACCTACATCATCTGAGGGGAGCCAAAAAGGTAAAGATCATGGTGCTATCATCACTCACGGTGAGTATGCTTGTGAAGAACAACAATTATGCACTGTTCATGCTATTTTAGAGCAAAACTTAGTGGAAAGCAATTCTGACACGCCCATATTTCAAGTAGAGAATTCACACTGCATTAATTTGAGTGTTGAGAATGAGTTGAGTGCACCTTGTCAAAAAATAATTGAATTGCCTACTGTTTTGAGTGATTCATGTGATGAATTAATCACATACAATGATCATGTGGCTTTGGTTAGATATAAAGAAGTTTTAACTAGAATTTCTCCTGCCAATTCATTGTGTTACATCATGTTGGATCTTCCTATGAAATTGTCACATGCTTTGGAGAAAGTTTCTGAACTTACATGTTCAAAATTCTTGTTTAGTGCCTACACCCCTGGGTATAAGTTTAATTTGATTGGAGATTATGGAGTAGGAAATCAATTTCTTGTATATCGAATATGCATAACTTGTGATCACATGGATGAATTGAAGCTTACTGTTTTGGACAACAATTCTTATGTGCTGAATCTTGTTCAATATGAGAGGGAAGTAAAATTTCGTACTCATCCAATGCCTATTTGTTCATCTCTTTTTGCACCATCTAGTATGGACAATCCGAATAAAGAAGATGGATTATGGAAGAACTCAAAAATCTTTTCACCCTGGCTAGATAAATTTGCTATTGCTCAATTGAGATATGATTATATAGATGAACTTTGCTTAATTTCAAAAGTTGTAGCTTTGCCCATATGTGCCACCACCGCAAGTTTACAACTTCAGAGATTTGAATTACATAAATGCTTCACTTACATTTGCAAAACTAGTTGCAATAATTACTGTGTGAGAAATTTAAATTTGCTCATTAACATATATGATTACTTTTGGGTTAATAATACAATGAGCTTTTATAATTGCTGCTGTGTTATAGCATTAATTGTGCAACAACGAAGAACTGTTAAAACGGATGACATATACATATACCATGCATACACCTTGGCTTCTTTGTTACCATACTTTCAGTTTATCAAAAGCCGAGGACGGCTTTGTTTTCAAGAAGGGGAGGATGATGAGGACATGACCCCTATGGATACAACCATATTTGCTATGATTGTTGTTCCAATTACAAGAGCTCCTATGCATCACTTAAATTATAAGGTGAGCTCGTTTCAAAAAGGTTTTACTTTGTGTGATAAAGAGCGTATGATATTACATAATGAGAGTTTGTTGCGTTTGTTATTATGTACCGAGATTTATGATGAAGATCATGCAATACGTGAGGCTACACATATGCTAAAACCGAGGACGGTTTTCAATCAAGAAGGGAAGAATGATGTGACCACGCCACAAACACATACGACAATAGCGCCCAATATCAAGATTGAACTAAAGGTGAATTCGTTTCTTCAGCCTTCATATGTTACTGAGAATAGACCGCTACCTAATGCAAGTGATTTAATTGTGCTTAGGAACTTGGAAAAGGATGAAGGAAAGGGACATGGAGTCCTGGACATGCATGGAAAGAATAATGGAGGTCACCACGTCACTTTGGGACCAAGTCAAGCACGAATTCGAGTTGGACACGTTTTGGAATCAGACTCGGACTGCTGCGATAGTACCATGTTCAAACGGGCATAACTTCCTCATACGGACTCCGTTTGGGATGTTCTTGTACTTCATGGAAAGCTTCAGAAGTCTACTTTCCAACGGATCCAACCTCATCTTCAAATTGTATCCGAGCCGCCCGTAATCGTCAAAAGAGTCCACGTTGGTCACGTACTGGAATCGGATTCGGACTGCTGCAATGGTGCAAGTTTAAACGGGCATAACTTCCTCATACGGACTCCGTTTGGGACGTTCTTATACTTCATGGAAAGCTTATCAAGTCTACTTTCCAATGGATCCAGCCTCATCATCAAATTCCATCTGAGCCGGCCGCAATCATGAAAAGAGTCCACATTGGTTTCTGAGTCCGAGTCAAAAAAGGTGCTGTGGCACCACCACTTGGGCCCATGTGCCTTGTAACCCTAGGGGGTCGTTCTCCCTATATAAGAGCCGCCGCCTCCATTGCTAGGACGGGGATTTTGTTGAGTTTAGGTTTAGCTATTATGCAAACTTCTGTTCTTCAGTTGTGTCGGACGACCACCTGTCAAGACAGCCTTTGGAATCCCACCTTTTGATCTTCATATCAATATTTGCAATTTCAGATTGCTTGTTATCTTGTTCTTGCGTGTTCTTCGGTTGTATGCAGGAATAGACCTTCGTGGTCAGGTCAACCGCGTTCTTGGCACGGTTGATAACAACTTGGAGTGTGGTTCAGCGATTGTTAAGGCGCAAGCGACGTCGTTCGGTTGTAGTCGGATCGCAAGGGTCACCTCCACCAAAATCGATAGTTATCATCCTATCGGAAGATCGGGACACCATCGCTTCATCATTTTGGCCGCAAGAATCATTTCTTCTCGAGACTACTTCTGGCCGCAAGGATCATTGCTTCTTGAGATTACCTTTGGCCGCAAGAAATAGTCAATGCAAGGAGAAATGAAAGAAGCTAGTGCTTCTTGGGTTGATTTCTTCTGGAGAGATAAGTGCAGACCAAACAAAGACAAAAGAAAGAATTTAACACTAAGAACTTAACTCACGAAAGGAGAGGATCAAGTGGGCAGCATAAGAGAAATCGAATATCAAGAAATGATACATGAAAATAGGAGGCAGTTTATGATGTCGGCACAGGAGTATTCTCAAGAATTGAGCTTCCGTAAATGATTGACTGTTGCTCTCCAAGAAATGAGCTTCCAAAAAGATTCACTGCAGCTAGCCGAAAGCAGTACAAGAAATGCAATCTGATTCAAGAAAGACAAGAAGCAACAAAGAAAAGGCAGCAAGAAGAACACAGGGAATAACTCAAGGAAGAGCAAAACTGCATAGACTGAAATTCATCTCTTGAGAGAGAGCAAAACTCAAAAGCTATTCAAGAGATTCATCCCCACGAATGATTGTATTAGAGAGGAATGAATACATAGTCTTGATACCATCAACTCAATCCATCTCTCACAATCTAAAGACACCCAAGAACACAAGTGCTGCCCTAAAAACCTTTTCAACTCATGTATGGAGAGAACCAAATAAAAACCCTAACTTTCAGAAGGTTCAGTTCATGCAGCACCCTTAAAAGGGCCTGGAGACATCAAGGAAGAAACAGAGAGTTTTCCACCTCCATTCTTCCTCTACTTTCTTCTCTGCGACCATGTGTTGTTGTGCTGTGCCGTCTGAACCTCGCCGACCTTTCTCCCCGGCGTGCATCTGGAAGGAGGGAGAGTGGCTATCTCCGATCCGTTGCCTAGAGAGTACCTGCACGGGGCGGCAATAAGATTTTTGGGCAGCGCATTTGTGAGGCCGCTCGCTCCACTGCGTCATCTACGTTCTGCACTACATCAAGCCTGCGCTGCTTTCTGTTCTTCATCAAGCTCAAAAGTAAGTCGTTCGCACGTTCGTTCGACTTTGTTACTATTTTTTCCTTGTGTATATTCTGAAGTATGATGAGTAGCCTGCTGTTAGTAGTATGTTTTACATCACTGGTTTATTGTATTTGTCTCCTAGTAAATTTGGAATTAAAATATTGCCCACATTTTTAACATTCCAGAAACCTTGTTGTGAATTTTGTTGCAACGCAGCAATAACTATTGCTTGCGATGCGATGAAACCTGAGAGGTTTTCTGGTTAGAACTTTCGTAGATTGCAGACTAGAGCTAAGTTTTGGCTCATGTCTTTGGGGCTGTGGTGGGTTATCCACCCGCAGTATCCATTTACAATTGAGCAGTTCATGCAGTTTGAAAATGCAAACAACACTACTCATGCAGTTTGAAAATACAAACAATACTACTCTTGGCTGCATTCTAACTATTCTGGCAGATCAGCTATATGATGTGTACATGGACTTCTTGTTCTTCATCAAGCTCAAAAGTAAAGTCATTTGCACATTTGTTCGATTTTGTTACTGTATTTTCTTGCGTATATTTTGAAGTATGATGTGTAGCCTACTGTTAGTAGTAAGTTTTGCATCACTGGTTTATTGTATTTGTCTCATAGTAAAATTTGGAATTAAAATATGGCCCACATTTTCAACAGAAGCATATTCACAAATAACTATGAATAAAGTTAATATTATTAATTATCGGAGTAACGACCTCTTGTGCTATGTGAAAATGTCTAACCGACACCTATATTCATCTTAATAGTGAAACCAAGTTGAAACAACACAAATTAATTAGTCAGGTCTATCTCATTTCGATATATGGTTAGACGGTAGGCTCAGATCAATAGTGCATAAAATTAAGTTCTTAATCATTATCAGGTGTGACATCCATATCCCAAATGTGCTAACTGCACTCACTTTACTGTATGGTCACTCGTCCAAATGAAAACCATTTTGTTTAACCAAAATCAATGACACTATCTATGTTATGGTACACAAATTTTATAATTGTGGCTAACTACCACGATTCAATATCTTATTAAATAAATCAATTAATTAATCAATGTGATGATGAGTCAAACATACCAATAAGCATGACTAAGCATACTAGACGTACAACCTAAGTGAATACTAATGTTGCATTACTAGATAATTAATCATCCTATGGAGACAATAAAATCATGACACTCAAAATATCAAATCAGGGATTTAGTCCAAATTGGCTGATAAATACAAAGATCAAGGGTTTATAACAAATTATCAATGCATAATAGTTTAAACAAAATAATAATACTTAGATTTAAAACAATGGGTTTAACATGATTAAAAGTAATGACTTGCCTTGACCTTTGCTCAGTTACTACTTCTTAATATTCAAGTCTTGCCTTTCTCCTTTGAAGGTGTTATCTAAACGAGAGAGAAAGCAAACGAAATGCAAATAAATTCAAAAGAAAATCCAAAAAAAATTCAAAATCGACAAACTAGAACTATAAGGTAGAGCTCAATTTTAGATAAATTTAGGAAGAAGAATCAGGTCAGTTGGTGTTCGTATGAAGGAGAACAGACACTCAGAATTTTTGCCTAGAAAATGAATTCCAAAAAATTGAGAGAGAAAGAAGAATATACTCTAGAATATTTCCTTCAGAATTAAGGAAAAGAAAAAGGGAAAATCTGACAAGTGGGACCTATGGATTTTTGGGATATTCCAAAATAAAAATGATTATGGAAAATGGGTATTTGGCTGATAGGTTGGCCCTTGGTCTATGGAGGAATTCCATGGACAGATTTGGTCCACGGTGGACTGGGACTACGGAACAGTGTTATGGCCGATGGGGTCACACGATAGGGATTGGCTCAAGGCAGACTGAGTCTAGCAGCTCAGCGAGGGGCACACGGCTTGCCATGTGGGATGAGGGCGTGAGGTGCAGGCAAGGTGGTGCTCACATGGTTGCTAACATCAACACTAGCGGCGAGGCTCTCGGACCAACGTTCTTCGGCGGCACCAAGGCATGGCAGGGCGGTAGAGGAGAACAATGCAGAGAGGGCGACGTGGGGAACTTGGCGATAAAGATACATGGCCAGGGGTGGCGCAATGTTACCAGCAGCAAGCTTGAAGCGGTGGATAGATTGGGTCTTTGAGGGTCGCTCATATCCAATGATCTTCAACAGTTGGTGAGGTGATGGGTCGATGGACAATGATGAGGTGAAGTCAGTGGTGGGGTTGGTGTCGGTAGGGACTCAGAGGATGCGGCAAAATTCCTCACCGGAGTACAAGTTATGGCGGGGACCAAATCCCGATTCCCGGTGTGAGGCGATGAAACCGAGGTGTCGACAAAAATTGGGAGGGGTCGAGGCAGCTTGAGGATGTGATTCCCGAGCTCGACGCGACCTTTTATGCATGAGAGAGGCGGTACGGAGGGGAGTTCATGGCGGAGACGACGTGGCAGCAGGACAGACGCGGAGAAGGGAGTTCGACTATGAAACAATTCTCCTGACAGGGTGTGATGTGTGGTATGTGTGAGCAACAGCACAGAGCAAGGGCTAGGCTGGGCTGAGCAGGCCGTGCGGAGGAAAAGGCTAGGCTGGCGTGGGGCAAGCTGGCTGCGGTGTGAGAAAGAAGGGGTTGGGTTGGCAGGAAGGTTGAACTAGATCGAGAAGAAAAGGAGATGGGCCGAGAGAAAGAAATTCAACCCAACAGATAAAATCCAGATTTTTAGAAATTTCCAAATGTCAGAAATGGGATAAATTTAATTGAGCTCCAAAAAATAGCAAATAAACTCCAAAAATTCCAAAAAATCCAGAAAAATCTATTTTGATTTGTTTAATGTTTATTTTATTTATATTAAATCATTTTAATTTTAGAAAATTCATATTAAGCTTTAATTAATTCAAGAAAAATCCAAATAGTTATTTTTATTTTAAAAACTTTAAGAAGGCACCAAAAAGATTGATGTTATAGCCATGCAACACCCAGACAACGGTCACTAGATAAATTAATTGTCGCCCTCCCCTACTATATTGCTACGGCTCCAATTGGCCCCCTTGCCTTGCTAGTGCCTAACCAAGTCACCAAAGGAAGCTTAGGCCCACTCGGTCAAGGTCGTGAATCATCGTATAGTATTTACTTCGCTCTAAATTTCTCTCGATTCTTTCAATATGCTTCAAACACAGGGACTAAATTTGTGAGTAATGATTTCAATATAATAATTGTTGATCAATTTATCTAATAATATATTTAATACTTAGGGTTTCAATTTGGGTTCTTGAATGCTGGCCTAGTTCATTGTAAATCAGAGGCAAAACTGCAAGTGATCTGTGACGTGATCCATATGCTCATATTGGACCATGCTTTGGATTTGACACAGAGTAAGTTACTGTACACACTTTTCATTTGATAATATTACTATTTTTATTGGGAATTATTACTTTTTTATAACTCATTGAGGTGGGATGATGTAATTTGCCAATACCTGTAACACTTTAGCTTAACAAAAGCACAGAATGCCACCCACAACCACAGATGCTACCAATTTTAACCAATAAATATGAATTACCAATATCTAGTCTTCAATTATAATTCCATAATATAATCATGACAATAGATATGACAACAATAAAGGAATCAATGAATGACATTAAGATGAACCAATTATGAATTCAATCGAAGGAAGCCTTAATAACTAGCAAAAATGCAATACCAATATGTTCCAAAGGGAAACATTATTCATCTAAGAGTTGTATGGATGGTATAATCTTATTCCTAACAATGAAAAATTGGACATTAAGTAAATGAAGAAACTATAACCGTGCAAAATCAATCATGTGCTAAATTTCGCCCATGCAGCCATCAACGATCACCTAAAAACAACAACAAAGGCAAGGGAAGCCTACAACTTAGTAAGTACACAATAGAATAATAAACGATATAAATATGGTATCTTAATTTTTACATATTTCGTCCCATTAAATTCTATACACATATCTTATCATCTCATTTCTCATTTCATGAATACAATGCATGTCTCCACTTCTCTTTACTTGTACCGGTATTATGAAGTGTTACACTAGTCGATGTTCACTCAAGCCTGCTATGTTTCATGCGGGGATCTCAACTCCACTCCTGTGGAGTGCCTACCGAAGTAGGACTTTACCCATCCCGTAGGTCACCCACACAAAGTAGGCTTCGGAGGGCCACATAGGTCACCTTTTTCTATCATGAATGCTCAACATACAATGCAATGATTCTTTTATTCATTAGTCACTTATCAACATTAATCATTCGACATCATCATCATTTAACCATAATCATCATCATTTTATCATAATCATATGAACATTATAAGAAGCAAGTATAAACATGTGGATCATTATGGTAAGTATTTATTTAATATAAACAACAAAAGCAAACCATTCGTGTACTATTCTACTATGCAATTGCCTTTTCTAGTTGCGAGAAACATGATGATTCGAAGATGACACCAACTCCGACACTACTCCTACATTGAAAGCCCAATCTCAACAACATGCCAAAATAGTAGCGAATAAATAATTTAACAACATCGCTCCTACACGCTTTCCAACTCTGCAAAACTCTTCCTTTAATGAACAGTCTTCCCTGCTGTCCTGGTACTAATAAAAAATAGTGTAACTTTTGAATCCCAAGCCCTAACATGGCCAACCACCCAACTCTAGAATCTACACAAGATTTCCTACAATTTCATAGTTGGCCACAAGCCTGCTTTAACCCCAAAGATAGTTCTATTATCATATTGGCCAGTAGGCTTAATAATTTTATATCTATTAAATTACCCATCCAAACATAGTAAATTATATCACTTATGAAATCTACAGAAATTTATCTACCTATACCTAGTTATGCTCATAATTCAATTTGTCCATCTAACTAGTCAAATCACTACAAGAAATTTGAGCATCGGTGATGATATGTATTTGTCACAAAATCATGGATTTTTGTCATAAAAGCATAATAGTGACGATTTTCTTGCGTCACTCGGATCGTCACAGATTCTGCGTCATAGAATGTTCTTAGTGACGATCATTGGGAAATCGTCATAAAATAGTACACATTTATGACGAATAACAGATCGTCATACAATAATATTTATGACGATTTACTTAGTGTCATAAAATATTTTCTATGACGATACTGTTATGTGGTCCAGGACGTGTAATTTATGACGAAATTATTCATCATGAATATATTTGCAACGTCACAAAATTTAATCCAGACATACATGAATGACAAAAAAAGTCATTAACAGTAGCATAATTCTCCAGATAATCACCATAGAATTGTTCCACCAAAGCATATAGAATTAATTGACATTTATCCAATACATGCCATTACAATCATTGGTTCAACACAATTGCTTCCTGTGCAATATCACTACAACAATCAAACAATAAAATTGCATTCCTCAACTACATAGCATCAACAATCTACATACACACACATTAATACTAATCTCATCAACAATCTGCATTGCTGCTTTATATAACATCCCTCCTCTCATCCATTTCATACTAATCTCATCTGATTGTCTTCTCTCACATTTCCTTTGTAAGTATGTCTGCATATGGTTTTTGGGGCAAAGCAAGGGGACTGAAAGGTGCAATACCTATTATCAGACTTCAGAGTTATCCAAGGGAAATATCCATAGAGTGAATCATTACCTCTTGGCATCATTTGATGATATAGAGAAGTTCCGACTGAGCCATTTGTATGAAATCTGTTAGCAAAGCACACATAGAATGTGGGAACATTAGCCACCAAGTAAGCAATCCCAACTAACTGAACAATGGTCAATGCAGAAACCACTAAACAATCAACAAAAACCTCAAGTGACAAGATAATTCATTGATTCATTGTATGGAGATTGAGTTACACATTTGCAAGTAATATCCAGAACTTGATGCTAACAAATTACAAAGTTGAACTTTCTGAACTTGCTGAGCTACCATAAACCACAACTTCTGTAAGAATGCAAAGCCACCCAACCCACACAACAGCCGAGCGTTCCATCTCATTTCAACAAAAAAACACTCTTCGTTGGCATAGCCGAAATCAGCTCACCCTAACTTAGACAAACCCGTGCACACTACACCCTCCTGAACAATATATTCAGTGGGATCGCAGTTTCCCCATGTATATTAATCAACTGTAATGCGATTTTCATCATGCATGATCACGAATAGGGAAGCAATTAACATTCTCTAAGTGAAGTTCCTCTCAGAAAATTAATCAATACGCTAGTCACTACAAACTAGCGAATTAACTCACATAAACTCTTGAAAATCCGTACTGTCAATAACCTAAATACTACTAGTAGTGCATTTTAAGCTGAAAAAACTAATAGCTATATAACTACTTACTGCAATTAGGCAGCTTATCATTAGCATTCTCACAAATCATAGCTTGTCCATGCTCTGAGGCATCTGATCAATCCCCTTTCTTGCTGCAAGTACCAACAATATAATTAAATCAGTTACAAAGAACAGGTAAAGCTCATCAAAGTTACAATATGAGAAAATAATAAACATGCTTCATCCCAGGCCAGACGGGGGAGGAGGAGGTTGGCAGCGTCGGCGTCGGAGTCGGGGATCAAACCCTAGATCGCCGCAGCGCAGACGGGGGAGGAGGAGGCAAGCCAGAGAGAGATGAGGGCGTCGGGAGGAGGACGGGGGGCGGTGGGCGGCCGCGAGGAGGACGGGGGGCGGTGGGCGGCCACGAGGAGGACGGGGGGCGGTGGGGCGGCCGGGCGGCAGCCGGCGGGGAGGAGGATGTGGGAGGCGGCTGACCGAGAGGAGGACGGGGGGTGGTGGACGGCCGCGAGGAGGAGGAGGCGGATCTGGGGGTGGAGGAGGAGGCCGGCGGCCGGGTGGGGAGCGGAGGAGGCCCGCGGCCGGGTGGGGGGCGGAGGAGGCGAATGGAAGAGGAGGAGGCGGATCTGGGGGCGGACTGGCGGAGGAGGAGGCCAGCGGCTGGGTGGGGGCGGAGGAGGAGGCCGGCGCCGGGTGGAGGCGGAGGCGGAGGCGGAGGCCGGCGGCCGGGTGAGGCGGATGGAGGAGGAGGAGGCGGGCCGTGCGAGCGGGAGTGCCAGAGGGGGGCGGAAGTCGCAGAGAGTTATGGCGGGGGGGGGGGGGGGGGCGGAGGAGGAGGCCGGCGCCGGGTGGAGGCGGAGGCGGAGGCCGGCGGCCGGGGGGAGACGGAGGCGAAGGCCGGCGGCGGGGTGAGGCGGATGGAGGAGGAGGAGGCGGGCTGTGCGAGTGGGAGTGCCAGAGGGGGGCGGAGTCGCGGAGGGGGACCGGGGGTGATATACTCAGTTTATTATTTCTAGATGGCCCACATGTCAGTTTGTTTCACAATGGCCCCATTCGCCCTAACTTTTTTTTGACAATACTTTTTTCGTCATCCAATAAATCGTCACGAATAATAATTTTTTTGATGACGAATATAAACAATCATCATGGTTTTCTGTATATTCTGTGACAAATATTTGTTTTCGTCACAAAACTAGGCGTCAAAGGTACCGTCCCTCATATTAATGACGAAATCACTTGAATCGTCACGGAATGATAGCTAATCTATGACATTTTCGTTTCTCATCATAACTATATTCGTCACTGATACTCAAATTTCTTGTAGTGAATTAATAGTTTTCCACGACTGCGTCCAGCAGCAACCGATTTTTGGACAGTAGCCTTTCCAAAGCCATAACTTCTAAACTATCCACCAACATTTGTGTTCTTGGACTCTACCAAAACCTTAAAAAATTATCTACAACTTTTGTATAGACCACAAATTCTAATTAAGCTATCTAATATATTTAATCTAGGTTTTTCCTCAGCACCACAAATTGATGAAGACCCTCCGGACAGCACGCTTACAAATACCATATTTTTCAATCTATCCAACCAAATTACATTCTTAAGTACTCAATGAAAGGTAATAAAATTACCTACAATTTTCTAGTAGACCAATTTCCCAAATTAAACACATTAAGTGCCCAAAACTACATTATGAGTGCTGTCATGGGAATCGATCTATCGCTTAGGGATTCAGCGATGATTAGCCATGCTACACGCATCTATCACCACCATTTACCGCCTTAAGCCTAATCTAATCGATAAATTAGCATAGGAAAGAAATTCGGATTGCTACCCTAGGAATTGGATGGCAGCAGCAGCAGTAGAAGCAAAGCTTGCAGTGTCCATGCCACAGATCCCATGCTGTGGCAGAAGCAGGAACGGCCGGCCGGTAGCACACCATGTTATTCCTCCTTGATAGGGGCGGATCCACACCCCGGGCAAGGTAGACTTCAGCCTGGGGTGTGGAAAAATATTTAGTATACAACCTAGGTAAATTTAGTCCAGCCTATGCAACATTTTTATAGTCCAGCCTAGATAGTCTAGATCATTTCACCACTGAGCCCGGGACGTAATCAAATTCTGGCTCTGCCACTGCTCCTTGACATGCAGTAGCAAAGCAACGAAAAGGCAACAATAGCATTACGGCAGAAGCAACACAACATGCAGTCGCAACAGTATAGCATGCTAGCATGCATGCATGCAGCGGCAGATCAGCGGCGACTGCATGAGAGCGTGCATGATCGCGGAACTGAACAGAGGATAGTGAATTTTTTATGAAAAATATAGCTAAGTGACAGAGTGAACTAAGACTGTATTCAGAAAATTTCCAAAATAATTTTTTAAAATATGTCTTTAAAGTTTGTCCATTCTATTCTATCTACGGTCACGTCTTAGGGTCAATATAGCTCTGATACCATCTCTGTCGGATCTCGAAACACCTTTGGAACCCTCTATGTAAATCACATCAATCCAGAAAAAGCTAGTGCACATAGTGTTTACAGGGATTCATATCATTCATAACGACTAACTTTATTATCAACAAAGAGTACGACCTTATGTCCAGAGTTTACAATGACAAGGCTTAAAGCCAAACATAAAGTAAATCAGCGGAAGATAAATAAATAAGGAGCAGCCCATCCTACCGTCCACAGGCGAATGACTATAAGACGTGGTCTATTCATCGCATTCCTCACCGTAGTTAATGAAGTCGTTCTCTGGCAACAGATTAAAGCAAGGTGAGCACATAAATCACTCCATAAATTACACCAGGAGATTTAACAGATATGATGTATGCATGGGTATCATCAATGGAAGGCATAATAAGGTTATTTGCGCAAAAAAATAGAATTTAAGTAAATATTGTAAATTAAGTACAAAAGCGGAAGTTAATACATTATATGAAAACAACCTTTTAATTAAAATACTATCGTTAGTGTAGGCACGACCTAACACTAACCTATTCACAGGTAACCCACCCAGACCAATCTTTTCTAAAGAGTCCACAATTGTCATTAACCAGATTTTATAAAACCAAAGTCTAATTTGTGAAAACCATACTTAGCATTTTCATGGCCGCGGACACGGCTATCTAGGATTACTTTGTAGAGGTGTACAACTTTACTCACAAGACATGTCTCTCATTTTGCCACACGATTAGCACGCTGCCTTAGGTGTGCAGCTGAGAATTCATGACAAGATTGTTATAATGTTCCGTTGCCAAATTAGTTACGTCGCCACTAAGATTTCACCATAATATGAATTCACAAGTTGGGGCCCTTGTGCCATGTGAGACTTCTCGCGGCTTACGCCACGCTCACATTTAGCCTATAGTGAAACCAAGTTTGGAACTTCACAAATTACTTAGCCAGTTCTGTTTCATACTAGAGTTGTGGTAGTACGATGTTACTTTGTAATAGTAGCTCATAGACCGGTCCTTAATTTGACATGGGTGCTACCCACATACCCCTTGTGCCTGGCACCCTCATTGTGTCACTGAACACAATGAATACTAGTAAGCACCCACCACCATACCAATGCCTAAGTCTAAACCAGGTTTCATAATTTAATTTTATCAAAATTCCGTAGACCTTCTTGACTCACCGAAGTTAAGAATAGATTTCAGAAACCATCATTTTATGAAACAAACATTCCCATCTAAAATCATTCTAAGCATGGCTAAGCAATTCTACGAAATTTCTAGTTAATACTAATGTATTAATTAGATTTTTATCTAGAGTGACAAGGTACAATGATGTTCAATGTCAAATTGGGCCATATACAAAGGACATGGGTATAACTAGAGTTTAAATCAAATTTAAACTAAGTTTGACTAAAAGTACACATGCATGATAATTTAAAAACAACATAAATAATTTAAATTATTGGGAGTAACATGATCAAAGGTGTAACTTGCCTTGCTCGAAGTCTTGGTGCAGCGAATTGTTGAAATTATACTCTCCGGAGTCGTCGTAGTCTATGCTCATAAAACTAAGACAAATAAATACAAAAAAAACAAATAAAACTTGAGAATTGAAAAGAAATTTAGAATTGGATAGTTTAGGATTTTAGAAGAATTTAGCAATTTGTACGGGTCCAAACGGAGTGAAGATGAAGAAATACAAGCTTCCAGAAGTTAAAACTAAAGAAAAAGGATATTTTTCGGAATGCTTTGGAATAGTTCGGAAATAAGTCAATTTATTAGGTTGAGGTAGCTCGAAAAATGAACAGTATTCAGAGCGACCAGTTGGTCAACCATTATATTTCGACCATGACAGTTGATCATGATATTTCGACCACGTTGATCGACCATGATAGTTCGACCAGGTAGGTCGACCATGATATCTTTGACCGACGTTGTTTGACCATGATAGTTCGGTTATATTATTTTCAACCATGTTGGTCGACGGTGATATTTCGATCATGTTGGTCGACGATAATATTTTGACCACGTGGTTCGACTCTGATATTTCGACCACGCTGGTTGACCACCATATTTTGACCATGTTATTTTCGATCACGTTGGTCGACGGTGATATGTCGACCACGTTGATCGACCCCAATACTTCGACCACGCTGGTCGACTGCCATATTGCGACCATGACATTGTTGACCATGTTGGTTAATAATGATATTTTGACCACGTGGTTCGACCATGATATTTAGATCATGTGGTTTGATCATGATGTTTTGACCACTTGCTGTCGACCAAGGTGTTTTCTTCGGTGTGCACTAAACAATGTGCTGATCAGCCAAACGCTTGCATGGGTATTTTTCCCATGCCGATAGGAAAGTTGCTCCATAAGTGCTTGCCTGGAGAAGTTAAGCAAACTTCATCGCAAAACAGAACATTGATCTAGACGAACAACAGTCCCAAAAATGCATCTTCTACCATTCCCATCTATTATGTCCAGAAATCGTCACATCTCCAAAATCAATCTACTACGACCTAAGAATAGGAATATAGGGATTAGAGCAGAAATACCTACACCACTTATCTTCCCTCCTCCATCTCCCTTCTCTTTTTGTTCTTCCCCCTCTGCTTCCTCTTCCTCTTCTCCTTGGCCGGCTCCCCTTTACTACTTCCTTCTTCTTCCTTGGCTGGTTCCCCTTCTCTTCTCCTTCTCTTGGCCAGCGCACGATAGTAGCTGGTGGACTAGCATAGCATCGCATGGCAGGGCGCTACAGGAGAGGCACAATAGGGGTGACACAACAAGGGAAGAACCAACAGAAAGGCTTCAAGGGGGTGGCGGCTAGGGTTTCTCTTCCCCTACCCCCTGTTCTCCTTAAAAAGCCCAGCCCATACCCCCAACTCCCCACACACGAGTCAGTCCAACTAAACAGAACTCCAACTCCTCCCCTTTCCTCTATTTTGTTTTTCTTAGATTCTTTTTCATATTCGCGACTAGGAATATTACATCTGGCCCCACTGAAAATAAGTAGGGTAGATATTCTTAGATTCTTTTTCATATTCTTTTTCTAATTTAAGGATTATTATGTAATTTTTTAGACTTTCAAAGCGGAAGAGGTAACTCAAACAATGCCAGTTGTTTATGCATATATACAAGTTCCTCGTTAGCCGTGTTAACCGGAAAGATGCCATGATTTATCTGGAAATTTGGACATAACCTCATTGCCTACTAGTGCTTTTGCCTTGTACTCATTTGGTCCATATGTACTCCAAAACAGCCAACATGACAGCCACTCAAAACAGCGTAACCAAAGTACAGTACGGAGACCTCCGCTACAGAATCTGTACTTGTCAGCCGTACAAAGCTGCAGCTGTGGGATGGCATCAATACCAATGTGGTTTTTTTGGCTAATCTCTTACTTAATCCTAGAAGTCATCACTCCATGTGGGTAAGGACCTGGCCGATCCGGCATCTTATTGGCGGGGCAGCCTTGCCCATCGGATAGGTCTTCTAGGCTGGGGTCCTAAGGGCACTTAGACTATGCTGTACTATTTTTATACTGTTTACATCAGCAAAAAAAAAAAAGCTATAGACACTATCTTTAGTGAGTGATGTATATTAGTGGAACTGAATAATAAATTGCACTAAACTCTCTTGCTCTCTCTCCCTCTCTCCTTCCACCAAGGGGAGCACCACCAGTGGGAGCGTAGTGCAGGACCACAAATTATGTGCTGGATTTTATATCCAAATAGTGTTTTACATGAGACACTGTTTCTCTTTTTTTTGTTTAATCACTACTACAGAAAACCGTATTACAGACAGTTCAAAAACGTCATCACAAACGGTTTTCTGAACCGTCTGAATTTATGGGTCAGTGATAATCAAAGGTTATCACAGATGGTTTTCGAACCGTCTATGGTGTAAATATCACAGACGGTTTGTAACTAAAAACCATCTGTGATAGCTAATAATCACAGACGGTTTGTAAGTAAAACCGTTTATGATATCTAGCACGAACGGTTTTTAGTTAAAAACCGTCTGTGCTATTCTCTTCTACCCCTAAATCTATTTTTGTTTATTTGCTAGCCTCAGGAAATGCTAGCCATGCCCTCTGAAACAAGCAGCTCAGCATGTACATGTATACATCCAATTCACATCTCAATTTATTTCACAAACATAAAACATCCATTTCGCAAATCAATTAATTGAAATGAAAACAAACAAATATAATATGAAACACAGTACACATTTTGTTTTTACTAAGATTACAGCATACTATTACAATATCCCAAAACAACAAACAAGTTGCCCATCTAGCTAACACAACAAGAACAGAGAAAAGCAAAGATCCTCTATGCCTAGGCCTTCTCGCCCCTGATGCAACACATGAGCTAGATGTCTTTGACGCCCACCATCGTCGGCGTTGATTGAGCGCTACCTTGTGCATCGTCTGCTTCGTGGGGCTATTATGGTATATGGGTCAAGGAGGAGGAGGAGAACAGCAAGGAGGAGAAGAACATCAAAGAGGACGAGAACAACAAGGTGAAGGAGAATAGCAAGAAGGAGAACAGAAGGAGGCTGGGTTCTGGTGATTATTTATATGGGAGGGAGTGCAAACTTTTTTGTCGCAGGGACGGAGAGGCGGAGCTACGATCCGTGGGGTAAGGATTGGTGGATTTCTATTGGCTAGGATTGGGTTGAGGAGGATCGACTGGCCCAGCGGTCAGAATTTCACAGACGGTTCTACATATAGAACTGTCTATGATGAATGAATATCACAGACGGTTCTATATACGAACCGTCTGTGAATTAGAGCACAAAATTTTATATACCGATGCAATATAAACAACTAGTTTGAAAAGATAAATTAGCAAAATTGTATATGGCTTATATATACTCATTTGAAAGGTTTCAATGAGATCTACAACTTTTCAGTTGAAGCAAAATCCAAATTCCGAAAGGAAGACCAAGAAAAAGGGCAAAAACAGAAATAAAAAACTTGCGACGCAGGTTTAGGTCCAAAGATGGCCGATTTTCTGGGCCTTGGAGGGCAACTAGCGCATCCGGGTCATTTTTTTTGATCGGGCTCGTCGTTAGCTTTCCAACGAGTACAAGAATGTCGAAAACGGACACCGTATGCCCGTTTTACTGAAGGTGTCTCAAAACTAAATCCTACTCGGACTCAGGCGGGAAATTATAAAATTTTGGGGGATTGTAAGGCGGGAAACATATCACAGACGGTTTTTAATATGAACCGTCTGTAATAACTTCATTATCACAGACAGTTTTTAATAAAAAATCGTCTGTGATAATCCTGAGATATTACAGACGATTTTTAATAAAAAACCATCTGTGATAATTCCAGATTATCACAGACGGTTTTAAATAAAAACCGTCTGTGATACTGAAATATCACAGATGGTTCATCGGTAAGAATCGTCTGTGATACTGGTTTTCTCCGACGGCATCAACACAAACGGTGTCCAAATTAAAACCGTCTGTGTTAGTGTCAGTCACAGATGGTTTTATCAAACCGTCTGTGATTTGGTATCTAGTATTAGGCTTTCTGTAGTAGTGAATTTTCTTTCCATCTCAGCATAAATTCTAGTTGGCATGTAATTAATATTATGGACACTGCTGATTAGGACCCATTGAGAGTACCCTAACCAGCTAGTGGATGTACTGATACCTAGTACTCCCTCTGTTTTTGGGCATTTATCCACAAACAAATATAAGCATAGACGGGTGAAACACTAAATTTAAGAAATAGTTGATATGAGATGATGACATATGCTACCACCTAACATCTTTCAAAGCATTTAAATAGGTGTAAGGAGAGGAAAAATTACAATAACTACACTCTAGATTCTCCTAATTGACAAATATATTGAAATGAACACTCCTAAGATTATGGACAAATATAGTGAAACGGAAGGAGTAATTAAATTAATTCGTATAATTTTTTTTTTAAATTACAAGGAAGACGGACACTTACCACTACATACGCACATATATGTGAGTGCGCTTTCTTAGCACACATCTATAAAGACAGATAGAGGCTATGGATAATTCCATGACTCTAGGATTTGAACTCCCTTGTGTGTAAATATAATCATCAGGATTTACACCCTAGAGGGCGGAGTCGTACGTACGCTGTAATTTCACCACCCACCAAGAAATTGTTCCCCTAATTGGGATATTTCTTTTAGATGGTATAACTATAATGTGAATAGGGCATTAAGACTAGCACCAAAAGATTTATGGGACTAAATTCTTCAAAATTCAGACGGATAATCAATCCAACATGTAGTTGTGGGAATCGACTTTGGATTTTATGTTCGGCAAGACAAGTGTAGTTACTCAAGAGAAGAAGGGTAGGTCCAAATTACTCGACAATGTAATAAATTTCTTTTGGGGAAGATGAATATAGTGAGTGCTTGCCAAGACTGATCACGTGCATGCAAACTTTAAACGGATCTTCACATGGTCTTAGCACATGGCAGTGTGCATGCATTTTGTTTTCTGAGGGTGTGCATGCATTTTTTGTCTCCTGATTGGCTATTGTACGTGGTTAGCAGCAGGGCACATGTGATGTCACAGTTCCGTACATGTGTTCCCGTGCCAAGGTAGACGTAGAGTTATTTTGCTCACCAATATTTTTTACCAATACATATAAATTTCTCCACGTGGAGAATACAAAAGGATAACTTGCAGCAGTTGTTGTAAGATGTTGAGATTGACAAACGGCCAAGGAGGCATCTTTTTCTTTACATTATATTTGCTGCTTGTGTATATATACTTGTAGCAGGTATAAGTGGTTTGAGACTTGAGATGAGTAGGAGAGGAACCAGCCGTTCCAACAAGATAAGCAGTGCTAGCTATATCTACTAGCTAGTACTAGATGCACTGGCATGGCTATAAGAGCAACTCCAGCAGGGCCCCTACTTGAGCCCTCATCCTACTTTTGAGGGCTGAGGGGCAAAAAACTCACTCCAGCAGGGCCCCTACTTGAGCCCTCAAAAGTAGGGGGCCCTCAAATCTCCCCCTCGAGCCCTCATTCCTGGGGGGTCTGGAGGGAGCCCCTACTTTTGAGAGCTCAAGTAGGGACCCTGCTGGAGTAAGTTTTTTGCCCCTCGGCCCTCAAAAGTAGGGGCTCCCTCCAGACCCCCCAGGAGTGGGTCCTATGTGTCATTCCCTCTAAGAATGAATTTGAGGGTCCTGTTTTGAGGGCTTCTGCTGGAGTGCAGTCCAAAAAACAGAGCCCTCAAAAGTAGGGGGAGCTCTCAAATAAAAAATAGGGGCCCTATTTTGAGGGCTACTGCTGGAGTTGCTCTAAACAATAGTCTACGTTTTTTTATCATGTCGCTAAGGCATCGGTCTTATCGCTAAGGGCCGAAGCTTGTGGCTACTCAGATTAACAATAGCTTATAGCTTTTTTTACTATAGTTAATTTATTTTTTATTGTATCTGAAGTAGTTTATTTCGATAACTAAATTTAAAAATTTTAAAAATAGAAAATATATTACCCTATATGGACAATGCAAAGAAATACGAAAAAAGAACCAACAAAAAGCCAAAAAAACCAAAAAAATCATAAAAAAGATGAAATTAAGGAATAGTGAATTAAAAGCAGAAGCCACAAACCATCGCTAAAAAAGCGGGGTTCTATTGATAAGGAATTAATTAGTCGTACCACCAGTCTCTTGTTAACAAGTGTGAAGTCTAGATTTAAACCGATGAAGGTGAAAATAAGCAAGGAATTGCTTTTAGGATGCAACCAGACCTGTTCTTTTCAGCTTTTAAAAGCTACTTTTTGGCTTTTCTACAATAACTAGGTTTCAAATGAAGTATCTTTTTAAGAGGGGGTCTATAAATTGATTGTAGTACACACTATAGTGACTTCATTTATATCGGCCAAAAACCGTCTTTGATAGTCTATTATCATTAACTATTCTAGTTAAGAACCATCTGTGATTATGTTCTAGCGTTCTCATAAATAGGCATCCTTCCGTTCATTAATATTCTCTAATTGCTTTACAAAACAGCGCAATCGGAGAATACAGATGAAGCAAAGAAGGCCTATTTATGAGAAGAAGATCATCGTGCAATAAATTTTGTCGCCATGTCTTCATCTTGCAATAAAATATGAATTTCAACAAGAGCAAAAACCATAGCCATCCATCAATAATCACAAGAACTAAGACATCAACAATCAATTTTTACGCACACGAGTATCAAGGTTTACATAACCGAAACCCTAGCCATCCAAAAATTTCGGATGGGGGATATATCACCTGCGTGAAAGAGAGGCGGCGGCAGCGTCACCGTTGTGTCATGATGGTGACACTGCACAAGACACTCTAACGATACTTTGGACAAGAGTGTCTTGTGAAGTAAATCATCACGCCACAACTGGAGGCGGAGGAGCTCACGGCAGTAGTCGGCGTCGTCGAGGGGACAGGGTGCATTGGTTTGGGGGGAGAAAATAGGAATAAGGAGCAAATGAACTAGGAGTAGAAGAAAATGTCCTCATCAGTGTTGGTTCTTAGAGTGAAATTGAGGGAAAGGGAGAGGGGGAGTAATAAGGGGCGAGAGGTGGAAGGAGACTGGTGCCTATCGTTCGATGAGGAGAGAATGGATTGGTGAGAACGAAATCTTAGGAGAGACACCACGGATCAGTGATGTGGCATTATCACAAACAGTTCAGATTAAAAACTATCTGTGATGTATGCTGACATCACAGATCAGGATCACCAGTGAACAATGCCCGAAAATGCGTCCACCCATTGACGTTCTCATTTGAGTGTCTCTCGAAAACCCTCTGACTGATAAATCAAGTCAAATTAAGCCCATAGGCTCTCTTTCCTTGCTTCAAGGGCCTCAACAAGGTTGACTCAGTTGCCCGCCGCCTCGACTAAGCACTCCAAGCAATGACAAACCTCCTGGAGACATGCAACATCATTGTGGAGGATCACGTCGATGGCCTTTTGTCTATGCTATTTTTTTGTCCCTTCTCAGCTGTTGTGCTTACTTCAGACAAATTGGAAAGCATTGATTCTGTTCATTCCTGCCCTTCACTTTAGGCCATAGTGCTTTTGAATTATTTCTATACCCCTTTGATGATGTAGCCTTAGAATCTCGTCGGTAAACTCTTACTGAGGTTTGCTCATCGGAAGTGGGAGATAAACTAGAAGATGTGACGAAGGAGGATGTCAAGATGGCGGAAGGTGGACATCACATTCTTTGGCAAATCCTCAGACATAGGAGGGAGGACACTATTGACACAGTGTACTTTCGTAGCATCCACCAGCGTACAACTGGCGAGGTGCTCGTATAGGATGGCCAAGTTGGCCATCAATGCCGACGATAAGGAAGAGGCCACCAGAGCCATTTTTTTACGCTTGAGAGTAGATAATATGTGTATCAGCAATGTGGGGGTTCATCTTAATTTGGTACATCACGGCTGATCATCTTTATAAATTCGACGCGTGAGACGAAGAGATGCATCGGGGAGCCGAAATGATCAGAGATGCATCGGGGAGCCGAAATGATCAGAAACGCATCAAGGAGATGAAGCACGCACCATTCTTTTAGAGATATATCACAGGCAGTTCTTTTTAATAACTGTTTGTGGTAATATCACTAGAAGGCATCGAGTAAGGAACTAATATAAGTACTCTTAATGCAACATATGAGATATTCAATAATAATGCAACATATGAGATATTCAATAATACATATTCTTGAGAAAATATTGTACATCTTAAAAAGAAAATATTGTACATATCCATGAATGGCGGCAAAGTATGAAACTAAGCAGCTAATAAAAAAGATTGGCTATCCAATCAATAAAACATCCACTAAGCAACTAAATTTGACCACACAGTTGTGAAGTCATCATGGCAGGGTTTAACTCAACAGTAACATCTCTTTAACTACCATCTTCACTGCCAAAGCAACAAAAAAAACAAGGCACTAGTGTCATCTCTTGCTCACTATTCACTAACGTCTTCTATGTCAAAAAACATTCATTGAGGTGTGTTTCTTCTCTGGACCTGCACGGAGTAACGAGCAGATAAGCTTTTGCAATAAGTTGGCATGTACTATGTTTGAACAGAAACATATCATCATTCATCATAAACACTTATCTTTCAGAAATATCTTGTGTCAATTATAGTCAAGACTAGGTGTAATACAAAAGAGTATTAAACCAAACAGTACACAATAGATTCAAGATCCATGTTGGTGACTTTGCACACAAAATATGCACAAAGCGCTTCCTAAATAGAATTTGTACACAAGTATGACTTTATCTGAGTCAAATTCAGATATACAACTTTATCTCTTTCATTTTGTTACAAGGGACTCATGATAGAAATTTCAGGATTTCACCAATCAAACTTTACCGCATCAGATTACTTGAACTATCACTAGCTAAGCAACAATAAAGTTGCATCAGATTAACAGGTAACTCTAATGCTCAAAAGTTAACGAATACCATCAAAAGATTATCAAGGTTACCTGATCTTAAAGTTCACATAGGAAGATCATTGTGGTCAATCAAGTCATGAATTGATGCCATGCTATATTTAGTAGAACCTATTGTTGAGATAATTATAAAAGATAAACTAGTTCGTATAGAAAGCACTACGCATGTGTGATTTGCTGCTGTAAGTAGCACTTCTAAATAAAAGTGAAAGACATAAGATTACCATATGCTCGATACCAACGTTGTAGGCAGATGAGTGCCTCAATAGTTTCTACAGTCAATCTGCTACAAAAATCACTAATGATCATCCCTCCTGTGCTCATGCCGTGAAACATCTGGGTCAAAACTCCAATCTCTCAAGCGAACCTCTCCACAACCTCAAGAGCGCTGGTCCATTTCTTGCATCTCTGTAAATGCTTCAGCAGTGAACTTGATCCCACTCCACGCTTGGCACTAATCACATGTTCACAATGTTCGCATTTTTCTTTTGCAACTTCTCCATCGACAAATATTGGCACATACTCCTTCCAAGCATCTGATCTAAATATTTTTGTTCGCTCTTCAATAGTTGAAGCAACACCAACAATCTCGACTTAGTCACCATCATCGTCATTGTCGTCATTATTGTCGCCATCAATGTCATACATTTCATCATCTTGAGTGAATCCTGTCAACAAGAACAACATATAGGAATTTTAGAATTACATTCAATAGATCCATCAACACCAACTATCTATATGCATGTCAGTAATAAATGGCAGAACCAAGAGATGACCGAAACCTCACAACGGGAGGAAGAAATGCCAAATGTTGTTGTGGGACATTTGGAATGCATTTGACACTGGCCCTATAGATGACCTCACAATCGGAGAAGTAAGAGGCAATCCCTCAGGTCCTTCCACCGTGGGATGGGCTTTCTTTATTGCTGGCGACCAGTCCGATCGATTCCTCTGCTTAGAACAAATCGAATCAATCATAGAAGACAGAATAATAGATTGAACACACAAAGAGAGGTAGAGAGAACTCCTGGTCTTTCTTTATTTCTTTCAATTGCTTGTGTACAAAATATGCCGGTACGGTTCCCTATTTCTAGTCTCCGGTGAGGTGCCTATAATGGGCCAGGTCTGCTAGCCTGGGCCCAGGTTTCCTAACAGTAGTCTTAATACAACAGAGTTAACAAGCAATAGACATATGTAAAGTAAAGATGATCGATGTAGTAGTAGACTAGTAGTAGGGCCTGTTCTTTTCGGCTGCAGCTTATGGATTTTGGCTGAAAGTTTTGAATTTTGGCTATTTACGGTACAGATTACGGAGAGAGATACTCACTTGTGATTTTGGTTTGTACAGATGTTGGGCTTTTAACGTGTAGATTGTTTAACTTGTAGACCCCGTCTTGAGAAAATACTCTGTTTGAAAGTTAGGTACTGTAGCAAAAACCAAAAGCCGCCAGCTTTTGGGCCTGTTCTTTTTGGCTGCGGCTTATGGCTTTTGGCTGAAATTTTTGCATTTTGGCTGTTTACGGTACAGATTACGGAGAGATCGATACTCACTTGCAATTTTGGCTGGTACAGATGTTGGGCTTTTAACATGTACTACGTTTAACTTGTAGACTTCGTCTTGAGAAAATATTCCGTTTAAAAGTTAGGTACTGTAGCGGCTGTGAAAAGCCGGCCGGCTTATGGCCAGCCGAACAAGCCCTTTGACTTAAAGAACAAGCCCGCAGTCCCTCGTTCGCTTCTATTAATGCTTAATTGGTGCCTCTTCGTTACCATTTGGCCTGTCCTCTAAAAACGTATAAATATATGTAAATAGCCATCTGCATAGTAAAATTAATAAAATTAATGATAAAATCAGAAATTGATATTATCAACAGTTATAAAGATTAAAAAAACGTATACAACATAGCACTAGTTAGGATTGCGTAGTAGTAGAAGTACGAGGCAATAACATTCTACGAAATTTCATGTTTTGAAAGCGTTTTCTAATTCTATCATCATCAAGACTTCTCAAAATCTCTCTCTCAGTGTAGCATATCATCAAGTCACTGAACCACTTATCTGCTACTCTATTACGTAAATCTGTCTTGATAATATTAATGGCTGAAAAGACTCTCTCAACCGATGTCATTGCCACTAGAAGGATCAATAAGACGATAGACCAATAGGAAAGTTCTATTTTGTCTTGTTTGAACCATCTTTCTGAGCTAGCATTGCAATATTATCATATCCATGGAATTCTACACTTCTCCTTGACATTGAGAACAAAGGTTTGAAGCTGATTTCTTAATAACAAGCAGTCAGCCAAGTTAAAGTCATAGCATAAATCTCAGCAAGTCTAACAAGCTTATTTACCTCTCAACAAGCACGCCCTCCTCACTTGATCTCTAATTTCATTGTTGTACTCATTAATAGATATGCGATTCACCGGATCAACGATGATTTCATCGGGACTAAAATTCATCCGTGCCTTCTTTACTTGACACTTATTAGTAACTACTTGTATTGCTTGAAAAGTATTTATGCAATGTTTGTTTCTCCATTTCTTATAATTCTACGAATTGATAAATGACAATATATGAAACTACATTACCAAATAAATTTAGCAATCATAATTGTACAAATTAAAAACTATATTTATTTTTAAATTTATACTTTATAGCTTCATAGTGGACAATCCACTCCTCACTAGGCCCTACTCGGTTGGACTGAAAAGCTGTGGTTTATTGCTGAAATTGCACTGTAGCGGTTGAAATTGCACTGTAGCTGAAAGTGGCTTATTTAACGTAATTAAATTTAAAAAAATTAAAAATAGAAAAAATATGTTAGCTCATTATGGATAACGTGAACAAATACAGGAAAAAAGAACTGACAAAAAAGTTTAAAAAAGCTAAAAGTTTAGAAAAAGATGAAATTTATAAATAGTAAAAAATAAATTAGAAGCTAGAAACTAAAATTGAAATGAGTGGGGCCTATAGGACGATGAGTCGATGACTATTGTATCAAGTGTGCGCAAATGGCTATTGAGGTAATCCCTCTGGTCTTTAGGCCCTGTTTGGATCCCATGGTCTAAAGTTTAGTTGTCTAAAGTTTTGGACTAAACTTTAGTTGGCTAAACTTTAACCACTAAACTTTAGTCGAAGGTTCTGTTTGGATCCTGTACTAATGGATAGGACTAAAGTTTTAAAAAGACCATACTACCTCTCCTCGTTTCGTGCGTCAGCCATTAAATGGGAGGTGAGAGACCAACATGCATGGGTAACACGTCTTTGTGCCTAAGAACCCAAAACTTTAGACCACTTTAGTTCACTTTGGTGGACTAATGGTCTAAAGTGTTTTTTAGGGGTTAGCTAAAGTTTAGATCTAACTTTAGACCACTTATTTGGAAACTTTAGACCTAAACTTTAGTAACTAAACTTTAGATGGAGGGATCTAAACAGGGCCTTAGTCTCCCCACTAGAAGTAAATGCGCAAATGGCCTCTACAGACTTCCGATCAGACGGAGAGACCGAGTGGCGACTGGTGAGTGAATCAATAGCTCGGCAAGGCGGCGGCCGTCAGGCGCTCGGCCTCGGTAGGCGGCGGATCTCCAGCGACCAGTAAGCTTCTCGACCGCTCGACGCCTTCTACTTCCTCTGATCTTCTCCTTTACTCCCAAATCCCAATCTCCCTTACTTCACTTCTCAAATCCCGCCCGGCGCCAGCGCCAGCAACCCGCGACTTCCTTGAGTCTCCTGGCCGACGAGGCCGCCACTGTCGCACACCCGAACGGCCGCCGGGCCGCACCAGACTCGGAGACACCCCTGCCGGCCACCGCCCGAACCTGGCTACCAGCACGCCGCCGCCCGATGCAGAGATGGGGAATTTGGTTGGGGAATGGGGATCGATTCGATTGGAGAAAAGGGATTGCTTCTTGGTTGGTTACTCTTGCTTGACTTGCTTCCGGCCAAATTGGTCTGTGTGCTTGGGTATTTGGTGGGCTTTGCTTCGGTAACTTCCTTTACATGCAGCCAGCAGCCTATATGTCTTGTTCACGCTTTCTTCTCCCGACTGACGACGGCCAACTGCCGTCTGCCCGACTGGAAGAAGAAACGTGGCAATGGCATGGGCGCATGGCGGTGGCGCCCCCGCCGGATCTACGGGGTACCCCTCTCCGATCGAAGTTATGGGGCGCCAGCCCCCTTTCCCCTGTTCGTTCCGCCACTATTGGCATGAGCTCCTAATCTGATTCTAACTCCCTATACGACTTGTTCTAGGAAACCAATCACTCTTCTAAAAATTTCACATATTCCCTTGTCACATATCCTCTTATCTTTATTTACGCACAGGTTTTTAAAAACATATTTCTAGAATATTACAATGGTCTTATCTTTTACTTTTAGCTTCCACTTTCACTTTCTGTAATGTGAAATTTGGCCTGAATGGCCTGAGTTTGGCATAAATGGAGTCTGCGTGCTGCCTGTACGGTGACCTTGCTCCAATCTTGTCAAAAATTCCTTTTACCTCATCGTCACGGCACCTCCTAGATATAACTTGCACATCATATTCTCAAAACACATTTACGACTGGGTAATTATCATGTCGATCTCCACCGACGAAGTAGATCAACGTCATTTAATATGTGCATTAAGCAAGTTCTTGCTTTATATCGTTTCCGATTTATTATATATAGCACCGTTTCTTATTTGTAATGAACGTACTAACTTATCGCAAACCAGAAGAGGAGGAAACAACCTTGGTGGCATACACTAGCGAAGCCTCCATTGAACATACTCACAAAAACATAGTCCAAGATGGAGGTAGCGATATCTGCAATTGCGGGTGACCTATTCAGCCGAATCATCTCCTTTCTGATGAAGAAGTACACAGAGAAGGCAGGTATGGATGACAAGTTGGAAAGGTTGGAGGCACTCCTTCTTAGAGTCCATGCAGTCGTCGAGGAGGCGGATGGACGATACATCACCAACCCTAGGATGCTAATGCAACTCAGGTTGATCGTGGAGAGCATGTACCGAGGGTACCATGTGCTGGACACCTTCACATACAAATCTGTTGAAGATGAGGAGGTGAGAAGCTTATATACTCTCTTGGATTCTGCATTTCCTCTGAAACGTTCCCGTACAACTTTCGGCACTATGAGAGGCATTGTTGTAAGTAATGGTTTACAAAGTGTACTAGACAATTTAGAAGCTACTGTTGCTAACATGAGCGAGTTTGTTGTAATGTTGGGGGGATGCGAACGCATGTTTCGCAGACCCTATGATGCTTACCTTTACACGGACAACTTTATGTTCAGTCGCCATGTCGAGAAGCAGCAGATCATCAACATCTTGCTGCAAACTCCTGCTCATCTTGGTGCTCCTACGGTGCTTCCGATCATCGGCGGTTGCAGGGTTGGTAAGAAAACATTGGTAAGCCATGTATGCAACAATGAGCAGATCCGAAACCGATTCCCATCAATATTGTACATCAATGGTGATAGCATATGGAGAATGGAGCATGCAAAGTTCAATAATGAGAGGACTTTACTTGTTGAATTAGTTACCGACATGGATGATGAAGATTGGGTAAAGTTCTATTCTACTGTAACATGCATGGCTGGAGGAAGCAAAGTGATAATCATAAGTAGGATTGAAAAGCTCGCAAGGTTTGGAACAGTAAAGGCGGTTCATTTAAATAGTTTGTCACATGAGGAGTACAGCTACCTCTTCAAAATGCTAGCGTTCGGAAGCTCAGATGAAAAAGACTACCCCCAGCTGGCATCAATAGCAAATGATCTCGCAACAGTCCTGAGTGGGTCACTCATCCTTGCAAATGTGATTGCCGACTTGTTAAGAAGGAACCTTGATGTTCAGTTCTGGCTGCGCATATTACGACGGTTCAAGGGGATGGTTGAGAACATCTTATCAAAGTATGGAGAACATCCAAAAGAAATCCTTGAGAAAGAGCAGTTGATAGACATTACCAGATATGCATCTTCATATCCTGCTCGTCTTCGCCTGATGCCTCCTCGAGTAGAAAGGGTTGATCCTAGCAAAGAAAGGGTTGATCCTAGCAAACAGAAACTAACTGGTTTGTTATTCGGAGACCTAATTGCAGGATGCACGGCTGTACCCAATGATGAGTTTGAATTAGTGACGTGGGAATCACGAGTACCTCCTTACACTAAGTATGTGCAGTCCGTTGCAGTTTATGCCGAAGAGAAGAAAGAATGTACAACCCCTGCAAGAAAGCGTCGATCAAGCATTTGATTTGTTTCAGGGGAAGTGCTCCATTGCTTTCCTACACAGTGAATAGCCAAGTTAGTAAGAGAATGATTTACAGCCTTGCCTGTAGTGCTCTATTACTAGTTACCTATTAATTTGTAACGCACGAGAGTATGTGTTGTGTATGTACTTTGAATATTAGTAACCATATGAAATGTTGTATTCCCAGATTCCTATATATATATATATATATATATATATATATATATATATATATATATATATATATATATATATATATATATATATATATATATATATATATATATATATATATATATATATATATATATATATATATATATATATATATATATATATATATATATATATATAGTATAAATAACAGGGGCACCTAGGTGTCTGGACACTTAGTCTCCCTACCTTTGGATTGCTTTTAGATGCGTGCTAGTGTGATTGAGACTTTCCATCCATGATTAAGACTTTCCTTCCATGATTGATTTAGCATGCCTAATATATTACATACCATACATACCATTGCTCTAGCACGTATCTAAAAGCAATCTAACGGCAGGAAACCTAGGTGTCTGGGCACCTAGGTGTCCCATTTCAGCGTCATATATATATATATATATATATATATATATATATATATATATATATCTTGGAGTTATATGATTGAATAGAAATGTTTCTTGAGTTAACGTTATGGAGAAATGTTCCAAACGAGGCCTCAATACTGTAGAGTACGTGCTTCACGTATGCAAGTCAAAATACATGTAAATATATATCGACAGTTTTGTGCTGAAGCGTGGATATGTAAGAATGGGAAGGTGCAGGGAGCCAGGGACAGTACGTACTGTACGTATAGGTATATTAGTTTAGGTAAAACTAACTAGTATATATTAGGTCATTTGGCCTTTTAGTTAAGCTAATACGATTTATATTTTTCGAAATTTTTTTGTATGCTACACTAGGAGCTGGCGATGCGCTTCTCGATCGGCAGAGTCTAGCAGCGCTTCTCGATCGGCAGAGTCTGGGGCTCTGCAAAACTGTGCGGGGCCACGTTGTGGGACTCGAACGCTTGGGGATGGACTCACCATCGTGTTGCGAGCCCTTATCATGGTCGGATTGACTCTTGCCGCTTAAGAGAGATGAGTCATCCATTGGGCGTACTGCTATGGGGGATTTTGATCCCTCATCAGCCTTTTCGGCGGCATTATCTCCTGGATCACTAGAGAAATCTCTAGAGAGACGTTCACCATCGAAAGCAAGCAAGACTTGCTCGTAGTCGTAGCAGGCCTCCATGTCGATACTCGCATAGTCGGCTAAGTCAAATAAGTTCTCCTCACTCCATTCATCTGCCATGAGGACATCAGAGGAAAAAGAGAAACTTGCTAACAAGGAAATTACCGGAGTCTTGGAAGAAGAGGATCCCCATGGACGGTGCCAACTGTTGATGTTTTAATATCGATCTTACGTATAATTTGTTTGGATTTCGGGGAACTCTAAGAAGACTCGGCGTATCTAGCTACGAAGTAGAGACACCAGAAACTTTATCCTGGTTCAGGCCTTCTCCTAAGAGAATAACAATTCTATGTCCAGTATGATTGCTAATTGCTAAAAAGTGGATTACAACAGAGAATTACATGAATGGCTAGTATTGTCTTGCCTGAATGGTTCACCCAATTGTCCTCCTCTCTCCCTCTGAGGTTAGCCTTTAATTAGCTGGTGAAGCAACGACAGTTGTCCTGCGCCGGAAGATGCCTTGACGCTTCAGATGATAACCACCTGACGGAGGTTGCTATCAGAGAGACATAAGAGACCGTTCGTCGTGTAGCGGTTGTTGTTAGAGAGAGATATCGTGTGAAGTTAGTGGACTAATGCATGTTCTAACTGCCTTGTCAGACAAACCGACAGTGCAATTCTTGTCGTAGGAAAGTCGGTTGGAGATAGACTCATGGTAGGAAATCTCACGACCATAGAGTGGTCGCAGTAAGACTTATGACTACGTAGTTGTAGAAGAACTTACGACTATGTGGTCATCGAAGGACTTACGACCATGTGGTCGTAGAAGAGCTTACAACCATGTGGTCGTGGAAGAGCTGATGACAATTCTGCAATATTTTCTCCTTATCGATAAAAGGTGTATTCAAGGAATATAATGGCGTAATAATTTGAGGATTATTCTATCCTTGTCAGCCTTCCTTCATGACTTTGAGTGCTTGGTTTAGGAACAAGTCATTTGCTTGGAGAACGTGGAGAAAGAATTGGGTAGCTTTGTTGAGCAACTTGGTCAAGGTGAGCTGACTCCACTAGCTAACCATCAATGCGAGGCCGCGGCCTCCACTACTGTTGTTGCTGACACTGCTGTGGTTCCCCTTGTGCCACCACTACAGTCGGTATGAGGAGGGGCACACGAAGGTGCTCCTGTACTACCCCGGTGGTACTCACCTCCAGATGGAGGTGCCCAGGAGGACAAGGTCGCTTATGAAGAAGTCGACAATGCGGCACTAAACCGCAATGAGAGAGATGCATGACTATAGGAGCAATTGGGTTTCAATCACCGTGGCATAGGAGGTCATTCACATGCTACTGCCCAGGGTGACGACGCCTTGGGAAAGCTCATGTTTACTGTCCCTGCTTTTGACAATAAATATGATCTGGAGGGTTACTTGGACTGGGAGATGCTTGTAGAGTAAAAGTTCTGCTACCATGAGTATCCAAAAAATTGCAAGTTCACTAACTATGCTTCTATCTGGTGGAGTTTGGTCAAGTGGCAATGAGATGCACCTCATAATTGGGAGGAATTGAAAATGGTAATGTGTTCGAGATTTGCTCCATCGTATTTTAAGCATGAATTGCTTAACAAGCTGCTGCGAATGAGGCAAGGGAGTAAGTCTGTGGAGGAGTACTCTCAAGAACTATAGATCGGTGTGATCCGTTGCAATGCGAATGAGGAAGATAATGCTATGATGGCATGATTTATGGGAAACTTAAATAAGAATATGTAGAACATACTTGATTTTCACCGCTATGATACTTTGGATGAGCTTTTCCACTTTGCTTGCAAGACCGAACAATAGGTTCAACTGGAGGAACGTTACACCAAAACAAATCATGGGTCATCCAGTGCCTCTACGTCATGATGGGCAATTTCGTCACAGGAAAAGAAGAGCAACTTTGGTACTGGCTGTAGTTCTAGTTTCTCTGCTCGTAAGCAAACAACAAGCCAACCTACTACCCCACCCACAAAAGTCATTGATTCCAACAACATAGTAGCTACCCCTACGAAGAGTTCATCGTCTGTTGCATCCATTGGCAGAACATAGGAGATAGAGAGCTTCAAATGCAATATCTTTTATGCACAAAGATAAGAAGGTCTTGTTAGTTCCGATGTGCGTATCACTCCTCCAAGGTTTCCTTCTGTTGGGGGGTGTTGCAGAGCATCCACAAGAGTGGCAACTAGATAGCCAAGTCCGTGATGAAACTGGCGATGTCAACCACAAGCGTTCAATGCAAAATCAGCAAGTCAAGTTGCTCGGTGGTGGTGCAGACCAGTGTTCAAAGACATGCCTTCGGCGTCGGTGCAACTCTCGGCCTGGGCTTTACAACTTCCTTTGCTTGAGGGTGTATGCTCTTAGAGACTGTTGTTTTCTTGTGCCTGTTGGGTTGTGCCGTTATAATGGTCATGTAATCCCCTCGTGTTGTGCGTGACGATGTGTGTGTCTTCTCCTGTAATCCCACCGTGTCATGTGTTTTGTGTTGTGCTGCTATTGTAATATGTGTTTGTGCCACAATTTGAATGAAAACATGCGGTCCGCAATGTTTTTATAACAAATTCTGTCATTACCCAGAACAATAAACATGTCTCCTGGTTACCAGAAATGAAAAGTGAAGGAGAGACGTGTGTGTGACGGTAGGGAGAGGAGTGAGGTGAGTAATCCACCTGTGATCCCCTGTCTTATCCCCGGAACGAGATAGTAGTAAGAGGAGTAAATCCTTAATTTTATCCGATGAAGGACTTTTAATTTTAACTAGCACTAATTAAATATGATTAATACTAATTAATCATGAGTGCAATAAATTATTTTGCATGTTTAATTAGAATTACATTATTAGCATTAATTAAATACGATTAGCACTAGATAAACTACTATTAATTTAGTATTTTAATTAGTACTAATTAATTACGCTTAGTGCTAATTAAAAGCATTAATGGTTAAACAGTGCTGCATAGTGTTGCTGCAGTGCGCTACAGTGTGGCTAGACAGGAGCCTACTGCCATGCCCGAGACTCTTGTCGTGCGCCACCTGACTTGTTGAGCTAGGGGGCGCAGCAGGTGACACGTATCGTCTGTCACGTTTTCTGAGCTCGAGGAGCGGTTCATTTTTGCAATAGAAGTGTTAGGGGCCAAAATTGAAAAAAAAACGTTGCCACACATATATGTGAACAGTTCACTTTTTGAGATTGAACCATAAAAAGTTAAATCATGAGTTGGTTTTAGTTGTCGTTGAATTTTGTTCAGATGTGGATGATGAGGATGAGGATTGATCAAAGAACATCATGTCCAGGATTAAGTTGTTTCCAGCCCATAAGTCAGTAGCGGTCCTTAGCAGGACATAACGACTCCCAAACATACATAAAGATCATATCGGACGAACCTATATAGTGCTTATGTACTGATCCCTTTGCCTCATGATACCAGATAGAACTCAAGGCGAGAAACGTGCCATCCTATGATAGCTCGATCCTTAATTCGAACCTGTAGTGGATTACTCAGTTGTGATTGACTCCTCAACCACATTTGGCATGGCCATGCACTTTCTTAATCCAACCACATCGATGGACCCAAACATATCTCTCCTGTTATATAGGAGGGGCAAATTCCATCTTGATCGCTTATATTCTTCCGCATGTTTCATAGCAAACCTGAAAGCTACCTTTATTACCACCCAGTTACAGAGTAGTGTTCGGTAACCCCTAAGCAAACTATTACACATGTAGGAAACAATGACGACCTCAGGTCTAAGAATCCTACATACACTATGTATGAGACCAACTGATGATACTTAAGAATATAACAATTCTTGTAGTATATCATGATGGGTCAATCCAACATCACGTTCTCTAACACGTGTCCACATTTTTGATTTGCTATCTCATATCCATGATCTGTGAAACATGATCATCAATCAATACACGTGCTGATCTATAAATCATAATTGTCCCACATAATGATATAAGATCAAGGATAATTTAGAATAACATCAAAACATGAATAAAGAGTTTCACGAACAAGTCACATATTTATTTATCAATACAAAAGATATTTATTCAAGGGACAAAATAACATTTTATTCAAATGTTCATAAACATAGAAGTGATACAATCATCTTCATGATTGCCTCTAGGGCATATCACTGACAGCGGATACTCTATAAAATATTGTCAAAATGTTACAATTTGGTTTTACAAATATACTATGACTAGAACTACTAGTCCAAGATGCATTTCATAGACAATGAAATAAAAGTTGTTCAAGAAAACTAGAGGGAGTATATATAGTTGTTCAAGAAAACTAGAGGGAGTATATATATATATATATATATATATATATATATATATATATATATATATATATATATATATACATATATGTACCTCAATAACAACAAATTTCATTAGTATGTCTTCCTCCTACGGTTGTTATACCTTAGGATCTCCTAGGGTTTAGATCTGAGGGGTTCTAGATTGGATTCGAGAGAGAAGGGGAGAGGGAGAGAGGATTAGGGTTAGGGGTACCGACCGTCCGTCGCGTTGGATGAAGAGCCGGCCATCGCTGGTTCGTCGGTGAGGTCTGGGCACGGGCAGCGACGGTCGGGGAAGAAGGAGCGGCGTCTCCCTGGCGGCGGCGATCGGTGGCGGTGGTCGTTCCCATCGCTGGAGCGCCCCCTTTCAGATTGGGTCTAGGGTTTGTCGGTAGGGATGGTGGCGGCACGGCCAACCTTGGTGTGCGTGCCGCCCCGGCCCCCACCTCTATTTATTGTGGCGGTGGCGACAGGGGCCCACCAGCAAATAGGGCTGGGCGCCCCCGATCAGGGCGCGTACAAGGGGGGCCATTTGGCCGTTGGGCCAAATGGTTGAGATCACTCTAACATTCTCCCCCTTGATCTCAATCTATGCTTTATCTTTAATTACTTTTGACTTTACTCATTCCATCACAGATTAGTGCATAGAACATGTCTCATCGTCACGGTCAATCGCCGATAGATTCAACAGCTACAATACACCTCTCTGTTCTGAAATAGTTATTTTAATCTTTTGGGCCATCTTTTAGTCCAGGAATCATAGGCTTTCCCTTAAACCCATGCCGGCTACATGTTCTCTGAACACGTTGGGTGGTAAGCCTTTAGTAAGCGGATCCGCTAACATCTTTGCGGTACTTATATGCTCAAGACTTATAATTTGATCCCGAACTTTATCTTTCACAACATAGTACTTTATGTCAATGTGTTTGGCAGCACCACTTGACTTATTGTTGTGGGCATACGTTACTGCGGGTTCATTATCGCAGTACAACTTAAGTGGTCTATTGATGTCGTCAACCCCATTTAAACCGGGTATGAACTTCTTTAGCCAGTTGGCCGACACAAGCGAAGAACAAAAGTTTTCACAATGGAAAAACTAATCAAACGAAATCCAAGAAAACTAGAAGGGTGCAGCCTCCTTAAATAGGGGTGGGGAAGCCACACAAAACTAAGGAAAAGGGGGTGGTATTATTCATGGTACTGTTCATGTGAATAGTAACGCATGAACAGTATGGGCCTAGGTGGGGGAGCACCTCCCCTTTGGGCCCAAACATTACAAGGCCCAATTTGACCCAAATAGGTGATGCAACACCTTCTTCGAGTGATTGCAGCGAGCACAGGAGGAATTTGGAGATGAGGCTGGATCCATTGGAAAGAGGACGAGCAAAGCTTTCCATCGAGTACTCGTGGACCTGAAACGGACTCCGTATGTGAAAGTTATGCACATTTGAAGTTGGGCCGTCGTGCTGAATCCGAACTGATCTGGAGGCCGAATTGGATTCCAAAATATGTCCAAGTTGAACTCTTGCTTGAATTGATGCAAACATGATGGGGTGCTACAAATATATATATATTCATCATTAGGTAGCATCATATTCTTATTTAAAATATGTTGAAACCGAAGAAACGAATTCACCTTTAGTTCAATCTTGATATTGGGCGCTAGGGTCATATGTGTTGGTGGTGTGGTCACATCAATAGTACTTTATGTCAATGTGTTTGGCAGCACCACTTGACTTATTGTTGTGGGCATACGTTACTGCGGGTTCATTATCGCAGTACAACTTAAGTGGTCTATTGATGTCGTCAACCCCATTTAAACCGGGTATGAACTTCTTTAGCCAGTTCACCTGCCCCGTAGCCTCATAACATGCTACAAACTCGGCATACATTGTGGACGATGCAGTGACAGTTTGCTTTGAGCTTTTCCACGATATAGCTCCTCCAGCGAGAGTGAATACATATCCGGATGTCGACTTTCTATCATCTCCCGCAAAATCAGAATTTGTATACCCCACTATATGGAGTGAATCTGATCTTCTGTATGTCATCATGAGGCCTTTTGTTCCTTGCAAATAACGCAAGACTTTCTTTATCAATTTCCAATGTTCTATTCCAGGATTGCTCTGGAATCTGCCAAGTAACCCGGTAACAAACGCTAAGTCAGGGCGCGTACACACTTGAGCATACTGCAAGCTTCCGACAGCTGAAGCATATGGAACCGATTTCATTTGTTCGAGCTTGTACTGGTTCCTGGGGCATTGAAAATCCCCATATCTGTCGCCCTTGACTATAGGTGCAGGTGAAGGACTACATTTATGCATACCAAATTTCTTTAAGACTTTCTCTATGTATGTCTTTTGTGACAGTCCCAATGTCCCTTTGTTTCTATCCCGGTGAATTTCGATCCCTAGAACGAACGAAGCTTCACCAAGATCTTTCATATCAAAGTTTGAGGATAAAAACTTCTTTGTCTCCAGTAGCAGACTGACATCACTACTAGCCAGTAGGATATCATCCACATACAGGATTAGGAAAATAAACTTCCCATCTTTAAACTTTGCATAAACACAGTTGTCCTCTACATTCTCTTTAAACCCAAATTTTCTTATTGTACTGTCAAACTTCAAGTACCACTGTCTTGAAGCTTGCTTTAACCCATAAATCGATTTCTTTAGGCGGCATCCCATTCTTTCATTTTCTTCCACGACAAAACCTTTCGGTTGTGCCATGTAAACATTTTCCTCCAAATCCCCATTAAGAAATGCCGTCTTTACATCCATCTGATGTAACTCTAAATCATAATGTGCTACTAATGCCATTATGATTCTGAAGGAATCTTTACATGAGACTGGAGAAAAGGTCTCATTGTAATCAATCCATTCTCTTTGCGTAAAGCCTTTTGCCACAAGTCGCGCTTTGTATCTTTCTACATTCCCTTGGGAGCCAAGCTTTGTCTTGTAGACCCATTTACAGCCTACTGTTTTGGCTCCTTTAGGAATAGTTTTCAAGTCCCAGACTTTATTAGCCTTCATGGACTTCATTTCTTCTTCCATGGCCTCAAGCCATTTTGAAGAATTTTCGCTTCTTGTGGCTTCTTCAAATGAGGTGGGATCATCCTCCATTTGAAATTTCTCTGTATGATAAATATGATAATCATCAGAAATAGCTGATCTTCTTACTCTTTGAGACCTCCTCGGGGCCTCCTCATTTGGTACATCTTCTGTTTGAGGCTGTTGTTGCACCCCCTCATCTGTGGCAATGGGTTCTATAGGATCCTGAAGAACATGTTCCTCATTCTCATTCATTGTTGCCACAGGAGGAACAATAACAGGTGCTGGCACCACAGTGTCTTGCACCGTCGGTGCAGCGACAGCAGGTAGTGTGAAGAATGGCTCTTGAATCATCGGAGTGGGCGCATACGCCCGCTTCTCTTCAAGGTCAATCTCTCGAGCTACCATACTTCCTCTCATCATTTCATCATCTAAGAAGACAGCGTGTCTCGTTTCTACAAACTTTGTATATCTGTCTGAACAGTAGAAACGAAAACCTTTTGACTTTTCAGGGTAGCCAATGAAATGACAGCTTACTGTTTTGGGATCAAGCTTCCCAAGGTTTGGGTTAAATACTTTAACCTCAGCAGGACTCCCCCACACACGTAAGTGATTTAGTGAGGGAACTCTTCCTGTCCACAACTCGTACGGTGTTTTGGGCACCGACTTACTAGGCACTCTGTTGAGAATATGAATGACGGTTTTCAACACCTCCATCCATAAACTCAATGGCAGTGTGGAATAGCTCATCATGCTTCGCACCATATCCATCAGGGTACGGTTGCGTCTTTCAGCTACTCCATTTTGCTGAGGTTCGCCCGGTGTAGAATACTGGGCTACTATGCCATTTTCCTGTAAAAACCTTGCAAAAGGTCCAGGAACTTGTCCATATGGGGTATGTCGACCGTAGTACTCCCCCCACGATCAGATCGGACTATCTTAATCTTTAAATCGTGTTGGTTTTCAACTTCAGCCTTAAATATCTTGAATTTATCCAAGGCTTCATTTCTTTCTTTGATTGGATATATATATCCATAACGGGAGTAATCATCCGTGAATGTTATGAACGAGTCATAACCATCCACACTTTTCACAGGAAAAGGACCACAAATGTCTGTGTGAATAATTTGTAGAACTCCTATGCTTTTTTTTGGCGTCTTTCTTAATTTTCTTTACATATTTTCTTTTAATGCATTCTCTGCATTGTTCTAGGTCTGAGAACTCTAATGGAGGAAGAATATCATTGTTAACTAGTCTTTCTATTCTCCCCCTCGAAATATAGCCTAAACGACAGTGCCATAATTTCGACGACGCATCTAGGGTTCTCTTTCGTTTCCTGTTTACATTCATAGACGAGGATTCATTCACTTTTTCGCACGCGACGTTCCCATTATCGCATACGACATTCACATCATCACATAATGATAACAAATAAAGCTCATTTTGTAAGATGGCAAGACCAACACATTCTTTATTAAACATTATTTCACACTTACCATTTCCAAAATGACAATCATAACCATCATTGTCCAAACATGAAACACTAATCAAATTCCTCTGTAAAGAGGGAACACAAAGAACATCTCTAAGTAAAAGAGTGAAGCCATCAGCTAGCTCTAATGAAAGATCGCCAACGGCTTCAACTTCAGCTTGGGCTCCATATGCGACTTTAACGCATCTTTCTTTTCTTTGCGTAGTCCTCGTCGAACGGAATCCCTGCAAATTATTGGCAACATGAACAGTTGCACCTGAATCAATCCACCAAATAGATTTTGAATATTGCACATACAGGGATTCATTTATAAAGGTAATAATGTTCTCACCTTTCTTTGCCATTATCATCTTTAAGTAATCAGTACAGTTCTTCTTGTAGTGTCCCGTCTTCTTGCAGTGAAGACACTGATCTTTGTCTACTGCAAAATTATTCTGTTGAGGCTGATGGACAGGGGCTTTTCCCTTGTTCTTTGAGGAGAAGTTACTGTTGAAGTTCTTTTTCTTGTTGTCCTTCACATAGTTGATAGAACCACCATGTGAGGATTTAATTCTTTCCTCCTCTTGCACACACATAGCTATGCACTTTTCTAAGTCCCATTTCTCGGGCTGCATGTTGTAGTTGACAACAAAGATGTCAAACTCTTTCGGAAAGGAAGCAAAAATCAAATGAATAAGGAACTCATCCTTGAGAGCCAAATCCATTGGTTTAAGCTTGGATGCCAAGTTGCTCATCCTTAGTATGTGCTCTCTTATGCCACTGCCACCACCAGAGTACCTTTCTGTCACAAGCTGCTTGATCAGCTGTGTAGCATAAGTCTTTGAAGAGCCAGTAAACTGACTCTTTATTTTCTCAAGGTACTCTGTGACAGTGTCACACTCTGCGATTGAGCCCACAATTGCAGGCTCAATCGTGTTCTTTATCACAGCTAAACATTTCTTGTTGGCAGTGACCCACTTTTTATGATCAAGATCATATGATATTTTTATGGGAGCATAGTCCCTCTGTCTGGTCTGCCAAGCAGCATCAGCCTCATTTTCATCCCTCACCGGTGCCACAGGCTCTGTGGGACACGGTGTGGTGACTACCCAGTCCACCTCAGCCAAGATGAAGGCCAGGTCAATCTTTTTCTTCCATTCACCGTAGTTGTCTCCTTTGAGAACCGGGATATCTTTGATGTAGCTCATCAAAGAGTATCCTCCTGAAAACACAACTCATATACAGTGAGAACATTTAAGCATAATAACAACAACTGCATGCCTTGGTTTCAACGTTGGTTAAAATTAAAACATATAGTTGTTTTACACATTAAATCTACATCACCGTTGGGCAGAAATAGAAATAATGCATAAAATTATCAATTAAAATTATAATACTTTTAACAAAAAAATTATATGCCTTATTTCCAACGTTGGTCAAAATACGACATACAATTTTATCTATACATTAAATCTACATCACCGTTGGGCAGAAATAGAAATAATGCATAAAAACATCAATTAAAATTATAATACTGTTATTATCAACGTTGGTCAGAAAATAACAATATCATAATTCACAACAATTCTTAAAAATTAAATTCTCCCGTTGGTTCGAATTTAATTGAAAGAGTAATCAACATTAACTTTTGCAGCAGAAACATGAAATTATTCAAAAATAATTCATACTCAGAAGCATTATTACTATACTCATCTAATCTCTAGAAAAATAACACGTTGGTGCAAAAATTTTCAGAAATTTGATTCAAATTTCATTCAAAATCACTCAAAATTGCTTCTGAAAATCAATAAAATTCATTTAGCAAAAATTACTGTGCAAATGGCCATTTCAGCCTGCTCTGCGCAGCCACGGCCCATGGCGGCCCGCTCTCCCTCCGAGCGCGCGCGGCCTCTTTCTCCCCCGCGCCCAGGCCGCAACCTGGGCCTGGGCCGTGAAATCCTCTCCCCGCCTGGGCCGAAAGAAGCCCAGCTTGTCCTCAGCCGTCCGATCGCATCGAACGGTCCAGCGCGCACGCAGCGGAGACAAGAGGGGGGAAAACCCTAACCCTAAACATCCATTCCACTGGCTCCTCCCGAAAAAAACGGATGGGCGACGGCGGCGGCGGCTCCCGCGGCTCGCGCGACGCCCGCGCAGGCCGGCGACGGCGCGGCGACGGCCCCGAAGCGACTCGGCGGCGCGCCCACGCGACGCCCGCGCGGAGGTGAAGGGGGGCTCCCGTGCGCTCAACCGGAGGCGGCCCCTAGCAAGGCGGCTGCGCCTACAACGGCGGCGGGTGGCGCGGGTAAGTCCCCTTCCTTTCAGATCTGGGGTTAGGGATTTGCTTTTGGGTGGATCGAGTCCTTCCCCTTCTCTTTCTTTCTTTCTTTTTCCGCTCACCGGTCAACCGACGGCGGTCTCTTTTCCCCATCTAGATCTACGACTAGACAACTCGCTCTGATACCATTGTTATACCTTAGGATCTCCTAGGGTTTAGATCTGAGGGGTTCTAGATTGGATTCGAGAGAGAAGGGGAGAGGGAGAGAGGATTAGGGTTAGGGGTACCGACCGTCCGTCGCGTTGGATGAAGAGCCGGCCATCGCTGGTTCGTCGGTGAGGTCTGCACACGGGCAGCGACGGCCGGGGAAGAAGGAGCGGCGTCTCCCTGGCGGCGGCGATCGGTGGCGGTGGTCGTTCCCGTCGCTGGAGTGCCCTCTTTCAGATCGGGTCTAGGGTTTGTCGGTAGGGATGGTGGCGGCACGGCCAACCTTGGTGTGCGTGCCGCCCCAGCCCCCACCTCTATTTATTGTGGCGGTGGCGACAGGGGCCCACCAGCCAATAGGGCTGGACGCCCCCGATCAGGGCGCGTACAAGGGGGGCCATTTGGCTGTTGGGCCAAATGGTTGAGATCACTCTAACAGCGGTAGCTAACAAGAACATACCTTTTCTTTGAGATTATAATATGTTCTACTTCTACCCCTGTCTAACAGCATGAGATCTGTAATGGAAAGATACCAGCAGGCCAAAGAGGGTCAGCAACTCATGAGTGCGAGCACTGAGGCTAAGGTATGATGCTACATATGCATATTCTTTTCCAATAATTCTCAACAAGTTCCTTATGTGGTTCATGTCTTCGGAGTTTTTCATCTGTTCTTTCTACGTATGTAGTTGAACGTAGATCTACCTTCTTGCCATGCAAATTTTGCGTGACATTCTTTCACCAATTTGGTTAAGTCACCTCAGTGTTATTGACACACACTAATGGGCTAGCTTCTACACCCTAGCTTCAGCATTTAATTTCTCGTACAAAACAACAATGGAAACTCTTAAAAAATGGATCATTTTTCCCAATCTAAAAGGACTAGGAGTGGAAACGAGCCGAGCCGGCTCGAGCCAAGCTCGGTCTGGCTCGGGTGAACAGTAGGCTTGGCTCGGTTCGGCTCATTTCCGAAACGAGCTATGCGAGGGGCTCGGCTCGACTCGAAATGAGGCTCAAGCCGGCTTGCGAGCCCGAACGAGCCAAAATGGCTCGCAGATAACAGAGGGGCACAGAGCAGCAGATTCATTCACAAACAGAGAGCTTGCCGCAGATTCATTCACTGTCGACGCCATGTCTCCATACCGTCCCAGCTCGCCGCCGCGAGACCATTACTGTAGGTGACTTCTTACCGCTGGTGGTCATGGTGGGGACAGCGAGCGGAACAGGCGGCGCCCACTGGCCGGCGGCGGTGCCGAATTGCCAACCTCGTTGGGGAAGTTGAGGATGGCCTTGGAGACGCGGAGGCGGAAGGCTGCCGCCGTACCGCCGGATGTCCTTCGCTCGCCGGCGCTAGCGGCAACATCGCTGGGCTAGGGTTAGGGGTTTGGGGTGGGAGTGGGAGCGTGAGATTGGTTTGGATGAGAGGGAGGCGGCCGTGGAGCGGCGGCGGAGGTGGAGGGAGGGGAGGTGGGGGAGGAGGCGGAGGCCGAGCTGGTGGCTGGTGAGCGGGGAGGCCGCGGCGCTGGAGGAGGGGGCCATGGCGACGGCGGAGAGGGATGGGGAGAGGGAAGTGGAGATGGGAGCCTGGGAGGGGAGATGGGGGCGGTGAGATTCCCGGCGAAGGCAGTGGGGATTGGGGATTCCCGGCGGAGGCGGAGAGGGATGGGGAGAGGGAAGTGGAGATGGGTGGGGAGATGGACCTGGGGACCGGGGGAAGCAGGCAGGACCCGGGAGATGGACAGGAGACGCGAGTCAAATAGCTCGTGAGCTGGCTTGCGAGCGGCTCGAGCTTGGCTCGTTTTTTTTTTTCACGAGTTATAAAGGAGGCTTGGCTCGGCTCGAAATTTAACGAGCTCGAGCCGAGCCGGCTCGGCTCGTAACGAGCTCGAACCGAGCCACGAGCCTCAAGTTATTTTTCCACCCCTAAAAAGGACAGCTGCACGATGGCAGTGATGAGGCAATGACGGTGGAAACAACAACAGAGAGATGGGGTACAAATCAAGGCCCCTACATGGAAGTAGTAAAGAAACACCATGTACCAGTGTTTGGGAAAGCAGAACCTACCCTAAAACCGCTCCATGTCCGGTTTCTGTTTTCCGTCGGCAACCGTAGTGATATTTAAAGAGTATTGCTATACAACACTCGACTGTTTTTTAGGACAAAAACAGTCAGATTGATCTGGGACGTTAGATCTCCATCCAACGGATCCACCCATACAAACCCCCCTCCAAAAAAATGATCTAGAGCGTTGGATCTCCAAATTATATTTGCCAACTCTGGTCGGTACTTGGACTCTCGATCGGTAGTTACCAAAATTACAGAAAGTTGGTGGTCACAAATCGTAGACAACCACAAATCAAGATATTTATTGAATCTTTTCCTTATGTCATTAAACACAAGAAAGGGAAGGATAATGTGATTGCTGATGCTATAAATCAAGATATCATCAAAGTAAACAACCACAAATTTGCCAATGAAAGGACGTAAAACCTCATTCATTAATCTCATGAAAGTGCTAGGTGCATTAGTTAAACCAAAAGGCATGACTAACCACTCATACAAGCCGAACTTAGTTTTAAAAGCAGTTTTCTATTCATCGCCAAGTTTCATTCTTATTTGGTGGTATCCACTACGCAAGTCAATCTTTGTGAAAATTATAGCACCACACAACTCATCAAGCATGTCGTCTAGCCTAGGAATAGGATGACAATACCTTATAGTAATGTTGTTAATGGCTCTACAATCTACACACATACGCCAAGAACCATCTATTTTGGGAACCAAAAGAACAGGAACAGCACAAGGACTAAGGCTCTCACGTACGTACCCACATTCCAAAAGGTCTTGGACTTGTCGCTGAATCTCCTTAGTCTCTTCAGGATTGGTCCTGTATGCCGCACGGTTTGGCAAACTCGCTCCAGGAATCAAGTCAATCTGGTGCTCAATCCCTCGAATGGGTGGAAGTCCTGGAGGTATCTCATCAGGGAAAACATCTCTAAACTCCTGCAAAAGGTTAGTGACAGGAGCAGGCAAAGTGCAAGGCATATTATCAAGAGAAAATAAAGCATCTTTGCACACAAAAGCATAGCATGTATCATTAACATCATCAATTTCAGCAAGGTCTGATTTTGTGGCAAGCATAACAGAATTTTTCAAATGAATTACTTGCTGTTTTTCAGATTTATCATGTTCCTTTTGATCATTAGCAGCAGCTCTCGCCCTATCGGCCTCTATAATCTCAGTTGGGGTCAAAGGCAGTAAAGTAACTTTCTTTCCCTTATGCATAAAAGTGTATTTGTTACTACTACCATGGTGTAAAGCATCATTATCAAATTCCCAAGGTCGACCCAATAAAAGAGAGCATGCTTGCATGGGAACCACATCACAATCAACATGATCAGCATAACCACAAATGGAAAAATGGACTCGGCATGTTTGCGTTACCTTAGCTTTTCCAGAATCATTTAACCACTGAATATGGTATGGATGTGGATGCGGTCGCGTGGTCAAGCCAAGCTTCTTGACCAAATCAGAACTCACCAAGTTTTTGCAGCTTCCTCCATCAATGATGACACGTGCGCGCCGGTTCTTGATTGCGAAGAAAGTCTGAAACAAATTATGGCGTTGAAGCTTATCGGGTTGTTGTACCTATGTGCTGAGGACTCGCTGCACAATGATGCTCCGTAGCGTCGCTGTGGACGCCCCACCAAGGACCAAGTCGTCATCACCACCGCCATTGTCGTCCGAGGCAGCAGCAACATCATCATCCTCCTCAACATCCGAAGTGCTGATGTAGCCTCCATCTTCTGTGGCGATGTATGCCCGTTGGCTAGGGCAATTCTTCTGCACATGACCAAGCCCATGGCAGCGGTGGCACTGAATGTCGGAGGAGCGGCCTGTTGAAGCCACGGAAGAAGAACTCTTGGCTGGAACCTGCAAGGAATTTTTTGAAGCATCTACAAAGCGTGACGTGGAAGGTGGCTTCGGTGGCGCTGCTGCAATCTTGTTCACAGGTGGTGGAGGAGAACGAAAACTCGAAGAAGACTTGGGCAGTCCCGTCGATGTAGTCGTGCGCGGCGTGTAGAAGGGTCGTCCGGTGCTTGCCTTCGCTGATTCCTTGCGTCCCTGCAATTCTTTTTCTGCAAGCATAGCAAGCTGGAACAACTGGTTGACAGTAGTAAATTCTTTATAATCAACAATGTCCTGAATTTCACGCCGTAACCCCCCGTAGAAACGACAAATCTTATCATCCGTGTCCTCAACAACCCCACAACGCATCATACCATTTTGAAGCTCAACATAATAGTCCTGAACAGAATGATCACCTTGTTCTAAGCGCTGTAATTTTTTTCTCAAATCAAGTTTATATGTGGGAGGAACAAAACGATTACGCATATCTTCTTTTAACCGCTCCCATGTATCAGGTTGTAAGCGCATGTTACTTAGTTCATTCCACCAGATAATAGCAAAGTCCTTAAACTCACTAGTAGCTTGTCTAACTCTATGTTGTTCAGGAACCAAGTGAGAATTAAATTTCTGCTCTACCGTCATCTCCCAATCAAGATATATATCAGCATCGTAAAGACCAGCAAAAGATGGAATGGTAAACTTGACTTTAGCAAAAGGGTCGTCGTTACCATGACGGTTCTGGTTATTACCTCCCATACCCTGTCGGTTTTGCTGAAGACGCCGACGTAGTCGTGCATCTTGTGTCGCCCGCCGATCAATGTTGCCATCTGCATCATACACTGCGTCATCATCAGGATGATGGCCATCATTGACAGGTGGCAGGCGTGCCTCCAATGTGTCCATCCGACCAGTGAGGTCAGGCAACCGCCACTCCACCCGCTCAATGCCTTCCGTGGTGTTCAACTTGGCAATGGCGGCGATGATGGTGTCCATTCTCACGCCGAGATCAGTGATTGAAGCATTTTGTTTGTCGAGTGCAGCTTGTAGCTGGCCGCGACTAACACACTCGTTGAAATCGACCGGTGTCCCATCCCCTTCGTCTCCTGCCATGGTTAGTGGAAACACAGGGAAAACAAAAGGATTATCCCTATCAACTACAAAGTAAGGGCAGTGGAACTCGCAACGGAAGTGGCTTACCAAGCTCTTACAAGTGTTCTTACCACAGCAGCAGGTGGTACAACCGGTGACTGGTTCGTGAAACCATGTTGAGCGTGGGTACGATTGCAAGGGTCAAAACGGTGCTATCCAGAAGTAGATATAGGGAGCTTGGCAGGCCAAATATGTCAGTGGAACACAAATCAATAACAGATAGTAATGCTGAATAAATGTCCAAATCACTGGTTCTAGTTGCTGGTCTAACTGTGTCCTATATCAGGGTTAAGATATGATGAACAAGGAGTCAAGACCAGAATAGTAAGGCAGAGACAGCAACAAAGATGGCCAGGCACTGAGAGACTTAATTCAGCATAAGCACAAAACAAATAAATTACTGTCACCTAAAACTGTGCTCTGTCACGTTTTTTTTTCGCATTTTTTTTGCGGCCACGGATAGCACTCAATTTTTTTTGCGGCCACGGATAGCACTCAAATTTTTTTTGCCACGGATAGCACTCTTACTCTCTCTCTTCTCTACTAAGCCGAAATTTTTCTTTCTTTGTATTTTTCTTTTATTTTTTTCACAGAGCAGAGCACAGAAATAGGAACCACACAAAGTTTCACCTCAATCTGATGTAAGGTGTGGCCTACAGAAAATAAAGAATGTGCTATAAATTCGGTGATTCAATTTCGGAGCTCGAGTACTGCACTTTCCAGGCCGAATTTGGGGAAAATAAAATCGCTGAACCCGACAAAGTTGGGGAGTATTGGATGCAAAATTTAATTTTACCCAATTTCAAAAAAAAATTGCCTGATTTCGAGTCCGTATGCAAAAGTTACGGCCATTTGAAGTTGAGCCTCCGTGTTATGGTTTCTGTGGAGGCCGAAAACGAAATTGAGTGGAGGAAATCGGTGGAATTTGGGGGCGGAAGCTCGGAGAAATGTGGGGGATGGTGCTGGATGATCACGAGATACGACAGATGACTCAAACAGAGGGTGGGATATGGGTGGGAAAACAAAAACAGAGGGTGGAATACGCGACGGATGACGGTAGGGTTTGTATGAGAGGTAGCGGAAGCAAGATAACCCGAAACAAAACACGATCTAAACCAGCAACACAACTCGACTAAGGACACAAACTCAACACTACGGACTCTGAAATCAAATTGTGCAAAAGGCTAAACGAGATCTGGGACAGGGAACAACCTATGACTACAATTTTTTTAGGGCTTTTTCTTGGACTCTAGGATGAAACCGAAAACAATAAAGGTAGGATAACTCGAACCTGAAGGAACACCCGAAGCTCTGATTACCACTTGATAGGTACGGGGTCCCGATCTTCCAACAGGTTCTGGATATGTTCGATTTGGTGGAGGCGCGACACAAATCGATCCGGCTTCCGAATGACACGTTCCGAACCCCGCAATCGCAGCACCACGTCTCCTCAGGTTATCAACCGTGCGCAGCCGGTTGACCTCGCCAAGAAGGCTAATCCTTGTCTGCGAATCGAAGAACACAAGCAAGAACAAGGAAGAACACAACTGAATTGCAGATGTATTGATTTAGCACTCAAAAGTTGGGGTCTCACAAACCGATGAACGGCGATACTGTTCAAAGACAGAATTAATCTAAGCAAAACCCAACCCTAATGGTGGGGGTGGCGGCTGGATATAAAGGATTAAGGGGCGTGCAAAACCCCTGGACGCGTCCTAATGGGCTCCAACACGATACAAAGCCGAAAGGCCCAAAAGACGGTGGCGCAGCACCCTGACAGATTCTGAATGCCCACTTGTTTCGACGATTTCCATTGACTCAGAAGGAATTTTGACATGGGACTAGAGCCATTGGAAAGGTAGTCTTCTCAGCTTTCCATACATATGTAGAACGTCCAAAACGGAGTCCGGATACGATCTGGGCGTCCGTTTTAGTGCGGCCTGGTCCTGGACTCCGAATTGGATTCGAAGTCGGTTTGAATTGGGCCTCCAACATGATTCGACCGCCCTTGCTGGACTTGTGCGCCTCGTAGTCCTTCTCCAAGTACTTCTAGGTCCTCTCCATGGTTCCTAATCATAATTAAATCATTAGGTAGCAATCGATTCTCAAGTGAACAAAAAGAAGTACTTAGGAACGAGGTCACCTGTAAATTCAATTGTAGGACGCGAGCTCTAGTGATTGGTCCTTGAATGTCAAGTGGAGGAGTGTTGTGTGTATCCGAAGAAGTGATGTCCTCATCACCAATGAACCATTTTGTTTTCAGTTGTCATGAAGCAGCTTCTGTCTTTGTACTTGTGCTGATACTATGATTGAGCACTCCTCAAACATGTTCTGCTTCATTCATATTGAATGTTCATAAACTGTTTGCTATTCATCTATTTAAGTGTCCAATGAAGCTTGGTAGTAGTACATAATTCAACATTTTCAGTCTCTTTGTGTTAGCTACCATTCAATTATAAAAAGGACAATACACTCTCTATGTTTGCTGCAGGGATAAAGACCCACGCCCATCTGGTGGGTTTCTGAGCTACTTTGGTAATCAGCCACACAATTTTCATTTGGTTGGTGCACCTGCCCACAACAGCCCTGTGAACATAGCACTATCTAACAACATTGAAGGAAGTTCATCGACAGAAGTGGAAATCCTATCTGAGCAGCAGCCTGAACTAGTTGACAGTGACAGTGAAAATGCTAGGACTGAGAAGCGGATCATGTGGATAGAGGAAGAGGATGTTAGATTGATGAGCTCTTGGATAGAAAATTCAACGGACTCTAGCTGTGGAGCCAATAGGGGTGGTAACCAATATTGGGGCGATGTCGTTGAATCATACAACAAGACGACCCCATCACATAGGAAAAGGAATCTAAAGCAATGCAAGGATCGATGGCATAAGATTAACAGGTGGACTGACCTCTTCGAGTGTGCTTATGTGAAGGCTCGAAGAGTATTTACAAGTGGATATTCAGATCAAATGTGGATTGATGCAGCCCACAAGTTCTATGTGGTAGACAACAAAGAAGCAAAGTTAGGACCCTTTGTCCTAATGGAGGTTTGGAAAACTTGTCGAGAAGTGGCAAAGTGGAAAACATACAATGAAGAGTTGAAGAATGCACGTAAAAGGAAAGCATTTCACCTTGAAGGAGAAGGGGAGGAAAAGGATCAATCTTTTGAAGAAATGCCAAAGCGACCAATAGGTCAGAAGGCAGCTAAAAAGGCAGCTCTAGCTGCAAAAGAAAAATCAAAACGATCCAGCTCGGATGATGGTGGAAACTCAAAGGAATCTGCAATTGACCTGGACAAGTTGGACAGATTTAGTAAATTACAGGAGGAAACAAATGCAAACCGCATCAAGGTACTAGAACTGCAACAAAAGTTATCATTTGAGAAGCTTGAGGCCACAAAACTTGCCCACCTTACATCACAAGAGACCAAAAAGGGAAAGAAGCTTGATTTAGAGGGGAAGAGGCTTGAGAAAGAAACAAAGATGATGGAAGCTTATAACAACCTCATCTCACAAGATACAAGTTCAATGTCCGATGAGGAAAAGGCTGAGCGAGTGGCTGCCATGAAGTGTTTGAGGAAGAGGCTTTTTCCTGAAAGTACCTAATTAGGTATGTATTGGAATATTTGTTTTACCTTTCCTTCCATGTCTTTTTTGTATGTCTTTTCTCACCAGCTTGCTCTTGTGTAGGATGATGCTGTTAGTCATGAGGTGATTCTCAAGCTTCTTGATACTGAGACAACTTGGTCTTATCCATTATGCCATCAATGTAAAGTATGTTCTACGTCCATTATCTACCATTTTATACTGTAGCATAACTGTGTGCCAGTGTATATTCCTAAATAGCCAAAGTAAAGAAGAAATCACCACCTTCATGTCAAACAAAGAAGAACCAAAGCTAACTTTCTGGGTGCTTGTAACAAACTGTATCATAATTGTGTGCCAGTGTATATTCCTAAAGTATGTTCTAACTTCTGGGTGCTTGTAACTAATGAGTCTTCCCATTACTTGATCAGTAGAAAATCTTCTGTCACAAGATTCAGTGCAAAAACATGTTCCAACTTCCAAGTGACAAGAGTAAATTGTATTTTACAAATGTGATAGTCAACATATTGTGAATTTGTGATGCATTAGCTAACAGTTTTATATGATAGTTTTAACATGTTATCGTATATACACCTGTGAATAAGCTATTTATTAAGGTATGACAATGACTGCTAAAGGAACAAGTAGCCACATAAACGAGACCACAGTCCAGATCATATGTGCTAACATGGAATGGTGCTGCTCAAAACTGTTTTAACATCTTTTTTTTTCTTTTGTTGTTTGACACCATAGCATAGTCGATATGTGATATTTATTGTTTCCAGAGCGTCTCTGCATTTCGGCCAAATTGCTCGGCATTCATCTGTATGTTTCAGCGTATTGTGATGCATTGCATGGTAGCTTGAGAACTTTAGAAGTATCAGATGTACTGATTTGTGTTGGGCTGCTGGATGTTGTTCTTATTTTTTTGGCTGCCTTACATACCCTGTTTCCTGCAGCTCAAAATGCTAAATCGGATGATGTTGGAGCCGAGGGTATTTGCTTAGAGTCTGAACGCTATTCTTGTGAATGCTATTTGCTTAGAGTCTGAACGCTATTCTTGTGAATCATTGGATGGAGCAGATATACCGTCAATCTGAACGCTATTTGCTTAGAGTCTGAATGCTATTCTTGTGAACGCTATTCTTGTGAACTCTATTCGTATGATTGATTGGTGTGAACTCTATTCTTGTGTGAGTACCGACTGCATGTCTCCCATGTGTGAACATGTGTTATCTTTCATATTATAAAATGCTACTAGTTACATCCTATGGAGCTGCAGTACACTTCTCCCCTTCCACCCAGCCGCATTACACTTCTCTAGTTAGATCCTATGGAGCCGCAGGATGAGCAAGATGATCTAGAGGATGAGCAAGATGATCTAGAAGAAGCCAAAGACTTTGATCCTACAGAGGTGTTCACCGTGGAAGATTTTCTAGCGGAGGATGAAATCTTAGAAGAATTTATAAGCAAGATGCTTTGGAGTTGAACCGTCTTCCTTCTCTCCGTCAAATTGTTTCTTCATCTTGCGATATGGGTGAGCCCTCCGAAGGAACCGGCGGTGACGCATGTAGACGGTTTTGCGTGAGTGTCTCAGCCACACACTCTCGGTACCATCTAAACAGTGAGTACAAGCTTTGGCACCTTTTATACTATGGCCCGATAGGTTACCAAGGGCAGGATAATCATTTATGGTGCAGAACAATAAGGAGCGCAGAGTGAAGTTCTCTCGTTTGTATGCATCCCATACCTGTACCCCTTCGTTCCACAGTACTTTTAGATCTTCCACCAACGGTGCTAGGAACACATCGATATCATTCCCAGGTTGTTTTGGCCCTTGGATAAGTATCGACAGCAAAATGTACTTTCGCTTCATACACAACCAAGGAGGAAGGTTATAGATGCAGAGAGTCACGTGCCATGTGCTATGTCGGCTGCTCATGCTACTGAATGGATTCATTCCATCTGTACTCAGTCCAAACCTTATATTCCTTGGTTCTGCACCGAACTCTGCAAAACTCCTATCGATGTTTCTCCACTACGCGGAATCAGCAAGGTGTCTTAGCATTCCATCCTTCTTGCGCTCCTCCGAGTGCCAACGCAGCAGTTTTGCCTCCTTTGGATTTGCATAAAACCTTTTCAAACGGGGAATTATAGAAAAATACCATGCCACCTTAGCAGGAGGTCCTTTCTTCGCCTCTGTTCCCTCGCCATCATCTGATTGATTGTTACGTTTGTATCGGGATGTGTTGCACACCGGACATACATGCATGTTTGCATACTCTTTACGGTAGAGGATACAGTCGTTCGGGCATGCATGTATTCTTTCTACTTCCATTCCCAACGGACAAAGACCTTCTTGGCTTTATACGTGGTTTTAGGCAACTCATTTCCCTCCGGAAGCATGTCCGCTAAAAGACCTAGCAGCGCCGTGAAACTCTTGTCGGACCAACCGTTGCTTGCCTTCAATTTCAACAGTTCAAGCACGCCCGACAACCTCGTGTACTTGCAGCCCGTGTACAAAGGTTTCTCTGAGTCCTCCATCAAGCCACGGAATTTAACATACTCTCTCTCATCATAGTTCTCTTCTACATCGCGAAGCATCTGATCCAGATTATCATCGTGCAACCTATCCGAATCCGAGCCACAATCGACATCAGCCGGCGGCATGTCATTCACTTCACCTGCGATGTCATCCGGGGGCATATCATTCACTTCACCAGCGATGTCATCCGGCGGCATATGATCATTCACTTCGCCATGACTGGTCCAACACGTATAATCCTTTTTGAAACCCCTCCGAATCAAGTGCGCTTCAATTTGCCCTCGGTTCTTAAACATCTTCAAATTCTCGCAGTCAGTGCATGGACAGCACATATATTTCACCCCCTTATTCAACATATCCTCCTCGGCGGCTCTTATAAAAGCAGAAACACCATTAATGTACTCTTCACTCACACGGCTCGCGGCATACATCCAACTTCGGTCCTACGTTACGTACATATATAACAACTTAGTATTAAAATCTAGAATAACTAATTATAACTACATATATACCGGCCACATTTATTATATTGAGACTTAATTTCCTAGCTCAATTCATATTACAAACACAATAGCTATTATATAACCAACAATTTTGCAAATTAATTAACCATCTTCAATAACCACTCATGGATTACTTACACCTAAATTGTAATGCAATTAAAAATAAATAAATTTCATTACTAACCATATCTACAGCAACTACAGGAAAGTCTGAATCTTAATTCAAAGCTCAATCTCTGCCTCTTCCCACCAAATTAACTGGCCTGAAATCGCTCTAGCTTCCTCCCGAGTGAAAAAGTGCGCAGCAGTGGCTAGATCTGGATCGAAATGAAGACGATGCGGTCTGAGCAGCGCAATAAATGCCGTAGTCATTATCACAGACGGTTTTTAACTAAAAACCGTCTGTGATAATAAATTATCACAGACGGTTTCGATCGTCTAATTAACGTCTCTCGATCATTATACGAAACGTTTATATCATTAATGTTTGGGTATACGAACCGTTTGTGCTAAAGGTTAAATATGGCTCCTAATCCAGGTCTCTTCTACGTACGTACAATACAATATACAATACAACATGGCTTCTACTACTGTTCTTGTGATCATCTCCTTCTTCTCATCTGTTCATCACGAATTGTTCGGCCGGAACCTTACACAGGCGGCCAGCAATTTGCATCTGGAGCAGCTTCTCCGCACCCGCCCTGCTCTCCTTCCCCGACTTTCTTGCATCCGTCAGCTTGACCTGATCCTCCGCCGTCGACGGAGGCGTCTCGCTGCCGCTCAAGAAAGGGAAACAACCCTCACCCTGGTTCTTCTCCACAATGTGCGCAATGCGGAAGAAGCTCTACACGCATTGCAGAGACTGATGGATAGCCTTGCCGATCAAGCAGAAACGGCAGATTCTGAGGAATCTTTTCATGCTATCCTGTACGACATTATGGATGCTGCTGATCATTTGCCCAGGCTGCACGAGGAAGTGCTGAGGACAAGGGCAATCTTAACGGCGTTCGAGAATTTAGCGGTTGATCCTCCAAGTCCCCAAGTTGAAGAAGAAGCTTACGAAGCCCAAAAGAATACAATCTGGGAAACTCTTTACCTGTGCGACTTTTGTAATAAATTTGCCTCTAATTGAAATTAATAAATTTGCCTTTAATTTGTGACCTCTTCTCTCAGTAGTTCTGTAGTTAAGTTATTAGAAGCAATGTGTACTTATATATTAACCTCTGATCTAGATTATGACAGACAAAGGGACATCACAGCCGGTTCTTGTGAAAAACCGTCTGTGAACATTCCCAGACGGTTCTTAACAACAACCGGCTGTGATAGTCGACACAACACGGACGGTTTTTAATAAAAAACCGTCTGTGATATCCCAGATTATCACAGACGGTTTTTAATAAAAACCGTCTGTGATATTCCAGTATCACAGACGGTTCAGCAGTAAGAACCGTCTGTGATACTCCTTTTTCCCGCCACAAATACCACAGACGGCCTTCAAATTAAAACCGTCTGTAATAGTTTACATTACAGACGGTTTCACAAAACCGTCTGTGATTTGCTGTCTACTATTAGCCTTTCTGTAGTAGTGTGGAGAGCCTACATCAGCAGACAGTTTGGCCGAAGTGTCAATGGGAGTTTGGGACAGTTTGCACGAGGACATGCTGGCCTGTTCGAGTATGTCCGTAGCATAGTAGGACTGAGAAAGGAGCATACCAGTTGATGTCCGCGTAATCTTGACACCAAGAAAGTGGTGTAGTTCACCCATGTCAGCCATAGCAAACTCAGAATGAAGAGATGCTATAACGGGCTGAAGAAGCCGGGCTGGTGAGGCTATTAAGAGGATGTCATCGATCTATAGGAGAAGAAAGGTTGTTCCCATATTGCTATGGAGAATAAAAAGTGACGTGTGGATTTAGAGCAAGTGAAATTGATTGTCCCGATAAAAGTAGCAAACCGATGGTACCAGGCGCATGGCACTTGTTTCAATCCGTAGAGAGAACGATTCAACCGGCACACATGATGAGGCCATAAAGGATGAATGAAACCGGTGGGTTGACGAAAGAAGATGATCTCGAAAGAGAGCATGCAAAAAAAAACATTTTTGACATCAAGTTGATGCACCGGCCACCTATGAGAAAGAGCAAGAGAAAGGATGATTCGTATGGTAGCCAGTTTAACCATAGGGCTAAAGGTTTCATGAAAATCAACACCATGCTCTTGAGAAAAACCACGCAACACCCAACGTGATTTATACAGCTCAAGAGTGCCATCCAATCTAAATTTGTGCCAAAAAATCTACTTGCCAGATACGATGTTGGCATGGGAAGGAGGGGCACAAGATCCCAGGTGTGATTTTGGAGGAGAGCTATGTATTCGTATTGCATGGCTGCATGGCAATAGAGATCTTTAAGGGCACTGCACACTGTTTTGGAATGGGGGAATAGCTCGGAGTGCTAGTATGGAGGTTCAATTGGTTTGGTTGGGAAATATGTGTTCTAGTGCGGCTACAAGTGAGTATTGGATGAAACAACTACATGACTAGGCGAGGGAAGGTGTGGATGCTCTGATGCTAGCTCGGCATGGGAAGCAGGTGCTATAGATGGTCCGACAATAGGCGAGGGAGCAAAGTCAGGTGAAGATAGAGGGACAAACGTCGACATTGTTGCAACAAGTAGAAAAGTAGCTGGAGGTGGGACTAGTGGAGAATATGGAGAAAAATCCTGAAGGAAGTTAGATGACTCGGCTGGAGGAAAAGAAATAGTTTGTGAAAAAGGAAATGAAGATTTGTCAAATATCATGTAGCATGAAATGATGATTCGACGAGAGGAGAGTGCTGGGGAAATCGCTTAGGGAGTCTTGACGAGCGATGGTCGTCAACCTCTTACAATCACACACACACACATGCGAACACATGTAGACACAAGTCGAATTTTGCGACGTGATGCAACGTGATGTGTCTGTGTCCTTTTCTTCTTTCTTATATAGAGGAGCAACATACATGACTTTGAAACCAACACGGCATACCACGTAGGAATCCATTACGAAAACAACTTGACTTTTCAACTCTAAATCTAAACAGACTCTGACTCCTGACCCCTTACAACTTACGACTACTAAAGTTCATACGATTTACGACTTACGACCATTCCAGAACTTGAACGTTGTCATAATTTGTCATGGTCATAGATTCGACCAAACCTAAAGACAACTAGGTTAACTCTATCAACCTCCTCCTTAATCTTGTTGTCTTCCGTTTTCGATGTTTCGCACATCGATCTTCTCCCTCATCTCCACGAACTTCATTCTTCTGAGTGATTTGGTCAGGATGTCTACGAGTTGGTCCTCCATGCAGACATGTTGCACTTCGATCATCCCCAACTTCATACATTCTCTTATGTAATGGAACCAAGTGTCGATGTGTTTGCTTCTCTCATGGTAGACTGGATTTTTGCACAACATAATTGCCGACTAATTATCATTCTTCAAGATTACCTTCTTAACCTTCATCTTCAATATGTCAGCTAACAACCAACCCAGCCATACCCCATGACAGGCAGGTGCACAAGCTGCAATGTACTTTGATTCACACAAAGACAATGCGATCACCTTTTGCTTCTACGAACACCAACTGACTGGGTTCGACCCCAGGAAAAACACCATACTCAAAGTACTCTTCCGATTATCTGTATCACTAGTTAGATCACTGTCTGAGTAACCGACTAGCTCCAAACTTCCTTCTTCTCATAGACACACCCGTAATTCAGTGTTCGTTTGATATACTCAAGATGTATTTTACTGCACCCATATGCTCTGTTGTCGGATTCTCCATGTACCTACTCACCATCCCAACCGAGAACGTTAGATCTGGTCGTGTGTGTAGCAAGTACCTCAAGCTTCCGATCACACTTCTGTACAAAATCTTGTCTATAGGCGGGTTTGTGCTATCTTTGCTCATCTTCAGGCAAGGTTCTCATATTGCTTCTGGAGCTCAGAGTTCATGGTGGCAAGAGTGAGATAGCTAACTTCTAGTGAGTCATTGATATGTTTCTCATAATCATTTTTCAACATGAGTAGTATTCTCAGCTAGTTCAATAGGATCTAAAGCCTCTAGAACATATTCCTTCTTTTCTTGCTTGAAAACAATTTTCAAGTTGCGATACCAGTCAATAAAATTTGTTCCACTTAGTTTTTTTCTCAAGAATAGATCATAAATTAAAACTAAGTGTGGAGGAAGTAGGTGGTGGCATTATCTATAACATAAAATGTATATGCAAAATTTTAGCACTATGTTTATGTAAAATCTTTTATTAAACAATTTAACGAACGATACTTCTATTATAGGTTTAAAAACCAAGTTCCATCTAATAACATGTAGTGAGTCAAGATCCACCTAGTGAGCATTGACATCACTGTTACAAACCAAACAACATGGGTAAGCAACCTGTTGCTAATTACATCACATGTAACTCTTATTTATTGAGTAACGTCCGTATGTCCTGGCCTCAACACTGTGCCCCTAGGCCTAAACCATTTTAATATCCTAGTCAAGTTAAACCAATGTTACAAATGAAGTATCCAACACTTTCCTATCTTACTAAGATAATTAATAGCAACCTACTTTGGTAGATATACCAATTAATGATCAAAATCTTCATAGGTGCAACAATTGAAAGGGCATCAAGTTTTGCTTAATTTTTCTAGAGGAATACTATTCTATTGCTTGAGACCACCACGTTCATTTCCTTAGCTATTACACCTAATAGCTAGTAATGATTTACATATTAGAAAATCAAGTATCACAAGTCAACACGCAGGCTATTATATAATAATATGTAGCCTTGGCTATAAATCAACATGACGCATAGGCATGAAAACTCATACATGCATCACATACATTATGGGATATACTATTCACATCAATTCCTGCAAAAGCAAATTCAGCAAAGAGTCCAATTCTATCATGTGATATGAACGCATAATACTTATAACATGCCAATGATTACCTAGCATGGTGACCATGAATAAGCACAACCAAAACTAATCAATCTCTCGTGATCTCATCAACTAGTGCCCAAACCAGTCCATCCATATGAACCACTCTAGGTTATTGTACCAGACCAGTAATAGATTCAATCTACTACTACCACATATCTACTATATATGACCAATCTAGATAGAAAACTATACAGGATGGCTTTGATACCACCGCTGGGATTTAGGGTGGGCTACACTAGTGCAAATTAAATTTTCTACCATGTAAAGCAGGAAGCCATATGTGTAGGAGATCATGGATCGTTACCACTAGATGCACAATGCAATGAAAGAAGAGTTGAAGTAGCTTGGTTCAACGTAATGCGAGTTGAAGTAATGGAAGTAATCGATCATCCATGAGCCAACTATCTCCTCCTCGTGATAATCCTGATCAGTGCCACAGTCATAACAATGTCTCTACCAAAGTCCACACAGCCAAGGATGGAATGTCATGCGTCCGTGTGCTAGCACTAGCGTGCACAACAGGGGTTTTGAGAGGTGGCAGCTAGGGTATCGGCGGGTATATCTCAGGACCTTCTCTAATCCTTAGTTTTTGGTACAACCCTCAGCCCACACCTCTCTCAATATATAGTCTCATATAGGATCCTCATCCGATATGATTAAGGATCATATCCATCTCAGAGAATCTCTGACTAGATACTAATCTAATATGAGTAGTGATCGTATCCCACTCGGAGACTACCATCCGGACCCTTATTATTCCAACCCGTTAAGTGTATGACCCTGTAGGTTTATGTTTCGGTTGTAACTCAGAAACACCTTACCAATCATTGATCAGTATGGTCCCTAATAGGACATATCGACCTTAAATATACACAACGATAATTCTAGATGAACTTTATGCAATAAATATGTAACTAGGCCCTAGTCACTCACGGTCAGCTCAAAACTACTTACGACAAAATCGTATATGGTGACAATAAGTTCACATCTCCATACAACCAGTTTGTAGACCAGTCTATGATATGTCCAACCGGGTCACGACTAGCCAGTATACACATACTGTAGAATCGAATACTGCAACCAGAGGGGGTGAATGATTGTTGCCACCTTTTGAAGTCTCCTAGTTGTCGGCAAAGCTTTCGACCGCTCAACGCTTGCTTGATCGCTCGACTGCTTCAACCAGTAGGATCTACAACTAGTTTACATGTGGTCATAAACTTAAATCTACCATCACTCTTCAAGCAAACAATGAACTAGTTTGATCCAAGATGATCTTTATTGCTGGATATTCTTGGATTTACAAAGTGCCCTTACAAGCACCCTTAAAAGCCTTCGTGTCGAAAGCCCTCAAAAACATTCTCTAATATCTCTAAAAACCATCTAAAACCTTGCATTAACCCTTAGCCTCTCCCTGCTTTTGTAGGTTAACATCACAAATCGTGTCTACCTCAAACATGGACTCGAACTTTGTCTCTTCCAAAAACCAAGGGACCCAAAACCCTTCCAAATACGGGTTTTCCAATATCTCTAAAACAAACTCTATCCATTACAAAAATCAAGGGACCCAAAACCCTTTCTAACATGGGTTTTCGACAATATCTAAGCCTTCCCAGTTATGGACTCCATCCACAACTCCTAACTCATCACGTGACGAAGCCTCTAAAACCGCACCTCCTATATCTTCATCACACATCATCAACCTTACATGTCGAAACCGCTAGGACAACACCTCCCGTAGCTTCTTCACGTATCACCACCTTTAATCTCCACCTTCTCCAGCATGAGCTCGACCACCTCATGACATCCTCGACCGCCTGTACATTAGATTTTCCCATCCTAGTTCTGGTTCTCATCGTCACTGACCATGACCATCTCCATGTCAACCTGTACATGCAAAGACCGAAGAACATTTTTCCCTACATAAGTTCTTCCCAACTTGACTGACATTAGTCCACACACACAAACCACACTATTAACCATCCATCAACCCCAACGAGGTCATCCACAACCATACTTTCCATACTCTCTAGAAAATCAACTACTGACCACTTAGTACAACCGATATGACCGCCAAGCACAGGTCGGTCAGATTGCTATCTCAACGAGTACAGGAAAACCACAAGTACTCGGGAATTACTACCACTCAGAACACATGCAAATCACAAGCATCGTAGCGATCCCAGTCTATGACAACCGACCATCAACCAGTCACTGTACCATCGATTACCGAGTACCGACCAGATATCGTAGCATAGACTACCTGTAACACCCCAGCCAAATAGTGACCTGGAATGCTACCAAACTAATAACATAATAAGGAAAAACTAATATTCATCTTACAAAATTTCGGCAGAACCTCCTTTGTTTATTGAGTAAATCAGAGGTTCCAACAAGCATAATCAAATGATATGAATAACGGTAAGCAATATATTCATTTATAAGCAAAACTGGATTATGTTCATCATCGCACTCATAACAATACTACTTAAATAAAGAACAAAATCAAGGTAAAAGAGTTCTATTCTTTTATTACATTTTGAACATAATAGACATTAATCAAATACCACTTAAATTATTCAGCCAATAGTGTTTAATGTTCTTTCTTCCATGGTGAATAGACCATGCAAGTGCAACAAAACTAATTCTTCTTTATCCCCATGCATGCTGGTCTCATGTAGGTACCTAAAACAAACAGCAACCACAACAACAAACAACAACAAGAGTGAGTTCAATGACTCAGCAAATATAATAAGTGGTAATAAGAATAAAAGTGAACATCAATTCACAAGTTCATCCATCAATCATAAAAGTAAACCATGCTATGCAATATGATCAAAAATCTCTTTATCTCATCTCTTTCGCATTTTACCGGTAATGCGGAGTGTGCATCCGTCATTGCACACCCATGCCTGTACCATCTGGTACAGGGACCAATTGCCCATACTCCTCAAGTATGGGGACCTTTAGCCCGTCATGTCATCAACATGACGGGGACCTCGACGCTTGGTCATCTCGTGACCAAGACTTCAATAAATCAGCATGATGCACAAACGTGAATGTCGCAACAAATAAAACTTGCATTCACAACATCTATGCATCAGAAATTCTCTTGAACACTTTCAATTGCAATCGACCATAAACAATATCCACATATCATTAACATATTCAAGATCACATATACTCATAATATAGATCAAACATCCACAAACCAACAATCATCAACAATCCACACTATAAAGTTTAAACCATCATTATACTTGCCTTAACCACGAGAAAACGGGGAATAAGCAGAAGGTGCGACCCCTGGGATCCGTTCTCCGCCTGAATAATAATTATGATGATTGCTAAGACAACAGTAGCAAGTCTTTAGATTAAAGAAAAACACCCCCAAACTAACCCAACATGTTTAGCTTGACTCAAAACCCCAAATCCTTCGGCCATCCTGTCTCCCCTCTACGGACAGTCAACTTCAAAAATTCGTATCTATTGGTACAGAAGTCCGAATAGGGTGTTCTCAGACTTTCTCGAAAGATAATTAAATTATCTAACTAAACCTAGTTGATGAGTCTCCCTGATTCGGCCATCTTCTACCCGCACCATCCAATTTTTCTAAAACATCAGTTTCATAACGGGTTCTCTGGACAGCGCACTAAAAATGTCATAACTTTCACCCAAAGAGTCGGAATCAGGATTTCTTGACCGTTCTGGAAATATAAGGAAATTATCTACAACTTTTATAATATGGAGATCCTCTGATTCGCCTGTTTTATATTCGCCCAAACCAATCTACCGAAACCTGACAGAAAAATCCCCCGATCTACAGAACAGTCCTACTAGAAAAATCATAACTTTTTCTACAAAGGTCTGAATGACGCGTTCTAGCACTTCATGAAAAGATAATGACCTCCTCTACAAATCTCTAGGAGAAGTCCAGACCTGAATCCCCACGAAACTACCCCAAAACAGCCGTCCAACGAAATCTGTCCTAGCAGATCCGAAAACCGACAAAGCTATAACAATTAAATATGCATCTAATGGGGAAATTAGAGATTACTCTTAACGAATCGCTGAAGAACACGGAGAGCACCCCCACGATCGTTCCCTCCCTTCCTTCTCCCTTCCTCTCCACCGCCTTCCGGATCCAAAACGCTTCCCGGCGAGCGATCGATCTCCTCCCTTCAATCGGCAACAACCATGAAACCTTCACCAATCGCAGGGAGCGTCCATGGAGGGGGTGAAGGTGGCGCCGCTGGCCATGGGAGGCGCAAGGAGGAAGAGGGAGGTGCGGCTCTAGGGGTGGGAGGGGCGGTTGGGGGGAGGGGCGGCTAGGGTTTTGGGGGAGGGCGCCTCCCCCCTTTCTTGGCCGGCCACCACCTGGGCCACGGCCCAGGCCCAGGTTGTCGCTAATTTGCAGCATTCCCCTCCCTAAAAACTCTGATAAATCCTTTTTCCAAAAGCCCCCTTCTCCCCGATTAATTTATTCGCTCTCAGAAACATTTGGGGTATTACACTACCATCAGAAGTACTGTAGCACCAAACACCGAGTACCAACCAGGTACTGTAGCAATGACCACCGACTGGTTACTGTCACTTCCGACCATTCACTAAAGCTCATGACCCTAACATCCAAGTCGAAGCCTATTGACTACCAAGCATAGTCCATTGTATCTTGCAAGCAGTTCACTATTTAATACGATCGGTTCCTCTTAGCTTTCAATCGAGTTATCCGAAATCTCTGACTCCAAGGTCTTCAACTCCTCTAGAAACACTGAACTAAGGTTGTTCCATTGTGGTCGTTCACATGTGGTCGTTCTGCCATGATCAAAATTTCGTGGTAGACCTGCCTTGGTCATCTGCTGTGTCGACCTGTCGTAGTTGACTGCCGTGATCAACGCTTGCCGACTTGACCTACTATCTTGAAAACCCTGGCAACAATAGTGTATCGACTAGAACTTTCACGAACACAAACTCCAAAGAAACCCAAATGTCAATTATTCACCATCACTCATTGCATGACCAATACATGGTCTAACAATCTCCCGCATGATGAATACATTGATAACACCTCGAAAACTCTTGAATAAGAAAATTTGTGAAAGGAAAATTTTAAAGCCGCAGACCACAAACCGCAGTAGAAAGAGCTGCAAACCACAACAAAGCCAAAAGAAAGAGCTACAGACCACAGCCGAGAGCTCAGAAATATCAGCAGAAAGCTCAAAAAACTCTCTCTCAATATAAGAGAGCAAATTTTCTCCACCCCAATCTCTCCAAACTCCCCTTTCTTCTAATTTCTCCCCCTTTGGTAATGAAATCACCAAGAACACCAGAGAAAGAATAACTCTAAAAAGAAGCAATGAGAGTAAATAACTAGAAGCTTTGTAGATTATCTAAATCACTTTTACAATTAATAGATTAACCAAACCATCTTTTAAGTGGAGCTCCCTAGATCATATAAAACCATATACCACATCGCAAGTCAAAACAAGTCTTAAGCATGATTAAACCAATTAGATTATTGATAGACATCTCAACAATGACTAAACTGATCTATAAAAGCACAATGGGATATCACACCAACAAGAGTAAGCCTAAAAGTGAAGCAAACTTTAAACCTTGATGAGCTATCAGTCTCATATAGTAACCTATTGCTTCACACTCAAATATTAAGCATGTGGCATGCTTGTAGCATACTTCTTTTTATGATGCCAACTTTGTAGCAATCTTCTTTTAAATGGTGGTATACTTGAAGCATACTTCTTTTCATTTGGGCATGTTTTGTGCTTTTTCTTTTGTTTAATCATAGCATGCTTGGATCATATATCTGTTCAGTCTTCTCTTTCTCATTTTTTATAACTTGCAAACTTGAGTGAATATAAAAAGATTGCAATATGAAATATATGAGCCTTATAGCCAAGGTTTAAAATATGACTCACGACTGAGCTAATCCTTCTAGATTAACATCACAAAGTGCTATCTACAATCAATCTAGTCAAAGTCGTCTGCCATGCCATGTATAGCAAATTGATTACAACCTGTCACGACCACAGCTACAAAGTAAATGAGTAAATATAATAAAGACAGCTCTACTACTTATTTGATTTCAAAGATTGGACTTGATGTATTATTTAACAAGTATAATAAACAAAGCTTCTAAAATTTTTAAACAATAAACTCCCCCTCAGCGTAATCTCATAGGATGCAACACACCCAACTCACTCCGCAAATAAGCAAAATAAGAAGAATCAAGCAGTCTGGTGAAAATATCAGCAACTTGAGAATCGGAGTTAGAAAAAGCAAGATGTCTTCCTTTTCCACATGGTCTCTAAGAAAATGATAGCGAATATTAATGTGTTTGGTTCATGAATGTTGCACAGGATTTTTAGCAATACTAATAGTACTAGTGTTATCACAGAAAAGTGATACACTATCCAATTCTAAATCAAAATCCGTAAGTGTAGCTATCATCCAAAGAAATTGTGAACAATAACAAGCAGCAGCTACATATTCAGCCTCAGCAGTGGAAAGTGCAACAGACAACTATTTCCTAGAAGCCCATGAAATAAGAGATGTGCCTAAAAAGTGACATGTGCTAGAAGTACTCTTTGTATCAATTCTACAACCCCCAAAATCCGCATCTAAATAAGCTCTAAGGGTAAGGTATGAGGAAGAAGAGTACCATAAGCCAAATTCTAAAGTTGACTGAAGATACTTGAAAATTCGCTTTACTGCTTGATGATGTGAAGCACGTGGGGAAGCCTGAAAGCGAGCACACAAATACATAGCAAAGTGTATGTCTAGCCTTGAAGTAGTGAGATACAAAATTGAGCCAATTATGTTTCTGTATTCCTTTTGACCAACAGGCTCTCCATCTTCATCAGGATCTAACATAGCCATAGACCCCATGGGTGTGGAAATTGGTTTGATTGTCCCTATATCGAAGTAGCAAAGTAGATCCTTGTTGTATTTAGTTTGATGAACAAAAGTGCCCAACTTTGATTGCTTGATCTGAAAGCCTATGTGAGCTCTCCCATCATACTCATTTCGAATTCCCTACTCATAGTATCTAAAAATATAGGAAACAAGAGTATGAGAGGAACTACCAAAGATAATATCATCTACATAAATCTGAACGAGTAAAAGATCATTGGCATGCTTGAGATTAAATAATGTTTCATCTACTTTGTCCATTTGAAAGCTATTTTTTAGGAAATATGATTTAATCTTATCATAACACGCTCTAGGTGCTTAGTTTAGACCATATAAAGCTTCGGATAATTTGTAGACATGATCAGAAAGCTTAGGATTCTCAAAACCAAGTGATTATCTGACAGAAACTTACTTCTCAATATAGCCATTAAGAAAACACTTTTCACATTCATTTGATAAAGTCTAAAACCCTTTGATGCAGCAACTGTTAACATAATTTTAACAGCTTCTAATTGAGTAACAGGTTCAAATGTTTCACCAAAGTTAAGACCTTCTACTTGGGTAAATTCTTGAGCGACAAGTCTAACCTTATTTCAAACAACAACACTATTCTCACTTTGTTTATTCTTAAAGACCCATTTATTACGGCCATGAGGAAGTGAAACCAAAGTCCAGACTTTATTACGCTCAAAGTTTTCTAATTCCTCATGCATGGCATTAATCCAAGACTCATCAGATAAAGTGTGGCTTACATCTTGGGGTTCAAAAGAGGAGACAAAAGCAGAATATGTAGTTATACCTATTGCAAAGAACTCTCCCATTTAGCTCACTGATCATTTGTTCAGGGGGATGACTTCGTTGAATATGTAGATGAGCCTATAAAGTGGTCGTAGGAGTGGTCGTAGATATAGTCAAAGAGGTCGTAGTAGTCGTAGTGGCCTCAACTTCATGAGTGGTCGTAGGAGTGGTCATAGAGGTGGTTATAGGTGTCGTAGTGTGACCCGAGAACTCCCTGTTGTCATCGTCGGAGTCATAGAAGATGTCCTTGAGTGTGTCAGTTACCTATATATCTGCATTGTTGGGTCTACTACCAAGACTAGCCTCATCAAATGTGACCTGCAGGTCTCAGTGATTTTGTTACTTTCTAAGTTGAGTACACGATAGCCTCGAGTGTGAACTGCATATTCAAGAAAGATGCCATCTTTCAATCTAGTTTCAAATTTATTAAGGTTGCCATGTTTAAGTATGAAGCATCGACATCCAAACACCCTCAAGTGAGAAACATTAGGAGAAAGTGAAACCAAAACTCATAGGAGGTCTTATGCAGTTTAGCTCGCAAGAATACTCTATTTGAAATGTAACAGGTAGTCAAAATAGATTCAGCACAATACTTCCTAGGAGTAGCATATTCATTTAACATTGTTCTAGCCATCTTGACCAAATTTCTATTCTTATGTTTGACCACATCGTTCTATTGAGGTACTTGAGCTGATGAAAATTGATGGTCTAAACCCTTTTTAGCACAAAAAGAAGCAAAAGATGTGTTTTTGAATTCAGTTCCATTATCACTTCTAATTGCGCTAAGTGCTTCTAGAAGTTCATTAGCAAGTCTAAGAGCTAGCTCTCTAAAGTGACCAAAAGGTTCATCCTTAGATGCCATAAAATTAACCCAAAAGTATGTAGAGTAAACGTTGTAGAGTAAATGTTAACAATAACAATAACATACCATTTACCTCCTCAACTAACTGAACCCTAGAAGGACTTACAGTGTCGATGTACAATAATTGGCCAGGAGAAACAGTCATGACAAGTGTGAGTGGAGGATGTGATGGTGAGACCATCTTACCATATCAATAGGGCGAACAAATAAGATCCATTGACTTTTCATTGTTAAGGCTAGGAATTTCTCTAACCAGACTTATATTACTAAGCCGAGCAAGATGAGCAACGCCAATATAACCTAATTTACAGTGCTAGAAGAACAAAAATCTTTAGAGTCCAAAGAAATAAGACACCTAAGATCAGAAGAAGCTAAATACGAAAAGTCACCCTTAAATAAGCGACCAACTCAACTAATTTTGCATACAAGATCACTAGATGAATCCAAAATACAACATGAATATTTTTTAAAGTTCACCTCAAGATAACCATATATCAACTATAAAACTGAAAGCAAGTTATAGCTCAACTTATTGACGAGAGCAACGACCTTTAAGATGAACTTGTCGTTAACGTGCACAATGCCTTTAGTAAGAACTCATCCATGAGAGTTGTCCCCAAAAGTGATTATCTCATCACCGGGGCAAGAGTGAGAAAGCAAAACCATCGTGAGTCCCCAGTCATGTGGCTAGAACAACCAGAATCAATGAACCATATATTCTCCTTCCTTATGTGACGAGCTTACAGAGCGCGAACAATCGTCAGTAGCTTAGTACTAGGGTTAGACAATAAAGATTTAGGTATCCAATATTGAGATATTCGACAAAGAGGAGCGAAAACATGCACTTGTAAAGATTTAAGTGAAGCATTAGCATCTGACATATTTCGACAAGTCGGTCATTAAAAAGCAAGTTCGACCATAGGGCGGTCTGACCTCCTCAATAGAGCTGGTATAACAGCCAACCGGTCATATCGCATGGACGACACCGATTGAAAACAATCTGACCGATTACGTGGAAATGGTCTGACCATCGACTGGTCTAATCAAGCAAAAACCTCTGGTCGAAGGTCTATTGGGAAGCTAGTCTGACCGCAAGAAACAACTAGTCGAGCATTTAGTCCAGCCACATTGGTTCAACTATGGGAAGCAGTTGGTCAAAAATGATTATTTATCCTATCTTTCTTCTCTTTATTTGCTTTTCTAAAGCATAATTGAACCAAATGACTGTCTTTACCACAATGAGTGCATCAATACTTGACTTGATGAATGGTCGTATCATCTGACTTTACGTCACTCAGTTTGGTAGAGAACACTTTTGGTTCAGACATCTAAAGACAACTTGTTTTGGTTCAGACTCTACTTCAAAATTTCCTAGTTTGAGTACTTTAATAACTTTAGGAGAATTATTCTTAGCGTACTCAATAAAATTAAATCCTAGATCATGATTTTTCACACTAATTTTCGACTTGTCTAGAATCATATTCAAATTCTTCTTATCAAAAGAAAACCTCTCTACAGTGTTCTTAAGGTACTTGTTTTCTTTAGACAGTGAGGAATACGATGATCATTTAACAGATTTATTAGCAAGAAGCACTAGACTGAACCAATCTCTTTTTTTTTTGCAAAGTTATTAAGTTGTCTAGTCAATGCTTCTATTTCAGCATTTGGTTAGGGTAGTTAGAGTAATAAAAAGTCTCATGATAAACCATTTGTTGAATTCAATCCTAAGATGAATTAAGTCTAGCTTGTAGCAACTCACACTTAGAACATGCTTTAAAAAAGTTAGACTTATGTTTTTCAATTTCATCATTAGCAACTTTAAGTTTTCCAACACAAGAATCATGTACTATTCTTAGTTTGTCAAATCTATCAGTTACATTTGTAAGTTAAACTAGGTTAGTTGCATTAACAGATCAAGCAATTTTCAATTTAGAATATAAGACTTGACAAGCTTCACAAGGATCATCTTAGCAATAGATGCTCTAAGTCTATTAATCTTAGAATTCAAGCTTTCGACTACAAATTTGTTTTCTTTCAATTTCTTTTTAGTCTTTTTCAATTGAATAGCAAGTTTAACTGGACCATCTTTAAACTCATCGTATGATGGTCTTACCTCATCAGGATCACTGTAGTCATCATCGTTGTTACTTGCCATGAATCACATACCCGTGAAGTCATCAGTGTTCTTCTTCTTGCCTTTGACATTATCTTCGTCGTGGTTGTCGTCATCGCAACTCTCAAAATCATCATCACTTAGATCAAGGTGCTCGATAGCTGATAAAACTTTTTTTAGCAAATTTGCGATGGAAAGATCCACCCTTGGTATTATTCATGGATGGTCGATGATGATAATTTCTATCTTCTTTGTTCACTTTCCCTTTGAGTTTGGGACAAGCCATCTTAATGTGGCCTGGCTTGCCAAACTCAAAGCATATGATCGGACTTGGTGCTCCACCTCGCTTTCTTATCCTCATATTATTGAGTGTCTTGTACGCACGTGAGGAGATAAATACCAACTCCAAGCAAGTTACTCAAAATCTTCTCAAAAGGAGCAAAAAATCGTCTATAGATTCAATAGGCTTCATAAGTAAAATCAAGGTACTTTTTTGATATAGATTCTTACACACCTTGATTTTAGTGGTTCCTTTATGATAATCATAAAGAGTTTTCCATATTAAGTGGGCAGAAGTAATATGAGTTACACAATCAAATTCTTTGTAAAAAATCTCTTGAAAAAGCAAAAACCACATAAGGTTGAGAAACTTTTTCCAAACATCACTGCCTTGAGCCTCAATGTAAGTTTGCATATGACACTTCTAAAAAGCAAAATCAGTACCATCTAGCATAGAGCGATGTTTCACATTCCTCTCTAATTCCATCACAATCTGCTCTGATACCACTTGTAGGATCGAATATTGCAATCAGAGGGGGTGAATGATTATTGGCACTTTTTGAAGTCTTCTAGCTGTCGGCGAAGCTTTCGACCGCTCAATGCTTGATCACTTGCTTGATCGCTCGACCGCTTCAACCAGTAGGATCTACAATCAGTTTGCATGTGGTTGTAAACTTCAATCTACAAGCACTCTTCAAGCAAACCACGAACTAGTATGATCCAAGATGATCTTTATTGCTAGATTTTCATGGATTTACAAAGTGCCTTCACAAACACTCATAAAAGCCTTCCTGTCGAAAGCCCTTAAAAACCTTCTCTAATCTCTCTAAAAGCCACCTAAAGCCTTGTGTTAACCCTTAGCCTCTCCCTGCTTTTATATGTTAATGTCGCAAACCGTGTCTACCTCAAACATAGACTCAAAATTTTATCTGTTCCGAAAACCAAGGGATCTGAAACCCTTTGAAACACGGGTTTTCACATATCATTAAACCAAACTATATCTATTTAAAAAATTAAGGGATACGAAACTCCTCTAACATGGGTTGTCCATAATATCTAGCCTTCCTAGTTATAGACTCCATTCACAACTCCTAACTCATCACGTGACGAAGCCTCTAGGACCACACCACCTGTATCTTCGTCATGTATCATCAACCTTAGATGTCGAAACCTCCAGGACTACACCTCCCGTAACTTCTTCACGTGTCACTACCTTTGATCTCAATATCATATAACAAATGAAGAGCTTTACCAACAAGTCATTACTTATTAACATTTATAAATGACAATTCATTGAAGGAATGTAATAATATTTATTATAAGCATAAAAATAATATAATCATCTTTATGATTGTTTCTAGACAAATAACACTTGGTTTAGCTCTTCCACTTGGGGCACTTTAGTCTTTGTAGAATACTATCAGGCTATAAATATTTCACGTGACTCTCACTTGTAACTTGGACCATGTATCAATGCAGCACTTAGCAAATTTGTGTGCCCTCAGGGGTCCCCTCACCGACACCCGTGTGCCCAATTTAGGCGCCAAACGAACAGGATTACGGTGCCATCCTTTGCACCCAAACCAGTATAAATATCTTCAAGTAAATTGCACCGTTAGCCCTAAACTTAGACACAGGGAGCAACATTTGATATCAGAATATATAAATATATACTACTTCATTGTCAACAGTACATACGCTTTATGTGGTACTTTTGGTTTCATCTGGACATTCTCCACACACTGGTCTCAAGATGGGCCTTTTATACTTGAATGGGATGTTGTCCTTCGAATGTCACGCAAGAGCACGGTGTCGGTCGAAGCCTTTCGATGAGTACAGGTTTGTCGATCTCATGAGGGCAATGGACATGCACCAAACAAAAGTAACTCTGAACATAAATTTAAAATAATAAAAATACAAAATGCAATTCGCAATTCGTGTAAAGGAATGGGTGGCCAAGATTGATAATTCTAGCCTAATAACATGAAAACAGCACAACCTAGAATCACTAACCATTCTTATCCAAGTCAGAGTAGCTGTACAGATCCATATCCAAGGAACTCCGCGCGAGTTTTAAGGTGGTGAACATCAAACCAACACCATAAGCTTTGCGGCATACCGTTACTTAGATGAATGCTTTCAACTGCTAGCCAATACCTTTCACCTACGTGACCGAGATCAACAACATCAGTCATCCAACTTTCCATTAAAAGCAGTTCTGACAATAAAATTGTGTTACAAGATCACGACAATTTCGTTCTTAACACTAACTAGAGCCCCTCTAGAGGCCTTCACGTTAATCCTATGACTAAAAATTATGAAATTACAGCATCATTCAGGAAAAACAAAAATAACTAAAAATTTTCATATTAATCTAAAAAAGAAAAAGACTTAGTTATCCAATCTCTCCACATCATGTATCAGACGGCCGGCCAAAAAGGATCTCTATGCCTCAGATCTCAAATGCATATACACGGTATGTGTTCGTAGCAAATAAAAAGGCAAGTTCTACTGTGTGTTTCGGATACAACACCACATGGATGGATGCATGTATAATTAAGGTCCGCTCATTTCGATTTGATCTTCTGGTTTTTGACTTATTTTTACTATTCATAAATTTCGTTTTTTCTCTAAATTTTTAGCTTTTTGCCGGTTTTTTTTCCGTATTCGTTTGCGTTGTCAATGATGAGCTAACATATTTTTTTTCTATTTTTAAATTTAATTACGCTAACATATTAATTACGCCAAGTTTGTCCGTATCATACAAAAAAAAGCAAGCATATTTCTTCTACAGACAGAACTCATGCATGCATTTAACTCTAATTTAGTTGTAGTAGCAAAGGGGAAACATGCTTAGGTAAGCTATACAAGAAAAGAAAGCTCAAAACTCAGATGTAATCTTTTTTTCCTATCCAAATTACATATATAAATGTAGAATCAGTAATACAGTGATTTGTAATGGAGATATATGGAAGTTAAAAGCAGAAAAACTAATTTAGTTTTCAAACTTTTATATCATATGAACAAAAATATTGTTGAGTACATAGGCCGTGGTCACGCACGAGTTGATGACTAGTTTCTTTCTTAATTCTTATGAACTTCTCGAAAGCATCGTCTGGGCGCACATGGTGACGGCGTTGTAGGGAGATCAACTAGTATTTGGATGGCCTCCTAGCTCCCATTTTTTTTAGCGTAAGTGGGAGATGGGATAAAAATTTTGGTCTGAGTTAAACTCATCCCCGAGTCGTTACTCAACCAAATCACCCATTTTTCTACTGTTTTATGTCCTGTTTGGATAGAGATTTTCTTTCGAAACCTTAGGATTTAGTAATTTGAACTATATCCCAAGAATTACTAAGACCCCCCCCCCCCCATTAAACACCCCCCATACGGGGTATTAGTGCCCAAGACAAGAGCAAATGTAATACTAAAACCTTGCTCTCGTAACAAAAATGAAAAGGAAAAATATGTAATAAAATATCTTATTGTCATGCCTCTACACGTACATTCTTTCTCCAGCAAACCATAATCCTGTCGAGGAAGCTCCCCTAAAAACTGTCAGTATAGTAATATAAGCTTCACGCGAACCACGCTTGTTTGTTTAGTCATCACTACTCTGGTTTTACTTAATACTAAATTCCAAAGTGGATAGGAACTCGTTATTGGTTGTGCTTACCTCCAATGCTATCTCCAACTCTGTCAGTGAGTCCTTACCTTGAAAAATCTTAAGGCGTATTTTTTTTGTTGATTATATCCTTTAGATGCATTACGCTGAATGAGATGCAACGTTACTAGCTCAAAAAGAAATTTGACTTACCGATTGGTGACCAGTGTGACAAAGTTTATTACGCGTGATCACAGCAAAAGTGTAGAGAAAAGAATTTACTCGGACGAGCGCTATTCGATCTGAATGTAAGTAGGACAGAAAATGTGGATTTTAAAGATGCAAATGAGACAACGGAAGAAATCATTGCTAGTAATGGTTGTAAAAATTTAACATCATTACTGCATTAAACAAGGTTGCTACTATCTACGGTCATAAATACATGTCGTTATAGGATTACTGCAGTCAAACTTTCAAACTTTAGCTATTGATATTTTATCAAATATTTAGATTGGATATGCATGAAAATAATATGGGTAGATTTGGTGTGAAAAGTACTTTCAGAACACTAGAATTTTATTGAGTTTCATAAATATATTACAGCAGAAAATAGTGATCAAAGTTGTGTTTTAGAGACCTGTTGATGTCCAAACACTACTACAGAAAGCCTAATAGTAGACGCCAAATCACAGACGGTTTTGTGAAACCGTCTGTGATTTACACTATTACAGACGGTTTTAATTTGGAGGCCGTCTGTGGTATTTGTGGCAGGAAAAATGAGTATCACAGACGGTTCTTACCGCTGAACCGTCTGTGATACTAGAATATCACAGACGGTTTTATAATAAAAACCGTCTGTGATAATCTGGAATATCACAGACGGTTTTTATTATAAAACCGTTTGTGATATTCTAGTATCACAGACGGTTTTATAATAAAAACCGTCTGTGATACGTTTCCCGCCTTGCAATCCCTCAAAATTTCATATTTTCCTGCTTAAGTCCGAGTATGGTTCAGTTTTGAGACACCTTCAGTAAAACGGGCATAACTTTTGCATACGGTGTCCGTTTTCGACGTTCTTGTACTCGTTGGAAAGCTAACGACGAGCCCGATCCAAAAAAATGACCTGCTTGCGCCAGTCGTCCTCCAAGACCCCAAAAATCGGCCATCTTTGGACCAAAATCTGCGTCGCAAGTTTTTGGTTTCTGTTTTTGCCCTTTTTCTTGGTTTTATTTTCCGAATTTGGATTTTTCTTCAACTGCAAAGTTGTAGATCTCGTCGAAACCTATCAAATGAGTATATATAAACTATATAAACCTTTGCTATTTTATCTTTTCAGACTAGTTGTTTATATTGCATCGGTATATAAAATTTGTGCTCCAATTCACAGACGGTTCTATATATAGAACCGTCTATGATATTCATTCATCATAGACGGTTCAATATATAGAACCGTCTGTGATAATCTGACCGCTGGGCCCGTCGATCCTCAGCCCCACGAATCGTAGCTCCGCCTTTCCGTTCCTGCGCCACAAATTTCGAATTCCCGCCTCTCCCTCCCCTATAAATATAACCAAAATCCAGCCTCTTTCCTGATCTCCTCTTTCTTGCTGTCCTCCTCCTTGCTGTCCTCTTCCTTGTTGTTCTCCTCCTCCTTGCTGTCCTCCTCCTTGCAGACGACGCAGAAGCATCTAGCTCGTGCCAACCGGGCAGACGCTCAATCACGCCGACGATGGTGGTCGTCAAAGACATTCAGCTCATGCGTTGCATCAAGGGCGAGAAGGCATAGAGGATCTTTGCTTGTTTGTAACCTGCTCGTTGTTCTTGTTGTGTAACCTGCTTGTTGTTCTTGTTGTATAACTTGCTCGTTGTTCTTGTTGTGTAACCTGCTCGTTGTTCTTGTTGTGTAACCTGCTCGTTGTTTTGAGATATTGTAATGGTATACTCTAATCTTAATAAAAATTGATGTTTTATATTTGTGAAATGAATTGAGATGTGAATTGGATGTATACATGTACATGTTGATCTGCTTGTTTCAGAGGGCATGGCTAGCATTTCCTGAGGCTAGCCAATAAACAGAAATATATTTAGGGGTTGAAGGGAATATCACAGACGATTTTTGAGTAAAAACCGTCTGTGATAGCTGATAATCACAGACGGTTTTTACTTAAAAACCGTCTATGATGATCAGTATCACAGACGGTTTTTAACTAAAAACCGTCTGTGATGACCTTCGATTATCACTGACCCATAAATACAGGCGGTTCACAAAACCATCTGTGATGACGTTTTCGAACCGTCTGTGATGACTTTTTCTGTAGTAGTGAAACAACATGTATTTGTGACTGGAGGAAGTATTGGTTCTACACAAATTAAATCGATAGGCATATATGATCCAATTGTTAACTACCAAGCCTTCCCAAACATATTGGACACTGCTTAATATCTTAATGTGCACTAAGGTATTCATTTGTAACTGTGTATGTTTCATTGCTTGTTTGTTTAGTTCTTGCAATGTTAAATGAAAAGCTAATTCTCAAGTCTCACAGAAACGTACTACGCCCACTAGCATTTAGATGCCCTTCTAGTTCAGTTCTTCTATTTTAAATTCTAAATCACAAATTACATGACTAGAAACATTAACTATTGCTTTCTCACCTTTCATGTTAACAGTTTTGGCAAGGGGAGGTAGAAAGGCTGAGGCAGCAACTACATAACTTACAAGAAAATCATAGGTATGACCCTCACCCAACCAACTATGAAACACATGACAAATTCTTATTCACTGTGCATCTGCAATATCCAAAATATATTAATCATGTTCAAGGAAAAAGCAGGTTACATCAATCCTGCTTGTAGCTCAACAATAATAGGAGATCTGGATTATAACATTCAGGTTTGGAAACATTGATAACAAATTCCATGCACATTGCTAACCGTTGATCTGCACAGATGGATCGATGCGAAGCATCCATGCATCTATGACATATATGAATTATGATGTACGCACTGGCCATGTTTTGCTAGTGTATATCTTGATAGAGATGTAACTTTTAAAAAAGAATAATTTCATTTGGCTAATGACATGGAAACCAAAACAAAAATAAAAATAAAAAATTGAACTAAAGTGCATCCGATTATACGAAAAGATACACAGGAAACTCCAAACATACAGTCAGAAAAACTAACAATTTAGAAAATTGCACTGTTGTATACCTTCAATAACCCACCGCACCGCAGGCAGTTGCTCGGACACCACCTTTCTGGCCTAGGAGTGAATGACTTGAAGAGTTTAGAGAACAAGATGGAAATGAGCCTGCATAATATCCGTCTCAAAAAGGTAATAGCAATTTCCATGTGTCCAGATCAAGCATCGGCAGTGCCACTAACATTGTTGTTTACAGGATCAACTTATGATTGATCAAATTCAAGATTTAAATAAGAAGGTTAGTCGATAACAAATGCTTTTACCATTACGGCATTACAATCATATTGAAGAGAATGATGTGTTCGAATATCCTAGCATAACCCTATCTGACTTGCAGGGAAGCCTCATGCAGCAAGAAAACATGGAACTACAGCATAAATTCCACATCATTAGACAAGAGAATGTGAATTTGAAAAAAAAGGTGCATGAGGACAAATAACACTACGCATTCCACAAACAATTAATCTACTGTAGTATAATATATTGCGTAAGTTGTTATTTTATAACCATTTTCTCAGGTAACTGGACAGCAAGAAGTAAATGAAAGACAATCAAGTTCAGTTACTCAGCACAGGATTACTGTTCCACAGGATGTAAGTCCAATTCGTCTCGAATTAAGTCAACCACAGCATGCAGAAACGGACCAACCAGAAGCACCAACATTGGGGTGAGTTCTTCTTTTTGTCTTAACCTCCGAAATTATTTCGCTTAAGTAAATGCATAACCTAATATCATGAGCACTCACTTAAAATGCAGCAGACTTCGAATGCATTGATGAATACATGATAAGAACTACCAGCAGACCGATCCATAAATAAGTGGATATCCACAGAATTTTTTGTACGGATAATCCATTTTTTATACGAAATTACATAAATATACCCGCGAGAAATTTTTTTGCAAAAATAGGCTCCAGTCGCCTAATGGTTGGGCGACTGGAGCCTTTCGCCCAATCAGACCGCGACAGCTGGAGAGTCTACCAACCGTTGGGCGATTAATTGCAGTCGCCCAACCGTTGGGCGACTTTCATGCAGTTGCCGAACGGTTCGGCGACTGAGAGTCAGTCGCCCAACGGTTCGGCGACTGAAGGTGGGATATAAGGCCGCGCTCGACGACGACGAAGCGCCGCACTGTTTCTTCTTCCGTTCGGCCAGCGCAGATAAGAGAGGGGAAAGAAGGAGAGGGAGAGGAGGAGAAGAGAAGGGGGAGGAGGAGAAGGAGTGCGCGTTTTCAGGTAAGTTTTTGATGTTATATTTTTTGTTAGTGTAGAAGATTAGTTTAGAAAATGTAGTGTAGAAAATTAGTTTAGAAAATGTAGTCTAGAAAATTAGTTTAGAAAATTAGTTTAGAAAATGTAGTGTAGAAAATTAGTTTAGAAATATAGTTTAGAAATATAGTTTAGAAAATTAGTTTAGAAAATGTAGTCTAGAAAATTAGTTTAGAAATATAGTTTAGAAAATGTAGTGTAGAAACTTAGTTTAGAAAATTAGTTTAGAAAATGTAGTTTAGAAATTTAGTTTACAAATTTAATTTACAAATTTTGTTTAGTAAATATAGTTTAGAAATTTAGTTTACAAAATTTATAAACTAAATTTTGTATAACATTTATAATGCATTATTGTACAAAATATAGTATTTAAATGTACATGTACAAAATTTAATGTTGCAATTATTGTACAAATTTAGATGTAGAAAATTTAGTGTTGAAATTTACATGTAGAAAATGTAATGTTGAAATTATTGTACAAATTTAGATGTAGAAAATTTAGTGTTGAAATTTAGATGTAGAAAATTTAATGTTGAAATTATTGTACAAATTTAGATGTAGAAAATTTAATGTTGAAATTATTGTACAAATTTTCCAGGTATGACTCGTGCTGGACGTGACTCGGAGTGGCGGTTCGCGCTGTTGGACGAGCACGTGGACCGCTCTCATCGCGCTTCCCGTCTAATCCCGCCACCGGGGAGCACGGACGACCCGCCTCAGCTGGGAGTGGTCCAGACACGCACACCTCGCGTGGCCTAGGGACTCGACCCTCGTTGGACCGCCAGGTTTGCACTACTCCAGCGTTTAGTGCGACCGTAAGTTCGTTCTGTGCTGACCTTCACTTTGTTTGCAGGCTGCGGGATGCCGGGCTACTCCCTCTTGCCCGGATGGTGTAGGCCACGGACGAGGATGGAGGCGCTGGCGCCGCTGGCGGGGACGAGGGTGGGGACGAGGCGGGCGGGGAGCGATCACGACGCTTTCCGTTCGACCGTTCGCAAGTATCTCACATTACATAATGGTTCTATTCGCAGGCACAATGCGAAGGGAGTGAAAAGAGGCACGGACTGGTCGTTGAAGATGCAGCCCTGGGTCGAGCAGTGGCAGGGTGCGCTCGACGACCGCGTGGAGGAGGACCGCCCGTACGACAGCACGGAGTACACGGAGTACCTTCACTGGTACCAGCCGCAGACCCGTACCAGGCTCGTATATGTGGTAGACCCGTCTGCCACACACGTCGCCGCTCCGACGGACACGTACCCCGCGCACTTCGCGCGCGACGCTCACCTCGCGGTACGTTACATGTCATTTTAAAGATTCTCAAATGGTAATGTCGTTTCGATAATCGACCATTTCATGTCTTTGTGTCCAGGCTGACGTCGGTTCTGCCCTATGTGCCGACTCCGGCACAGTACTTGAGAGGCTCACCAGTGGTGCGCAGTTGACCCATGAGGAGGGCGTCAGCTTTGCGCGTCGGATGCACGAGGGGTGTAGACGTATTGTTAGCCTACTGTCCTGCACGAGGCTACCGGCGGTCTCCACGCCCACCGCTCCGACTGCTCGTCCACCAGTGACACCCCGACCAGCGTGGCACTACTCTGGTGCACCGACGTGGACACGTCCTCCACCGCCTCACCCGGAGCAGCCAGGGGGTTCAGCCTGGGCAGGGCCTCCTACACCGGTTCACTTCACGCCTCCTACGCACACCCCTGTCTTCCCCACGCAGGGGGTGTATGCCTCCTCCATGACGCCAGCTACGGGTACGCAGAGGGTCTTATATCGTGTTTATCCGAAGACAACATGCAACGAACTAACGATATTAATATTGCAGGTACTTACCAGCAGCACGGCGTCTCCCCAGGCCCGGACGATGTGGACCAGTTTTTCGCGGAGTGGCCCGGGCAGTTCTCCAACGCAGCACCGGAGGTTCTCTCTGGCAGTGCCCTCCCCGGTGCACCGGAGGGCACACAGCCAGAGGTGCAGCTGACTCCACCAGCGCAGGGGCGGGATAGACACCCTCCTGCTCGTTTTACTTTTTCGGATCGTCCTAACCCGTTGCACCGGAGGAGGGCCAAGCGAGGCCGTATGGGAGGACGCGGGCGCGGTGACGGGGCACACCAGGGTGACCAGTGAGGCGTGTTGCAGATGCTATATATGTTATGCATGTAATGAAAAAACATGTGGCATGTTACTCTCAGTTATATTATGAAGTTTATTTAAATTTACATAGTCTATCATCTCTCTCCGCACATAAACTATCTCACTTAACAGTGTATGTATCGATCGTTCTCTACTCAATCTTTCATAAAAAAATTTTAAAAACTTTTTACACACCTACAATATACAATGAACATAAACTTTTATTACAACTTCACCGTATTTTTTACCGGTTCAACGTTACAAAATTCACAAAATTTTAAACAATCACGGGGGCTACATGAAGTCGCCTAACGGGATGGCGACTGCATGCTAGTCGCCTAACGGGATGGCGACTAACCTTAAGTCGCCGAACGGAAGAGCGACTTAATGCAGTCGCTCTACTGTGCAGCGAGATATATTGTGTCGCGGTCTGGTTGGGCGAAAGGCTCCAGTCGCCCAACCATTAGGCGACTGGAGCCTATTTTTGCAAAAAAATTTCCCGCGGGTATATTTATGTAATTTCGAATAAAAAATGGATTATCCGTACAAAAAATTCGCCATCCACATGCCGCCAGAAGTTGCCATTACATAGACTATCAGCAGACTTAAGATCATTCAAGCGCAAATTCTGTTTAAACATGTGCATGAACTATACTGTATTTATAAGTATCATCTGGTTGCATTTGTTGATAAACATTTGTATGAGATAGATGTGCATATGGCATCATGTAATTTCTTGTTCCTGTGAACAATACTCTCTCTAGTTATAAATACATGTCGTTTTGGACATCGATATGCATCAATGAATTTCTATCAATCTTATTAAATAAATGCGGGAGACACGTCTAGGGGATCACACCGAGAGGTGACAGGATGTTTTTGTGAGACCATGTAATGGTCGTGCAAGCTATTGATGATGAATAATTGATATTTAGTTTTATTGGAATTTGCTTTTATGAAAGTTCTGGTCGATGCGCTTCTGTACTTGAGTTTTCAGGGTGGCAAAACGACCACGTTTGGTAGTCAGTGGTCCGAACGGCCTTATATCATTGGTCCGAACAACCCTGTATTGGGTGGTTCGAACAGTTTTATCCGATCAGCAGACTTTGACCACGTCCGGTTTTGACCACGTTCGGTTTCAACCACGTGACTACGATCACATCTGACTTTCATCATGTCAAGCTTCAACCACGGCAATCTGACCATGGTATTTTGCCCTCATCATTTTTTGATCACAACATTTCAATCATAGAACATCGTCTATGGTAGAACGACCATACCTGGTCGAAGATGGTAAGTTATAGTATTTTTCGATGGTCTTAGCTACAGTGTTCGATCGATTCTCATAAACTTTTCTGGTCGATACTCGTTACTCGATACTCATGGACTTTATTGGTGGTACTTGATAGTCGTAGACTTTATTAGTTAGTGGTCTTAGACTTTGTGATCGGTAGTCATAGACTTTGCGGTCGGAAGTCGAAGCCTTTGTCCTCGATTGTCATAGACCTCACGGTCTGTACTCGTAGACTCCATGGTGGGTACAAGTGATTTAATTCTTGCTATCTTTGAGTACCTCGAGTATTCATGTTTGGCTAGCGGTATGACTGGCTGGGGCTGATGGTCGTAGTACTCGGTAGTCGAAACAACTCGGTGCTTGATAGTCGTGGTTTCTGTGATCGTGGTCAGCGATCGGTTGTTAGAGATTTGTGGTTGGTGCTTTGGTACTATAGTATGTGCGGTATTCGGTAATCAATGGTGCAGCAAATAGTTAGATATCAGTAGTTATGGGCTTAGCAATCTGGTGCTTTAGCGGTAGCGATCGATATTCGGTAGTTGGTACTCGGTAGCATTGTGGTTAGTAGTGATGCTGATGATTTCCGGAGTGTTTTGACTGGAGTGATGGTAATTCCCGAGTACTTGCTGGTTTTTAAGTACTCATTGAGCTAGCGGTTATAATGAATGCTCTGAGGCTATTTTTTGGATAGCGATAGAGAGTGTGGTCGTGGATGACTTGGTTGGTGGTCGTGGATGGTTTGGATTTTGTCTATGGATAAACAAGGGTGTGTTTCGAGTGTGTGTGTGTGTGCTGATGTTGGTAAAATTATGAAGAACTTTTGCCCAAAAAATTGTTCTTTGGTCTATGCATGGTAGGTGGGCATGGTGACGGTCTTGGTCAGTGACGAGGAGGATCGAGACTAGGATGGGAAAATCTGAGGTCAGGTGATCGTGGATGTCACGAGAGGTGGTCAGGCTACCCAGACACCTAGTCCCTTGTTAATGTAGAACTGAATTCAAGAACACTTGTTTCGCTTCCTTTTGTGAGGAAAAGGGTTTATACCATCAGTTCTCATCAGCTCAAGCGCCTCAACAGAACGGTGTAGTAGAACGCAAGAATAGAACCTTGGTCAAAATGGTATTGAACTATGCTAGATAAACATTTATCTACTAGGAAGTATTGGGAAGAAGCTATTTTGACTACCTGCACTACTACAGAAAACTCTATTACAGACGGTTCAAAAATGTCATCACAGATGGTTTTTTACACCGTCTGAATTTATGGGTTAGTGATAATAGAAGGTTATCACAGACGGTTTTCGAACCGTCTGTGGTGTAAATATCACAGACGGTTTGTAACTAAAAACCGTCTGTGATATTGATATATCACAGACGGTTTTTACTTACAAACCGTCTGTGATTATCACGTATCACAGACGGTTTTTACTCACAAACCGTCTGTGATATTCTTTTCTACCCCTAAATCTATTTCTGTTTATTGGCTAGCCTCAGGAAATGCTAGCCATGCCCTCTGAAATAAGCAGATCAACATGTACATGTATACATACAATTCACATCTCAATTCATTTCACAAACATAAAACATCCAATTCATTTCACAAACATAAAGAACATAAAACATCCATTTCGCAAATCAATTAATTGAACTGAAATAAAAATATCCATTAACAAATATACAATTACAAAAGATGTACATTGCATTTGCACTTAGATGGTAACATTGCATTTTTCATTGCTCTATCACTCTGGAACCGAGGTCTCGCGAAAGGAACAGATCCATAATCAACGAACTTTGTCAGGCTGCACAAGCAATACTTGGATGGATTGCCATCCAAGTATTGCTTGTGCAGCCTGACAAAGTTCGTTGATTATGGATCTGTTCCTTTCACGAGACCTCGGTTCCGAAGTGATAAGAGCAATAAAAAATCATTGTGCGCAGTGGAACTCTCCTTCTGACTTTATGACTCCAACCACCAAAAAGTACGCCAACTCTCCTCGAATTCGTGAAAGGTCGCACTATTTCAATGCAGTTAACGAGATGGACGCAGCCTGTCGATAGGAATATCAATGTGTGTATATATATAACGTGATAAGTATGAAGTAATTATGGGAAGATTGACAAACCTTGGAATTGGTGATCCTCGAGGAATCGAGGAGTAGTTCCATATGGTGGCAAACATAGAATCCACATGTGTTGCCCGGCGGCTGCTGGTGGCACTGCAAAAAATGGAATATGTTAATTCAAGAGGCATTACTACCAACTATTGCATAGGATTAATTAATGTGTAATAGCGAATACCTTAAAATTTTGAGTACGTGTCAGGCCTTTGGCCCCTTGCGTCGAGACACCTGCCTTTGCAACGTACATCGCGAACGCCCTACGTGATTCGAAAAAGTTGACCTTAGTCATTCGGAAGGAAAGAAAGAGTACAATATAGGTATGTATGGAGAAAATATACTTACCTATCGATTACTTGGCTGACAACTGTGAAGTCCATTTTATTCTTACTTAGGGAATCAAGGTAATATAACTTGTTCTATTTTGGTACAATTACTATTAAAATCCAATGATAGTTCTGATTGTAGGGCATAAGTAAATATTCCTTATTGCGGTAAGCCAACAGTCCTCCTGCAATGTACCTCTCGACGAAGGGTGTATCCTCGTCGATGGTATCCTTGGCAACCAAGTGTGGGTCCAAGAAACCAACCAATGATGATTTGGATGATCTAGCTTTAGTCAGCATGTGTCTATATATATACACACGAAAGCAACAAATTATATATGACATTTATCGGTATGACATGAACAAAGACTGTGATTATACACACTTACAGCGTCCAGCATCGAATGAGTGAGGCATCGAGAGTGTTGAGCGTGAAAAGATCGAATAAATCCTCAAAGGTGACCACGAAGACACACTCTTGAACACTGTGCTCTAAATGATCTGGCACAAATTTGACAGTGATACCTGAGCGTCGTTCTCCCTCTGGCTTATTGGACTGTTCCATATACCACTTGTGCAATTGCTGGCAACTAATTGCTAGGGTTTGGAGGTGCGTTACCGGTTCGAACAGCGGCTCGCCAAGCACGAATTTGCGGGCCAATGGTAGGTACGGGATATCATCATCTGTCTTCTTTTCTTTGCCCTTGCTGCCTCAGCTGTAGGTCGACTTTATGGTAGTCGACTGTAAAGGTAGCACCGGTGCAAGTTGCTTTGGCGAGAATAGCACCCGTGGAGATAGCACCGGTGCAGGTAGCGGTGTTGGAGACAAGTCTTTTGGAGATGGCACAAGTGCATGTAGCTCTGCTTCGCACTGCCCTTCTGGTCCTGCCACCGGTGAAGAAGCCTCTAGGGACATGTTGCTTTTGGGCCACTGGATGAATGTTCCAATGGCCTGCCCTAGAGTCACGATCTCGTCGTTAGGGGGCTTCGGTAGCGGGACAACCTCAAAATTGACATGCACACCATCAACATTAACTTTTGCGAAGCCTGGCGCTAAAGTTTGACCGTGCACCATGGCCCTGATACAAGACTGATATGCTTGGCCCTAAGTAGCGTACAAGGGAACGGAGGCGCATCTCACTTGGAGCCTGCACTTCGTAGGCTCCTACATAATGATACAAAATTAGCTACTCGAATAGTCCTATCAATGGAGCAAGCATTCGAGAGATAATAATTATTATCAGGATGTCGTCCACAGGAAATCTGACCTCGCTTTCCGTCGGATTGGACGCGCAACTACTCGGACGGTTGTGCGGGCTAGCTAGCACAGGAGCGGCAGCGGTGGCCTGCTGATTTTCTGTATATCTTCGTACCTCATCTTTGACATAATCAGCCAACTCCTCTCTAAGAGATGCCTTGATTTCTTCTCATAGCCGTGCCTCACGCTCGGGTTTGGTTCTCTTCCTATGCTGATACTGCTCGGAGTCATCTTGGAAACCATGTTTCCAAGGAACATAAAGCCCAAGGCCTCTCGTACGACCCGGGTGCTCCTTGTTTCCTAGGGCCGCCGAGAGTATATCTTTCTCCCTTGTTCCTTGGAATGATCCCTGGGAAGATTCAACACTCAGCGCTTCCTGCAAGAGCACGACATGTCATTTCACTTCCTACGAAGTTGTGGAGTAATTACAAGCTACGTAGTTCGATTGATATCTTACCATGCGCTGGGACACTTGCTGGTCTACAGAGTTTCGAAAGGAGACATCCCCCGATGTCGTTGTAGATGACCTTACTCTAATCCAATTTCGAGCGCGGTCATCCGGGATATTGGCAAATGGCAGGGCGGTGTCCTGCAGGACTGCCTGTTCGTCCTCATTCCTCCACTGCGGGATTTTAATCGCATACCCAGCTATGCCAAGTCTGTGGGGGTGTGTGTTTTTTGCCTGGAGGGCCTTGTGCACCGCACTTGTACTTGTAGGATCGGAAATGGCAACAGAGGGGGGGGGTGAATGGTGCCTCTTTAAAATATGCCCCCAAGTATCCACATGCGAGTCTTCTCTCCGATAGCTACGAAAAGCTATGAAGGAAAAGATTCATGCTCTCTGGAATCTCAAACACACAGGGAAGAAGGCGAGGCAAATAAAAGGAGGCAAAGAAACGATCAACCCAGAGTGAATCAGCAAGGGGCAGTCTGACCACAATGCAACGGGCGGTCAGACCGCACGGGCCGGTCAGACCGCCTCTTGTGGGCTGGTCAGACCGCCACTAGTCGGCCGGTCGAACCGCCACTCTTGGGCCAGTCTGACCGCCGTGGACTGGCCGGTCAGACCGCCGTGGACAAGCCGGTCAGACCGCCCAAACCCTAGAATTCGGGTTTTTCGGCTGAAGACAAGGCTGGAATTTGCAGAACTTCTAAAGACTGAATAATTGAGGGAATTCTTCGGTTCTTTTTAGGCTAGCTGAAAGAGACTTTAAACTAAATAGCAAAAGGACCTTAGGAAACAAGGGAATCCACTAAGAGAGCAAGGAATTGAGATTTGAGCACAAATCTGAAAATGAATTGAGAATGAAGCTCTTTTTCAGATTTCTCAAGAATCTTCAATCCTTTGCTTATGAAACTTTGCATTTCATCTGGAAATGGTCTCACAATAAGAAGGAACAACTATAGAGTCAAACCTTAAAGGGAAATCACAAGAGCTCATCATCCCCTGACATGAAAACCTAGCTACAGTAGATAACAGAGAAGTGCAGCATCAGGCTGAGAGAGAGAAATCACATTGAATCTTGCAAATGCTCTTGGGGATAACTGGGCACTTGACCTTGAGACAAATTCCCATTTCAGAGCAGAAAACAAGAACTACTCTATCAAGAACTCATCTCAAAATCATACAAACTAAGAATTGCAAAGAAACTCAGGCAAAGCACAGAAGTCATGAAAATGAAGAACTCCAACTCAATCCTTCTCATATTGATTTTGAGGAAGAGAGATGAATGATTACAAATGGTTTTCAACCACTAAGTCCCCATACGCAGTTGATACAAGGAGATCACACTACATGCTTCTCACTCTGAGAAGAAACACACGCAGACACTCCACTGATACTCCCAGCTCAAGTACACACTCTTGAGCTCTCTACTCTCCTGAAAAATGAGCTGCAGACTACTCCCTTGACCTCCCCTTTTAATACCAAGCCTCAACCACCAAAGGGGAAAAAATCAAGAAGTGTCACACAACCTCCACTCTCTCATCTCACACACCATATGAGGCAAAAGGAGGTCAAACCAGATTTTGGAGGGAGAATCACCTCCTCCACTCATTTGCTTGAGTCAATTTACCAAATTGCCCTCAAGCACCTTCCCGGAAGCTTCCTGCGTCCGGTACCTTGACCGTCTGGACCTCAACTCCTCCCTGAGTCTAGTCCCAGTCCGCTCCACTGCACACGACCGCACCCGGCATCCTGACTGTCTGGACCTCTGGCTCCTCCCTGAGCCTAGTCCCGATCCACTAGCTGCTGCCCATCGTGTCCACCCGACACCGATCGAGACCTCCGACTCCACCTGAGTCTAGTCCTGGCCTGTTCCGTCGCACACGACCGCAACCGACCTCCAACCGTTCCGGACCTCCGACTCCTCCCTGAGCCTAGTCCTGGTTCTCTCGTCGTCGCCCGTCGTGTCCGTCACCGGTAGCTCCAGCTCCTTGTCTCCCGACTCGCAACCACCTCACCAGCCTCGATCATCTTAGGCATCTTTGACCGTCTGGACGTCAACACCTCCTGTGCCTAGTCCCGGTCCTCCTCGCCTCACCATGACCTAGCTCCGAAGTCTTGCAGTCACACAGACAAGCAAACCGTTCAACAATAGCACAAATGAAAGGTACTCAACCCTAGAATACCCAAAACAAACTCAAACTCTCTAAACCAACCATCAATTACTCATCACCAACATGGGGATACCTCCACATGGTCTGTCAGTACTTTGAAATCTTCGGTTGTCTTCATCGTCTTGAACTCTTCCCATTGTGGTTCCAGGAATGGGTATTTATGAAAGGGTGTTTCGTCCTTCACCACGTAGTCCTTGATAAGTGTGCTCTTGAAGTTCTTCCATGTTTTGCACGCCGCTAGCAAGGCTTGTCGTTGCACAGCGTCTTGGTGTTGTTTTAGGATCTCAAACGATGCCAAAATTTCTGTCAACAGCTCACGTTTCCGAGTCTCAGGCACGCTCTTCCATGAATCGAATGTGATCTCAATTCGTTCTCGTGCAACTATTGCGATCATTCTTCTCCATGCGGATACTGCTTTGTGAGGAAGGAGAGGGGTCCCAGATCCATCGACCTCTATGATGGTAAATCAGCCCTCAGGCTTTTTCGATAGCCCTCTTTCTTGGCGTTTTGATTTTGGAGGGGACACATTCGGCGATGATGTTGAAGTATGCGCGGAAGACATGTTGGCCTTCTGATATATGAAAAGTAAGAACAATGTAGCATATACGTAAATAGTGCGGTATAAGCACATACATAACAGCATATGTATTAGTCTTCATACAGATAAAGAAAATACTAAAGCTCAGACCTTTGCACTCACATGAAATTCAATAGTGGGCACTAGATCGACAACTAATCTCATTGTCTTAAATTGGCAAAGTAACCCTGATTGTCACCAGTGGAACCAAGCAGTTCTATTTCTGTGGCATTTACAAAGTTCTTTTTTTTTCAAAACAAGATCTACAAGCATTTGTAAACCAAGGAGTGTAGGCACGAAGTCATGCACCGTGGTGCCTAGGGTTACCTCGGGGGGACGGAGGCGGCATCGGGGGCGACGAGAGGACAGCGGCGACGACGGGCCTGAGGGAGGAGGACGACAACAGCCTCAGGGGGACGGTGGCGGCGACGGAACCGAGGGAGGAGGACGGCGACGGCCTCGGGAGGACGGTGACGAGCTCGGGGGCTCGACGGAGGCGGCCGGCGACGGGCTCGGGGGACGGCGACAGGCTCGATCGGGATCTAGCTAGAGCAACTAAGTGTTAGTTTGCTAATAACTGCAGTACGTAAAAACCCTAGCGGGGGGGGGGGGTTATATATAAAGTCTTATTACAGACGGTTCTCAACTTAGAACCGTCTGTGAACAAAAATATCACAGACGGTTATAAACAAAGAACCGTCTGTGATAGTTATACTATCACAGACGGTTCTAAACATAGAACCGTCTGTGATATTGATATCACAGACGGTTCTAAACTGAGAACCGTCCGTGATAAGCCTTATTAATATAAACACCAACCAGCATTCAATAAGACCTAAACACCAAGCAGCATTCAATAAGACCTCACACAGTGTATTTTTTTACAACAGCCCAATGAACATAGAGATACATTTGTATGACTCATTCTCAAAATTCACCTATATATCACACATTTTCACATATAAGTAAATGCAAATTCATAAATACATCACACACATGCATTGCTGTATACATAAATGCCAATTCACATATATATCACATGCATGCATTGCTATATACATAAATGCAAATTCCCACATATATGTCACACATTCTCATTCCACTTTCTTATTTCCTTTAAAAATTAGCCCTTCATGATGATCAATGCATACGTAACTAGTTTCGTCACGTTGTTCGTCGTTGACCATTATGCCATTTCCAAAAGGAGGTAAATCGTCAAATTGATTGTATTATTCCTTGTCCACTACATTCTCTACTCCGACAATTCTCCTTTTTCCATGAAGAACTACATGACGTTTCTTATTTGCTGGGTCGGTTACATAGAAAACTTGATCAACTCGGTTGGCGAGTATGAATGGTTCGTCTTTATACCCGACACATTGGAGGTCCACGGTAGTGACACCGTACTTGTCAACCTTCACCTGTGGGAGATGCACCCAACGACAGCGAAATAAGAGGATCTTGAAAACCACGTAGTTGAGCTCCCAAATCTCTTCTATGAACCCATAGTACGAGTTTCTCAACTCATCGGTATTGAACGCATCTATGCGGACACCGCTGTTCTGGTTAGTGCTCTTTACATCCTGAGACTTTGTATAGAATGTGTACCCATTTATATCATATCTTTGTCATATCATAACTGTAAAGGTTGGCCCTTTTGCCAACCATGTCAGCATCTCACTTGGCGAGCTCCTAGCGATTTGCTCCATCAATCATTGGTTGAACCGACTGTTGTGTTGCCTCATGATCCAAATATCCGGCCGCTCTGGATTCTGTTGCCGAAGCACATCCTTGTGCTGGTCCACATAAGGCGCCACTTCAGTCATGTGTTGCAAGACCGTGAAATGGGCTTGAGTATATGTGTCCATATCTAGAGTGATTGCTTTCCTTCTAATAGTTCTGATACCCTTCAGCCTCCCCTCATGACGAGATTGAGGCACACCTATCGGTTGAATCTGAGCCATATAATCATGACCTCTTCGCTTGCATAACCTTCGATGATGCTGCCCTCCAGCCGAGATCGATTCCGTACGTAGGGAGCATCTGTGTCATCAACATATGACAATCATGAGACTTCATACTATTTAACTTCAAATCTTGCATCGAAACAAGTTTCTTCACGTTGCCGGAGTAACCAGACGGAACTTTGACACCATGCAAGCACTGGCACAGTTCTATTTTCTCGGCCTTGGACAGAGTGTAACACGCAGGGGAAGGTACGTTCGTCCATTATCAGTGCATGTCGGTGCTAACTCAGGCCTGATGTCCATATTAGCCAAGTCAAGCCGTGCGTTGATGCCGTCCTTTGTTTTATCACGAATGTTCAGTAAGAGACCAATCAAGCTATCACATACATTCTTTTCTACATGCATGACATCGATGCAGTGTCGAACATCTAGGTACTCTCAATAAGGTAAGTCCCAAAATATTGATCTCTTCTTCCAGGAGTTCTTCTCATGAGCCCTCAATTTACGTCTATTTTCGAGGACAACATCTAAATCCTTAACCATATCATAAACCTCTTTTCCCCTTAAATGCATTGGAGCTGAACCGTCTTCCTTCTCTCCGTCAAATTGTTTCTTCATCATGCGGTACGGGTGAGCCCTCCGAAGGAACCGGCGGTGACGCATGTAGACGGTTTTGCGTGAGTGTTTCAGCCACACACTCTCGGTACCATCTAAATAGTGAGTACAAGCTTTGACACCTTTTGTACTCTGGCCCGATAGGTTAGTAAGGGCAGGATAATCATTTATGGTGCAGAACAATAAGGAGCGCAAAGTGAAGTTCTCTCGTTTGTATGCATCCCATACCTGTACCCCTTCGTTCCACAATACTTTTAGATCTTCCACCAACGGCGCTAGGTACACATCAATATCATTCCCAGGTTGCTTTGGCCCTTGGATAAGTATCGACAACAAAATATACTTTCGCTTCATACACAACCAAGGAGGAAGGTTATAGATGCAGAGAGTCACATGCCATGTACTATGTCAGCTGCTCATGCTACTGAAAGGATTCATTCCATCTGTACTCAGTCCGAACCTTATATTCCTTGGTTCTGCACCAAAGTCTGCAAAACTCCTATCGATGTTTCTCCACTGGGCGAAATCAGCAAGGTATCTTAGCATTCCACCTTCTTGCGCTCCTCCGAGTGCTAACACAGCAGTTTTGCCTCATTTGGATTTGTAAAAAATCTTTTCAAACGGGGAATTATAGGAAAATACCATGCCACCTTAGCAGGAGGTCCTTTCTTCGTCTCTGTTCCCTTGTCGTCATCTGATTGATTGTTACGTTTGTACCGGGATGCGTTGCACACCGGACATACATGCATGTTTGCATACTCTTTATGGTAGAGGATACAGTCGTTCGGACATGCATGTATTCTTTCTACTTCCATTCCCAACGGACAAAGAACCTTCTTGGCTTTATACGTGGTTCTAGGCAACTCATTTCCCTCCGGAAGCATGTCCGGTAAAAGACCTAGAAGCGCCGTGAAACTCTTGTCGGACCAACTGTTGCTTGCCTTCAATTTCAACAGTTCAAGCATGGCCAACAACCTCGTGTACTTTGACCTGCAGCATGTGAACAAAGGTTTCTCCGAGTCCTCCATCAAGCCCCGGAATTTAACATACTCTCTCTCATCATAGTTCTCTTCTACATCGCGAAGCATCTGATCCAGATTGTCATCGTGCAACCTATCCGAATCCGAACCACAATTGACATCATCCGGTGGCATGTCATTCACTTCACCGGCGATGTCATCCGCCGGCATATCATTCACTTCACCGGCGATGTCATCTGCCGGCATATGATCATTGACTTCGCCATGACTGGTCCAACACGTATAACCCTTTTTGAATCCCCTCCGAATCAAGTGCACTTCAATTTGCCCTTGGTTCTTAAACATCTTTAAATTCTCGCAGTCAGTGCATGGACAGTACATATATTCCACCCCTTTATTCAGCATAACCTCCTCGGCAGCTCTTGTAAAAGCAGACACGCCATTAATGTACTCTTCACTCACACGGTTGGCGGCATACATCCAGCTTCGGTCCTACGTTATGTATATATATAACAACTTAGTATTAAAAATTAAATTAATTAATTATTACTACATATATACCACATGCATTCAGGCTTTGCTAGCTTAATTCATATTATAAACACAACAGCTATTATATAACCAACAATTTTGCAAACCATCTTCAATAACACTCACCAATTACTTAGATCTAAATTGTAATGCAAAGAAAAATAAATTTTATTACTAACCATATCTAGAGCAACCAGGAAAGTATGAATCTTCAAAGCTCAATCTCTGCCTCCTCCCACCAAATTAATTGGCCTGAAATCACCTAGCTTGCCTCCTAAGCGAAAGAGTGCAGCACCGGCTAGATCTGGATCGAAATTAAGACATATGCGGTTCTGAGCAGTGCAATAAATGCCTAGCGCCATTATCACAGACGGTTTTTTATTAAAAACCGTCTATGATAATTCCAGATTATCACAGACAGTTTTTAATAAAAAAAACCATCTATGATAATGCAAAGTCTGAATGTATCTCTCATGTTTCGATCGTCTAACGTATCTCGATCATTATACGAAGCGTCTCTATATCATTAATGTTTGATATACGAACCGTCTGTGCTAAAGGCTAAATATGCGCGCCTAATCCAGGTCTCTTCTACGTACGTACAATATGGCTTCTACTATTCTTGTGATCACCTCCTTCCTCTTATCTGTTCATCAAGAGTTGTTCGGTCGGAACCTTACACAGGCAGCCAGCAATTTACATCTAGAGCAGCTTCTCCGCACACGCCCAGCTCTCCTTCCCCGACTTTCTTGCATCCGTCAGCTCGACCTGATCATCTGCCGTCGACGGAGGCATCTCGCTGCCGCTCAAGAAAGGAAAACAGCCCTCACCCTGGTTCTTCTCCACAATGTGCACAAAGCGGAAGAAACTCTACAGGCATTGGAGAGACTGATGGATAGCAATGCCGACCAAGCAGAAACGGCAGATTTTGAGGAATCTTATAATGCTATCCTCTATGAGATTATGGGCTATGCTACTGATCATTTGCCCAGGCTGGAGAAGGAAGTGCTGAGGACAAAGACAATCTTAACGGCGTTCGAGAGCTCAGCGGCTGATCCTCCAAGTCCCAAAGTCGAAGAAGAAGCGTACGAAACCCAGACGATTAGAATCTGGGAAGCTCTTTATCTGTGCGACTTTTGTAATAAATTTGCCTCGAATTGAAATTAATAAATATACCTTTAATTTGTGATCTCTTGTCTCAGTAATTCTATAGTTAAGTTATTAGAAGCAATGTGTACTTATATATTAACCTCTGATCATGTACAGAATATCACAGACAGTTGTTACGAACGGGACATCACAGACGGTTCTTGTTGAAAACCGTCTGTGAACATTCACAGACGGTTCATCGGTAAGAACCGTCTGTGATACTCGTTTTCTCCGACGCCACTAACACAGACGGTGTCCAAATTAAAACCGTCTATGTTAGTGTTGGTCACAGACGGTTTTGTCAAACCGTCTGTGATTGGCCGTCTAGTATTAGGCTTTCTGTAGTAGTGCTGCTACATTTCTAATAGAGTTTTCTTGTGAGTGAATTATCAGAGAAGTGAATACTCACAGAATATAGATCAGAAAATGAAATTTGAGAATACAGACCATAGTAATTTAGTCTCCGCCAAAAAAAACATCACATCTAATCTGAAATTTGAGAATATGGACCTTAGTAATTTAGCCCCGCCAAAAAAACATCACATCTAATCTTAGTATTGGTTAGATGTGGGCAATACTGCCCCAGTTACGGCCTAGCTAGAATTGGAAATTGAGGCCTGTCTGACCATGTACACTGAACTGGGCCCAACTGAGTTGAAAATAAATAGATTTAGCTGGCCCAACGTTGGCTCGACCTGCCAAGTATACCAATATATACATGCTGTCCCACAGCCGAAACGTAACCAAGTTTTTACTACAGTTAGTTGAGAAGATGATTTCGGTTATATCTAGGATTCAATCGATTGTTCTCAGGACGGACAAGCATGCGGAAAAAAAACATTCTACAATTCTAGTTGAGAGACCATGTGGAGGTCATCCCATGTGTTTGATGAGTAATTGACATCGGTTTAGGATAGTCGAATTTGGTTTGGGTTGTTTGGACCTTGACGTTGCGTGGTGCAACGGGCTCGGTCGGATTTTGGTCAAACTTGGTCATATGGGATTAGGACGCATATTCCGATGATTCGACAGGTTTGGACTTCATCTGTGGTAAGTATGATGGTATTTACCCTTTCATGTATTGAGCGGTGCTATTGGATGTGTTTCTTGTCTGTGTGGCTGCAGGACATCGGGCGGAGTCGTGGCGAGACACGGTTGACCGGACTAGGCGCAGGTGGCGCTGAGGTCAGAACGGTCAGGATGTGTCAAAGACGATGTGGACTCGAGGTGGTTGCGAGGCGTGCGAGACAAGGAGCGCGGAAGCTTCCCGGAAGGTGCAGGAGGGGCGAAACGGGAATTTCGCGAGGCTCACAAGCAGGAGCGGGCTCCGTTGGACTTAGCGGGCGTAACGGGATGGAAACCCGTTAGCCAAGGGCTATATATATGAGGTGGTGGCTGCATGACCACTCACTCACTCCATGGGTTTTTAGGGTTTCCTTTAGTCAAAATGTGCTTTAGAGGGTTGTTTTGGCTTTAGGGCTTTAGTTGTTGAGAGTGGGTGATGAGATAGGGTTGTGTTCATCTCAAGCATGTATGGGGTTTTAGTGTTAGATTGAGTGAGAGAGAGAGAGCTTGAGAGATGTAAACACTCTATTTAATCATGTATGTCCCCGTATGTCACTGTCTTAATTTTCAAGAATTCTTGTTCTTGTCTTTCTCGTTATTTCGACTGGTCTCTCTTCCTTTGCCTTTTGATGTCTTGTGCCAATTCCTTTTATTTTGGTTGATCTGTGAAGCAGCGCTTACCTTGTCCAATTGATTTTGTGGTTCAAGTCTCTGCTGGCATTTTTGCTTTGATTGCACTCTCGGCCAACAAGAAACCAAGTATCAAGAGTCTTTCGGCAAGCATGGAGTTCTCTTGATTTTTGTGTTTCGGCCATATTTTCTAGTGCTCACGGCATGCCTCCTTCCTTGGGCTGAATGGCACTAGAAAACTTCCTTTTTTGTGCTGTTTTTGACCCTATTGCATGCAGTCCAAATGAGCTCCTTTTTGGTTGAAATTTTTGCTGCATGTTTGTTGATCTAGAATGATTTTATCAGCGTCGCATGTAGTTAGGATTTCCTCTTCTCTTGTTAATTTTGGCTGGACACAAGAAGAGAAGTAAACATCCATTTTCTACTCTGTGTGTCATCCGATTTCTCCCTTCTAGTGCTGCGCTATTCATTTACAATTTCTTGCCGAGGTGCTGCATTTCCTCTCATTGGACCCTTTTTGTTCGGCAAGAATCAGTGTACTCATTTTGAGTATTTTGCCAGCAGCTTCTTTTGCTTTTTAGTAGCAATCCTCTTTCGGTTTTGGCTGTCCCCAGTACTCTATGTACCGAAAGTCTCTAGCCGTGATTTGTTTTCGATCGCATCGATTACCCCTTCTGGAAGAGCCAAATGGAGACATACATCCAGGCCTAGGGGTATGCCATTTGGCGGAAGGTTAAGGTGAAGGAACGCGCGTAGGCTACGATAGCAGAAAATAAAAAATTTCTACCGCGCACACCAGGACACCATGCTAAGAAGGGATCATAGATCGTTACCACTAGACGCGCAGCGCAGCGGAAGAAGAGTTGGAGAAGCCGATCCAACCACGCGCGTCGAGGTAGTAGTGGAAGTAGCCGATCGTCCCGAACAGATCGTCTCCTCCACGCGATCAACCACACCACGAGCAGATCCAATCTGTAGTTTGTTGATGCCGATCAACGCCGCAACGAGCAGCGCCTCCACCGGTATCCACACGTCCGGGGCTGGAACTCCGATCGCGAGTGTACCAGCACTCGCGAGCGGCTAGGGTTTGGCTCGGGAGGTGGCGGCTAGGGTTTTGTTCGGGAGGAACATATGCGTGCATCCCTCAGCCCCCCCGCCTCCAAATATATAGACCTCCTCACTTGGGCCTCGTGGACCGAGGCCCAATAGGAGTCTATCCGGATCTCTATCCGAATTGAGCCCACATCCGAATCACATTCGAATTAGTGTTCCAACCCGTTAAGTGTGCGACCCTGTAGGTTCACGTATACTTGGTCGCGACCCGGAAACACCTTTCCGGTCACCCTGTTAATAGCGGCCTCTAGCAAGACATATTAACCCCAAAGTATACGTAAAGATCATATCGGCTGAACCTGTAATGTTCTCATGTACGAATCCTTTTGCCTCACGATATAGATTAAGCTCAAGGCGAGACCTGTGTCATCCTCTTAATGGCTCAATCACTCTCTCGATTCCGTGATGGATTATAAACTTGTGATTGACTCCTCAATCACATTGGCATGGCCATGCACTTTCATAATCCATTACATCGAGGGGCCCAGAGATATCTCTCCCATAAGGAGGGGCAAATTCTATCTTGATCATTCACATCCCACTACATGTTTCATAGCAAACCCGAAGACTACTTTTATGACTACCCAGTTACGGAGTAGTGGTTAGTAGTCCCAAAATAGGCTACTACGCATGTTGGGAACCATGATGATCTCAAGTCTAACGATTCTACATAAACACTACTTGAGACCAACTAATGACACATGGAATCTCTGCAGTGTCTCATGGCGGGTCTATCCAACATATGTTCACTAACACATGTCCATATTATTGATTTGGTATCTCCATACCATGATCCATGAGACATGATCATCAATCAATACATATGCTGATCTTTGAATCATATATGTTCCTCATATGATATATGATCAGGGATCATTTAGAAATAGCAACATTTTGGCATTAAGAGTCTCATGAATAAGTCACATACTCATTGATCAATAATGATAATGTCTATTTCAAGGAACAAAGCAATGTATCATAAACATAGTATGTGATATATTCAACATCTCCATGTTGCCTCTAGGGCATATCACCAACAGTCTCCCACTTGCACTAGAGTCAACCATGTAGGTATCTAATACCCATTGCCCTAGTGTGAGCCTCATGCTTTGGCTGGGGAAGCGGCTTTGTCAACGGATCTGCAATGTTCAAATCCGTTTGTACTTTGCATATCTTCACATCGCCTCTCTCCACAATCTCGCGGATGAGATGAAATCGCCGTAGAATGTGCTTGGACTTCTGGTGCGATCTAGGCTCCTTGGCTTGCGCAATGGCCCCACTATTGTCACAGTAGAGGTCCATTGGGCTGGAGGCACTAGCCACCACACCAAGCTCAGAAACAAATTTCTTGATCCAAACAGCCTCTTTAGCAGCTTCAGAAGCTGCTATGTACTCGGCCTCTGTTGTAGAATCAGCAACCGTCTCCTGCTTGGAACTCTTCCAGCTCACCGCACCGCCATTCAGGCAGAACATAAATCCAGATTGCGATCTAAAATCATCTTTGTCAGTTTGGAAGCTAGCATCGGTGTAACCATTTACAACGAGCTCTTCCTCACCCCCATAGACGAGGAACACATCTTTAGTTCTTCTCAAGTACTTCAAGATGTTCTTTACGGCAATCCAGTGACTTTCACCTGGATCTGACTGGTATCTACTTGTAGCACTTAAAGCATACGAGACATCTGGACGTGTACAAAGCATGGCATACATAATGGATCCCATAGCCGAAGCATATGGAATCGCATTCATTTTATCCCGCTCATCAGGTGTACTAGGACACTGACTCTTGCTAAGATGTATACCATGTGACATAGGTAGGAAGCCTTTCTTGGAATCCTGCATGTTGAACCTTTTCAACACCTTATCAATGTACGTATCTTGGCTTAATCCAATTAGCCTTCTTGATCTATCCCTATAGATCTTGATGCCCAGAATATATGCCGCCTCTCCTAAGTCTTTCATAGAGAAACTATTTTTCAATGAAGACTTAACAGATTCGAGCATAGGAATGTCATTTCCGATCAGTAATATGTCATCCACATATAAGACCAGAAACACGAGTGCGCTCCCACTAGCCTTTTTGTAAACACAAGGCTCTTCTTCGTTCTTGATGAAACCAAACCCTTTGATTACTTCATCAAAACGAATGTTCCAACTCCGAGATGCCTGCTTTAATCCATAAATGGATCTTTGCAGCTTGCATATCTTTCCAGCTGATTGCGGATCGACAAAACCCGTGGGCTGTGTCATGTACACATCCTCACTCAGATTTCCATTAAGGAAAGCTGTTTTGACATCCATTTGCCATATTTCATAGTCGAAATATGCAGCAATCGCTAGAATGATCCGAATAGACTTTATCATTGCGACGGGCGAAAAAGTTTCATCATAATCAACACCTTGAATTTGTTTGAAACCTTTGGCCACCAATCGCGCTTTATAGATGTGAACATTTCCATCTATGTCTATCTTTTTCTTGAAAATCCATTTGCACTCAATGGTTTTAACACCATCAGGTGGATCAACCAAGTTCCAAACATGATTACTGTGCATGGATTCAATTTCGGATCTCATGGCTTCAAGCCATTTCTCAGAGTCTGGTCCCACCATCGCTTCTTCATAGGTCTTAGGCTCATCGTTGTCTAACAACAATATGTCCCGTTGTTGAGTAGTCAAGAACATGTACCTTTCAGGTGCACGACGTGACCTCTCTGACCTACGTGGTGCCGGTGTGTCCACAACAGGTTCTTCAACAGTTTGTTCATCCTGTTGTGGTTCTGTAGGAGCTGAAACGTTTTCAGGTGTTTCCCGAATTTCTTCAAGTTGCACCATGCTCCCACTATCCCTTCTTGAGAGAAACTCTTTCTCTAAGAAGACACCATGCCGGGCGACAAACACTTTGCCTTCTCCTTGATTATAGAAGTAATATCCTTTTGTTTCCTTAGGATACCCGATAAAGAAGCATTTATCAGATTTAGGACTGAGCTTATCAGATTGTAAACGTTTTACATAAGCCTCACATCCCCAAATCTTAAGAAAAGACAAGCTAGGACGTTGTCCTGTCCACATCTCATATGGTGTCTTTTCTACTGATTTTGATGGAACCCTGTTTAGTGTGAAAGCGGCTGTTTCAAGAGCGTACCCCCAAAAAGACAACGGAAGATCACTTTGGCTCATCATGGAGCGCACCATATCTAATAAGGTGCGATTTCTCCGTTCAGATACCCCATTCCATTGAGGTGTTCCTGGCGGAGTCAATTGTGGAACAATTCCACAATCCTTCAGATGATTGCCAAACTCATGGCTCAAATACTCGCCTCCACGATCAGATCGTAGAAACTTGATTGTCTTGCCTAAATGATTTTGCACTTCATTTTGGAATTCTTTGAACTTTTCAAAGGATTCGGACTTATGCTTCATCAGGTAGATATACCCATATCTACTAAAATCATCAGTAAAAGTTATGAAGTACTGAAAACCACCTCTGGCTGTTGAGCTCATTGGTCCACATACATCAGAATGTACGAGTGCCAATAAGTCACTTGCCCGTTCACCTTGACCGGTGAAAGGTGCCTTTGTCATCTTGCCAAGTAAACAAGATTCGCATGTCTCAAATGATTCAAAATCAAATGAGTGCAGAATACCATCTCTATGGAGCTTCTCCATGCGTTTCTCATTTATGTGACCTAAGCGACAGTGCCAAATAAACGTGGGATTCAAATCATTCGAACGTTGCCTCTTTGCATTAATGTTATAGACCGGTGACTCTTCAAGAGTAAGAACATATAACCCATTCACCAATGGAGTATGACAATAGAACATATCTTTGAAATAAAGAGAGCAACCATTGTTCACAGATCTAAAGTCATAACCTTCTGCTTGCAAACATGAAGCAGAAATAATGTTCTTGGAAAGAGATGGAACACAATAACAATTATTCAATTCCAAAACTAATCCTGAAGGTAAAGACAATGGCATGGTGCCAACAGCGACCGCAGCAACTTTTGCTCCATTGCCAACGCGAAGATCCACTTCGCTCCTCCTCAAACTTCTACTTCTTCTTAGCCCCTGCAACGATTTGCAAAGGTGAGCAACCGATCCGGTATCAAATACCCAAGAATCAGTGGATGAAGTAGCAAGATTGATCTCTATAACATTTATACCTGGAGAGGAAGTCGTACTTCCCTTCTTCTTCTCAAGATCCTCCAAGTACTTTGGGCAGTTCCTTTTCCAATGACCTGATTGCTTACAGTAGTAACAATCTGCATTAGGAGCAGCGCCCTTCTTGACTTGCTTGGCCTTAGAACTGCTCGCGATCTCATCGGGAGCTAACTTTCTTTTGACCGCGCCTTTCTTGACATTGGGCTTGCCCTTGCCTTTCTGCATCATCATCACATGATTGCTGCTTTTCTTAATGCTTTCCTCGGCAGCTTTTAGCATCCCATGCAACTCTGCCAAGGTCTTATCCATGTTGTTCATGTGATAGTTCAGTATGAATGGCTCAAAGCTCGGGGGGAGCGACTGGAGAATCACATCAGTAGCCAACTCTTGGCTAAGGGGAAAACCAAGCTTTTCCAGACTCTCAATGTAGCCAATCATCTTAATCACATGAGGGCTGACGGGATTCCCTTCTGCAAGCCTGCACGCAAACAAGGACTTTGAAGTGTTGAACCTCTCAGCCCTTGCTTGGTTCTCAAACATACCACGCAACCCCACAATGATATTGTAGGCATCTGTGTTCTCATATTGCTTCTGAAGCTCAGAGGACATTGTGGCAAGCATGAGACAGCTCACATCAAGGTAATCATTCGTTTGCTTCTCATAAGCTCTCCGTGCAGCCGCAGTAGCATTATCAGGCAAGTCATCAGGATAATGAGACTCAAGGACATACTCCTTGCGCTCTTGCTTGAGAACAATTCTCAAGTTGCGATACCAATCCAAAAAGTTCGTTCCATTGAGTTTTTCTTTCTCAAGAATAGATCGCAGATTAAAAGAACTGGATGCGGTATTAGTTGACATGATCTACAACAAAGAATATGCAAAGTTTAGCACTATGTTTATGTTCATCTTTTATTAAACTATTTAACAAAAGACTCCCACTATGTGTTTTGCAACAAAACTCCCTCTAAGTTACATAGTGGGTCAAGAACCTCATTTCACTAATTCCTAGTGAGCTTTGGCATCACGGCTAGAAAACTAGTGACATGGGTAAGCAACACCTTGCTAATCACATCCCTATGTGACTCTTGCTTGTTGGGTGACATCAACATGCCCCGGCCCCAATCTATGCCCCAAGGTCCAAAACTGTTTTGATAACCTTGTTAAGTAAACCAAATGCTTCCGCATGTAGATGTCCGACATCTACCCCAAATAATGATGATAACCGACGGCACTCTACTTTGGTAGACCTACCATGCGGTGATCATTATCTTTTGGTGCAACATATGGAAGGGCATGAACACCTAATTTTATGAGGGATTCTATCCTACCAAAGCAACATATGACAAAAACATTGCATAAGAATAAGATAGATAATATCACAGATAAACACATTTAACTGTGAAGTAGTATGGCCCAAACAAATGGTGATCTCCATCTCCATGTAGGTGTAGACGATCTCCATCCTCCACATCACTCCTTTAGGCCACCATGCTTGAAAGCTTGTAACCTCAAAACTAGGCTACTACCTATAATAGCTAGAAATTGAAGATTACAAAGATAGATTCAAGCATTAAGGTCGACACGCAGGTCGTTAAATACAATATAGACAGCTAACAATAGCTGAAATAATCATGACACGCAGGCCATGAACGAATGTTACATGCATCACATACATCTCATACATTCCAATAAGATATAGGGCCATACTATTCACGTCATTCTCTGCAAAAACAAGTTAGACGTAGAATCGTATTCTACCTAACGATGTGAACCCAAGACGCTATACAAGGCGGGTACGCACGGCGGTCCCGCTGGCCGGTCAGCGGGCGGGGGGTCGAGGGGGGGCCGCCCCCCGCGGGTTTCAGGGCAGCGCCCTGAACACCCTACGAAATTTACAGATCCAATCTATGAAATCGCAATGGAAAAACTATTCGGCACAACCACCTTATGCCGATCCGAGACATTCTCTAGGATGCTAGTTTTTCCACTGGGCCGAGGCCATCAGATCCGTAACCTACTAGTATTCGGCATAACCACCTTATGCCGATCCGAGACAATCTCTAGGGCACTAGTATTCCCACTGGCCCGAGGCTATCAGATTCGTATCCTACTAGTATTCGACATAACCACCTTATGCCGATCCGAGACAATCTCTAGGGCACTAGTAGTGATAGAATCTGCGCCTCATCCAACCCCTATTCACCGATTGATCTCATCAACCCGTGCTACCATCGATTCATCACATGAACCGACTGATCTAGACTGTAATAGATCCAATCTACTACAACCGCATATCATCATATGCGCTGATCCAGATCGCAAACTAAGCAAGATGGCTCTGATACCACTGAAGGAACGCGCGTAGGCTACGATAGCAGAAAATAAAAATTTCTACCGCGCACACCAGGACACCATGCTAAGAAGGGATCATAGATCGTTACCACTAGACGCGCAGCGCAGCGGAAGAAGAGTTGGAGAAGCCGATCCAACCACGCGCGTCGAGGTAGTAGTGGAAGTAGCCGATCGTCCCGAACAGATCGTCTCCTCCACGCGATCAACCACACCACGAGCAGATCCAATCTGTAGTTTGTTGATGCCGATCAACGCCGCAACGAGCAGCGCCTCCACCGGTATCCACACGTCCGGGGCTGGAACTCCGATCGCGAGTGTACCAGCACTCGCGAGCGGCTAGGGTTTGGCTCGGGAGGTGGCGGCTAGGGTTTTGTTCGGGAGGAACATATGCGTGCATCCCTCAGCCCCCCCGCCTCCAAATATATAGACCTCCTCACTTGGGCCTCGTGGACCGAGGCCCAATAGGAGTCTATCCGGATCTCTATCCGAATTGAGCCCACATCCGAATCACATTCGAATTAGTGTTCCAACCCGTTAAGTGTGCGACCCTGTAGGTTCACGTATACTTGGTCGCGACCCGGAAACACCTTTCCGGTCACCCTGTTAATAGCGGCCTCTAGCAAGACATATTAACCCCAAAGTATACGTAAAGATCATATCGGCTGAACCTGTAATGTTCTCATGTACGAATCCTTTTGCCTCACGATATAGATTAAGCTCAAGGCGAGACCTGTGTCATCCTCTTAATGGCTCAATCACTCTCTCGATTCCGTGATGGATTATAAACTTGTGATTGACTCCTCAATCACATTGGCATGGCCATGCACTTTCATAATCCATTACATCGAGGGGCCCAGAGATATCTCTCCCATAAGGAGGGGCAAATTCTATCTTGATCATTCACATCCCACTACATGTTTCATAGCAAACCCGAAGACTACTTTTATGACTACCCAGTTACGGAGTAGTGGTTAGTAGTCCCAAAATAGGCTACTACGCATGTTGGGAACCATGATGATCTCAAGTCTAACGATTCTACATAAACACTACTTGAGACCAACTAATGACACATGGAATCTCTGCAGTGTCTCATGGCGGGTCTATCCAACATATGTTCACTAACACATGTCCATATTATTGATTTGGTATCTCCATACCATGATCCATGAGACATGATCATCAATCAATACATATGCTGATCTTTGAATCATATATGTTCCTCATATGATATATGATCAGGGATCATTTAGAAATAGCAACATTTTGGCATTAAGAGTCTCATGAATAAGTCACATACTCATTGATCAATAATGATAATGTCTATTTCAAGGAACAAAGCAATGTATCATAAACATAGTATGTGATATATTCAACATCTCCATGTTGCCTCTAGGGCATATCACCAACATAAGGTACGATTCGTTGTTCCTGCCGATGAGAACATCAATGCCGGGAACATGGCTGATGTTGAGGTGAATGCAAAGGCAAGGAACATCATCATCCAGGGTTTGAGTCTTAGTGAGTTTGATCGCATATCTCACCTGTCGTCCGCCTACGACATCTGGGTGACCCTCGACGCATACCATGAGGGCACCACCCAGATCAAGACGGTTCGACAGGACCAGTTCAAGCGCGAATACAACAAATTCGAGATGCTTGCTGGTGAGTCCCTGGACGAGTGCTTTTCGCGATTTCACAAAATCTTGACCAACCTCCGAGCGGTCGGTCTCACATACCCCGACTCGGACAACGCTCGTCAGATGCTCGCGGCACACGATCTGCGTGTTTGGGAGATGAAAGTGACCACCATCAAAAACACGACAGACCTCTCGACCCTGACTCTTGACGCGCTGTACTCGCGCCTCAAGACTCACGAGATTGACGTTGTCTCTCGTCGGTCGAAGTCACAGTCGATGGCCTTGGTCACCGATCCCGTTTCTTCTTCCAGGCCTTCTTCTGATTCTTCTTGCGGTTTCTCCCTTGCTGCTCTCTGTGACATAACTGATGATCAGTTAGAGCAGCTTGCGGATGATCAGCTGGCCCTCCTAGCCTGAAGGTTTTCCCATGCCTACAAGGGTAGGAGAGACAGAAAGAGAGGAGGACCCGTGATTTGCTTTGAGTGTGGTGGCCCCAACCACATTCGGGCAAACTGCCCCAAACTTGAGAAGGGAAAAACTGACTACGGCGGTTCGGGCAAGAACGACTACACCGACAAGAACCGCAACAAGAAGCCTCCAGTCCCTGCCCAAGGGAAGAAGAAGTTCCGCAACTTCGGGAAGGCCAAGAAACTCTTTCACCGCGTCCTTACCGCGTTCGACGACCTCGATCTCAGCGAGGTGGAGGGATGGAGCGACGACGACGGGACGGGTGACCAAGATCCCAAGAGCGGCGACGACTTCTCCGGCATGTGCTTCGTGGCCCTCGAGGGCAAACTCAGCGACAGCGAGCTGTACTCCGACTCGGACGAGGTTCGCTGGGTAGGGAAGGAGAAGGTTTGGCTTGTAGACTCCGGTTGTTCTCGTCATATGACCGGAGACTCTCGTTGGTTCTCCTCCCTAGCCCGTGCTCCAGGTGATGAGACGATCATCTTCGGAGACGCTTCGTCTGGGCGCGTCATCGCCAAAGGTACTGTGCATGTTAATGCTTCTTTTATTCTTAAGGATGTTGCCTTGGTTAGTAAGCTGCAGTACAATTTGCTTTCCGTTTCTCAGCTTACCGATGACGGTTTCGAGGTGAGCTTCAAGAAAAACGCTTGCAAAATTCTTGATTCTTCGGGTAGTCTGGTTTGCGGGATTTCTCGTTATGGGAGGATCTTTCGTGCTAATTTTTCTGATTCTTCTGGTGATCCTCTCAGGTGCTTAGTTGCTTCTGAGTCCCGCGACCTCTCTTTCTGGCATAGGAGATTTGGTCATATTGGATTTGACCATTTGACCCGAGTTAGTAGCCACGACCTCATTCGTGGTCTATCAAAACTCAAGATGGTCAAAGATCTGGTTTGTGCTCTATGCCGACACGGCAAGATGGTTGCCGCCTCACATCCTCCGGTCACTATGACCATGACCGATGCACCGGGACAGCTGCTCCATATGGACACTGTTGGACCAGCTCGAGTGCAGTCAGCCGGAGGGAAGTGGTATGTTCTTGTTGTGGACGATGACTATTTGAGGTTTTCTTGGGTGTTTTTCTTGGCCTCGAAGGATGAGACGTTTACCCATTTCCGAGGTTTGTTTAGTAGGCTTTCTGTTGAGCTCCCGGGTGCCTTACGAGCGATCCACAGTGACAATGGCATGGAGTTCAAGAATTCCTAGAGCATCAGTTCTCCTCTCCGCACGTCCCACAGCAAAATGGCGTTGTGGAGAGAAAGAACCGTACCTTGGTCGAGATGGCCAGGACGATGCTTGATGAGTACTCTACACCGCGGAAGTTTTGGGCTGAGGCTATAGCCACCGCGTGCCATGTCTCAAATCGAGTTTTTCTTAGGGCACACTTGCACCGCACTTCTTATGAGTTGAGATACGGGCGAAAGCCCATCGTCTCTCATTTTCGTGTGTTTGGTTGTAAGTGCTTTATTTTGAAGTCCGGGAACCTAGACAAGTTCGAGTCACGTTCTTGTGATGGTATCTTTCTAGGTTACTCGCCTTCTTCGCGGGCTTATAGGGTTTGGAACTACGAATCTAGTAAAATGGTAGAGACCTGTGAGGTGACCTTCGACGAGGCCAGTCCGGGGACTAGGCCTGATATCTCAGGTTCTTTAGAGCAGTCCGAGACCATCTTCGTGGATGACGAGGACGATGGAGATGAGGGTTGTCTACCTGATCCAGTCCCTTATCCACCCCTTGAGGTGTCGTCTTCCACCGCACCTCTAGGTGATCAGCCCATGCCTTCTGCTTCCTCTGGAGTTAGTGGCTCTGTTCCTACCTCGTCAGCTCACGAGGTAGAGGCCACTTCTTCATCTCATCCTGGACCTCCCCGACATATCCAGAAAAGGCATCCTTCTGAGCAGATGATTGGAGACCTGTTCGAGCGTGTTACCCGCTCAAAATCTGGTTTATCTCAATTCTGTCTCCATTCTGCTTTCATTGCCTCCTTTGAGCCCAAGGATGTTTCTCATGCTCTTTCCGATGAGTCTTGGGTCAATGCCATGCATGAGGAGCTAGAAAATTTCGAGAGGAACAAGGTCTGGTCGCCTGTCGAGCCCCCGCGAGGTCACAATATTATTGGGACTAAGTGGGTGTTCAAGAACAAGCAGAGCGAGGATGGAGTGGTTATTCGGAACAAGGCTAGACTGGTAGCTCAGGGTTTCTCCCAGGTTGAGGGTCTAGATTTCGAGGAGACCTTTGCCCCTGTAGCTAGACTTGAAGCCATTAGAATCCTGCTTGCCTTTGCAGCTTCTAAGGGTTTCAAGCTCTACCAGATGGACGTTAAGAGTGCCTTCCTTAATGGAGTCATTGAGGAAGAAGTTTACGTCAGACAACCTCCAGGTTTCGAGAACCCCAAATACCCACACCATGTCTTCAAGCTTTCCAAAGCGTTGTATGGACTTAAGTAGGCCCCCAGAGCTTGGTATGAGAGGCTTAAGTCCTACATGTTGAGTCATGGGTTTGAAATGGGTAAAGTAGATAAGACCCTGTTTATCCGTAGGTTTGGCAATGACCTTCTGCTCGTCCAGATCTATGTCGATGACATCATCTTTGGCGGCTCTTCCCATGCTCTGGTTTCACAGTTCTCGGATGTCATGAGCACCGAGTTTGAGATGAGCATGATGGGAGAGTTGACCTTCTTTCTTGGCTTCCAAATCAAGCAGACTCGGGAGGGTACCTTCTTGCATCAAGGCAAGTACACTCGCGACCTCCTGAGACGCTTCGACATGAGTGATGGTAAGCCGGTGTCAACTCCGATGGCTTCTACAGCCTATCTTGACCCAGATGAGGATGGCGAGCCAGTTGATCAAAAAGAGTACAGAAGTATGATCGGCTACCTTATTTACCTCACTGCCTCGAGACCAGACATACACTTCTCCGTGTGTCTGTGTGCTCGTTTCCAGGCTTCTCCTCGTGTATCTCACCGCCAGGCGGTGAAGCGCATCTTTCAATACCTCCGAGCTACCATTGACTATGGTATCTGGTACTCTTCCATATCCTATCTTTCCTTGAGAGCCTTCTCGGACACAGATTTTGCTGGCTGTAGGATAGATAGGAAGAGCACTTCTGGCACTTGCCAATTTATTGGCACTTCTTTCGTATCTTGGTCTTCGAGGAAGCAGTCCGGTGTTACGCAGTCCACCGCAGAGGCCGAGTACGTTGCTGCAGCCAGTTGCTGTAGCCAAGTGCTTTGGATGGCTTCGACCCTGCGGGACTTTGGGTTAGTCATAGACAGTGTTCCACTCTTTTGTGATAACACTTCTGCGATTAACATTGCTAAGAATCCAGTGCAACACTCTCGGACCAAGCACATCGATATCCGTTATCACTTTCTTAGAGACCATGTAGAGAAGGGCGATATAGTGCTCCAGTTTGTGGAGAGTGACCACCAGTTGGCTGACATCTTCACCAAGCCTTTGGATAGTTCGAGGTTTTCAGCTCTACGGGGAGAGCTTGGGGTGGTTTGTCCTTATGGACTGTAGTGAGGGGAGTTTTGGGCTTTACTGCTTTACTATATTGATTATGCTTCTGTCTCATTTCTGTTGCTTTGCACTCGGGGTGCATCGGGCTTAGTCCCTCTAGCATAGGTTAGAGTGCTTCTCTTGTCTAGTTGCTTAGACTTCTTACTTTTATCTTGTGCTTCCAGGATGCTTCTTATTAGCTGCTTCTTATCTCACTAGATTGAGCTCACTCACTTCTTGTAGGTTCTAGCGAGGGTCGGGCCACCCTCGGGTAGACAGGGTACGTGTTTGCTCTCTAGTGTGTGGTTTACGGTCAGCTAATAGTCCTGGAGTCATATGGGGTAGATGAGAGTCTGTCTGAGCCATAGTTGTCTCTATATCTTATCTATGCTTTAAGGATTGCCTGTTTTGGTTTTCTTAGCCAGCTTCTCGATTTTATTGCTTTGGTTCTTGGGGAGTTCATTTGGGAGCTTCTGGAGTTTAATATTGACTTAACTCAACTTGAACTAAAAGTTGCATCTCATGTTGAGGGGGAGCTGGATTTTCTGCATTTTTAGCATTCTGCATTGTAATATAACTACATTGAGCCTTGATTATTATCCTTTATGACATGCGTACAATGCTCTACACCTTGCCATGGCTTGTGCTTTATATGCTAGATTTATCATGACTTCATATGTGTAGACTAGCTTTTGCCATGATAAGTGAATTAAAATTGATCTACTTGAATTAAAACTTGTCATACTAACACTTGAGTTTAGTCCTTCTTGAGCTATCCTTTTATGATTCATACCATGTCAAATAAGCTTAGTTGAGCGTTGAATCTTTGATGAGCCTTAAGTTGAGCTATATTAGTTCTTGATGATGCATAAGTTAGTACAACATGTTTAAAAAGCAAAATGATCTCTTTTGTGCGAAAAAACTGATTTCACCAATTCTTTCTCATGAGACGGCTTGCCATCGCACTAGGCATGAACTCAGGTGGAGTTTTGGATGACCTAGACTATCTTCTTAAGCTTCTTGCTTGAAGTAGTCGCATAAGGCTTGAGATCTAGCACATAACAAAAATTGGGTTGGAAACGACCATGCGCTTTAAAAAGACAATGTCTTATGTGTTCAATTTGCTTAAGCTACAAAAAGAACCATGTACTTAACCAATGTTTCAATCTTGAGCTTATAGCACTCTATTTGGACTCAATATTAGCTTCCTTGTTCCGCTTAGCTTAATTGACATGGCCTGCATCATCCTTGGATATCTCTAGTTAGACTTTGCTTATTGATGACTTGACATGCTCATAACATAAATTACATTTCAGATTGTCATCTTTGTGTTTAAGCTAGGATATACATATCTTGTCATGATCTAGATAGCCTTTTATTAAGCTATGGCTTGGTGTAGTTCATTATGGTCATTATGGATAATTCTCATGGCTCTAAATGCTTAGAATAATCAAACTTCAGTCATTTCATCCGTTGACATGTCATATTCTCTCCTTTGCATTCTTGATGTGTTATTGCCAAAAGGGGGAGAATAGTGGTAGAAAAAGCCATTTTTTTGGAGCTCAGAGGAAAACTTGTTTTTTCGTTTGCTCCTTGTGTCGATATGGTCATTAGCTTCATATTTCTTCTTTGGACCAAGTTGGATTTTTTCAAACTCAAACTCATCTTATTGCTTTTTCGGGGTTTGTCAATATACTCATCAAGGGGGAGATTGAGAGTCATGTGGAGGTCATCCCATGTGTATGATGAGTAATTGACATCGGTTTAGGATAGTCGAGTTTGGTTTGGGTTGTTTGGACCTTGACGTTGCGTGGTGCAACGGGCTCGGTCGTATTTTGGTCAAACTTGGTCATATGGGATTAGGACGCATATTCCGATGATTCGACAGGTTTGGACTTCATCTGTGGTAAGTATGATGGTATTTACGCTTTCATGTATCGAGCGGTGCTATTTGATGTGTTTCTTGTCTGTGTGGCTGCAGGACATCGGGCGGAGTCGTGGCGAGACACGGTGGACTGGACTTGGCGCAGGTGGCACTGAGGTCAGAACGGTCGGGATGTGTCGAAGACGACGTGGACTCGAGGTGGTTGCGAGGCGTGCGAGACAAGGAGCGCGGAAGCTTCCCGGAAGGTGCAGGAGGGGCGAAACGGGAATTTCGCGAGGCTCACAAGCGGGAGCGGGCTCCGTTGGACTTAGCGGGCGTAACGGGATGGAAACCCGTTAGCCAAGGGCTATATATATGAGGTGGTAGCTGCATGACCACTCACTCACTCCATGGGTTTTTAGGGTTTCCTTTAGTCAAAATGTGCTTTAGAGGGTTGTTTTGGCTTTAGGGCTTTAGTTGTTGAGAGTGGGTGATGAGATAGGGTTGTGTTCATCTCAAGCATGTATGGGGTTTTAGTGTTAGATTGAGTGAGAGAGAGAGAGCTTGATAGAGATGTAAACACTCTATTTAATCATGTATGTCCCCGTATGTCACTGTCTTAATTTTCAAGAATTCTTGTTCTTGTCTTTCTCGTTATTTTGACTGGTCTCTCTTCCTTTGCCTTTTGATGTCTTGTGCCAATTCCTTTTATTTTGGTTGATCTGTGAAGCAGCGCTTACCTTGTCCAATTGATTTTGTGCTTCAAGTCTCTGCTGGAATTTTTGCTTTGATTGCACTCTCGGCCAACAAGAAACCAAGTATCAAGAGTCTTTCGGCAAGCATGGAGTTCTCTTGATTTTTGTGTTTCGGCCAGATTTTCTAGTGCTCACGGCATGCCTCCTTCCTTGGGCTGAATGGCACTAGAAAACTTCCTTTTTTGTGCTGTTTTTGACCCTATTGCATGCAGTCCAAATGAGCTCCTTTTTGGTTGAAATTTTTGCTGCATGTTTGTTGATCTAGAATGATTTTATCAGCGTCGCATGCAGTTAGGATTTCCTCTTCTCTTGTTAATTTTGGCTGGACACAAGAAGAGAAGTAAACATCCATTTTCTACTGTGTGTCATCCGATTTCTCCCTTCTAGTGCTGCGCTATTCATTTACAATTTCTTGCCGAGGTGCTGCATTTCCTCTCATTGGATCCTTTTTGTTCGGCAAGAATCAGTGTACTCATTTTGAGTATTTCGCCAGCAGCTTCTTTTGCTTTTTAGTAGCAATCCTCTTTCGGTTTTGGCTGTCCCCAGTACTCTATGTACCGAAAGTCTCTAGCTGTGATTTGTTTCTCTTTTGCTCTTATTTGGTCTCTGCCAGAAATAGGTTTGCTCTTTACTTTGTGTTTGGCCGCAGCTTTCCTGGACAGCACATGATCTTTTATTTGTTGTCTCTTTTGCAGTCAGTTGTTGGTGAGCTATTTGTCCCTTGAGAGCCATTTCAGAAACTGGAAATTAGCATCAGATTAGACCATACTTTTATGCTGTTTTCATTACTTGCTCCCGGTTGGACTTGTCTCCTCTCAGCTGATCTTTCAAGTATTTTTCCCTGAACTGCAGTACTTTCAATTTTCTTGCTTCATAGCTTTTTAGCTATCGGAGTAGAAATCGTGCGAATATTTGAGGGCGATTTTTTTAACCGACATTCACCCCCCCCCCTCTGTCGCCATTTCGGTCCAACACTGTATAGTTTGGTATATAGTGCTTCAGCTAGCTAGCTTATTTTGCACGAGTCTAAATATTGTTAGAAAACTGCGGAAGCTACAAGATCATATAGCAGATTTTGATTCAACAAAAAGCAACCTTTTATATGTACTACAGTGCACAAACCCACCTTACAACATAACTACTCCGTGCATATCGAGTTTTTTCTCGTCTCTTCTGCTGGTATTGTGATAACATATGGTGTAATTGACACTAGGGTTTGATAGACTTTGAAGTTTTGAAGTATGTTTTTAGGTAAAGTAAAAAAGATTCGAGGTTGTTTGCTTTGGATCGCATCAACCAAATTGGGGTGGATCGCATTAACCGAATGGGGGTGGATGATCTGGGTTGGCCAGGCCATTAGGTTGGATTATTTGTCCAGAGAAGGTGGTGTTTCAGGGCTGTTTGACTCGGATCATCTATGGTGGAGCATTGTTCTAGCAAGCACGCTTTCAGAGTTTTGAGCTGTTTTTGGAGAGTACGGTCAATTGGTGTAACGAACTTCGAGATGAGTCAACTGGTGATATTTTTTGAGCAAATATTGAGTTGTTTATGCGGAGACCATGCTATGATATAGTCTTTTTTTAACTTTCTATGAAATAGTTATGATGCATGTATATCTATATGGAGCAAAGTTGGCAAAATGTTAAGCATGAATGTCTTGATGGTTGTGCCTTTGGGGTTAATGCATATGTGTTACAATCATATTTTTGACTAAAATAAGTCAAGTGCGTGAAACTTGTACTTGAAAATGATTAATTAGTTTTTGAATGAGGACGTTGGCAGTTAACGGTGAGAAGACCAGAACAAGGCTAGGGAGAATTGTGGTCCAAGTAGTCGGGGATGTCAAGTGAAGTTATGTGGCTCAAACGGGAGGCATAGAAAAAGAGTTGGTGCAGGTGGTGTACTAAAGTGACTTTGGCCAATACATGTAGAGGCAGTCCAATAGGATTCGTATGTGTAAAGATTTGATGACATGTCATTGAGTGCTATAGGTTACCTATCAAAGTATACGGAGGTGCTTTGATGTGAATGATTGGTTTCAGATTGCTTCAATGTGATGGTCGATTGAGGGGCCTTTTGGCAAATTAACCGATAATGGAAAGATGAAGAGACGCTAAACAGCGGTGCATAGAAAGGTGGCTTAAGTCAAGCTGGGATGAGACAAGTGGATTGGTTTAATAGAGGGTCAGAGTGAAGACTGTTTTGAAAAGCTTGCTCAAGTGTACGTTAAGTGAAAAAAACCCCGTTAAGTTATGGGTTTGCGGGTTTGCAAACACTACTATAGAAAACCTAATATTAGACGTCAAATCACAGACGGTTTGACAAAATTGTCTGTGACCGACACTAACACAGACGGTTTTAATTTAGACACCATCTATGTTGATGGTGTCGGAGAAAACGAGTATCACAGACGGTTCTTACCGATGAACCGTCTGTGATATTTCAGTATCATAGATGGTTTTTATTTAAAACCGTCTTTGATAATCTGGAATTATCACATACGATTTTTATTAAAAACCGTCTGTGATAATGAAGTTATCACAGACGATTCGTATTAAAAATTGTCTGTGATAATCTGGAATTCCCCAAAATTCCATAATTTCCCGCCTGAGTCCGAGTAGGATTCAGTTTTGAGACACCTTCAGTAAAACAGGCATAACTTTTGTATACAGTGTCCATTTTCGACGTTCTTGTACTCGTTGGAAAGCTAATGATGAGCCCGATCCAAAACAATGACTAGCTTATTCTAGTCACCCTCCAAGACTCCGAAAATCGGCCATCTTTGGATCTAAACCAGCGTCGCAAGTTTTTGGTTTCTGTTTTTTCCCTTTTTCTTGGTCTTCCTTTCGGAATTTGTATTTTTCTTCAACTGAAAAGTTGTAGATCTCATCAAAACCTTTCAAATGAGTATATATAAGCTATATAAAACTTTGATATTTTATCTTTTCAGACTAATTGTTTATATTGCAGCGGTATATAGGATTGGCGGATTTCTATTAGCTAGGATTGGGTTGAGGAGAATCGACAGGCCCAGCGATCAGATTATCACAGACGGTTCTATATATAGAACCGTCTATGATATTCATTCATCACAGACGGTTCTATATATAGAATCTTCTGTGATAATATGACCGCTGGGCCCGTCGATCCTCCTCAACCCAATCCTAGCCAATAGAAATCCACCAATCCTTACCCCACGGATCGTAGCTCCGCCTCTCTGTCCCCGCACCAAAAAATTTTGCACTCCCTCCCCTATAAATAATCACCAGAACCAAGCCCCCTTTCTGTTCTCCTCCTTACTGTTCTCCTTCTCTTTACTGGTTTTCTTGCTGTTCTCCTCCTCTTTGCTGTTCTTCTCCTCCTTACTGTTCTCCTCCTCCTCCTCCTTGACCCATACTATAATAGCCCCATGAAGCAGATGATGTACAAGGTAGCGCTCAATCAACGCCGATGATAGTGGGCGTCAAAGACATCCAGCTTGTGCGCTGCATCAGGGGCGAGAAGGCCTAGGCATAGAGGATCTTTGCTTTTCTCTGTTCTTGTTGTGTTAGCTAGATGGGCAATCTGTTTGTTGTTTTGGGATATTGTAATGGTAGGCTCTAATCTTAATAAAAATAAAATGTGTACTGTGTTTCATACTATATTTGCTTGTTTTCATTTCAATTAATTGATTTGCAAAATGGATGTTTTATGTTTGTGAAATAAATTAAGATGTGAATTGGATGTATACATGTACATGTTGATCTACTTGTTTCAGAGGGCATGGCTAGCATTTCCTGAGGTTAGCCAATAAGCAGAAATAGATTTAGGGGTAGAAGATAATAGCACAGAAAATTTTTACTTAAAAACCGTCTGTGGTATATCAATATCACAGAGTTAAAAACCGTCTGTGATTATCATCTATTACAGACGGTTTTTACTTACAAACCGTCTGTGATATTTACACCACAGACGGTTCGAAAACCGTCTGTGATAACCTTCGATTATCACTGACCTATAAATTCAGACGGTTCAGAAAACTGTCTGTGATGACGTTTTTGAACCGTCTGTAATACGATTTTCTGTAGTAGTGCAATGAATGACATGGATTAGTATCCACTAGTGGTTCCTCGGCTAAAATGTCTCATGCTAGTATCAGTGCCTGCTGTTTGATGCGCATATCAAACCAAGGTATTCACATCAATGCTCTCCTCGTGAAAAAGATATGCATATATATTAGGGATACGTACAAATCTGACTGTCTTAATTTGGTTAAGCTATTCTGTTACCTATTAACTTTTCTCGTAAATGCTAGTTAAAACAAGATCACAACACACAATATCCACCTCATGGAATTGATATCCAATTATCAACGCTTGCCAATTTTGCAAAATATGCATGTCCTATAAATGTCTGCTGTCAGCTGAGCCTTGCCCTTCCAACAACCAAATTAACCACGATTGCGTCTGTCTTTGACATGGCTTCCAAGATTGTAGCAACAGTGGCGTCTGTCTTGATATTTGCTCTGGTCCTGTCTTCTGGTAAGCACGGAATTCCTGGTACTAATATTATCAAACCCTTAAGATAAACAGTCATATATACTTCTATGTCTGCCAGATTAAACCTTTAATTTTGATTGAACAGATGTAGAAGCCAAGGTATGTCAGTGGTACCCCAGCAGCGATAGCAGCTGCAACAGCGTATACGATTGCGTTGCCCGGTGCGAAGTCGATGGATACCAAGGCGGGGTGTGCAACACCCAGGGCAATCAGTTAATTTGCATGTGTGTATCATGCACAGGAGAGGCGAAGGTCAACCGTAGCACAATGATGCCGCGCCGGTTGGGCCAGCTCGGTTCATAAACACATACACAGCAGGGTTGGTACCGCAATGGAAAGATGAGAGATTTTAGACTTTTAGTTGAGTGGTTCTGTAACAGCCCAAATTTGCCTCAAAAATAAACATGCATGATTTTCCTTGAATTCCTAAATTTTTTGTGCATTTTTAAAATTTTTCCAAAGCCTTGTTGAAGTTTAAGAGTTTTAAAATAATTTCCTTGGCCCCAAAAAGTGAATTCAAAATTTTGAAAAGTTAGTTGGATACCGAGGAATTTTTTCTAAAAGTCTTGTGTGCAAGTATCCTGTGGAACTGAAATTACAAAAATCAAATTTGATTCAAAGTCAAAATAAAAGTTTAAATACTTAATTTTTCCCTTTTTCTCCTTGGGTCGAAAGCCTTAAGCCGGCCCTGCCCTTCTTCGCTTTTTTCCCCGGCCTACCTACCAGCTCATGCTAGCCTAGCTCCCCCCCCCACGGCCTAGTCAAGCCAGCCCAGGCACACGCGCTAGCCTTGCTACACTCTCTCGCGTCACTGATGACCGAGCCACACGGTCCCATCTGTCAGCTGGCACTGACCTTCCTCCTCTCGTTTTCTCTCTCGCACGAGCCTAAGCTCAATTCTTCTCGTGTGTTTGTGAGCAGCAGTGCATTGAAGCCCTCTGCACCTTGAGCCTCACACGCCACAAGCTCATTGTTGCAATCTTGTCCCATCGCCAGCTCACTCTCTCCCTCGCTCTCTCGCATGATCTCACTAAGCCATTCATGGTGCCCATGCCTTCTTTCCCTCTGCACCACTATTTAAGCTAACCTTTGCACCTCAAAACCTTCACGCTCAATTGCTGAGTGTTTTCCCCTAGCTTACACACCCCCATCGCCTTCGGAGAGGAATAATTTACCATCTTTCCTAAGTCCCACTGCGAGCTCTAACACTCAATTCCTCGCCATCCGGTGAGTCTCCGATGATGCCATTATGTGCTCTGAGTTCATTTCATCCCCCTCTACCTTGTGCTCACCTTCCCTTGCTCGTTTTCCCTTAGGAAGCCCGAAGCCGATGTCCTCGCTACCGTGCGCCGCACCGTCACCGACCTTGCTGCCCATTCTCTTTGCTTGGGTGAGCCTCAATTTTTGCCATTGGGTTATTCTTGCTCATCTTGACTCTCCTATTCTAACACACCCCTTAATTGCCTTGCTGTGCCCTAGAACTGCTGAGACACAATCATCTTCTCCAATGCCGATTGGACCCATCATCGTCGTCGATCTCCCTATGTGTTGCATCTCTCAGTAAGCCCTTCCACTCCTTTGCAATTTAGGTTAAAGCCAACCTTATAGGCAAGCCATCAGACCCTAGACCTGCCATAATGCCCTGGCCATGATCACCCTTCCTTGCCACCACCGGCCATCGTGGACAGCATGGCACACCGTGAGAAAAAGACATGAACGTTGCACCGTTAGCTTTGCCTTAGCTTGTATATCATCAAACCATCCTCAATTTGAAAAAGCTTGGTAGAAATTCAAAGTTCGTTGTTGCTGGCCATGTCGCTGCTGACCTCAATCCGATGATCCAGGTCCTCGTGCCTTGCCCAAACCGCTCTAGGCAACTCTTTGAACCCGTTGCACCCTCAACTTTAGCCTGACCATAGCTTAGTGTTGTTGCTACCGTACCGCCACCTAGCACCACCGCTGTGGTACACCTCACTGAGTGTCGATACCACCAATAGGTAGCTCTTAGCCAGCATATTCCATTTTGGCCCTTAGCCAAGCATGCCAACCTCCCCATCACCATTAGCAAGCTTGCTAAGGAGCTCCGCCATGAGCATCTCTGTTGTCCTGATTAGATTCACTAACCGGTGGGATCCAGTTGTTAGGTACATAGTTAACCCAGTAATTAAGTTAACTATTAAGTATATAATTAGCATTAGTTCAACATGTGGACCCTGTATGGTTAACAGTCCTAATTAACTCCAGTTTAAACCCATAACTTACTGACATGTGGACCCTGCACTCATGAACCCATCGCTTAGACCTATTCCATGGACCACTGTCTTTGACACATTGGTCCCACTTTCTATAGACATCCGCGTGGATCGAGTCTATATGAACTGTGACACCATCTGTTAGCCTCTCTAAGTTTCTCGAGTGAAAATAATTAGAAAATAAATTAAAACCAATTGGACCCCACTTGTCAGCCCCTTAACATTTTTCTTAAGAAAAATAATAGAAAAACAAATTCCAGTCGACTCTACCTGTTACAAATTTTTGAATTTCTGGAATTTCACTTCGGTTCAAACTATGGAAGGACGTAACTTCTTCACTTTTAATCCAAATCTAGGTTTTTTGTTTCTAAATTTATGTAAATTCAAAATGTTTCCATTCAAACCAAGATCATAATTTTGGAGTTTATTTGAATGTTGTATTGAATATAGTTAATTTCATATGTATAGACTTTCATGCTTCAGACATCCCCGTCACTGACAAACAAGATCCTCCTAACCACATTGATCAAGGCAAGTCCTTATAATTGATCGTGTTGAACCTAGTTTTCAAATGTAAATATTTTGCTTTCAAATACAAGTGCATGTTGAATATGGTTATTTACATAAAATGCTATGTGAAACATTGCTTGCTTTCTTCCCATGTCACCCTAGAATACTTGCAATGATAATAATTCCACCGTTGGTTAAAATTTAGCAGATTACGACTGTGCTTAGAAATGCCTTAGTGGTGAAATAAAATACAACACAAATATTGCCAACTGAACTTGAAAACATGATAATGAGAATGGTAACATGGGTCACCACTAGAAATAGAAAAATGTTTCTTAAAATGGTGAAGACTCAGGCGAGTGGTTGGTTAGAGACTGGTGCAGGGATTGCATATATTGGATTGGCCGTGTAGGGATTGCACATGTCATTTTTGGATTGGCCATGCAGGGATTGGATGTGTCATTTCTTGATAACGTCAATGACTACAGCCATCGGATTGAATGCCTTCTCTTGGCAGAACACACGCTGCTGCAAAACAATTCCACGCAACAGGGCTTCGTCTTCAACCCCAATTGCCCATCTTATCCCCAAAATGTAAAGTATATATATCCAATAATTGGTTGGACTCATTTTAAACTTGAGTGTAACAGCAGAGTCAGGCTTAGGACTATGCAATCGGTTTTTTCTGTTTAATCGATTCGGTATATACGGTAAATACGATGTTGTAGTTCGGTAATATACGGTATTTTTAGAAGTACGGTTTGGTATCGGTAAATTCCAATTTATTTTGGCGCGGTATCGGTAAATACCATATTTACCAAAGTTGACGCGAATTGCAAATGATATAGTGACTAGCAAGACGAGTAGGCAATAATACATATGCTACTAGCAATAGAATTAGAATTTTAGAAACACTCTAACTCTAATGGAGTATGGAGATTCGATGAAATATGCATAAAGTAATAAAGCATATTATTCACATTAAAATTCACGTTACTGCATCAGTCAGTTATTACCGGCCACTGAACTGTATGCATATGCAAATGCTTGACACTGTGGGAGTGCGCTGCGTCTGCATGCACTTCTGTTGGACTGAAATGGCGATATAGGGGGGTGAATGTCGATTTTAAAACCAACCCCTCAAAAAGTACTCACTCAAAACTCTCCTCTCCGATAGATAAAAAGCTATGAAGGAGGAACGTCCAAACTTACTGAACCCTAAAACAACAGAGGAGAAATCAAAACCCTAGAAGACAGAAGAAAAATAAATAAACAACATAGAAGAGAAATCACCAGAAAAACACAGCACCTAACAAGGAGGGGCGGTCAGACCGCTGTTACTGAACCGGTCAGACCGCTCCTCTGTTGCCGGTCTGACCGCACTGGTGTTGTCGGTCTGACCGGTATTGTTAGGGTGGTTTGACCGCTATGTGAAGTCCGGTCAGACCGGCCTCCCTGAGAACAGACCAGTCAGGCTGATTTTCAGACAAAATGCAGACTTTGCAGATTGCAGCCAACAGAGAAATTCAAGGTTTCCCCGTGATCCTTTTGACCCAAAAACAGAAGGGAGACAACCTAAATAGCTAGGAGAACCAAAAGAACCAGGAGAAACCACCTCAAGAACAAGAAATTGGGATTTGACCCAAAATCTGAAAATATGCAAAGAGCAGGACCAAATCTCAAATTCCCATTCAACCCTTGATTCTTTGATCATGAAATTTTGAGGATATCTTCTCAAGAGCCTCAGGACTCTAGATACCAAATTTCACACCATCTCAAGAAGGAAATCAAGGTTTTGCACCAAACCCTAGAAAGGCCCAAAAACCTGAAGCAACTACAGAAGGGAGCATAAAAACCCAAATTGCTCAAGATTCACAGGTTCTTTGCACATGAGATTTTTCAATCAAGTTAGCAATAATCTAAGGATATGCCAGCAAGAACCTCAGGCCATTTCCTCAAGGGAAGCAAGAAATTCATCAAAACCCTAGAAGGTTTGCTCGTAGGATTGACTAGCCAAATGGCTTTTGGGCATCTCCTAGATCACAGCAACCCATTTTTGGCATTCTCAGCGAGAAACAACAAGAAAATGCAAAAACTCAAAAATCACCAAAAGAGGGCATTGAAGAATAGAAACAACAGAGAGCACAAGAACTGAAACAAACACAATCTCATATTGATAAAGAGGAAATGAGATACATGATTGATACAAGAGGAATTATTACAAGCTCATCAATCCATCCTCTCCCTCTCACAATCTCAAGAACACACTCCCTACATGTTTCTTGGAGAGACACAACACAGAGAGGAGACACAGCCTGTGCTCCACACCCACTCTCACCAACTAAAGCCTAAAGCCAAAACAAACTCTCCAAAGCTCATTTTGACTAAAGCAAGCCCTACCAACCTTTAAAACCCTAGGAATGCTTGCAGCCACAAGAGGCACCTCCTCCTTATATAGCCTTCGGCTAACGGGTCTCCAACCCGTTACGCCCGCGAAATCCAACGGAACCCGCTCCCGCTTGTGCAGCCTAGCGAAATTACCAATTCACCCCTCCTGCACCTTCCGGGAAGCTTCCGCGCTCCTTGTCGTCCAAGCCTCGCAACCACCTCGAGTCTCCGCCGTCTTCGACACATCTCGACCGTTCTGACCTCGACACCGCCCGTGTCTAGTCCGGTCACCTCGTGTCTCGCCACGACTCCGCCTCGACGTCCTGCAGCCAACACAGACAAGAAACACATCAAATAGCACCGCTCAATACATGTAAGCATAAATGCATTAATGAAATAGCCCAAACCTGACAAGTCGACATAATATGCATCCTAACCATTTTGACCAGGTTTGACCAAGTCCGACCGAGCCCGATTGCTCCATGCAACGTCAAAGACCGAACCAACCAAATCAAACTCGACTTTCCTAAACCGATGTCAATTACTCATCACACACATGGGATGACCTCCACATGGTCTCTCAATCTCCCCCTTGATGAGTATATTGACAAACCCCGAAAAAGCACAAAGTTGAGTTTGAAATGCAAGAAATAAGTCAAACATGGTCCAAAGGAAGGAAATGAAGCTAATGACCATGTTGACACAAGGAGCAAAAGAAAGAGCAAGTTTTCCTCAATGCTCCAAGAATGGCCTTTTCAACCGCTATTCTCCCCCTTTTGGCAATAAACACATCAAGGATGCAAGGAAGAAAATAAGTCATGGAAATGGATGAAATGGCTGAAGTTGATTTATTATAAGCATTTAGAGCCATGAGAATTATCCAAAATGACCATTAACTATTACATCAAGCCATAACTCAATAGAATGCTATGTAGATCATGACAGAATATATATAAGCTAGCTAAACCAAATAGATGACAATCTGAAATTTAGTGCAATTTGTGAGCATGTCAAGTCATCCATGATCAAAGTCTAGCTAGAGGTATCCAAGGATGATGCAAACCATGTCAATAAGCTAAGCGGAACCAAGAAGCTAGTATTGAGTCATATTAGAGTGCTACAAGCTCAAGAGTGAAACATTTGTTGAAGTACTTGTAACCTTTGAAATTTTAGCAAATTGAGCACAAATGACATATTTTTACTTTGAGAAACTCATGATTGTTTCCATCCAAGATTTTGGTTTAGTCATGTGCTAGATCTCAAGCCTTATGCGACCACTCCAAGCACAAAGCTTAAGAAAATGATCTTGGTCATCCAAAACTCCCCCTGAGTTCATGCCTAGTGCAATGGCAAGCCGTCTCATGAGAAAGAATTGATGAGATCAGTTTTTTCGCACAAATGAGATCTTTTTGCTTTCTTGAATGATTGTACTAACTCATGTTACATCAAGAACTAGCATAGCTCAATCTAACGCCCAACAAACATTCCAGACTCAACTCAGCCTATTTGACATGGCATGAATCATAAAAGGATAACTCAAGAAAGACTAGTCTCAAGTGCTAACATGACAAGTTTTAGTTCAATTTGAGCAAGTTTAATTAACTTATCATGGCAAAAGCTAATCTACACATATGAAGTCATGATAGATCTAGCAATGAAGCACAAATCATGGCAGGATGTAAAGCGATGTAAACATGTCATGAAAAGATAATAATCAAGGCTCAATGTAGGTATTTACAATGCAGAATGACATGCAAGAAATCCAGCTCCCTCTCAACATGTGATGCAACTTTTAGTTCAAGTTGAGTTATGTCAAAATTAAGCTCCAGAAGCTCCCAAATGAACTCCCCCTGAACCAAAGAAATAAGCAAGAGAGACTGGCAAAGAAAATCCGAAAGGGCAGTCCTTAAAGCATAGATAAGATATAGAGGAAACTATGGCTCAAACTGACTCTCATCTACCCCATATGACTCTGGGACTATCAGCTGGTCTACTAACAACCTAGGGAGCAAACACGTACCCTGTCTACCCGAGGGTGGCCCAACCTTCACTAGAACCCACAAGAAGTGAGTAAGCTCCACCTAGAGAGAAGAAAGATAGCTAATAAGCAACATCCTGGAATCACAAGATAAGAGCAAGAAGTCTAAGCAGCTAGGCAAGAGAACCACACTAACCTATGCTAGAAGGACTAACCCAATGTACCCGTATGCAATGCAGCAAAATGGAGTAAGAGCATAATTAATAAAATAAAGCAGTAAAGCACAAAGCTCCCCCTCACAATAGTCCATAAGGGCAAACCACCCCAAGCTCTTCCCGCAGAGCTGAAAACCTAGAGCTATCCAAAGGCTTGGTGAAGATATCAGCCAACTGCTGGTCACTCTCCACAAACTGGAGCATGATGTCACCCTTCTCTACATGGTCTCTAAGGAAGTTATAACGAATATCGATATGCTTGGTCCGAGAGTGCTGCACTGGGTTCTTAGCAATGTTAATCGCAGAAGTGTTATCACAAAAAAGTGGGACACTGTCGATAACTAACCCAAAGTCCCGCAGGGTCGAGACCATCCAGAGCACCTGGCTACAGCAACTGGCTACAGCAACGTACTCGGCCTCTGCAGTGGACTGTGCAACACTGGACTGCTTCCTCGAAGACCAGGAAACGAGAGAAGTGCCAATGAATTAGCAGGTGCCAGAAGTGATCTTCCTATCTATCCTACAACCAACAAAGTCTGCGTCCGAATAGGCTCTCAAGGAAAGACAGGACGAGGAAGAGTACCAGATACCATAGTCAATGGTAGCTCGAAGGTACCGAAGAATGCGCTTCACCGCCTGGCGGTGAGATACACGAGGAGAAGGCTGAAAACAAGCACATAGACACACAACAAAGTGTGTGTCCGGTCTCGAGGCAGTGAGGTACAAGAGGGAGCCTATCATGCTACGATACTCCATCTGATCAACTGGCTCGCCGTCCTCATCTGGGTCGAGTGAAACTGAGGTAGCCATAGGAGTGGACACTGGCTTACCATCACTCATATCGAAGCCCTTCAGGAGGCCTCGAGTGTACTTGCCCTGATGCAAGAAAGTACCCTCAAGAGTCTGCTTAATTTGGAAGCCAAGGAAGAAGCTCAACTCGCCCATCATGCTCATCTCAAACTCCGAGCTCATGACATCGGAAAACTGGGGAACGAGAGTATGCGAGGAGCCACCAAAGATGATGTCATCCACATAAATTTGGACGAGTAAGAGGTCGGTGCCATGCCGGCGAATGAACAAGGTCTTATCCACCTTATGAAGGAATGCGCGTAGGCTACGATAGCAGAAAACAAAAATTCTACCACGCACACCAGGACATCATGCTAAGGAGGGATCATGGATCGTTACCACTAGACGCGCAGCGCAGCGGAAGAAGAGTTGGAGAAGTCGATCCAACCACGCGCGTCGAGGTAGTAGTGGAAGTAGCCGATCGTCCCGAACAGATCGTCTCCTCCACGCGATCAACCACACCACGAGCAGATCCAATCTGTAGGTTGTTGATGCCAATCAACACCGCAACGAGCAGCGCCTCCACTGGTATCCACACGTCCGGGGCTGGAACGCCGATCGCGAGTGTACCAGCACTCGCGAGCGGCTAGGGTTTGGCTCGGGAGGTGGCGGCTAGGGTTTGGCTCGGGATTAACAGAAGCATGCACCCCTCAGCCCCTCGCCTCCATATATATAGACCTCCTCACTTGGGCCTCGTGGACCGAGGCCCAATAGGAGTCTATCCGGATCTCTATCCGAATTGAGCCCACATCCGAATCACATTCGAATTAGTGTTCCAACCCGTTAAGTGTGCGACCCTGTAGGTTCACGTATACTTGGTCGCGACCCGGAAATGCCTTTCCGGTCACCCTGTTAATAGCGGCCTCTAGTAAGACATATTAACCCAAAAGTATACGTAAAGATCATATCGGCTGAACCTGTAATGTTCTCATGTACGAATCCCTTTACCTCACGATATAGATTGAGCTCAAGGCGAGACCTGTGTCATCCTCTTAATAGCTCAATCACTCTCTCGATTCCGTGATGGATTATAAACTTGTGATTGACTCCTCAATCACCTTGGCATGGCCATGCACTTTCATAATCCATTACATCGAGGGGCCCAGAGATATCTCTCCCATAAGGAGGGGCAAATTCTATCTTGATCATTCACATCCCACTACATGTTTCATAGGAAACCCGAAGACTACTTTTATGACTACCCAGTTACGGAGTAGTGGTTAGTAGTCCCAAAATAGGCTACTACGCATGTTGGGAACCATGATGATCTCAAGTCTAAGGATTCTACATAAACACTACTTGAGACCAACTAATGACACATGGAATCTCTGCAGTGTCTCATGGCGGGTCTTTCCAACATATGTTCACTAACACATGTCCATATTATTGATTTGGTATCTCCATACCATCATCCATGAGACATGATCATCAATCAATACATATGCTGATCTTTGAATCATATTTGTTCCTCATATGATATATAATCAGGGATCATTTAGAAATAGTAACATTTTGGCATTAAGAGTCTCATGAATAAGTCACATACTCATTGATCAATAATGATAATGTCTATTTCAAGGAACAAAGCAATGTATCATAAACATAGTATGTGATACATTCAACATCTCCATGTTGCCTCTAGGGCATATCACCAACACCTTACCCATCTCGAAACCATGACTCAACAAATAGGACTTAAGCCTCTCATACCAAGCTCTAGGGGTCTGCTTAAGTCCATATAACGCTTTGAAAAGCTTGAAGACATGGTGTGGGTATTTGGGGTTCTCAAAACATGGAGGCTGTCTGACATAGACTTCTTCCTCAATAAAGCCATTGAGGAAGGCACTCTTGGCATCCATCTGGTAAAGCTTGAAACCCTTAGAAGCTGCGAAGGCAAGCAGAATTCTAATAGCCTCAAGTCTAGCTTCAGGGGCAGAGGTCTCCTCGAAATCTAGACCCTCAACCTAAGAGAACCCCTGAGCTACCAGTCTAGCCTTGTTTCGAACAACCACCCCATCTCTCACTCTGCTTGTTCTTGAACACCCACTTAGTCCCAATAACATTGTGACCTCGAGGGGGCTCAACAAGCGACCAGACCTTGTTTCTCTTGAAATTCTCTAGCTCCTCATGCATGGCATTGACCCAAGACTCATCAGAAAGTGCATGACACATATCCTTGGGCTCGAAGGAGGCAACAAAGGTAGAATGGAGATAGAAAAGTGACATGGCAGACTTTGAGCGTGTGAAGAATGAGCTTTCTGCAATATGTCGAGGAGGTCTCCAATAATCTGCTCGAAAGGATGAGCTTTCTGGATATGTCGAGGAGGTCCAGGATGAGATGAAGAAGTGGCCTCTACCTCATGAGTTGACGAGGTAGGAACAAAGCCACTAGCTCAAGAAGAAACAGAAGGCATGGGCTGATCGCCTCGAGGTGCGGTGGAAGAAGGCACCTCAAGGGGTGGACGAGGGACTGGATCGGGTAGACAACCCTCATCTCCATCGTCCTCATTATCCACAAAGATGGGCTCGGACTGCTCTAAAGAGCCTGACACATCAGGCCTAGTCCTCAGACTGGCCTCGTCGAAGGTCTCTACCAATTTACTAGACTCGCAGCTCCAAACCCTATAAGCCCGCGAAGAAGTCGAGTAACCTAGAAAGATACTGTCACAAGAACGTAACTTCAGAATGAAACACTTGCAACCAAACACGCGAAAATGCGAGACACTGGGCTTTCGCCCATATCTCAACTCATAAGAAGTGCGATGCAAGTGTGCCCGAAGAATAACTCTGTTCGACACATGGCACGCGGTCGCAATAGCCTCAGCCCAAAACTTTCTAGGTGTAGAATACTCATCGAGCATCGTCCTGGCCATCTCGACAAAGGTACGGTTCTTCCTCTCCACGACGCCATTCTGCTGTGGGATGTGCGGAGAAGAGAACTGGTGCTCTACACCTGTCTCATCACAGAACCTCTCAAAGTAGGAATTCTTGAACTCCGTGCCATTGTCACTGCGGATTGCTTGTAAGGCACCCGGGAGCTCAACAGAAAGCCTACTGAAAAGACCTCGGAAATGTGTAAACGTCTCATCCTTCGAGGCTAAGAAAAACACCCAAGAGAACCTCGAGAAGTCATCGACCACGACAAGGACATACCACTTCCCTCCTGCTGACTGCACTCGAGCTGGTCCAACTATATCCATATGGAGCAGCTGTCCTAGTGCATCGGTCATAGTGACTGTGACTGGAGGATGGGAAGCGGCGACCATCTTGCCGTGCCGGCAAGGAGCACAAAGTAGATCTTTGACCATCTTGAGTTTTGGCAAACCACGAATGAGGTCGTGGCCGCTAACTTGGGTCAAATGGTCAAATCCAATATGACCAAGTCTCCTATGCCAGAAAGAAAGGTCGGGGACTCAGAAGCAACTAAACACCTGAGAGGATCACCAGAAGACTCAGAAAAATCAGCACTAAAGATCCTCCCAAAACGAGAAATCCCGCAAACTAGACTACCTGAAGAATCAAGAATTTTGCAATTGTTTTTCTTAAAGCTCACCTCGAAACCGTCATCGGTAAGCTGAGAAACAGAAAGCAAACTATACTGCAGCTTACTAACCAAAGCAACATCTTTCAGAATGAAAGAATCATTAACGTGCACCGTACCTTTGGCGATGACGTGCCCAGATGAAGCATCTCCGAAGGTTATCGTCTCATCACTTGGAGCACGGGCAAGGGAAGAAAACCAATGGGAGTCTCCGGTCATGTGTCGTGAACACCCGGAGTCTACGAGCCAAACCTTTCCCTTCCTTGCCCGGCAAACCTGAGTCAACAAGAGAGTGAAGTCTCAGTACTGGGGTAAATCAAGAGTGATTTTGGCACCCAATACCGAGTAACACGTCGAGCAGATGAAGTAGTCAAACACGACTGACCTCTATCTACCCTACGCTCTCTGTCACTCAAAGAAGCAGAAGGTCTACGTGTAGACCAAAATCTATTGCTGGGTCTGACTGCTACGGGAGAGCGAGTTGGAGCACCGGCAACAAGCTGATCACGCCGCGGGTAGCCATCTCGACGGGAAAAACGAGATCTACCCTCAGAACGGCAGAAGTCACGACCAAAGGGAGCATGAGGACGAAAACCAGAAAACTTGGAAAAACCAAGTCCTCGATGCTGCCCAAACCCATCAACAGAAGCCAGTCTAGACCTCGTGTTGGTCTTAGGTACACTCATGGTCTGGGGCTGACCCTGAATACGCCTAAGATCACGAACACGGTCTCTACGCACGATCTTGGCGCGCCTGAAGCATCGATCGATCAAATGCCCATCCTTCTGACAGAAGGTGCAGTGGTACTTCACCTTCTGAGAGGTAGAAGTAACACGGTGAGGCTTCGCTCATACGCAACCTCACTGAGCCGTCTATAGAAATTACAAAGGAAAGGGGTACAATTACCATTCCAAAAAGGAAATAAGCAGATAGATAAGGAAGAGTACCATGACGAAGGTAAGGATAGAAAGACAACAAAAGACAAGGATAGCACAATATTAAAATTTTATTTTATAAAATAAATTTTGAAGTTCTTCTTTTAACGACCATTCTAACTAGGTCACATCCTACAGTCAAATTGGCTCTGATACCATCTCTGTCGGGACCCCGGATTTCCAAACCTGGACCCTCTGTGTATTACAGCACTAGTCCCAGATCAAATCTAGTGCACACAGTTAAACAGAAATGATTCATAACCAACAACGTCTTAATACAATATTAAAGAGTACTGACCAAAGGGTCTCATTATTACAAATGAGGTTTCAAGACCTCGCACACATGAAACACAGCGAAAGCAAAATAAATTCAGTAGAAACCCATCAATACGCCACAGGCAATTGACCGGGGAAGCGCGACCTAGAACTCCTGGAATCCTTCGTCGAATCCACCCGCGAAGTAGTCGTAGTCTCCTTCTTGGGCTTCGTATTCCTCTGAATATTATTTTTGAGTGTAGCATGTGAGTACATAAAGTACTCCGCAAGTCTTGGGAAAAATGCAATAGATGCAAGGCTTGACAAAGGAAGGCTATATGGTTCTTTTGCACAAAGCAACATTTTAATTTCAATTACTACTAATTATTTTCGAAGGCATCAATTTAATAAAGTAATTGTTTTAACAGAACTATCATTAACTTTATAGTGAAGGTTCCATCTACCAACACTAGTTAACAACTACAATTGATCAAGTTTAAAACTGCGGGTTCCATCCACCCTCTCTGGCTCCAACTGCCAGGATACCCTTCCAAGAGTTCCCTCCACTCTCGGAAAACAAAAACTTTGATTTTAAAACCAAAACCAAAAATGTACCATGTGAATGCATTCCTTGCCCGCCCTTGACCGTGGGCACGGCTATTCGAATAGTTTGACACTCTGTAGAGGTTGTACAACTTTACCCCTAAGAGACAAATTATCTTAACAGTCACCACGCTTCCTTTGGCATGAGACACAGATAAATTATCACAAAGCCTTTACCTCCCTCTAGACTAGCTAGACACCACCCGCTGAGGTTTCACCGCAGAAGGGTTAAATCTGTCCAATCCGAAGCCCCCTCTTGCGCCATATGAGTACAGTAAATCCCTATCCCTCACTGTGAATAACCAGTAAATCCCTGGCACCCACTTTCCACTGGTGGCACCTAAACCAGACTATCATGAGTTACTCAGCTAGGTCGTACCCATATAGACTTAGGGTTGTATAGTAGTGCTTAGTCTGGACAAACACAAGCGTCGGTCCTTAGTTGACTAGGGTGGAACATACACTTTACAAGATCTCGTACTTGCCGCACCAACCCAAACCAACCATCCACCCTAATCTAAACCAATTTCTATATTTTATTTTATTTTAAAAGATCAGTGGCAACTCCAATCACCACTAGACTTATAAACACAAGGTTATTATAACAAATCATAATTTTCCATTTTCAAGATTTCAAAGGTATTAAATAGCGTGACTAAGCATTATACTACCATTCTATTATTCACAAATAATTATAATACTCTCATTATTGAGACAAAGGAAATTCTAGGGTTACAAAGGTACATGGCATTCAACTTCAATTGAGGGCATAACAAAGCTGGATTAACTAATACCTTAAAATTTGAACTAAAGTTTTATGTAAATAGCAATGCACATAATTTAAAAATAATTAAAACATTTCAAAATCATGGGTTCAAGATGATCAAAGGAGACTTGCCTTCTTGCATGCTCTCGGGGTTGTCCTGCTGCGGAGTGGAGAGGTCTTCAACAACGCTGGACTCTACGCGCGAAAAGACAGAGCAACAAAACAAATAAATACAAACAAAATTCAAATAAAATTCAAATAGAGGCCATAATTGGATAGATTATGATTTTAGATGAATTTAGAAATTTGAATGGCTGAATTTGGATTTAAAATGAGAAAGTTATGCTCATTTGAAATTCTCAGTTTGAATAAATCCAGAAATTATGAAATTTCTGACAGGTGGGGCCCACTGGCAGGATTTACTTTTCAATCTTTTATTTTATTGTTTTATTATGGGTCTATGACAGGTGGGACCCACTGGACAGTGAACCCACTAGCCCTGCCTCTGACATGTGGGACCCCTCTGGGCTCTGGGCCCAGATGTCAGTGGGGAGCGCAGACAGGTGGGGCCCAGGCGGCAGTGACCAGCGCAGACTGGCGGCCGCTGACGGGTGGGGCCCATATGTCAGCGCGGAAATAAAAGAATGGTTCAACCTCAGCGTGCGGAGCCGGGGGCTCGAACGCGCGCCGAGGGAACCGGGGGAAGGAAGGAAGAGCGCTGCTAGCCAGTCGGTCGGGGAGGCGTTGCCTACCCATAAAGGGTAGGTAAACCCTTTGAGGGGTACCTGCTGGCGGGGCCGGGCAGAGGTGGACGGAGGCAGTGGCGCCGACGGCGAGGGGTGGCCGGAGAGGTTCTGGTGATGCCCAAAATGCGATCCTGGTGCGGAGGCGGTGCTGGTGGAGGGGTCAGCGCTGATAATTTTAGAGATCACAGACGGTTCGTGTTAATAACCGTCTGTGAACTTTCACAGACGGTTAGTAATACGAACCGTCTTTGATAACTGAAACATCACAGACGGCTCGTATTAAGAACCGTCTGTGATATTTATTATCACACACGGTTCGCGTTAATAACCGTCTGTGATAATCACATATCACCAATAATTGGCGTGTGATAATCACGTGTCACCAATAATTGGCGTATACCCAGGATTTCGATCTCACCCGTCCATTCTCTCCACATCGAATGGCAGGCAGCAATTCCTCCCTCTGCTCGGCCCTTATAAATAACGCCCCATCTACCTTTTCACCGGTACTAGTCACGCGTGAGTTCAGCCACTGTGAGCATATATAGTTGTAAGTGTGGTAAGTGTGTCTTGTTCACCCGCACCGTCGTTCCATGAAGAGTTCACTAGCTTGTTATCCTGTAATAGATCTAAATGTGTTGTCACGCTTGCCTCTGTATTTGCATGTTCCTCGACGATGTCGACTACTGCCGAGATGTGATGTCCACTCCGACAATCCTTCTTTTTCCTGCAAAATTCAAGACAATTTTATTACAAAAGTTCAAAAAAAGACATTCCCAGATTCTTTGGTGAGCAGCCGACATAGCCGACTTCTTCGCTGAGCGACTATCCATCTGCTTCTTCCCACTTTTCTTCATCTCTGGTCTCTGGATCACGTACGCCAGTAGCGATGATTTACAAAAACCGTCTGTGATACGAGACTATCACAGACGGTTAGTAATAAAGACCGTCTGTAATGTGAGTTATCACAGACGGCTTGGGAACCGTCTGTGATAACCACCAACTATCGCTGACACCTAAACACTGACGGTTCAGGAACCGTCTGTGATGACGGTTCCGAACCGTCTGTGATAGGGCTGTCTGTAGCAGTGTGATTAGCACTGCACGCGTGTTATATAACATCGGCGAGCTAGCCAAGACATATATATAGTTAATTAGCAAGAAAGCCTATATTTTTTTTAGATAATGGTAGATTAAACAACCGGCTTCTTCCTTCAAGAAGGAATCAGGCCACAAGTTCAACACAGGAGAACACCACACACCAGCTGACCAAAACATCCAAGCAGCACAAAGCCAGTTTTTAACCAAAGACTAAACACTAAGTCTAAGAGCACAAGGCCATCCGAAAAAAGCAGAGCATTGCAGAGCCGCAGTCTCTAGCTTCCGGCACCCTTGGACAAGAAACCTCTTCATGTCTTCACTCCTTTGTAAAAGCCCCCACTGCCACAGCCAATGCGTTACTCTGAACACAACCTGTAAAATAGATTTTGGACTGCATTTGTCAAATACCAGTTCATTTCTAGTAAGCCAAATCGACCAGCACAAAGCAGCAGCTCCTGTAAGCAACAAGCTTCTAAATTCTCTCCCACTTTGTTTGTGCCAAGCACCAAAAATGTTCCGTATACTTGTTGGCGGTTTTAAACCAAGCACCATATGGATAGCACGCCACAAGGTCTTGGCCATCACACAGTCGAAAAAAAGATGCTGAATATTCTCTAGTTTAGAGCAAAAACAGCAATTTGGGTTGCCCCTCCAATTTCTTTTAGCTAAATTATCCTTTGTTAGAATCACCCCCTCCTTAGAAACCATGAAAAGATCTTAACCTTTAATGGAATTCTAAGACGCCAAATGTCCTGAGACACTTTGATCCCATTGTTTATTAGGTACACATACATGGATTTGACCGAGAACATTCCATTAGAATGCAGGTCCCAGCAAAAAGAGTCCCTGCCATCATGTAAATTAATACTCGCAATCCTACCAATTAAGTCCCGCCAATCAAACAACTTGTTTCCCACTAATGCTCTTCTGAAGGCGATGTTAATTGGTACCGACCGAAGAACTTCAGCTACCGTAGAATGCTTCCTACGAGCAATATTGTATAGGGATGGATAGACCTCTTTCAAAGGAACCCCCCTAGCCAACGATCCTCCCAAAACCTGATTTGGGAGCCATCCGAGACCTTGAATCTTCCTAATCTCAAAAACTGCTCTTTTACCCCCATAAGACCCATCCAGAAGTGAGAGTCTCCCGGTTTCTTGGTCACTTGAGATAAAGTCTTATTTTTAATATACTTGTTTCTAATAAGTTCTTGCCAAATACCATCTTCATTCAAAAGCTTGAACAACCATTTACTAAGCAGACATTTGTTTTGGATTTCCAGGTTCTGGATGCCAAGGCCCCCCTGTTCCTTAGGTTGGCAAATAATAGGCCATCTAACTAACCTATATTTTTTCTTGTGTTGATCATTCTGCCAGAAAAATCGAGATCTAAAATATTCAAGCTTCTTTAAGACCCCTTTAGGAATCTCGAAGAAAGCCTATATGCATGTCCATACTCTACCATATGCATGACCTTGACAAACCTGTATATACATATACAGAAACACTAGAGAGTGGTATACCATTCCCCATCGAATCGATGGGATAGCGAGCGCTATTTTGATTGCATTGCTATCGCATGCACTGTAAACATTCCAATGACCAACACGATTCCTAATCCCACGTACTTTACTTCTCTCGCTCTCTCCGATTAGGATTCTAGCATGTGACCGTGGCGGTGATGAGGGATGACGTGTAGGCTATCGCGAGCTAGCCCCTTATTTACGCACATTATCCTCGGCGACCTCATTCCGGTGGCCTGCGTGTGAGCGCAGCGACAAGGAGGATGAGTGTGTGGACATGGTGAGCAGGCACCACGAGGACTATTGTGGGCACTACTCCACTACTACAGAAAGCCTAATACTAGACGGCCAATCACAGACGGTTTTGTCAAACCGTCTGTGATTGACACTAACACAGACGGTTTTAATTTGGACACCATCTGTGTTAGTGGCATCGGATAAAACGAGTATCACAGACGGTTCTTACCGATGAACCGTCTGTGATACTAAAGTATCACAGACGGTTTTTATTAAAAACCGTCTGTGTTGTGTAGACTATCACAGACGGTTGTTGTTAAGAACCGTCTGTTAATGTTCACAGACGGTTTTTAACAAGAACCGTCTGTGATGTCCCTTTGTCTGTCATATTCGGTTCATGAGCAGAGGTTAATATATAAGTACACATTGCTTCTAATAACTTAACTACAGAACTACTGAGACAAGAGATCACAAATTAAAGGCAAATTTATTAGTTTCAATTAGAGGCAAATTTACTACAAAAGTCGCACAGGTAAAGAGTTTCCCAGATTGTAATTTTTTGGGCTTCGTACGCTTCTTCTTCGACTTTGGGACTTGGAGGATCAGCCGCTGACTTCTCGAACGCCGTTAAGATTGTCCTTGTCCTCAGCACTTCCTCCTCCAGTCTGGGCAAATAATCAGTAGCATAGCCCATAATGTCGTAGAGGTATGCATGGGCAAATTCCTCAGAATCTGCCGTTTCTGCTTGATCGGCAAGGCTATCCATCAGTCTATCCAATGCGTGTAGAGCTTCTTCCGCTTTGTGCACATTGTGGAGAAGAACCAGGGTAAGGGCGGTTTCCCTTTCTTGAGCGGCAGCGAGACGCCTCCGTCGACGGCGGATGATCAGGTCGAGCTGACGGATGCAAGAAAGTCGGGGAAGGAGAGCAGGGCGTGTGCGGAGAAGCTGCTCCAGATGCAATTGCTGGCCGCCTGTGTAAGGTTCCGGCTGAACAACTCTTGATGACCAAATGAGAGGAAGGAGATGATCACAAGAATAGTAGAAGCCATATTGTACGTACGTAGAAGAGACTTGACCTGGATTAGGCGCGCATATTTAACCTTTAGCACAGACGGTCCGTATACCCAAACATTAATGATATAGACGCTTCGTATAACGATCGAGAGACGTTAATTAGACGATCGAAACACGAAGCGTTCTAGCAATCGAAACACGAAGCGTTCTGGCAATGGAAACACGCGCAAAGCGTTCTGGCATGAAGCTTATGACAGATGGTTTTTTTTTATAAAAAATCGTCTGTGATAAGCTGGTTATCACATACGGTTTTTAGTTAAAAACCGTCTGTTATAATGACTAAGGCATTTATTACGCTGCTCAGACCGCATCTGTCTTCATTTCGATCCAGATCTAGCCACTGCTGCGCACTTTTTCACTCGGGAGGAAGCTAGGCGATTTCAGGCCAGTTAATTTGGTGGGAAGAGGCAGAGATTGAGCTTTGAATTAAGATTCAGACTTTCCTGGTTGCTGTAGATATGGTTAGTAATGAAATTTATTTTTTCTTTAATTGCATTACAATTTAGGTCTAAGTAATCCATGAGTGGTTATTGAAGATGGTTAATTTGCAAAATTGTTGGTTATATAATAGCTGTTGTGTTTGTAATATGAATTGAGCTAGCAAATTAAGTCTCAATATAATAAATGTGGCCGGTATATATGTAGTTATAATTAGTTAATCTAGATTTTAATACTAAGTTGTTATATATGTACGTAACGTAGGACCGAAGCTGGATGTATGCCGCGAGCCGTGTGAGTGAAGAGTACATTAATGGCGTTTCTGCTTTTATAAGAGCCGCCGAGGAGGATATGTTGAATAAGGGGGTGGAATATATGTGCTGTCCATGCACTGACTGCGAGAATTTGAAGAAGTTTAAGAACCGAGGGCAAATTGAAGCGCACTTGATTCGGAGGGGTTTCAAAAAGGATTATACGTGTTGGACCAATCATGGCGAAGTGAATGATCATATGCCGCCGGATGACATCGCCGGTGAAGTGAATGATATGCCCCCGGATGACATCGCCAGTGAAGTGAATGACATGCCGCCGGCTGATGTCGATTGTGGCTCGGATTCGGATAGGTTGCACGATGATAATCTGGATCAGATGCTTCGCGATGTAGAAGAGAACTATGATGAGAGAGTATGTTAAATTCCGTGGCTTGATGGAGGACTCAGAGAAACCTTTGTACACGGGCTGCAAGTACATGAGGTTGTCGGCCGTGCTTGAACTGTTGAAATTGAAGGCAAGCAACGGTTGGTCCGACAAGAGTTTCATGGCGCTGCTAGGTCTTTTAGCGGACATGCTTCTGGAGGGAAATGAGTTGCCTAAAACCACGTATAAAGCCAAGAAGGTTCTTTGTCCGTTGGGAATGGAAGTAGAAAGAATACATGCATACCCGAACGACTGTATCCTCTACCGTAAAGAGTATGCAAACATGCATGTATATCCGGTGTGCAACGCATCCCGATACAAACGTAACAATCAATCAGATGATGGCGAGGGAACAGAGGCAAAGAAAGGACCTCCTGCTAAGGTGGCATGGTATTTTCCTATAATTCCCCGTTTGAAAAGGTTTTTTGCAAATCCAAAGGAGGCAAAACTGCTGCGTTGGCACTTGGAGGAGCGCAAGAAGGATGGAATGATAAGACACCTTGCTGATTCCGCGCAGTGGAGAAACATCGATAGGAGTTTTGCAGAGTTCAGTGTAGAACCAAGGAATATAAGGTTTGGACTGAGTACAGATGGAATGAATCCTTTCAGTAGCATGAGCAGCTGACATAGCACATGGCCCGTGACTCTCTGCATCTATAACCTTCCTCCTTGGTTGTGTGTGAAGCGAAAGTACATTTTGTTGTCGATACTTATCCAAGGGCCAAAACAACCTGGGAATGATATCAATGTGTTCCTAGCACCGTTGGTGGAAGATCTAAAAGTACTGTGGAACGAAGGGGTACAGGTATGAGATGCATACAAACGAGAGAACTTCACTCTGCGCTCCTTATTGTTCTGCACCATAAATGATTATTCTGCCCTTGGTAACCTATCGGGCCATAGTACAAAAGGTGCCAAAGCTTGTACTCACTGTTTAGATGGTACCGAGAGTGTGTGGCTGAGACACTCACGCAAAATCGTCTACATGCGTCACCGCCGGTTCCTTCGGAGGGCTCACCCATACTGCAAGATGAAGAAACAATTTGACGGAGAGAAGGAAGACGGTTCAGCTCCAAGGCATTTAAGGGGACACGAGGTTTATGATATGGTTAAGGATTTAGATGTTGTCCTCGGAAAGGGACGTAAATTGAGGGCTCATGAAAAGAACACCTGGAAGAAGAGATCAATATTTTGGGACTTACCTTATTGGGAGTACCTAGATGTTCTGCACTGCATCGACGTCATGCACGTAGAAAAGAATGTGTGCGACAGCTTGATTGGTCTCTTACTGAACATCCGTGATAAAACAAAGGACGGTGTCAACGCACGGCTTGACTTGGCTTACATGGACATCAGGCCTGAGTTAGCACCGACAAGCACTGATAATGGACGAATGTACCTTCCCCCTGCGTGTTACACTCTGTCCAAGGCTAAGAAAACAGAACTGTGCCAGTGCTTGCATGGTGTCAAAGTTCCGTCTGGTTACTCCGGCAACGTGAAGAAGCTTGTTTCGATGCAAGATTTGAAGTTAAATGGCATGAAGTCTCATGATTGTCATGTGCTGATGACACAGATGCTCCCTATTGCAATTAGAAATATTTTGCCGATCAAAGTCCGAGAGACAATCATGAGGCTATGTTATTTCTTTAACACAATTGCTCAGAAGGTCATCGATCCCGAAGGACTAGATGCTCTGCAGGACGAGGTGGTGATGACTCTATGTCACCTTGAAATGTATTTCCCTCCTTCGTTTTTCGATATCATGGTCCATCTCATTGTTCGCGTTGTGTGGGAGATAAAAATGTGCGGGCCCGTATTCCTACGTAGCATGTACCCATTTGAGAGGTTCATGGGAATTCTCAAGTCGTACGTACGGAATCGTTCTCGGCCAGAGGGCAGCATCGTCGAAGGTTATGCAAGCGAAGAGGTCATTGAGTTTTGTGTCGATTATATGGCTCAGATTCAACCGATAGGTGTCCCTCAATCTCGTCATGAGGGGAGGCTGAAGGGTCTCGGAATTATCGGAAGGAAAGCAATCACTCCAGATATGGACACGTATACTCAAGCCCATTTCACGGTGTTGCAACACATGACTGAAGTGGCGCCTTATGTGGACCAGCACAAGGATGTGCTTCAGTAACAGAATCCAGAGCAGCCGGATGTTTGGATCATGAGACAACACAACCGTTGGTTCAACCAATAGTTGAAGGAGCAAATCGCTAGGAGCTTGCCGAGTGAGACGCTGACATGGTTGGCAAAAGGGCCGACATTTACAGTTGTGACATGGCAAGGATATGACATAAATGGGTACACATTCTATACGCAGTCTCAGGATGTCAAGAGCACTAACCAGAACAGCGGTGTCCGCATAGATGCATTCAGTACCGATGGGTCGAGAAACTCGTACTATGGCTTCATAGAAGAGATTTGGGAGCTCGACTATGTGGTTTTCAAGATCCCCTTATTTCGCTGCCGTTGGGTGCATCTCCCACAGGTGAAGGTTGACAAGTACGGTGTCACGACCGTGGACCTCCAACGTGTCGGGTACAAAGACGAACCATTCGTACTCGCCAATCAAGTTGTTCAAGTTTTCTATGTAACCGACCCGGCAAATAAGAAACGCCATGTAGTTCTTCATGGAAAAAGGAGAATTGTCGGAGTGGAGAATGTAGTGGACGAGGAGGAATACAATCAATTTGACGAGTTACCTCCTTTTGGAAATGGCATAAGGGTCGACGATGAACAACGTGACGAAACTAGTTACGCACGCATTGATCATGATGAAGGGCTAATTTTTAAAGGAAATAAGCAAGTACAATAAGAATGTATATGTGAAAATGTGTGACAATTTTGAGATGTATATGTGAAAATGTGTGGCAATTTTGAGATGTATATGTGAAAATGTGTGATGTAGTCAATTTTGAGATGTATATGTGAAAATGTGTGACAAAATGTATATGTGAAAATGTATATGTGTATTGGCATTTATGTATATGTGATGTATATGTGTGATGTACATGTGATGGTTGATATGAATGCAGCTGGTTGGTGTTGTATATGAATGCAGCTGTTTGGTGGTGGATATGAATGCAGCTGTGGTTATTGGTGTTGTCTTAATAACTACAGTCACAAAGGCTTATCATAGACGGTTCTAAGTTTAAAACCGTCTGTGATAACCTCCCTATATATACCCTCTGGCCAAGGTTTTCCCTGTGCGCTGCGCAGTTATTCGATCTAGATCTAATTAAATCCCGAGCTCGTCGTCGCCTCCGCCTCCCCGAACCCTCGTCGGTCGCCTCCCCGAGCCCCTCGCCGGCCGCCTCTCCCGAGCCCGTCGCCGGCCGCCTCCCCCGAGCCCCTTGTCGAGCCCGTCGCCGGTCGCCTCCCCCGAGCCCCTCGTCGAGCCCGTCGCCGGCTGCCTCCCCCAAGCCCCTCGTCGAGCCCGTCGCCGGCCGCCTCCCCCGAGCCCCTCGTCGACCCTCTCGCCGGCCACCTCCCCTCGATTACCGTCTGCATTGTGAGCACTTTCTGTGATGGACTAGGGTTTTGAGTATTGTGAGCAGTTTCTGTGATGGACTATGGTTTTGAGCATTGTGAGCATTGTTTACTGCAGTAGCTTAATTAGTTTGCTATTTGGTACATATTACATTGGTACATTGTTTACTACAGTAGCTTAATTAGTTTGCTATTTGGTACATTGTTTTCTGCAGTAGCTTAATTAGTTTGCTATTTGGTACATACTACATTGGTACATTGTTTACTGCGGTAGCTTAATTAGTTTGCTATTTGGTACATATTACATTGGTACATTGTTTACTGCAGTAGCTTAGTTTAATTTGCTATTTGGTACATACTACATTGGTACATTGTTTACTGCAGTTGCTTAGTTTATATTGGTACATATTACATTGCTTGTTGTGTTAGTATATAGTATATAGTATAGGCACATAACCCCTCTCTCTGTCCACATCACCCCCTCCCTTCTCCCCCTTCCCTCTACTCCTCTCCTCTCTTCCTAACATTGAGCGTCATGTTTCACTTTTCTTGCTTCCTCATCTTATCATGTTTCACTTTTCTTGCTTCCTCATTTAGTAGCGGGACGGCCAAGATTAATCTTGTGCAACCCTACAATTTGAGAGCACAAATTAACCAATCAAGGACCACGTGTATATGCCACATAGACCTTCAAGGGGCATGAAGCAAGTGACACACTCTAGTGTATCCAGTTCAATGAACCTGATACACTAGTTTGTGTCATTTGCTTCATAGAACTTTGTTTAGAGACCTTGTAGTAATAATATATGCCACATAGCCCTTCAAGGGGCATGAAGTAAGTGACACACTCGAGTGTTCCCGTTCAATGAACTTGATACACTAGTTTGTGTCATTTGCTTCATAGAACTTTGTTTAGAGACCTTGTAGTAATAGTATATGCCGACTACTGCCGAGATGTGATGTCCACTCCCACAATCCTTCTTTTTCCTTCTTAAATTGAATCATCGCTACTGGCGTACGTGATCCAGAGACCAGAGATGAAGAAAAGAAGTGGGAAGAAGCAGATGGATAGTCGCTCATCGAAGAAGTCGGCTATGTCGGCTGCTCACGAAGAATCTGGGAATGTCTTTTTTTTGCACTTTTGTAATAAAATTGCCTTGAATTTTGCGGGAAAAAGAAGGATTGTCGGAGTGGAGAATGTTGTGGATGAGGTTCCCAGATAAAGAAATCTTGTGATTGTTGCAAAAGATACATGGAGCATTTGGGTGGAAAGATGAACTGTTTCGTCAGGCGCATGACTGCCAATTCGAAGCATAGCATAGCATCCGAGGCACATCCGAGGTCTGCTGCTGTGTCTTGAGGAATGCCAAGAGCTGGTCTTCAGATGGAGCATAGCATCCGAGGCACATCCGAGGCCTGCTGCTGTGTTTCCTGGACCCACGCTTGGTCGCCATTGATACCATCAACGAGAATGCATCCTTCGTCGAGGACTATATTACAAAAGCACTGCTGGCTCACCAAGATAAGGAATTTGTTCTTATGCCATACAATGAGCACTTCCATTGGATTTTAATTGTAATTATACCAAAATGGAACAATGCTATATACCTTGATTCTCTAAGTAAGAACAAATCCAAGTACACAGCTATCGCCAAAATACTCGATAGGTACGTACATTGTACATTGTACTCTTTCTTTCCTTCCGAATGACTAATCTAACTTTTTCGAATAACGAAGGTCGTTCGCTACATACGTTCAACAAACACGTGGCTTGACGACAGGGGCCAAGCCCTTGAAACATGATCGTAATTTTTGGGTATTCGCTAGCTACACATTAATTAATCATATACAACACTTAGTAGTAATGCCACTTGATTTAACACATTCTGTTTTTTGCAGTGCCACCAGCAGAAGCCGGGCAACACGTGTGGATACTACGTGTGCCACCATATGAGACTACTCCTCGATTCCACCAAGTTCACCAATTCTAAGGTTTGTCAATCTTTCCACATTTATTTCATACATGTCAAGTTTTATATATGCGCGCGTTGATATTCCTATCGACAAGCTGCGCCCATCTCTACATCTGCATTGAAACAACCGGATTTTGCAAAAATTCGAGGAGAGTTCATTTGGTTTTTGTGGAGTAAAGTCGTAAGATCAGATGGAGAGTTCCACAGCTCAGAATGATTTTTTATTGTAATTCTAAGTGCAAATACAGTGTAGATCTTTTACAATTGTGTATTTGTTAATGGATATTTTATTTCAATTCAATGAATTGATTTGCGAAATGGATGCTTTATGTTTGTGAAATGAAGTGCGTTGTCAATTGGATGTTTTATGTCTGTGAAATGAATTGAGATGTGAAATGTATCTGAAATGAAATGAGATGTGTGAATTGTATATGTTTTATGTCTGTGATTATCTGCTTGTTTCAGAGGGCATGGCTAGCATTTCCTGAGGCTAGCCAATAAACAGAAATATATTTAGGGGTTGAAGGGAATATCACAGACGGTTTTGAGTTAAAAACCGTCTGTGATAGCTGATAATCACAGACGGTTTTGAGTTAAAAACCGTCTGTGATAGCTGATAATCACAGACGGTTTTTTACTTAAAAACCGTCTGTGATGATCAGTATCACAGACGGTTTTTAACTCAAAACCGTCTGTGATTATCAGTATCACAGACGGTTTTTAACTCAAAACCGTCTGTGATTATCAGCTATCACAGACGGTTTTTACTCAAAAACCGTCTGTGATAGCTGATAATCACAGATGGTTCGAAAACCGTCTGTGATGACCTTCGATTATCACTGACCCATAAATACAGACGGTTCACAAAACCGTCTGTGATGACGTTTTCGAACCGTCTGTGATGACCTTTTCTGTAGTAGTGCTCCTTCCTAGCACTCATTTGAGTTGCTGAGGTCCAGGACCACCTTGCTTACCCCTCTCCATCGAGCTCTGACGCCTCCTCCTCACCTCCCAGGCGAGCTCCATAGTATACTTCCATATCTCTCGCCACTGCCCCCTCCCATAATGGAGTTCCTTTAACCAATGCAGCAATCCTTCTGTCGAGTTTCTTTTGTTTCAGCTTACTGAAGTGGGTGCAAAACCAACATTTTCGTGTTCTGCACAGTACGTGTTTAACAAAATGCCTTGAGCACTCGAAGGTCATTGATGCTGTGTTGTTTATGTGAAGTGATGAGGAAAGTTCTTGTTGGTAACTCGTTGATATATGCGACTGTGAATGCTGGAATTAGGCTAGAATAGACATGAAATTGATGAAGATCGTGGGCATTTTTCTCTCTCCGTGTGTATATGGAACAAAATATTTTTAGATAGTTTGTATAGTTTTTAATCTTGGTTACTCTCCTATGCTAAACTGCTACTGGTACTTCTCAAGCACATGTTATATGGTTCATTGTATTCACCCTTTTCCATTTTCTCATGTGTTGTGTGTATTATTTGTCCATGAAGGGCTTTTTCTTTCAGCTTTTAAAAGCTATTTTTTGACTTTTTTAGAGTAACTAACTTTTAAACAGAGTGTCTTTTCAAGACAAAGTCCATAAGTTGATTGTAATACACACTGTAGCGATTTCATTTATATTAGCTAAAACTGCACATGAGTTTCTCTTACTCTATACGTTTGAAGGAGAACAAGTAGGCCACGCTAGCTACAACATTTGATTTTCTACCGCGTTCAACCAGAAAATATGCGTGTAAGGGAGTCATGGATAGTTACCACTAGATACGCTGCGCAGCAGAAGAAGAGTTGAAGCAGCCCGGTCCAACGTAGATGCGCGTTGATGAAGAAGAAGCAGTCGATCGTTTCACGAACTGAATGTTTCCTCCTCGCGTCCTAGCAATAGCCTTGCGCTTCTCGCCGATCAGCACAGCAGCAACAGCAGCGGCGCCTCCACGGAGTCCACACGTTCGGGATGGAACGCCATGCACTGGTGTGCTAGCACCGCGCCCGGCTAGGGTTTCGGGATACAGCCGAGGGGAGGTGGCGGCCAGGGTTTTCAGCATAGTAGTCTGTTCTACCTGCAGCCCCGCCTCCACATATTTATAGAGCATGCTAATGGGCTTCCACGTTGTAGGCCCATTAGAACACTAATCCCATATGGATCAATATCCCTTTTAGCCTATAAAACCGAATTGTTTATGATTTCCTCTTGGGCACATGACTAACAATCTCCCACTTGCACTAGAGACAATCATATAGGCAAGCTTTCCAATTCCAACCCCTTAAGTGTGTGACCTGTTAGGTTCATGTGTAGACAGCCATGACCCGAAAACCCTTTTCAAGCCATAAATCAATAGTGGCACCAGCAGGGCATATTGACTCCCGAATACACATAAAGATCATATCGGCTAAACCTTGATATACACACACTTGGATCCCTTTGCCACACGATACCAGTCGAAAAGGCGAGATTCGTGCCACCCTTGTGATAGCTCAACCATTCACTCGATCTTGTGGTGGATTACAACTCATGACTAACCCTTTAGTCACATTGTGATTAACTCTTTAATCACCTTGGCATGGCCATGCACTTCTCTAATCCAACCACATCGAGGGGCCCAGAGATATCTCTCTTGTTATGTAAGAGGGGCAAATTTCATCTTAATCCGCTCACATCCCATTCCATATTTCATGATACACTTGCAGACCATTTTTATAGCTACCCAGTTACGGAGTAGTGTTTGGCAGCCCCAAAGCGCACCACTACACATAGTGAGAAACAATGGCAATTTTAGGTCGAAGGATCCAGTAGGTTTACCACTCGAGATCGCTTGATAGCACATATTAACATAACAATCCCAGCAACGTCTCGGAGTGGGTCAATCCAACACCATGTTCTCTAACATGTGTCTATATTATTGATTTGATATTCATATATCCATGATCCGTGAAACATGATCATCAATCAATACATGTGCTAGTCCATAAATCATTGTTGTCCCACGTAATGACATAAGACTAGGGATCTTTAGAATAACATTAAATAAAACAAAGAGTTTCACGAACAAGTCACATACTTGCCAATCAATGCATACAATCATTATTCAGGGAACCAAATAACACCTTATTCAAAATTTCATAAACATAGACTTGATACAATTATCTCCCACTCACACAAGAGTCAATCATGTAAGTATCTAATACCCATTGCACTCGTGTGTACCTCATGCTTTGGTTGTGGGAGAGGCTTCGTCAACGGATCAGCAACATTCAAATCCGTGTGCACCTTGCAAATCTTCACTTCACCTCTATCAATGATCTCACGGATAAGGTGATAGCGCCGAAGTATATGTTCGGACTTATTGGTGTAACCTAGGCTCCTTTGCTTGCACAATGGCTCCACTATTATCACAATAGAGATCCACTGGACTGGACACACTAGGGATCACACCCAACTCAAAAACAAATTTTCTGATCCAAACAGCTTCCTTTGCAGCTTCAGAAGCTGCAATATACTCGGCCTCAGTTGTCGAATCAGCTACCGTCTCTTGCTTGGAACTTTTCCAACTCACTGCCCCTCCATTGAGGCAGAACACAAAACCAGACTGCGATCTGCTATCATCTTTATCAGTTTGGAAACTAGCATCGGTGTAACCTTTTACAGCGAGCTCTTCTTCACCTCCAAAAATAAGGAACATATCCTTAGTCCTTCTAAAGTACTTAAGAATATTCTTTACAGCCACCCAATGAGCTAGACCGGGGCTAGATTGATACCTGCTCGTAACACTTAGAGCATATGAAACATCTGGGCGCGTACAAAGCATAGCATACATGATGGATCCGATGGCTGAGGCATACAGAATCGCACTCATCTTATTTTGCTCATCAAGTGTTGAAGCATACTGAGTCTTGCTAAGACTAATGCCATCTGACATAGGCAAGAAACCTTTCTTGGAATCTTGCATACTGAACCGTTTCAATACCTTGTCAATTTATGTACTTTGGCTTAATCCAATTAGCCTCTTCGATCTATCTCTATAGATCTTTATGCCCAAAATGTAAGCTGCCTCTTCGAGATCTTTCATTGAGAAACTTTTTCTCAAAGAAGACTTCACAGCTTCCAGCATTGGAATATCATTTCCGATCAATAATATGTTATCTACATACAAGACCAGAAAAAGAAGTGTGCTCCCACTAGCCTTCTCGTAAACACAAGGCTCTTCTTCATTCTTGATGAAGCCAAACCCTTTGACTACTTTATCAAAACGAAGATTCCAACTCCGAGATGCTTGCTTCAATCCATAAATGGACTTCTGAAGCTTGCATATTCTCCCAGAATTTTTCGGATCAACAAAACCCTCAGGCTGTGTCATGTACACATCCTCGCTTAGGTTTCCATTTAGGAAATCCATTTTGACATCCATCTCCCAAATCTCGTAGTCGAAATAGGCAGCAATCGCTAGGAGGATCCGAATAGACTTTAGCATAGCGACGGGCGAAAACATTTCATCATAATCAACACCTTGAATTTTCTTGAAACCTTTCGCCACCAATCGTGCCTTATAGATGTGAACATTTACATCCATGTGTATCTTTTTCTTAAAAACCCATTTACACTCAATAGTTTTTACACCATCAGGTGGATCCACCAAGTTCCAAACTTGATTATCATGCATGGATTCTATTTTGGACCTCATGGCTCCACACCATTTTTCAGAGTCTGGTCCCATCATTGCTTCCGTGTAGCTCTTGGGCTCATCATTGTCCAACAACAATATGTCGCGTTGTCCCATGGTTAGGAGCGTGAACTTTTCAGTTGCGCGACGTGCCCTTGTAGACCTACATGGGGGCGGTGCCTCCATAACTGGTTGTACAACATCTTGTACATCCTGTTGAGGTTCAATAGGAGCTGAAACATTTTCAGGTGTTTCCCGAATTTCTTCAAGTTGCACCTTGCTCCCACAAACACCCTTTGAAAGAAACTCTTTTTTCCAAAAAGACACCGTTCCAGCGACAAACACTTTGCCTTCTTCTCGATTGTAAAAATAATATCCTTTGGTTTCCCTAGGATACCCAACAAAGAAGCATTTATAAGATTTAGGATGGAGCTCATTAGACGTCAAACGTTTCACATAAGTCTCACAACCCATATATTAAGGAAAGACAATCCAGGACGTTTCCCAGTCCATTTCTCGTATGGCGTCTTTTCCACTGATTTAGATGGAACTCTGTTTAGTGTAAATGCAGCAATTTCTAGAGCATATCCCCAGAAGGACAATGGAAGATCAGATTGGCTCATCATAGACCGAACCATGTCTAACAAGATCTGGTTCCTCCGTTCAGATACCCCGTTCCACTGAGGCGTGCCAGGCGGAGTCAACTATGGAATAATTCCACACTGTTTTAGATGTTCACCAAATTCATGGCTCAAATATTCACCTCCACAATCAGATCGCAGAATTTTAATTGTCTTGCCTAGTTGATTTTGTACTTCATTCTGAAATTCTTTGAACTTTTCAAACGATTCAGACTTGTACCTCATTAAGAGATGTATCCATATCTACTAAAGTCATCGGTAAAAGTAATGAAATACTGAAAACCACCTCTGGCTACTGAGCTCATTGGTCCACATACATCGGTATGTACAAGTCCCAACAAATCACTTGCTCTCTCACTATGACCGGTGAAAGACGCCTTTGTCATCTTGCCAAGTAAATAAGACTCGCATGTCTCAAATGATTCAAAATCAAATGAGTTGAGTAGACCATCTTTATGGAGCTTCTCCATGCGTTTCTCATTTATATGACCTAAGCGACAATGCCAAATAAAAGCGGGATTCAAATCATTAGGCCGCAGCCTCTTTGCATTAATATTATAGACAGGCTTATCCTCAAGATCAAGAACATATAACCTATTCATCAATGGACAATTTGTATAGAGTATATCATTCAAATAAATAAAATAACATTTGTTCTTTATTACGAACTCATAACCACCATCTTCCTCCAAACATGAAGAAGAGATGATGTTCTTACTCAATGCTGGAATGTAATAACAATTATTTAATTCCAAAACTAATCCTGAAGGTAATGACAAGTGATAAGTGCCGACAGCCAGTATAGCAACCTTTGCTCCATTGCCGACATGCACGTCCGACTCGCCTCTCGCAAAACTTCTAGTCCATCTTAGACCCTGCAATGATTTGCAAGTATGAATCATCGATCCGGTATCAAATACCCAAGATTCACTAGAAGAAATTGCAAGATTAATTTCTATAACATTTATACCTGAAGCAGAAGTCTCACTTCCCTTCTTCTTTTTCAGGACCTCCAAGTATTTCTTACAATTCCTAGACCAATGCCCCTTGACATGGTAGTGGTAGCATTCATCATCAGGAGAAGGGCCAGATTTGACCTTCCCATTTGGCTTTGACTTAGAGCTAGGGTGCTCATTAGGAACCTTTCCTTTGCCTTTGCCTTTGGGCGTCCAACGCTTCCTCTTTTTATTCTCCTTCTGAGCCATCAACACATGATTGGTGTTTTTTTCTTAATGCTTTCCTCTGCTGTCTTAAGCTTCCCATGCAATTCAGTCAATGATTTCTCCATGCTATTCATATGAAAGTTCATAATGAACTGCTCATAGCTCGAAGGGAGAGATTGGAGATCAGGATTAAGGGGAGAACCAAGCTTCTCCAAGCTCTCAATGTAACCAATCATCTTGATCACACGAGGACTGACTGGACTACCTTCCGTCAACTTGCACGCAAACAAGGACTTTGAAATGTTAAACCTCTCGGTCCTAGCTTGGTTCTCAAACATGTCACGCAGTCCTTCAATCATAGTGTGAGCATCTGCATTCTCATAATGCTTCTGAAGCTCAGAGGACATGGTAGCAAGCATGGGACAGCTAACGTCGAGTGAATCATTGTAGTGCTTCTCATAAGCTTTGTGGGTGGCAATGTTTGCACCCTCAGGGAGTTCATCGGGGTAGGGTTGCTCAAGAACATATTCCTTTTTTTCTTGTCTGAAAACAATTCTCAGGTTGCGGTACCAATCAATAAAATTCGTTCCATTAAGTTTTTCTTTCTCAAGAACAGATCGCAAGTTAAAACCAGAATTGTTACTAGAAGCAGCCATGATCTACAACAGAAAATAAACAAGCAAAGTTCAGCACTATGTTCATGTTTGATCTTCCATTAAACAATTTAACAAAAGACACTCCCACTATATGTTTTGTAATCGTCTTCCCTCTAACGACATATAGTGGTCAAGATCCATGTTCATCTAAGTTCTGGTGAGCTTTAGCATCACCGCTAGAAACCTAGTGACGTAGGTAAGCAACGCATGCTAATCACATCTTATGTGACTCTTGTTTGTTGGGTGGCATCCAATGCCCCGGCTCCCAACACCATGCCCCAAGGCCCAATCCAATTTGATAGCCTTGTCAAGTAAACCAACACTATGCATGTGGATGTCCGACATCCACCCTATTAGATCAAGATAGTTGATGGTACTCTGCTTTGGCAGACCTACCAAACAATGATAGTAATTCTTATAGGCGCAGCAATTGGAAGGGCATTAAATAAATTATTAATTTTTCTGAGGGAAGCTATTCTGTCATGAAAAATACATCCTCTACAGGTATGGCATGAAAGAATAGTATGATAGGAAATAAACAACACATGCATATAATCACATTATACTATGAATGGTATGGCCTTTTGAATCATAGTGGTCGCCATCGCTATGGTTCCACGGTGATGTCCTTCGCCACACTTCCTATCCTTTTTGTCATCATGCTTGAAGCCTCCATGGTAAAGAACTAAACTATGACTACTAATAGCTAGCAAATGAATTACATGAGGAGCGCAAGCATCACAAGTCGACACGCAGGTCGTTATACAATTAAAGAACAGCCTCAACCCAGCTGTGATTAATACGACACACAGGCCGCCAAAACACACATGCATCACATATACATCTATGCCATACCATTCACATCATTCCCTGCAAAAACAAGTTAAGCGTAGAACGCATTCTATCGCCCTGACATGAATGTGTTTGTATAACAATCTATGCATGTACGCAACGGCGGTCCCGATCGCATCTATGAAATCGCTATGAAAATCTCATCGGGCCGATCAAATCAACCCAAATCCGAGCCATTCAAAATGTCTCAATTTCCATTAGATCAATCACATTGATCATCGCGATCGGTATACTTGAGGAGACCACAACACAAGACCTCAATCTGTTGGCTCGATCTACTGACTGTGCGCGCAGTTAGCCCCGATGGTGATTCCAGCCGGTAGGGGCAAGCCGCGCGTAGATCAAAGAAGGAGCACGAACTAATCTTTCTTGGCCACATGATGCTATCAACTCATACCTATTTCAACCCCTTATGACCGATTGACCTAATCAACCCGTGCACCAAAAGATCCATCACATGAACCTAGCATAAGAACAGTAATCGATCGCATCTACTACAAACAACATATCATCTACAAGCGCATGATCCAGACCACATACTACACAGCTTTGCTCTGATACCACTGAAGGATAACCGGTAGGCTACGCTAGCTACAACATTTGATTTTCTACCGCGTTCAACCAGAAAACATGCGTGTAAGGGAGTCATGGATAGTTACCACTAGATGCGCTGCGCAACGGAAGAAGAGTTGGAGCAGCCTGGTCCAACGTAGATGCGCGTTGATGAAGAAGAAGCAGTCGATCATTTCACGAACTGAATATCTCCTCCTCGTGTCCTAGCAATAGCCTTGCGCTTCTCACCGATCAGCACAGCAACAACAGCAGCGGCGCCTCCACGGAGTCCATACGTTCGGGATGGAACGCCGTGCGCTGGTGTGCTAGCACTGCGCGCCCGGCTAGGGTTTCGGGATACGGCCGAGGGGAGGTGGCGGCCAGGGTTTTCCGCATAGTAGTCTGTTCTACCTGCAGCCTTGCCTCTACATATTTATAGAGCATGCTAATGGGCTTCCACGTTGTAGGCCCATTAGAACCCTAATCCCATATGGATCAATATCCTTTTTAGCCTATAAAACTGAATTGTTTATGATTGCCTCTTGGGCACATCACTAACAACTTTTTCTCACAAGCAGTCTCAAAGCCATAAGCCGCACCCAAAAGACATAAGCCGCAGCTAAATAGGTTAGGCTCAATTGCAAGTAGAATTGTACAATCAATGATTTTTTATCAAACCACAAGCGGTCTGTAACATGAATTCTAAAATCTTACGTATTTGCCTGGTCGTTTTTCCTATAGGAATGAAATCTCCTTCTATCAATACTGATTTTTTTGTTTGTCCAACCAAAGAGGAGAAGGCCCTCTTCCTGATTGAAAGTGAAGGATTCATGTGCGTCTACATGATCACTTGCAAGAAATTTAGGGAAGAAGCCTACCCCTGCTGGTCGTGGCAAGAAACGGAAGAAGGCTAAGGTCAAAATCATGGCGCAGTCGTAAATCTTCAATAGTTTCAAACCTATCTTTCCAAATGTTTTTTTTCTATAGCAAAATTTTATGTTGCTGCCAATGCAGGGTCAGAAAAGAAGGTTTCACACGTCATGTCCCTAATATAATCGAGTCTCTATATAATGTCCATAAATATTATGTTAAGAAGATTGGATTTGGAGACCTCCTGTTAATTGCAATGTGTGGGGATAGTGCTATTGCTAGTGATTGTTGTCGTTTAGTCATAACTGTAACATTCTTGTATCTGTGATAACGATTTGTTCTAAATTCTTGTGAAGTTCAAACCCAATTTGTCAATGAGGTATTTATTGAGAGACCAAGTGGTTATGACCCCATGTTTGTGATGAGTAATTGACGAGTAGTTTAGAAAGATTGAGTTTGGTTTGAGTGATTGTGCCAGGTTGGCATTTGGCGCAGTCGGGTATGGTTAGACGGTCTTACTGCATATTCATCTTCCCGATTGGTCATTTGGGCGATTTCATGCTTAAATTCGTTTTGTTGATGCTAATTGTGATTACATATGTCGAGCGGTGTTACGTGATGTGTTTCTTATCTGTGATGGCTGCAAGACGTCGAGGCGGAGTCGTGGCGTGGCACGGGATGACCGGACTAGGCGCGGGCGGTGCCGAGGTCAGAACGGTCGGGGTGTGCCGAAGACGATGTGGACTCGAGGTGGTTGCGAGGCTTGAGCTGCAAGAAAGGAGGAAAGCTTCCCGGAAGGTGCACGCGGAGCGTTTTGGTGAATACACCAAGCTGCACTAAAGGAAGCGGATTATGGATAAAGCACTAGAGTTGGTGGAGGCTTAGTGGGTAAAGAGAGAATCAAACCCATTAGTGGGAGGCTATAAAAGGAGGTTGTCTCCTGCATGGTCTTCATGGCTTGAGGGGTTGTTAGGGTTTTGCTTTAGTCAAAATGGCCTTTGGAGGGTTGTTTTGCCTTTAGGCTTTAGTGGTTGAGAGAGGATGGCTTGAGTTCTTGTCTCCAGCATGTATTCTTGTTTTCCCTTCAATGTCCATGCGTATGGGATGTATGGTTTGATGGAGGGGATGAAATAGATAAAAACTCTATTTTGTAATCCTTCATCTCCTGGTATCTATTTGATTTCTCTGAGTCTAAGATGTCTTGGTGCATTTTATCCTTCTTTTTGTGCTCTCTGATCTGCTCTCAAAAATCCTCTCAGTTTGCATTAATGTGAGTCCTTGAGAGAGGGAGCTCAGCTTCTTCTTTTCTTGTGTTCTGCATTTACAGCTTCTTTGCTTTGCTCCTAAGGTGAAATCTTTTATCTGTCTTTTTGATCGGAAGAGCAGCTTGCTTTTAAGTGAAGATTCATGTTTTTCGGCTGTTTCTTGGACCATCTGTACCGAAAGCACTTTGGCCGATTTATTTCCTTCTCAGTCATTGGACAATGCTTGCAGCCTCTGCTTTCAGTTTTTCCATTCGTGATCTGTGTTCAGGCTAATATTTTTTTGTATGCTAAGATCCTTTTAGCAGCCGCCCCTTTTTTGTTTTATCACCAAGTATTATACTAATTGAGTTCGGCTGTAGCTTTGGCTTGAATCTTCAATTGGGTTTTTGCTTTTTAGCTTGCTTTTTCAGTTTTGCCTCTCCGTGCTTTTTAGCCTACAGGTTGTGAATCTTTTGGTCAGGCTCTTCTAGAAGTATTTGATCAAGTCTTGTATGAGTTAGTGCCTTTTTGTTGAAATCTTGTTGCCTACTTTTCTCTGAAATTGTGAGTCAATCTGCAGACCGAGCTCCTGTTTTCAGTGTGCCGAGTGCTCTTCTTCCTGTAGTTCTATTTTCGGCAGCAAAAAAAATCAGAGTTCGGTTATGCAGTCATCTGGTTTTTCCTCTGCTGTTTTTGTCTCTTTTTGATTGATTTTTTGTGCTTTAGGTTTTTGTATGGTTTTCAATCCTTCCAGTCTTAAGAAAATTGTTTTAATCTTCAGTGGGCTTTTTACTGTTCCTTCATAGCTTCTATAGCTATCGGAGAACAAATTTTGTGCGAATACTCGAGGGCAATTTTTTAAAGAAGCAACATTCACCCCCCTCTGTTGTCGATTTCGATCCAACAATTGGTATCAGAGCCGATTAGTTCTTCCTCATAGATCTTAACCAGTCTCTAGAGCCATGGTGACATATAAGTACTCGACCAAGCCCCCGATCTTCGATGGGATCGACTATCCCTTCTGGAAGAGCCGGATGGAGACCTACATTTTGGCTCAGGGCTACGCCATCTGGCGGAAGGTCAAGGTCTGGTATGTTGTTCCTGCCGATGAGAACATCAATGCCGGAAACATGGCTGATGTTGAGGTGAATGCTAAGGCAAAGAACATCATAATATAGGGTCTGAGCAGAAGCGAGTTCGATCGCATCTCTCATCTGACGTTGGCGTTCGACATCTGGGTGACTCTCGATGCATACCATGAGGGCACCACCCAGATCAAGACCGTTCAACAGGACCAGTTCAAGCGAGATTACAACAAGATTGAAATGCTAGCTGGTGAGTCTCTCAATGAGTGCTTTGCGCATTTTCACAAGATTTTTAGCAACCTCTGAGCGGTCGGTCTCACATACCCCGACTCGGACAATGCTCGACAGGTGCTCGCAGCTCTTGATTTGCGTATTTGGGAGATGAAGGTGACTACCATCAAGGACACCACCGATCTCTCGACCTTGACTCTTGACGCGTTGTACTCACGCCTCAAGACTCACGAGATTGACATAGTCTCTCGTAGGTCGAAGTCGTAGTCGATGGCCTTAGTCACCGATCCCAGTCTGATTTCGGGACCTTCTTCTGAGTCGATTTGCAGATTCTCTTCTGTGACGTAACTGATGATCAGTTAGAGTAGCTACCAGAGGATCAGCTAGCCCTTCTAGCCAGAAAGTTTTCCCACGCGTACAGAAGGGTGAGGGATCGAAAAAGGAGTGGTCCGATCATTTGTTTCGAGTGTGGTGGCCCCAACCACATTCGGGCGAATTGCCCCAAGCTAGGGAAAGACAAGGGTGACTACGGCGGTGTGAGCAAGAATGACTACATCGACAAGAACCGCAACAAGAAGCCCTCAGCTCATGCTCAAGCAAGAAGAAGTTCTGCGACCTTGGCAAGGCCAAGAAACTCTTCCACTGCGTCCTCACCGCCTTTGATGACCTCGACCTCAGCGAGGTGGAGGGGTGGAGAGATGACGATGGGACTGACGAGCAAGACCCCAAGGGCGGTGACGACTTCTCCGGGATGTGCTTCATGGCCCTTGAGGGCGAGATCAGCGACAGCGAGCTCTATTCCGACTCCGATGAGGTATACCCTTCCTACGATCAGCTTAATGATGCTTTTCTTAAGCTAGGAAAATTCTATGCTAGATCTAGAACTAGGGTTAGTGAGTTGGAGAAGGAAGTAGAGAGCTTGTCACGGGAGCTTACTTCACTTAGATCTGCTTCCTCCCGTGATGATTGTGATGTATGTACTGCTTTGCTTGGTGACATGAAGAAATTAAGGACCTCTCATGATAGTTTGTCTTCTGAGCTTGACATGCTTAAGGTGGAGAATGTTAGTCTTTTAGCTAAACTAGAGATGAGTAGGATTGTTATTCCTTCATCTACTGTTGTTGAGACTACATCTTGCACATCATGTGAGGATAAGGACAATGCTTTTAGAGGTCTTTATACCATGCTCTTTGATCTGCCTGAATCTTGTGAAAACTACACTAATCTGAAACTGAACCTAAAAAGGGCAAATCATAAAATTGCTGAGCTGCATGCTTCGTTGCTTGAGCCAATTGCTTCATGTGTGAACTGTCCCAAATTAACTGCTGAACTTGAATCTGTCTCAAAACAGTTTCAAGAAATGATTGACCACAACAAGAAGATGGCTCAATATGCTTCTAAGGACCCTGTTAGCTCACCATGCAATAATTGTGAAAAACTAAAATCTGAGTTGATTGCATTAGATGACAAATGTGTGAAGCTAACTAAGGACTTTCTAGAGAAGTCACAATCTCCTTGTGATGTGTGTGCTAATATGGGAGAGAAGCCCAAGGGTAAGGTAGAGGCGCTTAGCGACGTGAACCAAATGGCTAGCAGTAGGACTATCCCTTCTGAGTCGGCTGTGCATTCACAAGCCATTCGATCTTCTGCTATTGGTTCTCCTTCTACTCCCTTATCTTCTGCTGTCTCTTCTTCCCCCTGCCCTTCTTGCACCTCTCTCTTTCGGGAGTGTCAATACCTTATGAACACTCTCACGAGGTTTGTAGGAGGCAAGAAGAAGCTAAATCTTATTCTAGACCAGCCCAAGATTTGTAAATTCAATCAATATCTAGGATATGATTTTCTTGAGGATGTTAGGAAGCATCCACCTGCCGTGCTCAGACCCATAGCCGCAGGTGTGATCGAGGTCAAGCCCAGAACTGAGAAAGTTCAATTCAAGTCAACGGACTTTGTCCAAGGGATTTCTGACAACAAGGTGATTCCACCTGTTGCTTCGGCCTCTCAGAAAGTGAAGCCTCTTCGTGCTGCTTCTACCTCTCAGAAGGTGAAGTATCATTGCACCTTCTGTCAGAAGGATGGACACTTGATCGAGCGATGCTTCAGGCGCGCCAAAATCGCGCAGAGAGACCGTGTTGCAGCTCTTAGGCGTATTCAGTGTCAGCCCCAGACCTTGAGTGCACCTAAGACCAACACGAGGTCTAGGTTTGCTTCTGTTGATGGGTTTGGGCAGCATTGAGGACTTGGCTTTTCTGGTTTTACTGATTTTCGTCCTCGATATGCCTTTGGTCGTGATTTCCGCCGTTCTGAGGGTAGATCTCGTTTCCCCCATCGAGATGGCTATCCGCAGCGTGATCAGCATATTGCTGGTGCTTCGACTCGCTCTCCCATAGCAGTTGGACACAACAACAGCTCCAGGTCTGCTCGTGGACCTTCTACTTCTTTCAGCGACAGAGAGCGTAGGGTAGATAGAGGTCAGTCGTGTGTGGCTACTTCTTCTACTCAACGTGTTACTCAGTATCGGGTGCCAAAATCACTCTTGATTTACCCCAGTACTGAGACTTTACTCTCTCGTTGACTCAGGTCCGCCGGGCAGGGAAGAGAGAGGTTTGGCTCGTTGACTCCGGGTGTTCTCGACACATGACCGGAGACTCTCGTTGGTTCTCTTCCCTAGCTCATGCTCCAGGTGATGAGACGATCACCTTCGAAGACGCTTCGTCTTGGCGCGTCATTGCCAAAGGTACAGTGCGCGTTAATGAGTCATTTATTTTAAAAGATGTTGCCTTGGTTAGTAAGCTGTAGTATAATTTACTTTCTGTTTCTCAGCTTACCGATGACGGTTTTGAGGTTAGCTTTAAGAAAAACGCTTGCAAAATGCTTGACTCTTTGGTTAGTCTGGTTTGCGGGATTCTCGTTATGGGAGGATCTTTCGTGCTGATTTTTCTGAGTCTTCTGGTGATCCCCTCCAGTGTTTAGTTGCTTCTGAGTCCCATGACCTTACTTTCTGGCATAGGAGACTTGGTCATATTGGATTTGACCATTTGACCCGAGTTAGCGGCCACGATCTCATTCGTGGTCTGCCAAAACTCAAGATGGTCAAAGATATTATTTGTGCTCCTTGCCGGCACGGTAAGATGGTTGTCGCTTCTCACCCTCTGGTCATAGTGACTATGACCGATGCACCAGGACAGCTACTCCACATGGACACAGTTGGACCAGCTCGAGTGCAGTCAGCAGGAGGGAAGTGGTATGTTCTTGTCGTGGTCGATGATTTCTCGAGGTTCTCTTGGGTGTTTTTCTTAGCCTCAAAGGATGAGACGTTTACACATTTTTGAGGTCTTTTTAGTAGGCTTTCTGTTGAGCTCCCGGGTGCCTTACGAGCGATCCGTAGTGACAATGGCACGGAGTTCAAGAATTCCTACTTTGAGAGGTTTTGCGATGAGACAGATGTAGAGCACCAGTTCTCTTCTCCGCACGTCCCACAGCAGAATGGCGTCGTGGAGAGGAAGAACCGTACCTTGGTCGAGACGGCCAGGACGATGCTTGATGAGTATTCTACACCTAAGAAGTTTTGGGCTAAGGCTATAGCGACCGCGTGCCATGTTTCGAATAGAGGTTTTCTTCGGGTACACTTGCATCGCACTTCCTATGAGTTGAGATACGGGCGAAAGCCCAGTGTCTCGCATTTTTGTGTGTTTGGTTGCAAGTGTTTCATTTTGAAGTCCAGGAACTAGATAAGTTCGAGTCACGTTCTTGTGATGTTATCTTTCTAGGTTGCTCGACTTCTTCGCGGACGTATTGGGTCTGGAATTGCGAGTCTAGTAAGTTGGTAGAGACCTGTGAGGTGACCTTCGACGAGGCCAGTCCGGGGACTAGGCCCGATATCTCAGGTTCTTTAGAGCAGTCTGAGCCCATCTTTGTGGACGATGAGGAGGATGGAGATGAGGGTTGTTTACCCGATTCAGTTCCTCATCCTCCCCTTGAGGTGCCTTCTTCCATTGCACCTCCAGGCGATCAGCCCATGCCTTCTACTTCCTCTAGAGCTAGTGGCTCTGTTCCTACCTCTTCAGCTCATGAGGTAGAGGCCACTTTTTCTTCTCATCCAGGACCTCCCCGACATATCCAGAAAAGGCATCCTTCCGAGCAGATGATTGGAGACCTCTTTGAGCGAGTCACACGCTCAAAGTCTGGCATGTCACATTTCTATCCCTATTCTGTCTTTGTTGCCACCTTTGAGCCCAAAGATGTTTGTCATGCTCTTTCTGATGAGTCTTGGGTCAATGCCATGCATGAGGAGTTAGAAAATTTCAAGAGAAATAAGGTCTGGTCGCTTATTGAGCCCCCTCGAGGTCACAATGTCATTGGGACTAAGTGGGTGTTCAAAAACAAGCAGAGTGAGGATGGGGTTGTCATTCGGAACAAGGCTAGACTGGAAGCTCAGGGTTTCTCCCAGGTTGAGGGTCTAGATTTTGAGGAGACCTTTGCCCCTGTAGCTAGATTTGAGGCCATTAGAATCCTGCTTACTTTCGCAACTTCTAAGGGTTTCAAGCTTTACCAGATGGATGTTAAGAGTGCCTTCCTCAATGGATTCATTGAGGAAGAGGTCTATGTGCCTGCTTACTTTTTGATTGATTTTTTGTGCTTTAGGTTTTTGTATGGTTTTCAATCCTTCCAGTCTTAAGAAAATTGTTTTAATCTTCAGTGGGCTTTTTACTGTTCCTTCATAGCTTCTATAACTATCGGAGAACAAATTTTGTCTGAATACTCGGGGGCAATTTTTTAAAGATGCAACATTCACCCCCCTCTGTTGCCGATTTCGATCCAACATTTATAGAAACATTTTTTACCTAAAATTTTGTGAATATGTTGAAACATCACTTTATATTCTATTAAATATTTTTAAACTCTTTGAAACTTGTTTGAAACTCTACGAAACATTACGAAACACATGAAACATTGTTGAAACTCTTTCAAACATAATGAAACTTTCCAAAAATGGCTTTGAAGTGTAATGAAATCTTCTTAAAACCTACTAAAACTTGAGTGGAACTATCCAAAACCCACTTTGAAACATGGTGAAACCTTCTTGAAAACTACTAAAACGTAAAATTTAGTTGAAGCATAAAACTCTCTGAAACTTCCTTGGAACTCTATGAAACATGACGACACTCTGAAACTTGCTTGAAACGTCGTCAAACGTTCATGAAATTTGGTGAAATATCTTAGAACTTTGTGTAACATGCCTGAAACTTCCTAAAACTTTCTAAGATTTTTTGAATCTAGCTCAAACCTAATAAAATTTTCTAAAATTTATTGAAATTTGGTTGAAACAAGCTCAAACCATTCAAAACTTTCTAGAACTTTGTGTAATTTGCTTGAAACTTCCTGAAACATCTTAAGAAATTCTGAACTTTGACCAAGCAACCTTGAAACATTCTAAAACGCCTCAAAAATCAAGCTAGTGAAATGATTAGTCTGATGTTGATGTACAAAAAAAAAGACAATGAAGAATATGAAATAAGTGCAATTTCAAGAAGTCTGATGTTGATGTACAAAAAAAGGATTTATTGATCATATACCCTCCATTTAGATGGAAATTCAGGATTTACCCTCCTGGCACACGTGTCAGTGACTTATGATGACCCCACGTGTCATTGAGATGAGGAGGGTAAATCCTGAATTTCCCAACTAAAGGGAGGGTATATGATCCAATCCCCCAAAAAAAGACAATGTGTAATTAAAATTAGACAGTGCATGAAAACTGTATCTAGTATCAAGTCCTGCTCAAACATTTTTGTCCATGGCCGAAACACCATGCACACAAACTAGGTTGAGAGAAAGTTAGAAAATAGTATATATGCACTAAACAAGCTCAAAAGCAAGCAAATTGGCTGGCAAGAACTTTGAAGAAGATCTGGTTCAAACAACCATCACAATGAAACATTACATTATTGCAAGAGGCCTGCAGGCGTGGTTACCACACATGCTGTGGAACAAAGACGATGTTTGTTGAGCTCCTACCAGTGCAAAAGAGAATTATGGCGAGGTTTCCTATGTGCTTTGCCCTCACGATGCAATCCATTGACAAGGTTTCATGTGAAGAGGTGTCCAGTGATGAGGTTTTGTGAGCACTTCCTCGCATGTAGAGGAGGCCAACGGCGATGACGAGCATGTGGAGGCGCATGAGGAGGAGGCCAGTGGTGAGGTTTCACGTGTGCTCCTGCACACACGGAGGAGACCGACAGAGAGGTTTCACACGCACAGGAGGATGGAGGTTGCAACGACGAGCGTCGGGGCGGAATGGCCTACGCATATACCAGATTGACGAATTTTTAGCACAGGCACCAAGTGAGACACCTGAGCGAAACATCCAACTGAAAGAATTTCAAATATAATCAAGTCAGGTATTCATCGAATATGGTGCATGCAAAGCAGACATGGGGAGAAAAACACGAAACACGCCTGAGACATGCTGGAGCAGCAGGCAAGCGGGAGATGGTGGACGATGTTTTAAGAGTGCCTTGGGAGTTTCAAGACGGGAGATTGGAGCCAACATGAGAGGATTCCACCGGACGACGAGGTTCCGCGCATGCCCCGCGCTTGTGAAACCGAGGACGACGGCGCCGCTCGCGCTTGCGAAACCGAGGAGGATGTCGCAGAGAGTGGATCCGGTAGGACGGTGGCCGGACAGCGAGGTTTCACGTGCGCGGGAGGACGGCGTCGGCAGCGAGCTCGCTGATTTAGAAAGGAGGGTGGTGAGCTCTCCCCACCTAGAAAGGTAAGCGCTGATGGGAGAAATTCACGATGACGATGGTTTCTCCACGTGCGTCCGATTACTACCTCGGGATTGTACGGTTGGATACTATACTGTTTGAATCGATCTGTAATGGTTTGGTGTAGTCGCTTCCATACAAATATACAACGTTCGACCCTTAAGTCCCCAAGTAGTCACCTAGCTGTTTCAACACCAACCTCTTCTCTCTCCTGTCGTAGCCTGAATTAGAAATTGAATTCGATGTGTGGATGGAACACCTCTCCCGCTAAAAAAAAGATGGATCAATGAATATTTCCCATATTAATATCCTTTTGTCCCATTCCGATTCTTTTGTCTTTTTCACGTTTAGGAGAGATTCGTTTCGAAAGTTTTTATATTGAGTTGCATGCATGGTAGAGTATGTCCCAACTTAAAACTTATGAAAAGTAAAAGCATCAAGTTAAAAAAGAATAAAAAAAGCATTTGGTAAACTACTTTTTCTTAGATACGATAGGTACGTCTGGTGCTGGCAGCAGCCGCGGCCCAGCGTCTTCCCTATCAATGGTTGCCACTTGCCAGTCGCATCGCCACCTGAGGTACCTTCTGCATGAAGCTCTTTCTTATCGTCGTCGCATTGGATTGTGATTTAAATTACGGATGGATGGTAATCTAAAGAGTTGGCAGAAGAGGCCTCAAAATATGTCTAGACTCCAGACACAAAATTAACAACATAAAAGTCATAATTCCATAGTCCCTCACACATTTAACATGTAGACTGCTCATTAGCACTCACAAGCTTGTTCATGTCACAAGCTGCTCACATATTTACGTCCTCCATCTCCTCCATCGTAAACTTCCCCCCTTCCCATGCTACCAAAATTATTGAACTTCGTATATACACATACCATCTTAGTCGATACATACTCAGACGTGCTTGCTAGACCTCACTTTAACGATGGTATCCATCCACAGTCCGAGCCCACTTGCTGGCAGCTACTGCCGGCTGCGGAGCCTCTTCCATGCGGACCATGTCCGACTGGGTCTTCTCCAGGAACCTCTTGATAAACTCGCCGGCGAGTTCATCCACCTTGGCGTCCTCCCCTTCGTCGGGCTGCACCACGATCTTCCTGCCCCTGCCCGTGGGCTGGACGGAGAGGGCGGGCATCGCCGGAGGCCTTGCCTGTGTCGCCGGGGCTGCTCCGGCCGGCGTTGCCGACTGTGTAGTCGGTGCACGGGGTGTAATCTTGGAGAGGACGTAGGAGGAGGTGGCCATGATGAGGTTGGCCGTGATGACGGTGGAGGACTCCAAGATGGAGGAGTCGTTCCTCCGGCGTGACGGCGGCATGGCTAGCTGTTGCCTTACAAGTGCAACTCTTGCTGGGTGGTTGTAATGTTGTACTTGTGTGTATGGAGTGGTTTGGTTAAGGATTCTTGATGGTACGATCCGCAAGGTGCTATTTATAGGGCATCTTGGGAGTTCACTGCTTGTAGCTTGCTAGAAATATCTAGGTTGAGCTAAATGTCTACATGTTGCGGTGGTCCTTCTTGAACACATGTTCCCTTGGACCCACGCGTTAATGCTACGTCGCTGTCCTTATCTCATCTGCATTATATATGTACAACTCTACCCTTTTATTGCTATGTTTCCTTTTATTTTATCTTTCAAGAATTTTGAGCTGTACCTAACAAGTTGTCCAGCCATTCATCCTTGTTAACTGTTTTGACCTTTGATAAATAAATCAAGATATATGTACAACTCTACCCTTTTATTGCTATGAAATGAAATGACCAAAACATTATGAGTTAAGGTGGTGCTCATTTGGGCTTTTTTGTGGCTTATGGCTGAAAAGCACTGTAGCTAGCTGAAAAAACACTGTATCTGACAGAGACTTATTTAGCATAATTAAATTTTAAAAAATTAAAAAATATGTTAGCCCATTACATATAATATAAACAAATACGGAAAAAAGAACCAGCAAAAAAGCTCAACAAAAAGTCAAAAGTTCAAAAAAACGAAATTTATGAATAGTGAAAAATAAGCCGAAAGCTAAAAACTGAATCCAAAATGATCATAGCCTTTCAGCAAGCCCCTGATTTTGGGGAGCCGTGGTGGAGGCTAGCGTGTCAAGTACGCCCATTGACAAGGTACAACATGGTTAGCCGCATTTTGGGGAAATTTGCTGCTCGATTTGTTGATTTGGCCAGAAATTGGTACCACTAGGATGCAATTCGAATGGAGTGTGGTGGATTTGTTGTTCAAATTGGGATTTTCGGGCTCAATAGGGGGAAATTGTGGCGCATGTTTGATTCGGGGATGTGCTGCTGTCTTTCTCAATGCAGGAAGTGGATTGTAACAAGAACATATGGGGAGGGTGTGGGCATTCTTACTTGCCGATCCAGCCAGTCCTTGGGAGTGATCTGGAGCAAAATCTATGTCAATCGCTGGGAGCTCGTCGCCACCTCCTCGGGTGCAGCCAAGGCACTCCTCCATGTCAGAACGCCGGTCCAACACCAGCTCCTCCATGTAATCGCCTGCAGGTGGACTAACAAGGCCAAAACAGGGCAGTGCAACGGGCAAGAGAGCAAAGTGGGGTTATGGGCAAGCATTTGTCTTAAAACCTGTGGTTTAACGAAAAAAGGCCAGAAAATAGGGGCGGAATCAGAACAAAAATAATCGGTGTTCACTATTTCACCATATGCATAACAACATATATAATTTTTATGCAATATTATCATACATAGTAATATGTCTGGTAGTTTTTATATATCATCAATACTTCAACATATATAACTAATGCCAGTGTATGATAATAAAGAACTAGTGGTCAGAATACTTATCAAAATAATGAAACTCAATAATATTATTAGTTAGTTGCAGTAAACTGAAGGAACTAAGAGTGAAATCAAAAATAAAAATTGGTTAGCATTGATAAATACACCATGCGACCTCAATGGACTATAAAAGGAGAACAAAATTAGTTGAATTAAATAAATGGATTACCTTTTAGTATTTACCCTCTAAGTTCATAAAGTGACGAACCACAATATCATTGGTAATTTTCTTTAATTTTTGTTTCCCAACATAACAAATAAGTTTATCATTTATGAAATCATCACCAATTAATTGAAAAACTCAATTAGATATTTGCAAATTCAATAGTTTAGGAATAATATAATGGAAAAATACGTCATTGTAGTAAAATACTATAATTTTATCTCTAATTTGCAACAAGATAGGCTAGAATTCCAAAATCTATATTGAAACCCTAAGTATTAACCCTACAATTCAATAAAAATAAATCAACAATCATCACATTGAAACCCTACTCATAAGTTAGCCCCTATTTTTGAAATAAATTAGAAGAATTAAAAGAAATTTAGAGCAAAATACATACTGACCAGTGGACCTAAGCTTCCTTTGGCCGGAAAGGGCACAGACAGGTACCAGGCGGCGCTGTGGTGAGATGGCAGGCAAGGACCATCAGTGGCACCAATTTCTCCTATTCTTCGGTGACCGGTCACTGTCTGGCTAAGTGTGGCTATGCAGTGGACGTGTTGCGCGCCTCCTAGACGACCATGCAAGATGAACGGGCATCGAGGGTTGTTGTAAGGTGACACGCTTAGGGATCGATCAAATAGTAGTCGTGCCATGTTACGGTTCTCCCTCTTAGGCTAGCTCAATAGTTGGCTAGGCCTGCTATAGTTGCCTCATAGGCTGAGGGACAACGGAGGTTTCTCGTGTATTGTTGCTAGCTACTGAAAATTTGGGTTACTACTGCTCTCTTCGTTGGGTTTCAAGGAATAGACCGAGTGCACTAAGTTTAGGCTGAGTGGTTCACACATGAGCTGAATGTGTTGATCTTTGTTAAAAAAAATTTGGACATAATGTTCTGTGACACTGGGCATCCAAACATAGCTCCGCCCGTGCCAGAAAATGTGGTTTTTTTTTGCCAATACCAAATTTACTCAAACATTATCTGCTATAGATTTGCTTGATTAGATGCATGCAAGGTCACATAGTGGTGGTCCGTCTCAAGCACCCAAACATGTTGTCTCGTGCGCGCAGTGATTAATTACTTGATGTGTGGATAGCACCTAAGGGAACCGCTAGCCTGAGCTGGACGAAGCATCACATTATTGCTTTTTTTAGAGGTTCCCCGTGTTCAAGAACATGTTTCTGGTATTGGTGGCCATTTCCGACATTATTCCCTCCAAATGTGTTTCATGTGTGATTTAAAAAATATATATGTTGGAGAAATTGATTTGTCCATCAAGCTAGCATGCATGACTAGAAGAAACAAATTAATTATAGCCATGGTGCTTCCTAAATGCATGATATATAATGTGTTTCAGGCCAGGTAGCTATGTGAATTTTCGTTTAATTTTGGCTCGGTTTTTGTTGTGTGCATGCACGTTGTAGCTAGAAATTGTCGCTGGACAAATTATTAGAATGTCTGATTATAACGATATTTCTTTAATTACTCTAACATAATCCGAAGGAAATGGAAAACATTTGCTCCAAATATCTAAGAGTACAAGTGGCGTGGTGGAAGAATAGGGATCACAGCCGAAAGGAATAATCTACATGGCTTTGCAGAAAAGGTTTGTGTAATATTTCGAAAAATATCCGTTTTGAAGGATCTGTTTGTAATTAGAGCGAAAGAAATATGTGAAATAAGATGTGTTGGTATTTTTGGGAGTAGTATCCCAAGAACAAGTTAAACTCATGCCATGATAAAAGGGACATGGGAACAGAAAGACCCAAACCCTAAAAACCTAGATTTTTTTTCAATTTCCGGCGCCGCCATCACCGGATATCTTATCGCCTTACGCCATCGCATCCAACGCCATCGCCAGAAAACCTTTTTACCGTCACCACGCACCAGCGAAGTTTACCGCCAGCGTGCGCCGCATCGCTTGTTGTTGCGCTGCTCCATCGCCTGCGCCGCTAAACGCTAATCTCGGCCACGCATTGCGTCGCAAGCAAGCCACTGACGCATTGCGTCGCAAGCAAGCCACTGAGAGCCAAGCGATCGCCTGCCACACGCCAGCACGCGGTGCATGCCATCGCGAGGCGACACCGGGAGGCCAGCGCACAAGCGCGCTGAAGCTTTGCCTCGTTTGACCCACGTCTGGCACATGGCTGCAGTGTTTCGCCCGGGAGACAACGCTAGCGATGCACATCTGTTGGACCGAAATGGCGACAGAGGGAGGGGGGGTGAATGTCGCTTTCTAAAATAAATTCGCCCCTCAAGAATCCACACTTATACTTCTTCTCTACTAGCTATGGAAGCTATAAAGAAAGAAGATAGGCACTACTGGAAATCACAGCAACATGGATAAACCAGATCCGGAAAAAGACAGTCAAGAAAAATAATTTCAGAGCAAGTCAGACTGCAAGCGGTAGTACCGCTGAGACGAGCGGTAGTACCGCTATGCTGGGCGGTAGTACCGCTATGCCGAGCGGTAGTACCTCTTGCCAGAGACGTTCGGACCGTCCGAACGTTTCATCGCTGCCGATCGGACTGGTCCGAACATGGGCGGTAGTACCGCTGAGCCGAGCGGTAGTACCTCTCCAGGAGCGGTAGTACCTCTCCAGGAGCGGTAGTACCGCACGAAGAATTTCAGCAAACAGGATTTTCAGAAATCTGAGAAATTCGCAAGGATTCTTGGCTTGGGAAGCTTTGAGGATACCTAGGGAACACTCCCAGAAGAAAAAGCCAAGAGCCAAAATCAAGAATCCACTAGAAAATCAAAAGGATTTCAGATCATGCCCAAAACCGAAAATATTCAGAGAGTTGAGCAAAAACTCAAATTCCCGTTTCATCTTTGATCATTTGGCTATGAAACTTTGAGGATAGGTTAGCAATAGCCTCTGGACCTCTCATGCCAGGTTTCACGCCATCTCGTGAAGGGAAAAGAAAATAGCACCAAACCCTAGAAAAGCAAATGAAGAACAGAGGAAGTCTCAAACATGAAATCTGAGATTAAACGAACTTTGCTCTTGGGAAACTTTGATCAAATGATCTTGAGGCATCATCCCAACCTAGAGCAACCCATTTTGGGCCTTCCCAGCAAGAAAGAACTCAAAACTCAGAAAGCTCAGAAATCCACCAGAAGAAGAACGAAGAACAGAGAGCATAAACAGAGAGGAATAAACTTCAGATTTCCATTCATTGAAACCAGATGATTACAGATACGTCCCGATACGCATGAATATTAGAACAAGAGGAATGATTACATGGATTCACTACTCAATCCCTCTCCTCACCCTCTCCAATCTCAAGAGCACTCACTACATGCTTGAGAAGAGAGATGAGCACACTCTGGAAACACTACGAACAGAGACACAGAGGGAACACAACTCTGCATCCACCAACAACTCTCAACAACTAAAGCCTAAAGCCTAAACAAACTCTAAAGCCTATTTTGACTAAAAGAAACCCTAAAACCCCTTCAAGTGTTCTGGTGGACATGCAGCCACCACCTCATATATATAGACTCCGGCTAACGGGTTTCCACCCCGTTACGTCCGCTAAGTCCAACGGAGCCCGCTCCCGCTTGTGCAGCCTTGCGAAATTCCCGATCCGCCCCTCCTGCACCTTCCGGGAAGCTTCCGTGCTCCTTGCCTCGCACGCCTCGCAACCACCTCGAGTCCACGTCGTCTTCGACACATCCCGACCGTTCTGACCTCAGCGCCACCTGCGCCTAGTCCGGTCCACCGTGTCTCGCCACGACTCCGCCTCGACGTCCTGCAACCACACAGACAAGAAACACATAAAATGGCACGCTCGATACATGATAGCGTAACTAACCTCATACTTACCACAGATGAAGTCCAAACCTGTCGAATCAAAGAATCAGCGTCCTAATCCCATACGACCAAGTTTGACCAAGTCCGACCGAGCCCGATTGCACCACGCAACGACTCGACTCCGAACTACTCAAACCAAACTCGATTTACTTAAACCAATGTCAATTACTCATCACTCACATGTGGTCACCTCCACATGGTCCGTCAACATCATGCGCCGTTGTTCGCCTGTGCAGCAGCGCGCACCACGCTCGGCTTGCTGTGTTGCCAGCGCCTCACGCGCGCGCGAGCAGCATCGAGCGTCGTCCACTTGCCGTGTCGGCCGCCCGCCCACGTCTCGCTCCAGCTCTCTGCGTTGACCCGACCCGTGAGCAAAGTTCGGTCGATGTTGCCTTAGGCTGCATCGCGTCAATGCTGGTCAGAACGCACACGTCCTCACGTGGCCGAAAATTGATCCGAGGATTGCACAGCGCCAACCGAAGGAAACGAAATCAAGGAGTAAAATTGAGGGGCTGTGACAAGAGAAAAGATCAGGAGAAGAGAAAGGAAACGTGAGGACGGGATTGTAATTTGGGAGTTCATCGTGTAGGGAACGATCTGAAATTCTCTTTCTATTTTGATATTTGCAATTAGAGTTTGGAGTTTAGATTAGAGAATTAGCAAGTATTCCGCGGAGTGATATTGAATAGTAGATCGGTTTAATCTGCTGATTTGTTGCACTGAGACTATAGGTAACATGTGGGCTTAATTTGGGAATCTCATCTACTAGAAAGTTGCAGAGGATTTCAATAGTTTTCTGCAGAATTGGGAGGTTGTCACAGGATTAAGTTCTTAGAGTTATATGGGTTGTTCTACCATAAACCACAATTTCTCGTGGTACATCTGCACCAACTATCACACCATCTGTCCAAATGAGTAAAGGTTTTGAAAAAAAACACAAAATTAAGTTATCTCAAATATAACAGTCATTTCCCTCCAATGACTGCCACAACAAGTTTCATAAATAAAAGTTGCTGGTAGGGCAATTTTAATGCCCTGGTACCTAAGCAAGACTGACTTGACGCTTAAGTACTATCTATAGTTACTAAAGTTACCATTAAGTGTCTAGGGTGATAAGCATTGTATGATTCAAGTGACAAGGATGGTATAATAATGTTGTAATGTCAAATAGGCATATATCTATCTTAAGTTTGACATATATTTGCATAAAAAATAATAGCATGCAAGTTGATAATTTAAATAAACATAAATTTGCATAAAATGTAGGCTCAATATGATCAAAGAATTGACTCACCTAGCTCGCAATTGAGTTTGGTAATGGAAAATTTGAGTTTGTTCGAACTGGGGCTCGCGTCCTTGTACTCTACTCAGACGATGGCATCAAAGAATGTACACACAAGAGCGCAAAATAAAAAATACAAATGAAAATTGAAATAAACTCTAAATTAAACAAAACTAGTGCCATTAGATAGATCTTAAATTTAGAAAAATTTAGAACAAAATTTCATTAAATTTGGAGCTAAAACAAGTGAGAACGAGTCCTTTAAAGTTTAAATCAGCTTTTAATTTAAGAAATAAAAAGAGGAGAGTGGTTACTCTCACTGACATAGGGGCCCACAAATTTTAATTTCTTTTCAGAATTTTTCTTTAAGTGGAAAAGGTGTAGGGTCCATGGGATTTTAAATTAAATTCTGATTTAATTTTCTATAGGGAAGCCAAGAGAGGCGGGCAGGTGGGGTCCTTTTACTGTGTGAAAAGTAACTAGGCCCAAATATCAACGGTTCTAGCTCTTACGACTATGTTAAAGGGATTTAACATGGTTGGGGCCCATTCGTCAATAAGACAGAGCTTTTAACTAAACGGGCAGGTCCACAGGATAGTGACGGTTTAACAAACCATTAAGCGAGATCATTAAATACTAATTACACATGGTTAACAGTTAATGGTGTCCCTATAGTAGTTCCTCCCCACCAAAGATAGTTGTGGCTCAATGCCAGTGAAGGGGACCATGGCGGCGGGAAGCAAGGTTGAAAATGGAACCTTGGCACAACGCCAGTGAGGGGGACCCTTGGGCGAGTTGGCATGGGCTAATTTGAAGTCTAAGGTGATCGGCGGTGAGCTTGAGCAGTGGTTGGCCAGAACATGGCACCACGGTGGTGTAGAGCACTAGAGTCCAAATCATTGCCATGGGAGCACCACGGTGTGGTGAGGAATGTACCCGAGGTAATGGTGGAGCTAGGAAAAGCTTGGCGTAGGCTATCGATAGAGAACTGAGGCAACGGAATGGGGCCGATGTGGAGAGCTCACCAAAGAGGGAGATGGTTCGATGAAGCTCGGGGTGACTTCGGGATCCTTGGGCGTGTGACTCAAGGGCTGGTAAACATAGCTAGCACGTGATGGGATGGGATGGCTCGACTAAGACAACGCGGTGGGGAGAACTGAAAGGTCACCTGGGCATTGGAGAATAGGGGAGGTGAGTGGAGCAGTGGGAAAAGGGTGATTCAGGCATGGAACAAAGTCAGGAATCTCGAAATGCGCAGGTGAGGTGAGAAACACAGCATGGGGTGGAGGCCGAGGTGGCGTAGGCTCTAGGCGCATGTGGCACAGCGTGGACACATGCGCAACATGGCTAGTGCGCGCTCTGGCACGCCATGCCACATGGGCTATTCCAGGTCGAGCCGAGGGTCTTTTAGGCCGAGCCAAAGAGAAAAGGTAGAACTGTGCTGGGCCAAGCCCAAGGATGGTTTGGAATTTGAAATGTCTTTGAAAATTTGAAAATTGGCTAAAATTTGATTGAACACATTTGAATTCAAACTCGGTTTGAAATTTTTCTTTAAACAACATATAGTTTCCCAAAATGGGATATTACAGATCCCCCCCCCCCTTAAATAGAATATCGACCCTGAGATTCAAACTATTCAAAGAATAGGAACGGGTAGTATATCCTTAGTTGTTCCTCGCCCTCCCAGGTGGCTTCTCTCTCTATGGTTGCTCCACTAAACTTTGTAAAGGTGGTTGATTTGGCATCTTGTTTGTTTCTCCATGACCTCAAGGATCATGATCGGACACTCTGGGCATGTCAGTTCTTTTGAGACACTTCTTGAGTTGCGATACATGAAACATATTGTGGATGTATGGCAGGCTCGCAGGTAACCCCAGTTTGTAGGCTACTTCTCCACGCTTGGCTAGATTGGAAACGGGCTTATGTATCTTAGTGTGAGCTTGCTTTTCACTTTAAAACTCCAAATTCATCGATAAGGTGTTACCTTAAGGTAAACATGGTCTCCAACCTCAAAGGTTACCTCCGTACGACGAATGTCGGCATAACTCTTTTGTTTAGACTAGGCAGCTTGCAATTGATCCTTGATCAATTGAATTTTCTCTTCTACCTACTTTAGGGTATCTGGTCCAAGATATAACCTTCTACTTCTGACCAGTGCAGAGGGGTTTTGCATTTTTTTTTGCCATAAAGCACTTTGAATGGGGGCATCTTCAGGCTAGACTAATAATTGATGTTGTAGAACTCTATGTAAGGTAGGCATTTCTCCCAATCCACGGTGAATTCCAGGCACAGGTTTGAAGCATGTCTGCAAGGATTTGCTCTCTATTTGTCCATCAGTGTGTTGGTGACATGCTGTGCTGAAATCCAAGTGGGTTCCAAGGGCTTCATGGAGACTTGACTAGAAGTGCAAGGTAAATTGGGAACCTCGGTTAGAGACTATCCCCTTGGGTACTCCATGTAAACACATAATACGAGCCACATATAACTTAGCCAATCGATCTCCCTTAAATGTTCTTAACAAGGATGAAATGGATGACCTTGGTTAGTCTGTCTACTATAACTCATATGGAGTCATATCTAGTCTTGGTTCATGGCAGGCCAGTGAAGAAGTCCATTCCATCTTCATCCCATTTCCACAGGAGAATTTGTAGGGGTTGCAGCAGACCTGTGAGTCTCTGGTGCTTGGCTTTAATCCTTTGCCATACATCGCGACAAGCTACAAACTCGGCGGTGTCTCTCTTCATACGAGGCCACCAATATATTGTCTTCATATCCTGATACATCTTGGTACCCCTAGGTGTAGGGAATATGCTGAGCTGTGGGCTTCTTTGAGTATCAGATCCTTGAGTTCCTTCTGGTGGGGAACAAAGAGACACTTCCCATACAAGAGGATGCATTACTGATCTTCAACCATCTTAGGGGGCTTTTCCCTTAGCCATGACATGCTTGAACCTCTAGACTCCAGGGTGTCCTGCTTGCATGGCCTTGATTTGCTCTTCTATGGTTAGATGAACTTTCATGGCAGTTATGGTGCCTTGCTCTATTATCTCAAGATTGAGTGTTTCCAATTCCTTGTAGAACTCAGGTTGAATCTCTTAAACGATTATATTGTTGCAGTAGGACTTAAGGATTAATGCATTAGCCACTACATTAGCTTTCCTAGGGTGGTAATGGATGTCTAGATTATAGTACTTGATTAGTTCTAACTATCTTCTCTGCCTCAGGTTGAGATCTATTTAAGTGATGATGTACTTAAGGCTCTTATGGTAAGTGTAGATATCACAATAGCTTTCAATCAAGTAATGTTGACCATGCACTACTGATGCTAATCCAAATTATGAGTTAGATAATTGTCTTCATGGGCATACATACGCCACAACTTTTCCTCCTTGCATGAGCACACAGCCAATACCTTGGCACGAACCATCACAGTAGACTAACACTTAAGGCTCTTCAACTCATCTACAACCATTCTATAGGGTCTCTTGGCATTTGGGGTGGTCCATGGTTTTAGATTAATAATAAATTCTATATTCCGATCTAGTGGCATGCTAGGCAATTCTTTTGAGAAAACTTAAGGATATTCTTGGACTACTTGTGTTTCTTCTAAGGGCCTAGCCTCAATGTGGTGAATTGCTCATCCCAGGCGATAGGGTCGACCCACATTAACTTTTACTAATAATCCTGGGCTCTTAGTAAGTACTATCATTCTATTGATACAGTCTATCATCCCTTGATATTTTGTCAACCAGTCCATCCCTAAGATAATATCTAGTGTCTGGGATGGCAGTACCATGAGGTTTGCTAGGAAATGAAAATCCTCCATGGTGATTTCTACTCCAGGACTCACTAACGTAGTAGTTAAGGATCCCCATGTGAACTAAGTATGTCGGGCCCCCGGATTATCAAACCCGGACCCTCTGTGTATTACAGCGCTAGTCCCAGATCAAAGCTAGTGCACACAGTCACACAGAATGGAAAACATCACCATCAATGATTTATTACAATAAATAAGAGTACTGACCACAGGGTCTCATTATTACATTGGAGGTTTCAAGACCTCGCACAATCAAAACACAGCGGAAGCAAAGTGAAATCAAAGTAGACCCATCAAGATGCCACAGGCAGTTGACTGGGGAAGCGCGACCTAGTACTCCGGGAATCCTTCATCAAAGCCACATGCGAAGCAGTAGTCATAGGCACCTTCTTGAGCTTCAACTTCCTCTGAGATTTTTATTTTTAAGTGTAGCATGTGAGTACATAAAGTACTCCGCAAGTCTTGGGAAAAATGCATAGATGCAAGGCTTAACAAAGGAAGGCCATACGGTTCTTTTGCACAAAGCAATATTTGAAATCTCAATTACTACTGATTATTTTCGAAGGCATCAATTTAATGAAGTAATTGTTTTAACAGAATTAACTTTCTAGTGAAGGTTCCAACTACCAACACTAGCTAACCAATTACCATTGGTCAAGTTTTAAACTGCGGGTTCCATCCACCCTCTCTGGCTCCATCCGCCAGGATTCCCTTCCGAGAGTTCCCTCCACCCTCGGAATACAAAACTTTTGATTTTAAAACCAAAACCAGAAATCTACCATGTGAATGCATTCCTTGCCCGCCCTTGACCGTGGGCACGGCTATTCGAATAGTTTTACACTCTGCAGAGGTTGTACAACTTTACCCACAAGAGATAAATTATCCTAAAAGTCAACACGCTTCCTTTGGCATGAGACCCAGATAAAATATCACAAAGTCTTTACCTTACTCTAATCTAGCTAGATACCACCCGCTGAGGTTTCACCGCAGAAGGGTTAAATCCGCCCAATCTGAAGTCCCCTCTTGCGCCATATGAGTACAGTAAATCCCTGTCCCTCACTGTGAATAACCAGTCCATCCCTGGCACCCACTTTCCACTGGTGGCACCTAAACTAGGCTATCATAAGTTAGTCAGCTAGGTCGTACCCATATAGACTTGTGGTTGTACGGTTAATGCTCAGTTTGGACAAACACAAGTGTCGGTCCTTAATTGACTAGGGTGGAACATACACTTAACAAGTTCTCGTGCTTACTGCACCAACCCAAACAACCATCCACCCTAATCTAAACCAACTTTCACATTTTTATTTTACTTTAAAAGATCAGTGGCAACTCCAATTACCACTACATTTATAAACACAAGGGTCCAGTCATAATTTCCCATTTTCAAGAGTTCTAAAGATATTAGCTAGCATGACTAAGCATTATTCTACCATTCTAATATTCACAAAGATTAATAGTAATCTCATTATTGAGACAAAGGGAGTTCTAGGGTGACAAGGTACATGGCAATCAATGTCAAATGAGGGCATAACAAAGTTGGAATAACTAATTCCTAAAGATTGAACTAAAGTTTTATCTAAATAGCAATGCACATAGTTTAAAACATTTAAAACATTTCAAAAGCATAGGTTCAAGATGGTCAAAGGAGACTTGCCTTCTTGCAGGGTTTCTGGGTCTTCTTGTTGCTGTGAAGAGGGATCGTCGACAACGTTGGAATCTACGCGAGGAAAGACGAAGCAAACAAAGCAAATAAATACAAACGAAAATTCAAATATAATCCAAAAATTCAACAGAGGCCATAGTTGGATAGATTATGATTTTAGATGAATTTAGAAATTTGAATGGCTGGATTTGGAGTTAAAATGAGAAAGTTATGCTCATTTGAAAATCTCAGATTTGAATAAATCTAGAAATTCCCAAATTTCTGACAGGTGGGGCCCACTGGAATATTAGATTTTAATTTCTATTTTTTTATTCCGAGGGACTGACAGGTGGGGCTCACTGAACAGTAACCACTGGCGGTTACTGACATGTGGGACTCACTGGACAGTGAGCCCACTGATTCGACCTCTGACACATGGGACCCACTGGACTCCGGGCCCACTTGTCAGAGTCCAGCACAGAGCGGTGGGGCCCATGCGGCAGTGGCCAGCGCAGACCGGCGGCCGCTGACGTGTGGGAACCACTTGTCAGTCGCGGATAAATAACAAAAACTCAACCTCAGCGTGCGGAGCCGAGGGCTCGAATGCGCGCCGAGGGAGTCGGGGGAGGGGAGAGCGAGCGGTGATAGCCAAGTGAGCGGGGAGGCTTTGCCTACCCATATAGGGCAATCAATTCTTTTGTGTTACCTGCCGGAGGGGAGGCCGGGGAAGGTGGCCGGAGGCAGGGTCGTCGGCGGCGAGGGAGGGTCGGAGGGGTGCGGATGAGGTCCAAAACGCGGTCCTGGAGCGGAGGCGGGTCCAACGGAGGGGTCGGCGAGGCTCGGGGACGAGCGGAGGTGGCCTGCGACGAGGAAGACGGTGGCGCAGCTCGGGTCCTCCGGGGCGACGGTGCTCCGGCGGCGGGAAGGGATGGCCGAAGCGTCGGGGAGGATGGCGCGGGCACGGGGGTGCTCGGGGTGGCGGTGGCTGGCTCCGGGGATGACCGAAGCGTCGGCAAAAGCTCGCCGGAGTGCGGTGGAGCTCGTGGAGAGAGGGCGCACGGCGCTGGGGTGCTACGGGGCTCGGGAGTGAAGGTGGAAGGCTGTGGGAGGTGGTGCGGGAAGAGGCGGAGCCGAGGGAGGTATTTATAGGGGCGGAGGAGGGGACACGGGCGCGGGATTGCTCGCTGGTGGGTCGGCCGGAAAAAGGAAGGAAAGGGGGAGAAACGGGAAAAAGGGGGCGCCGATGGAAGGGGAGCACGGGAGATCGGGGATTCGGTCGCGGCGGCGTCTGGGGCTACCAAAACCAGAGAGAAGACGGAGGGAAAGGCCGGATTCGGCTCGGGTACGGTCGGCCGGCGAGAAAGGAAAGAGGGGAGGAAGAAAGGAAAGGGGCGGCTCCGCGGGGACGATGGGCCTGACAGGCGGGGCCGGGTGGCAGCGGGAGCGAGGCCGCGAGCGGCTGACGGGCGGGGCCCGCGAGTCAGAGAGAAGAGAGGAGCGGGGCGCGGACGGCTGGATGGCCCGTACGGGCGACGCGGCGCGCATTGGACCGGCCAGATGTCGGCCCGAGGGATGAGGAAGGCTGGCTGACGGGCCGGGCCCGGGAGGCAGCGAGGGAGAGGGGAGAGGCGGCCTGGATGGGCCGAGCGGCGACGTGGATGGATCCGGGCCGTCCACGCGTCGGCTGGAGAGAGAGGTGATATTTTTATTTTTAGAATTTGATTTAGATTTTCAGAAAAGGCTAGAAAATTATTTAGGCCTCAGAAAAATATGAAAATACCTCCAAAAATTCCAGAAAAATTCACAGAAGCTCCTGGAGATATTTTGGATTTAATAAAATTATTTCCAACTACTGTTGATATTTAATTTTCATATTTTGAATTACTTTTTAAGTTCTAAAAATAGTTTTTTTAAATTCCAGAAAATCCAGAAAGGCAAATAAAAGCCAAGTAAAATCCAATTACCTTAAAATAATTAATTTGAATTTAAATTTTTCAAAAAGCCAAATTTTGGGATGTGACAAAGTACCATAGGTTTCTTCAACTTATAGGTTGACAACTTAAGCCTTTTAACAAACTTCTCCGATATGAAGGAATGAGAAGCCCTAGAATCAAACAGAATATGAACTGGTATTGATTTAACAAAAAACGTATTATAACATCCCAAAGATCAGGGTGTCAAAAATCTGTAATTTTGAAAACTTCTTGGAATGCTACTTGTTTACAGTTGGTTTGTTGGAGTTTTTCTGGTTTTGGTTTAAGGTTCCATTAGATAAAGAAACCCCTGGAAATAAAATCATAAAGAACAAATGCAAATAATAAGAATTTAATTTAAGTTGTATTATGAATCTAAAAAGATGATCCAGCAAGTACGGCAAGAAAATTTTTATATACATTTAATAAACTACAAAATTCGAATATAAAAAGATGATCAACCAGGTTACGTCAAAAAATTTACTATATAGAATTCTAGTGCAATAATACCAACTAAAGATAATGAAAGAATGAATTGTCAGTAAGATAAAAGTGCATTTTGAGCCTATATTCCGAAAGAAATAAGAGATTAGAAATTATAGAAAAGTAAAGGTTAATTATAAATTAAATACACTTTAAAAAGGTAGGGGAATAAAAATAAGCATGTGAATATATGCTTATCTATATGTATATATGCATGTGCTAATAAATTCAAATATGGTTATATAATAAATATACATATGTATACATAAATAAAGTTTAAATAAAATGGGGAAACCCTAAAAGCAAATATAATTCTAACCAAAAGATTAAATTAATGTATTGATGAAAAAGAAAATATGTGCTAAGAAATTATGACATTAAATTCAATCCCAAATTGAGTTGAATCAAACTAGTGACTTGGAGCAACAATTTGAATTAGAAAATTTAATGGAAAAATCCTAGAAAAACAGGGAAATTATTTTGGGCCAACCCATTTTCCTTCCTAGCCCACTAGACCACTAAGCCTGGCCCATTTGTTCCCTTCCCTACCTTTGGCCTAGCCTGCCTACACCAAAGCATGCCCTGGCCGCGCTCCTGCCTCTCTGGCCACACTGTCGCCTAAGCTAGTCCATTGTCTGGCCGCACCCAACCCCAATCGATGCGCACATTAGGTCGACCTAATCATCGCTATCCAATCCTTACGCCCGAGCTGGCCTCCCTATGCACCGCCCTCACCAGCCGCGTCGCGCCAAGTCTGGCCACCACAATTTTTGATCGAACCGCGCCACCCCTTTTTCACCCCATTCACAACAACGTATGTTGAGTCAGCCCTCACCATCACTCCTGCTCAGATAGCCTCACCGCACTGGCCTCTCCCCGGCCACACCGTTGCCTCAATGCCACGCCCTCCCGATGATCGCCCAAGAGAGCCCGCTTGTATTATGCACTGCCAAGCTCTACCTGCCCACCTAATCCCCTGGACACCATCTTCTCCTTGATCCTATGGCCATCTCTCCACTGACGCCAATGAGTAAAAGCCCCGAGACAGCTCACGATGGAGGCCATACTGAGCCCACGTTGCCGTGCCTCCTTGCTCGCCTATAAAAGCCAAGCGGGGTGGGCATAGCATCGCCAAACCCCATTGGTCCCTCCACCCTAAGGAATCGCCTTGGTGTTGCCCATAGCTCATGTTAGACCCCAGAGCAACAACTCTAGAATCTTCTGTGTTAATCATACATATCAAGCACAATAACAACTTTATTTAACTTAATATGGGCCTGATGGAAAAAGTTTACATCCACATCACATAGGCCAAATTTAAATAATTGCAGCAGAAGATCAAACTGAAGTGCAAGAAACCCAACAAGCCTACCCATAATCAAACAAAAGTAAGACGTGGCCTATATGTCTTGATCCAGTCCTCTTAGCAACAGAATTAAGCAAGCGTGAGCACATAAAATGTACTATGCAAGTTACATGGTAAAATGCAATTATAATGCAAGGCTGACAACTCAAGGCATATAGGGTTAATTGAGCATAAAGCAATATTTAAAGAAATACAACAAACAGATTGGAAATTGCTAAATTTAATGTAATAAATAAAAATAGTAATTTAAGCAAATTAATACTGTTAGTGCAGGCACCGACCTGACACTAACCTATCTGTGGGTATCCCACTTGGATTATTTCTCCCAAAAAGATCTTATGGATTCCATCCATCCATAAGCATTTTATAAACCATTTTAGAAAAACAAAGTCTAATTCATGAAAAAATTTACTCATCTTGCCTATGACCGTGGGCAAGGCTATCTAGGATAATTTATACACTCTTCAGAGGTGGTACAACTTTACTCACAAGATATGATTATCTCATAATGTCGACCATTAAACGCTTCCGTAGGCATGGGACTGAGAAAATCGTAAAAAGGCTGTTACAACACAAAAGTCGTTAACCTGGCCACACCTTCACTAAGGTTTTACCGCAACTTGAATTCACAAGTAGGGGCCCATCTTGTGTCATGTGAGATTTCTCACGGCCTATGCCATACTCACATGGACAATCTCATACCAGCCTTGTAGTAGTGCGTTCAAGCTTTGTAGTAGTAGCTCATAGACCGGTCCTTCGTTTGACTTAGACACTTATGCCTGGCATCAACATTGTGTCTCCAATCATCAATGAGAACCAGCAAGCACCCACCACCATACCAATGCCTAAGTCTAAACTAGCTTTTGTATTTTACTTTGAAATATTTATAGACTATCCTGATTCATCAAAGTCAAGAATACATTTAAAAAGCTTATCAATTTTTGTGAAATGGTTATCCCAAACTAAAAATTATTATTACTCATGTCTAACCATTTGCTACAAGATTCTCTAGCCAATACTAGCATACTAACTAGAGTTTTATTCTAGGGTGACAAGGTATCTTGGAATCAATATCAAAAGATGTATTAACAAGTAGGCAATAACTAAGTTTAAACCTAAATTAAAATACGTTGAATAAAATTATGCATGCAAAATAATTTAAAATAACATAATTTTATTTGTAAACTGGGGACAACATGATCAAGTTGTGTAACTTGCTTTGCTCCATGAATTGGTGAGAATTGTCATCAAAGAAATCCATAGAATCGTTGTAGTCTACACATGAAAATAACCCAGTAAACTCAAATAAAATATGAATTCCAATAAAATTCAAAAAATTAAAAACAATGAAGATTTGGATATATCTTGATTTTAGAAGAATTTAGAAATTTGAACGGGTTCAATCAGAGCCAGGATGAAAAAATACGAGCTTATGAATGTTTGAAAACAAAGAAAAAGAGAGAGAAAAAACAAATCATATTTTCTAGAACTATTTTTGTCAAGGAAAAGTGGTCGAAAGCTACAATGGTCGGCTGGAAGTCGAGCTATGTGGTTGGTCGGAAGTCGGAGCTCCAGTGGTTGGTCGAAAGCTGTGTGTTCGTAGCTACAGTGGTCAGTCGAAAGTTATATGAGGTTAGAAGCTACAGTATTCTGTATGTGGTCAGAGGCTACACGGGTCAGTCGAAACTATAGGGGTCGGTCGAAACTACAATAATTGGTCATTGGTCGAAACTATAGGTGGTCGAATGTTATAGAGTTTGGTCAAAACTATAGGTGGTTGAAACTACAATGATCGATCAAAACTATAGGTGGTCAAAAGCTACAATAACTGATCGAAAGGCTCTATATGTTCGAAGGATACAATAGTCAGTTAAAAGCCACAGTGCTCGGTTGAAAGCTAAGAGCGGTCGGAGGCTTAGAGCGGTCAGAGGCTAAGAACAGTTGGAGGCTTAGAGCGATAGCAGTCAAAGAAGATTTCGATGGTGGCGGATTGGGGCAGTGGTCATGAGCGGCTGCGGTCAAAAGTGGCAATGGTTGTAAGCAACCCCAGTCAAAAGTGGTAATGGTCATAAGCAGCAACAGTAGAAAGCAGTAGCGATCGTAAGTAGCAATAGTCATAAGCGACTGTAGTAGTCGAAAGATACAAAGAGAGAAAAGTTGAGCACCTCGGTGCGGACTACAAGGAGGTTGCAAGTTGGTCGACGGTGAGGAAGAAGTAGTGGTAGTGCATGGCATAGTCAGTGAAGGGGTTTTAGTGGCAGATTGGCTCGGTGAAGTGGTTGCAGACGATTGCACAGGCTCGGTGAAAATGGAGGTGGTGGCAGTGAAGCACAAAGAGTCTCGGGCTTATTGGAACTGCTCGTCAGAGCTTGACTTACGGCCGACAGAGGAGAAACTCATTAGAAAAGTGTCAAGTACTGGGGAGAGAAATTGAGAGGGAGATGAGGTGCAGTGTGTTGAGAGAAAACTAGGGGAGAGGTTTTATAGGTGAAGGGGATGAGCAAGGGGCTCAGGTGCTCATCAGAGTTAATGGCACGGTAGTGGCGAACTAATGTGGTTGATGACGGGGTTTAAAGCAGGAAAATCGTCAGAGGAAGTGGGGAATGATGAGGGGTCTTCATTGGCAGCATTTCTTTCAGCTAATGGAGAGTAACGGTCCGCCATTAAGAGCTCAAAGGGGCATCAATGGTGGTGGGTGAAGTTGGAAAAGGGAAGGAAGGAGATGGCAGACGGGCCTCACCGATCGATAAAAGAGGAGAGAAAGAGAGAGGGTGGTGGATTGATAACCGCCATGTGGCATGAAGAAGACATCCCAGCCGTACATGTGTTGGCACAAGGGAGAGTTGGGAGGATTTTCAAATCTTTTTTATTCTTAGAAAAGCCTTAAAAGAAATAAAAGCTTAGCAAATAGCAAATAAAGTCCTAAAAATTCAAAAAAATTCACAGAAAAAATACTTTTCAACGTTGAAATTGATTTTTAAATTCCAAAAAATGACAGAAAATCCGAATAAAAGCAAAAAGGATTAAAATAAATAATTGGAAATAGGATTTTTAGAGGAATACAAAAATACCCTTTATTTAATAATATTTTCATGTTTTTACTTAAATTATTTTTCGAAAGAAAAGCCTTTTTAAAAGCTAATAAGAAGCAAATAAAATCTTCAAAAATTCAAGCAACCAAATAGCACTTGATTTTAAATTAAATTATATTATATTTTTTACACTAATAATTTTGAAATAAACAGTTGGGTTGTGACAGCTCACCAGATGAGGACGTCTTCCCCAGTTCTGGCCGAGACCATCTCTGCTGCCTCGGTAAGCTAAAGCCCAATTCCTTTAGCCTAAAGCTTCACTGGCCCTTACTGATGCCCTCCTAACTCTTTGGTTGAAGTGGGGGACCCTTGTAGGCCACCAGCGTCATAGCCATTCCTCCACAGCCTCAGGCTCCCATTGGCAGACTTCTTTGACCATCCCCAATTCTGGCCACCATCTTAGGTAGTCTTCTAATAGCCCTAATAGCTCTCTGTTCATTGGATTAGTTCAAGAGGCAATGTAGCACTTAAATGCCCTCAGCTGGGAGCATCACGGTATGGTGAGGAATGTACCCGAGGTAATAGCGAAGATAGCAAAAGCTTGGTGCATGCCATTGATGGAGAGCCAAGGCAGTGGTAGGGGGCTGATGTGGAGAGCTTGTCGAAGGGGGAGAAGGGGCTCAGTGAAGCTCAAGATGACTACGAGATCCTTAGGTGAAGCTTCGGTTGCGGTCAATTAGGTCGAGGTGCTATGAAGCTCCATTGGCACTAACGGTGGTGCTTTGGCCGGAGATGATGAAGATAGAGGTTTGGGTGGCTCTTGAGTTGATTGCATGCAAGGGGAGGTGGGGGGGGGGTTAGAGGAGCATGATGCACCGCTTTATAGTGGGAGAGAAGGCTCGGTGCCATTTGTGCACCATGATAGCTTGTTACGGCTGAGACAATGGTGCCCACAGAGAATTGGGGTAAAGGTAAACGGGGTTAGCTTAGCGCTTTGTTGAGCGCACACATGGGCACATGACTCAAGGGCTGGTGGCAGACATGGTTGGCCCACGACGGGATGGGATGGCTCGACAGAGATGGCGTAGTGGGGAGAACGAAGAGGTCGACCATGCGTTGGAGTGCAGGGATGTAAGTGGAGCAGTGGGGAAAGGGCAATGCAGGCATGGCAAAAAGCTAGGAATACCAAAACATGTAGGCGAGGTGATAGGCATAGCGTCTGGGGAAGGCCAAGATGGGGTAGGCTTTGGACATGCACGTGCAGTGTGCACGTGTGCACGACGCGACCAGTGCGTGCTCAAACTCATCGAGTAGCATGTTCCATTCCAGGCTAAGCCGCAGGTGTTACTGGCCGGGCCAAAGAGAGGAAAAGGTAGAGCGAGGTTGGGCCAAGCCCAAGGATGGTTCAGAATTTGAAAAGCCTTTGAAAATTTTGAAATTGGCTGAAATATGATTGAACACATTTGCATTCATACTTGGTTTGAAAATTTTCTTTAAACATGATACAAGTTCCCAAAATGGGATGTTACAATCCTACATGTTGTTGTCAGCATGAAGTAGTTTTTGTTTGCAATATGACGTTAATACTTGGGGGCGTCGTTGCATCTCTGTCATGGTGTCCGAAAGGGTGGCAACACAACTTAGCTCCTACTCACGTGTGGGTTGGCCGAGGAGGGCGACGGTGAGTTGAGGTGGCATTGGGGTCCGTGGGGCAACAAGAGAAGCAAAAGCGAGGTCACGGGTGAGCCAGGGGTGCAGCGATGGTAGAGCTTAGTGTGGGTGTGAGAGGTGGAAGATGATGTCTAATGCGTGGACCCAGGCATCAGTGAGAGGTAAAGGAAGGTCCTGACGGGTGGAGTCTGGTCCACTTGTCAGTGATAGGAGATTAGCAGACAGAGAGAAGGTGTAAACGCAAAAATAAGCCTTTGCAAAAGCCACTACTATAGAATATGTCATCACAGACGGTTCAAAAATGTCATCACAGACGGTTTCATGAGTCGTCTGAATTTATGGATTACTAATAATACGAGATCATGACATACATCTTTTGAACCATCTGTGATGCAGTATTTCACAGACAGTTTCAACTACAAACCGTCTGTGGTAGTAGAACTATCACAGATGGTTTATAGTTAGAACTGTCTGTGATATAAGACTTATCAGTGATGGTTTTAACTATGAACCAATCGTGATATTTAAATATCACAGACGGTTCATTGTTGACACCGTCTATGATAAATCTTATATCGCGGATGGTTTCAGCTACAAACCATCTGTGATAGTAGAAATCACAGATAGTTTGTAGTTTAAACCATCTGTGATATTCTTTTCTATTCACAAATCTAATTCTATTAGTTGGCTAGCCTGAGGAAATGCTAGCCATGCCCTCTAAAACAAACATGTCAACATAGTATATATACATCCAATTCATATTTATTCATTTCCGAAAGAAGAAATCCATTTCACAAATCAATTATCTGAATAGAATAAATTGTCCATCCATGAACAAATACATGTACACATGAATAATTAAGATTAATATTATCCCAGTGAAATTTGTTATACATTGTGGAGTTCCCCATCTTCTTTTATGACTCTCGACCACAAGAAGTACACACACTGTCCTCGAATCTCTAAGAGGTTGGGCTGTTCCAACGGAGTTGTAGCAATGGGCAAAACCTATCGGTAGGAACATCAATTGGTAAGTATGAAATATTTATAGCATGATTGACAAATTAACCTGAGGATCAATATTGATCTCTGCAGAATCGATGAGTAGTTTCATGTTGTGGCAAACATAGAATCCATAGGTGTTGCTCGGTAGCTGCTGGTGGCACTGCAAAAATAGAATTTGTTAGTTCGACAAACATTACTACGAAGTGTTATATAGGATTAATGTGTACAAGTGAATACCGAGAAATGTAGATTGTGTCGTAGGGCGTCCATCCTTTTGGACAGTGTTCTCTTAGTCTTAGATAGAGTGTAATAAGCAGGGGGAAGGTAAATTCATCCTTTATCGGTCTTCGTTAGTGCTAACTCAAGCTTGATGTCCATATCAACCAAGTCAAGTCGTGCATTAACACCATCCTTTATTTTATCATGAATGTTTAATAAAAGACCAATCATGCTGCCACATACATTCTTCTCTACATGCAGGATATCGATGCAGTGGCAAACTTCTAGGAGCTCCCAATAAGGTAAGTCCCAAAATATTGATCTCTTCTTCTAGACGTTCTTCTCATGGGTCATCGATTTACGCCCCTTTCCGAGCACAACATCTGAATTCTTAACCATATCATAGATCTCTTTTACACTTAAATGCTTTGGAGCTGAACTGTCCTCCTCCTCTCTGTTTAATTGTTTCTTTATTCTGCGGTATGGGCGAGCCCTCTGAAGGAACCTACGGTGATGCATGTACACGGTTTTTCATGAGTGCTTCGGCCACACACTCTTGGTGTCATCTAAGCAGTGAGTACCGACTTTAGCCCCTTTTGTACTCTGCCCTGACAGGTTAGTAAGGGCAGGATAATCATTTATGGTACGAAACAACAACGAGCATAAAGTAAAGTTTTCTTGTTTGTACGCATCCCATACCATACCCCTTCGATCCACAATATTTTTAGATATTCCACCATCAATGCTATGTATACATCAATATCATTTCCAGGTTACTTCGGTCCATAGATAAGTATCAACAACAAAATATAGTTTTGCCCAATGCATAACCAAGGAGGAGGGTCGTACAAGCAGAGAGTCACGGGCCAAGTACACAAGTAAATCGAACAATATGTTTCCTCTGGCCTCTTGATGTATCTTCATCGTTTGTTCTTTCTCAAGCTCCATTAGATCTCTTTTATAAAAAGAATTCATATTTATTGTTCCTGCTTAGTTGACACCGTTGTGCCATCTCCCTCCCCTGCCACCTCACTATCATGACTTAAAATTGATAGATTATGAATATGGTTTTTTTAATCTAACATATTAATTTGGCCATTTTATAAAATAGAGATATAGATTTTTCTAAGTTGAAAAATGTACCACTCGCTACGAGATCTTGCTTATTCCCCATGTGCCAGAAACAATAGGGAAAGGCTGAAAAACACATAGGACAGCCTTCCCCAAGGGCCAACATTTGGGATTAGGTACATGGGATGATGGGAATGTTGTAGTTTACGACCACTCAAAACACTCCTCTTTCTTTATTTCTCTCTCTCTCTCATTTCGATCACCCCGATCGCTTCATGTCCTTCTCTCATTATATGGCTCTGCCTTTTATACCCAAGACAACGACTACCACACAGAGAAAACTACGACACGAACTCGAAAACTGACTCATACGCTGAAACAAAATCGTACATGACTATGAACATGACAAACCGACACAAATAAGACTAATAAAGATTACTAACTCTAACAATCACCACCTTAATTTTGTTTCTCTATCTTGATCACGCGGATCTTTTCTTGCTTCCGCTTCTTCCTTCTACCTGCACTCCTATGCGCCGTACCTTTTTGAGCCTTGCACAATCCGACATTTTCCATGCCTCGTACCTGGACTGATCCCATCATTCCTTATACGCCTGCCTGGGCTGGAGCTCCTACTCCCACAGCAACCTTGGCTTCGGTGTTACCTAAGCCTCCCGCTCCTCTCTCTTGGACCAAGTTTGTCCATTTTCTGGCATATGTCTTAGCTGAGGCTACACTGCCCCTAACTCCTGTCTCAAACGCTTCCTGCGTTCTCTCTGCAAAATCATAAAAGACTATGCCAACCTATACTCCAAGTCTTCCTCTTGAACCTTATGCACCTTTTTCACATGCCTCCCGCATGCATGATTTCATTGGAGTGACACTTGCATCGCCTCCGCCAACTGCATGCACTCTGGAGCCGCTACTCCGTTCATGAACGCTTGCATGTGTGTGGTCACCCGAGCTGCCATCTATAGCGTCTACTTCACGCGGGCCGTGCGCATGGGACACACGTCCTCCTATGGTCTCCTGCCCGAGCTATCTCCTTCAGCATCGTCTACATAAGGATGGGTGCTGCGCTTGCATGCGTGTCATGCTTGCCTCCTACTTTTTTTGCACCTCGTCTATTCGTGCCTCTCTTCACACAAACCTGTTTACAAGTTTTCAAAGAAATCTTGTACAACTGATTTAGAGATCTCTTCACTTTCATCAACAGATCTTTGTTCTTGTCGTACACACGCAAGAACTCATCTCGCAGTACCATCCTGCACCCTCTTTTTGTTTTCTGCCCGAGACTAAGTATGCTGTTGCACAGACTTGGTATAAAGTAAATCCCTGTCAACAACTTCTTATCTCCGTTCTTGCATTGCAACATCATCGTCCTTTTGCCTCTTATTTCCACCGTGGAGCCATTGCCAAACTTGACCTTGCCCCCAAATCTTCTTGTCGAGCTCATGAAATATATAGCGATCTCCTGTCATGTGGTTGCTTGCTCCATTGTCCAAGTTCCACTGATCCGTGTGATCGTGCCTACCTTCCTTCGTGCGTAGTTTTGGAACTACGTTCTCCTCATTCAGTGTCACCATGACCGGCGCCTTTTCAGCATATGAGGAGAGAAGTAGTCCTGGTTCTTCATCTTCTTTTTCGTCTTGGGTGAGGTTCACCTCCCCATCTTCTTCTTGCTTCGACAATCCAAAGCATAGTGCCCGTACTCGTTAAAATTGAAACACTTTATATGGCTGCCACATTATCACGCATAGTGCCTGTATACGTCACATTTAAAGCACTTGATAAGTGACTTATTACGGGATCTATCACCATGCGCCAGCTGAAGGGAAACAAAAACCATGTGGATGCAGCCATCGCCCAGGTATTCCCATGTTTAATATAGGGTCTATATCAAAAAGAAACATGATTCGCATCGATCATGAAGAGAAAAGCAGCAGGGTGCATAGATAATTATTGTGTATCCTTGAAGCTACAAGAGTTGGACTTCTATCTCGTAAGATCACAAACCCAACGTGACATCAACTACCAAACTATAACTAACGCTTCTAGACATTGCCATACTCCTTCCCATAGACTATGATGGCTTCTAGTTAGCATAGGCCGCTTAATATGTGAAACGTAGCCACATAGAGCAAATCTTACTTTTCTAGCTAGTATTGAGCAAATTTCTCCACCAGTACTAGTGCTTAATATACAATTGATTTTCCATTCATCTAAGGAATTTGGTAACTAATTCTATGATCACATTGTTTTTTCCGTAAAGTATGCAAGCTGGAGGATAGTCAGGGTTTGTACGTACATTGAAAACATAGACTGAAAGACTTGAGTATGTACTTTGAAAACATAGACTGAAAGGTTTAAGTACTAATAAATACATAACTAACCCACAAATTAATATCCCTAATAAACTGTGGTTGTGGGAACAAATCAAAAAGTGTAATAAATCCACAAAATAGACCACAACGAATTTACCGTTACAACGATGGTGAGACGGTCTTTGTCAAGGAAATTTTGGCGCTTAGCTGAACTATCAATGGTTTGCGATTGATATTACCTTTAGCTGCATGGCCCTTATTAATTTTCATAAATGCAACTAATGTGGCATATGACATCACTGAATAATTATGATGTGACATCGCATTAATGTCACAATTGTTGACCTGGCATGCATACAATGAACTATAAATTAGGAATTAGAAACTATCAAAAAGAGTTGTAAATAGTACGCAATTCAAAAACTTTCTAAGTTTCAAATCCTGAATTTTAATTTTGAATTTTTTTCTCAAACATTAAAAAGAATACTAACTGCTGAACAATTGAAGGTTTGTTAACACTTATAAAAATCCAAAATTCAAAAAGAAACAATATTACACAAGTAAATCGAACAATATGTTTCCTCTGGCCCCTTCATGTATCTTCATCGTTGGTTCTTTCTCAACCTCCATTAGCTCTCTTTTATAAAAAGAATTCAAATTTGCTGTCCCTGCCTAGTCAACACCGTTGTGCCAGCTCCCTCCCCTGCCACATCACTTTCATGACTTAAAATTGATAGATTATGAATATGGCTGTTTTAATCTAAAAAATTACTTTGGTCATTATATAAATTAGAGATATAGATTTTTCTAAGTTGAAGAATGTACCACTCACTACCAGATTTTGCTTGTTCCCCGTGTGCCAGAAACACTACGGAAAGGCTGAAAAACACATAGGACATTCTTCCCCGAGGGCCAATAAAATAGATATATAGATTTTTCTAAGTTCAAGAATGTACCACTCACTACCAGATTTTGCTTGTTCCTCGTGTGCCAGAAACACTAGGCAAAGGCTGAAAAACACATACACTACTACAGAAAACCGTATTATAGACAGTTCAGAAACATCATCACAGACGGTTTTGTGAGCCGTCTGAATTTATGGGTCAGTAATGATACGAGGTCAACACAGACGGTTTTTAACTAAAAACCGTCTATGATTATCAACTAACACAAACAGTTTTTATTTAAAAAACAGACGGTTTTTATTTAAAAACCACATGTGATTATCAACTAGCATAGACAGTTTTTAGTTAAAAACCATCTGTGCTATTCTCTTCTACCCCTAAATCTATTTCTGTTTATTGGCTAGCCTCAAGAAATGCTAGCCATGCCCTTTGAAACAAGCAGATCAACATGTATATGTATACATCCAATTCACATCTCAATTCATTTCACAAACATAAAATATCCATTTCGCAAATCAATTAATTGAAATGAAATAAAATATCCATTAACAAATACACAATTACAATCAATGTCAATCTTATCCCAAAAAAAATCATTGTACGTTGTGGAACTCTCCATCTGATTTTATGACTCTAGCCATCAAAAAGTACATGCACTCTCCTCGAATTTGTGCAAGGTCAAGTTGTTGCAATGCAGTTGTAGAGATGGGCGCATCCTGTCGATAGGAATATCAATGTGTGTACATATATAGCCTGATAAGTATGAAATAATTGTGGGAAGATTAACAAATTTTAGGATTGGTGATCTTCGAGGAATCGAGTAGTAGTTTCATATGGTGGCAAACGTAGAATCCATACGTGTTGCTCGGCTACTGCTGGTGGCACTACAAAAAATAGATTGTGTTAATTCAAGAGGCATTACTACCAAGTGTTGTATAGGATTAATTAATGTGTACTAGTGAATACCTGAAAATTTAGAACATATTGCAAGGGCTTGGTCCCTTCCATCAAGCCACGTGTCTTTGCAACGTACGTGGCGAACGACCTTCGTGATTCGAAAAAATTAGCTTAGTCATTCGGAAGGAAAGAAAGAGTACAATATAGTTATGTATGGAGAAAATATACTTACCTATCGAGTAATTGGTTGATAACTGTGTATTCGGTTTTGTTCTTACTTAGGGAATCAAGATATATTGTCTTGTTCCATTTTGGTATAAGTACAATTAAAATCCAATGGAATAGCTGATTGTAGGGTATAAGCACAAATTCCTTATCGCGGTGAGCCAGCAGTGTTGTTGTAATATACCTCTCAATGAAGGATGCATCCTCCTTGATGGTATCCATGGCGACCAAGCGTGGGTCAAGGAAACCAATTGGTGATTTGGATGATCTAGCTTCAGTCACCATGTATCTATATATATACACAGAAAAGCAACAAATTATATATGACATATTGTTGGATCGAAATAGGCAACAGAGGGGGGGGTGAATGTTGCTTTAAAAGAAAATATTACCCCCAAAGTACGCACAAGTGAATCACTTCTCAAAAGGCTATGGAAGCTAAGAGAATCGATTGTTCATGCTAACTTGAACTCAAAAACTCAGAAGAAGTACTGCAGAGAAGTCGCAAAGATTTAATGCTGGAAACAGTAGACAAGAGGACTGAAATTGATAACTTCAGGAAATCAGGATGCAGACCAAAAATACCTGGCCGGTCTGACCGGTGTGCAACGGCCGGTCTGACCGCCGTATGTGGGCCGGTCTGACCGGCCGGGTCCGGTCTGACCGCCTTCTTTGTTCCGGTCTAACCGCTCCTCGAAAATTCAGAACACGCAGCAGACTAAAATTTTAGAGCAAACTCAAGACTTCACACAGTGAGAAAATTGGAGACTTCGCTCTGGTTTTCTCAGTCCAGAAATGCAAGACTACAACCAAAATAGCATGTAGAACCTAGGAATTCAAGAAAATCCACCTCAAGAGCAAGAGATGAAGATTTTCACTAAAACTTGAAAATAAAACAGTGAGGAGGTAAAATCCCAAATTACTCATCATTCCCAAGTCCTTTGATCCTGAGCTTTTGCAAATACCTTAGCAATGATCTAAGCACCTGAAAGCCCAAATCTTAAGCCACTTAATGAGGGGAAAAAGAAGATCCAAGGAGCCCCTGCCATGAAACCCTAAAAATATGAAGAACAGAGAGATTTTGACGAGAGCTTGACAAATCACAAAAACTATTGAATCCTTCACTTGCTCTTGAAAATGGAATGCCCAAGGGGCCTTGAATCTCTTTCCATCTCAGAGCTATGAAGAATCAAACAAGCAAATCACTAAATCACAAAAAGATCTATCACAGCAGTGAAGAATAGGGAGAGAAGCTGAAAATGGAATTCATCATAGAGAGCAAGAAATGGAGAAATCCAATCACAATCCTTTTTCCATTGATATTGAGGAAGAGGGATGAATGATCATGCAGGGATTACAACCATCTCCTCTCAACAAGAACTCAAGAACTCCTCACATCTCTCAAACACACATAGGGAGATGAAAAACAACGTACTCCTACTCTCTTCAACTTCTCAACCACTAAAGCACAAAGAAGGAGACACAAAGCAAAAGCCCTAACTACTCTCACAAGCCATCAACTCCTCTCTCAAGTCATGCTCCATGCAGGAGACAACCATCTATTTATACCCTTGGCATAATGGGCTCACATTTTCTTTGCCCATTAAGCTTTTGCGCTTTACCTACTAACTCTAACCAACTGCACCTCCTTTAGTGCAGCTTTGCGTATTCACCAAAACGCCCCTCCTGCACCTTCCGGGAAGCTTCCTCATTCCTTACCTTCCAAGTCTCGCAGCCACCTTGAGTCCTCGCCGTCTTCGGCACACCTCGACTGTTCTGACCTCGACATCGCCCGCGCCTAGTCCGGTCATCCCGTGCCTCGCCACGACTCCGCCTCGACGTCCTGCAGCCATCACAGACAAGAAACACAACACATAGCACCGCTCGACATAATGTAATAATCAATAGCATTAAGAGTAAACTTAAGCATAAAACAGCCAAAACCTGTTGAATCAAGAGAATAGACATCCTAAGCACTTTGACCAAGTTTGACCAAGTCCGACCGAATCCGATTGCACCGTGCAACGACATGGTCCAAACCACACAAACCAAACTCGACTTTTCTAAAACGGATGTCAATTACTCATCACACACACAGGGTCACCTCCACATGGTCTATCACATATATCGGTATTACATGAACGGAGACTGATTGTACACACTTACAGCATCCAGCATCGATCGAGTGAGGCGTCGAGAGCGTTGAGCGTGAAAAGATCAAATAAATCCTCAAAGGTCACCGCGAATACACAATCATGAACTTCGTGCTGTAAATGATCCTACCTGAATTTGACAGTGATACCTAAGCGCCATTCTGCCTGTGGCTTATTGGCCTGTTCCATATACTAGGTGTGTAATCTCTCGCAACTAAGTCCTACGGTTAGGAGGCGCTTTTCTGGGACGATCATCGGCTCGCCTAGCACGAATTTGCAGGCTAATGGCAGGTACAAGATATCATCGTTGGTCTTCTTTGATTTGCCCCTACCTTGGCTGTAGGTGGTCTTCATGGTAGTCGACTATAAAGGTAGCACCAGTGCAAGTTGCTTCATTGAGAATAACACCCGTGGAGATGGCACCGGTGCAGGTAGCGGTGGTGGAGATAGGCATTGTGGAGATGGCACTAGTGCATGTAGCTCTGGTTCAGACTGCCCTTGTAGACCTGCCACTGGTGAAGAAGCCTCAAGGCAGATGTCGCTTTTGGGCCACTGGATGAATGTTCCAATGGCTTCCCCTAGAGTCACGATCTCGTCGTTGGGGGGATTCGGTAGTAAGACAACCTCGAAATTGGCATGCACACCATCCACATGAACTTTTTCAAAGCCTGGTGCTAAAGGTGTACAGCGCACCATGGCCCCGTGAGCAGACGGATATGCTTGGCCCCAAGCAGCGCACAAGGGAACGGAGGCATATCTCACTGGGAGCTTGCACTTCGTAGGCTCCTACATAACGATGCAAAATTAGCTACTCCAATAGGCCTATCAACGGATTGAGCATTTCAGAGATAATAATTATTACCAGGATGTCGTCCACAGGAATTTGGCCTCGCTTCCATCGTAGGATTGGATGCGCAACTACTCGGACGGTTGGGGGCTGGCTAGCATAGGAGTGGTGGCGGCCTGCTGATTTTTGTATATCTTCGCATCTCATCTCTGACATAATCAGACAGCTCCTCTCTAATAGATGCCTTGATCTCCTCTTGTAGCCGTGCCTTACGCTCGGTTTTGGTTCTTTTTCTACTTCGATACAATTCAGAGTCATCTGAGAACCATGTTTCCAAGGAACATAAAGCCCAAGGCCTCTCGTATGACCTGGGTGCTCCTTGTTTCCCAGGGCCGCAGAGAGTATATCTTTCTCCTTAGTTGCCTGGAATGATCCCTGGGAAAATTCTACACTCAGTGTTTCCTGCAAGAGTTCGACATGTCATTTCATTTCCTACGAAGTTGTGGAGTAATTACAAGCTACGTAGTTCGATCGATATCTTACCAAGCGGTGGGACACTTCCTGGTCTGCAGGGTTTCGAAAGGAGATGTCCCCTGGTGATGTGGTAGATGACCTCGCTCTAATCAAATTTCAAGCGTGCTCATCCGGAATCGTGGCAAATGGCTGGACGGTGTCCCGCGGGATTGCCTATTTGTTCTCTGTCCTCCATTGCGGGATTTTACCCGCATACCCAACTGTGCCAAGTTGTGGGGGTGTGTGTTTTTTGCCTGGAGAGCCTTGTGTGCCGCGCTTGCACTTCTAAAATCTTCGGTCGTCTTCATCGCCTTAAACTCTTCCCATTGTGGTTTCAGGAATGGGTACTTATGAAAGGGCGTTAGATCCTTCTCCATGTACTTCTTGACAAGCATGCTCTTGAAGTTCTTCCATGCTTTGCACGCCGCTAGCAAGGCATGTTGTTGCACGGAGTCATGGTGTTCGTCTGGGATCTCGAACGATGCAAAAATTTATGTCAGCAACTCATGTTTCTGAGTCTTAGTCACGATCTTCCACGAATCGAATGTGATCTCAATTCGTTCTCGTGCAACTATTCTGATCATTCTTCGAAATGCGCATGTTGTTCAGCGAGGAAGGAGAGGGGTCCCAGATCCATCGACCTCTGTGATGGTAAATCGGCCCTCAGGCTTTTTCGATAGTCCTCTTCCTTGGCGTTTTGATTTTGGAGCGGACGCATCTGGCGATGATGTTGAAGAATGCGCGGATGACATGTTGGCATTCTCATATATGAAAAGCGCAATGTAGCATATATATAGAAATATATTAACATGAAAATGACATGGAATTACATGAAAGTACATATATTCATAAGTATATGTATTCATGAAACAACTATATATTCATAACAGTAAGATTTAACAACAACATATACACAAACAACAAGTCCACATGTGAATCTAAATGCTAGTCTCATTAAAATCTTAACATACATGTCCACATGTACATGTATAAAGTGAAATGCTAATCTGAACTAAAGTATGGCATATATGACCAGATTGAACATAGTTTCAACAAATTGAGTTGTATTTAGTCTCTCAGAAGGCTAGTTGCACAAGATTTATTCTTGGCCCTCTCCGCCACGATAAAACCTAATCTTGATTATATACGATAGTTGTAGTTTAGATCTTGAGCTAAAACATGAATCTTGCTACTGCCAATTAATAAATCAAGAAATCAGCCTGCTGGACAGTGTTGAAATCTACTTAAATCAATCTTCCAATCCTCCATAGAGAATACTATCGATTTAGCAGGATAACAGCAATCGGCACAGACCAGATCTGAAGGCAAACTCAGCACTACCCAGAAATGAACAAGGATCAGCATTGCCCAGTACTAACAGAAATCAATACAGCATATACAGCAAGCAGATTTAATGACTAGTGAAGGAAAATATAGCAGATTCTTTTGAATGCTCAAGATCAATCTACCCTCACATCCATGTATAATCTCATCAATTTATCATTTTCATCACAGAGCAATTACTCACAGGAATATCTTTGCAATCTTGTGCTAAAGAGGCTCACTGATATATGAAATATATCATCAAATTGCAAAGAAACATGAACCAGAATACTCACAGCAGTAGTGATACTCAAAATCACCATGAAGAAATCAAAAAACGGGCAAGGCACGCACATGGCTTGCAGAAGTGGAGTGTGGCAGATGGAGGGAGATACAATGCCCCCTCCAGCCACGGGAGCCGACGTCGGAGTCGAGGGTTAGGGTTGATGCCGCACAAGAGCACCGAGTGCTTCGACCGAGAGTGCATGAGAACAACCAGAACAGGTCACAAATCTCTCACAAACTCAGCACAATCTCTAGACAAATCAATCTCTAGGGTTATCTCAACCTTTCCTCTCGGCCAAATCAAAGAAAGGCTGCACGACGGGGTCGGGGAAGGCGACGGCGACGGGCTCAGGGATGGCGGCTGGTGATGGGACCGGGAAGGCGGCCGGTGACGGGCTCGGGGGACGGAGGCGGCAACGGGCTCGATCGGGAGACCATCGACGTTATGTCTCTATGCTCTGGTTGGTATAGCGCTATAACGGCAGTGCACGTGCAAAACCCTAGCTCAAGGGTATATATAGGAAGGCTTTTTACAGACGGTTCTAGTTGAGAACCGTCTGTGATAATTTATCACAGACGGTTCTCAACTAGAACAGTCTGTGATAAGCCTTTTCCTTCCCACGCACTGGAGTTATTACCTACACCAATCAGCAGGCACAGTAATAAGACCTCATAGAGTGTATTTATTTATAACAACCCAATGAACATAGAGATACATATGTGACTCATTCTCAAAATTCACCTATATATCACACATTTTCACATATACGTAAATGCAAATTCACAAATACATCACACACATGCATTGTTATATACATAAATGCAAATTCACAAATACATCACACACATTCATTGTTATATACATAAATGCAAATTCACATATACATCACATACATGCATTGCTATATACATAAATGCAAATGCCCACATATATATCACACATTCTCATTCCACTTGCTTATTTCCTTTAAAAATTAGCCCTTCATGATGATCAATGTGTATGTAACTAGTTTTGTCACGTTGTTCGTCGTCAACCCTTATACCATTTCCAAAATGAGGTAACTCATCAAATTAATTGTATTCGTCCTCGTCCACTACATTCTCTACTCCGACAATTCTCCTTTTTCCATGAAGAACTACATGGCGCTTCTTATTTGCCAGATCGGTTACATAGAAAACTTGAACAACTTGGTTAGCGAGTACGAATGGTTCGTCTTTGTATCCGAAACGTTAGAGGTCCACGGTAGTGACACTGTACTTGTCAACCTTCACTTGTGGGAGATGCACCCAATGGCACCGAAATAAGGGGATCTTGAAAACCACGTAGTCGAGCTCCCAAATCTCTTCTATGAACCCATAGTACAAGTTTCTCAACCCATCGGTACTGAGCGCATCTATGCAGACACCGCTGTTCTGGTTAGTGCTCTTTACATCCTGAGCCTGTGTATAGAATGTGTACCTATTTATGTCATATCCTTGCCATGTCACAACTGTAAATGTTGGCCCTTTTGCCAACCATGTCAGCATCTCACTTGGTGAGCTCCTAGCAATTTGCTCCTTCAACCATTGGTTGAACCGACTGTTGTGTTGCCTCATGATCCAAACATCCGGTCGCTCCAGATTCTGTTGGCGAAGCACATCCTTGTGCTGGTCAACATAAGGCACCACTTCAGTCATGTGTTGTAAGACCGTGAAATGGGCTTGAGCATACATGGCCATATCTGGAGTGATTGCTTTCCTTCCGATAGTTCCGATACCCTTGAGCCTCCCCTATGACAAGTCACACCTATCGGTTGAACCTGAGCCATATAATCGACACAAAACTCAATGACCTCTTCGCTTGCATAACCTTCAACGATGCTGCCCTCCGGCCAAGATCGATTCCGTACATAGGACTTGAGAATTTCCATGAACCTCTCAAATGGGTATATGCTATGTAGAAATACGGGCCCGCACATTTTTATCTCCCACGCAACGTGAACAATAAGATGGACCATGATATTGAAAAACGAAGGAAAGAAATACATCTCAAGATGACCACCTCGTCCTGCAGAGCATATAGTCCTTCGGGATCGATGACCTTCTAAGCAATTGTGTTAAAGAAATAACATAGCCTCATGATTGTCTCTCGACTTTGATCGGCAAAATATTTCTAATTGCAATAGGGAGCATCTGTGTCATCAGCACATGACAATCATGAGACTTCATGCTATTTAACTTCAAATCTTGCATCGAAACAAGTTTCTTCATGTTGCTGGAGTAACCAGACGGAACTTTGACCATGCAAGCACTGGCACAGTTCTATTTTCTCGGCCTTAGACAGGGTGTAACACGCAAGGGGAAGGTAAGTTCGTCCATTATCTGTTTTTGTTGGTGCTAACTCAGGCCTGATATCCATATCAGCCAAGTCAAGCCGTGCGTTGACGCCATCCATTGTTTTATCACGAATGTTCAGTAAGAGACCAATCAAGCTGTCACATACATTCTTTTCTACATGCATGACGTAAATGAAGTGTCGAACATCTAGGTACTCCCAATAAGTTAAGTCCCAAAATATTGATCTCTTCTTCTAGACGTTCTTCTCATGGGTCGTCGATTTACGCCTCTTTCTGAGCACAACATCTAAATTCTTAACCATATCATAAATCTCTTTTCCACTTAAATGCCTTGGAGCTGAACTATCCTCCTTCTCTCCGTCGAATTGTTTCTTCATCCTGCGGTATGGGTGAGCCCTCTGAAGGAACCTACGGTGACGCAGGTACACGGTTTTGCATGAGTACTTCGGCCACACACTCTCGGTATTATCTAAGCAGTGAGTACAAGTTTTGGCCCTTTTGTACTCTAGCCCAATAGGTTAGCAAATCATTTATGGTGCAAAATAACAACGAGCATAAAGTGAAGTTTTCTAGTTTGTACGCATCCCATACCTATACCCCTTCGATCCACAATATTTTTATATCTTCCACCAATGATGCTAGGTACACATCAATATCATTCCTACGTTACTTCGACCCTTGGATAAGTATCAACAATAAAATATAGTTTCACTTCATGCACAACCAAGGAGGAAGGTTGTACATGCAGAGAGTCACAGGTCAAGTGCTATGCCGGTTGCTCATGTTACCGAAAGGATTCATTCTATCTACACTCAATCAGAACCTTATATTACTCGGTTCTGCACTGAGGTATATAAAGCTCATATCGATGTTTCTCTACTGGGCAGAATCAGTAAGGTGTCTTAGCATTCCATCATTCTTACGCTCCTTGGTGTGCCAACGTAGTAGTTTTGCCTCCTTTGGGTTCGCAAAAAATCGTTTCAAATGGGGAATTACAAGAAGATACCATACCATCTTAGCAAGAGGTCCTCTCTTCACCTCTATTCTCTCGCCATCATCTGATTAATTCTTATACTTGTATCTGGAGGTGTTGCACCCCGAACATGCATGCATGTTTGTATACTCTTTACGGTAGAGGATACAATCATTCGAACATGCTTGTATTCTTTCTACTTCTATTCCCAATGGAGAAAGAACCTTTTTGGCTTTGTACATGGTTTTGGACAACTCATTTCCTTTTGAAAGCATATCCGCTAAAAGTCCTACCCAATTTTGACAAGAATATGCTCCACGATGTCACCATCTCGCCCCCCCCAAACCAAAACCAAAAATCATATGTGGACGACCCAACCCACCATGGATCCAATGGGATCCATCCTAAGTGTTGGAGACGAGGCGAGCACAAAGGCAATGTGGTGTCCTGTCGGCGGGGTAGGCAAGAGGAGGGAGGGGTCTAGGTGGGAGGTTAGGGTTTGGGGCGAAGCGGAGGGGGAGAGGAAGGAGCAAGACCTAGCACTGCGCATACACATAGGTGGGCTCACCCTTGGCCTAGAGCCGCGCGCCTCACCGGGCATGCTGCCCGTCATGGAGGGGGAATGGGATGGCGTGCGGCAGCTGGGGTGGGGAACAGCATGGAGAATGGTGTACTACAGGTGGGGAGGGATGGGCATGGGGAAGGGGAAGGGAAGTGAACGTGTGGTCGTGTGGTTGGGGTAGGGAAGCCGGTTATCTTTTGTTTTTTTAATCCGGTTGATTGGTTTTGGTTTTCGAAGGGAACGAGCGATTGTGCATTGTGGGGCTGGTTGGATGAGTAGGAAGGGGTTGCCTAGATCCTTCGTGGTCAGATTGGACGGCTGTGATGAGACGAGGGAAGAATGCACTGTCAACAACAGATTCTTTCAAGTAGTAGAGATTTTCCATAACACTCAATTTTTTGGATTAGAAAATAACCTCGCAGCGAGTCAGCTCTACCTTTTATTTCTACCTTAGAAGCGTTAATTTCACACCTTATAATTTGTATAAACATTTTTTGCACACAATAATGTTTTCCAATTTATAATTTGTACGTGCCTCCTACATGGCATAGAATGATAGAAATATACGAGACGTTCGTATGTTGTGCAAAAAACAAAACATTATTAGTATAGTGAACACTTTGTTTATTTTATATCGAACTGTAGCTTGTCACGAAGCTCACTCCTTGCAATCATTACAAAATTTTCTCCCCTAGTACATACATCCAAAACGAAACATGATTCGTATCGATCATGAAGAGAAAAGCAGCCGGATGCATAGATAATTATCGTGTATCCTTGAAGCTACAAGAGTTGTGGGCTTTTCTATCTCCGAAGATCACAACCCCAACGTGACATCTACTATACCCTTCTAGACTTTGCCTATAGACTTCGCCATACTCCTTCCTTCCCATAGACTATGATGCCTTCTGGTTAGCATAGGCTGCTTAATATGTGAAACATAGCCACACAGAGTATTGAGAAAATTTCTCCACCAGTACTAGTGCTTAATATACAACTGATTTTCCATTCTTCTAAGGAATTTGGTAATTAATTCTATGTTCACATTGCATTTCCGTAAAGTATGCATGCTGGAGGTTAGCCACAGTATGTACTTTGAAAACATCGACTGAAAGGTTTAAGTACTAATAAATACATAACTAACCCACAAATTAATATTCCCTAATAAACTGTGGTTGTGGGAACAAATCTGTCGTAGGGATGGCCCCCACCTAAACCCAGCAGGCCTGGTAGGAGATTATAAGGCCGGGAATAGGCCATGCGTAATGACATAACTGCCCCCAGAGGGCTAACCAGATGTAAGGGTATAACTGTAAAAGCACTCCTCATGTGTATGTATATATACGAGCAAGCCATGGGGAGGACCCAGGCCATTACACTTATCTTCATCACTCTCCACTACCATCTCTCTCTGTTTGGTCTGTAGCCACAACAGTTGGCGCCGTCCGTGGGGAGGACAGGACAAGCCTGAAGACCGAAGAAGAAGGATGGCACCGAAAAAAGCTTCTTCAGCGGCGGCGAAGGGAAAGAAGGCGGTCGGCCCGGAGCATCGTATGAGTACCAGGGCTTCGGCATCGGCAGCGGCGGACGCGGGTGTCGACGCAGGCGTGGTGGCCGAAGACGCCGACGTTCGCGCGGTAACGACCAACCTCGTCACCGGCACCGCGACGACCAACCTCATCATCGGCGGCGCGACGATCGCCCCCGGCACCGCGACGACCCGCCCCGCTACCGGCGTTGCGGGGACGGGCCCCGCGGCCGACCCCGCGGTCGAAGACGTCGACGCGGGTGCGGCGACAACCGACCCCGCCGACGCAACGACAGCCGACCTCGCCGCCCCCACTGCAACCCTCGTCGGCGGCGCGGACCGGGCGGTCCGAAGTGGCCACGACGGAGCGACCGGCAGCTCGGGACCTCGCGACGCGGTCGTCCCCGCGCCGATCCGCCCGCCGGGAGTACCGGCGACCCTGCCTGCACCGGCGATGGAAAGTGCCCTGCTGGCGGCTCTCAACGCGTTCCAGCGGGAGCTAGGGGACCTTCGCGGAGCCGTCAGAGATATGCAAGAGGCTCGGAGTCAGCAGGCCGCGCCAGTGGTTGCGTCCGAGCCCACGCCGGAGAGGGCGGACAGTCGTGAAGCCCCCACGTCCAGCCGCGTGCCGCTGCGGCGCGTGGATCCGGAGTCCCCGCTCTCGGCGGGGCTGCAGCAGGCGGCATGGCCCGAAGACTTCAAGTTTCCTAGCGCCATCGACTCGTACAAAGGCGACACGGACCCCCGTGAGTTCGTGCGCGTATACGAAACCGCGATCGAAGCCGCGGGCGGAGACGACACCACGAAGGCAAAGGGACTCCCCCTCGCGCTACAAGGGGTGGCGCTCTCTTGGTTCTTTACCATAGAGCCGGGCTCCATCTACGCGTGGGAGCAGCTCCGCGTCTGCCTTCACAACAACTTCCAAGGAAACTACGTCGACCGGGTCGACGCGGACCAACTCTTTGCCGTGAAGCAAAAACCCTCGGAGAAGCTTCGGGACTACTTCAAACGCTTCGCCAAGATTCGATGTCAAGTGAAAGACGTCAACGAGACCACCATCGTCAATGCAGCCATATAGGGCCTTCGTCCGGGCCCGATGGCCGAGTACAATGCGCGAAAGCCAATCAAGACGGTGGCGAAGCTCTTCGACAAGATGGAAGAATATGCCAGGGCGGAGTAAGATGCGCGGCGAAGGCAAGGTGACGACTCCGACACCAACCAGGCCGGAGCCTCGGCAAAAGCCGAAGATCCACCGACTTTAAATAAGACGTAGCGTCGAGCCTACCTCCGCACGCGCGAGTCTCCGGACTATAAAGAAGACGTAGCGTCGAGCCTAGCTCCGCACGCACTAGTTTCCGGACTATAAAGAAGACGTAGCGTCGAGCCTACCTCCGCACTAGTCTGCGGACTGTCCGCTATACAGAACCCTGGCGCAGCTACTTCGCCAACGGCGGCATCAACACACAGCGCGTATCTTAAAATGCCAGGAAGTCTGCATACCGGAAGAATCACATGTACAAAGGTCCGGCAACATCCCGGCCGCTCTAAGCCGCTACCCCGTGGGTTCCTCCTTAACACGCGCTAAAGTTGGGGCCTCGCTCGAAGAAGGCCGGCTCGCCCAAAAGTCGAGTGACTCTTCGGCCCTTCGCCAGCGTCGAAGGCGTCGACGGGTTGAAAGGTCGGCCGCACGAAGCCGGTCCCAGCAAGGAAGCTGCCCGGGATGTAGGCGAAAGTCAGAATACAATTAGCAAGTGTGTACATTATTCACAAAGACAAGGAACAGTACAACACACGCCTACACCTAAGCACCACGGCGTCAGACCTGCGTGTTCCCGGCGCCTTCGGAGGGCCCAGCGCCACCATCGTCGTGTCGAGGGACCCCGTCCAGAAATTGGCCGAGGCTCCCCGTCCCGTAGAGCGACTTCTGGAGCTCGATCCGTGCAGCATCCGGCCCGACGTGACCCCAGATCCGGTCGAAGAAGGGCCCGAGAGCAACGCGAGCGGAGCGGACGGCGCCGGACATCACTCCGGCCCCGCCAGGCATCTCCAGCTGGGGATCATCCAGCGCGGCGACGTGCGTACAACCGCGGTGCTGCAGGAGCGCGCACACCAAGCATGCCGACGTGTACGCGCAGTGGGTGCCGAAGGACGTCGCCGCGTCGCGCGCGACGTTGGCGGCATCCCCGATCCAGCGGAGCGTCCGAGACAGCTCCTCCGGACCGAAGGCGCGTCCCGGCACCTCCGCTACCAGCCCTTGAAGATGGCTCTCCAGCGCTTGCATGGCGTCCCAGGCAACCATCGAGGCGTCGCCCAGCGTTCGGTTGCGCCCCGCTAGAGTCAAGGCAAGCTCGCCTTTTTCCTTCTCTAGCGCGGCGACCTGCTCCAGGAGCCCGTCCCGCTCCGCCGCGAACTTTTGTTCAGCAGCTGTCGCGACTGACTCCTGTGCCGACACAACAAGCCCCTCGGCGTGCGCCCTCGCTTCGGCGCATTCCGCTTCCAGCTGGCAGATGCTGGCGTCCTGGGCAGAGCGGGCGCCAGAGGCTTCGCGCAGCTCCTCCTCGGCGACCCGCAGCCTATCCTCGAGCGCCTTTTGGCTACGAGCATAGGCCGTTTGCAAGGCCTGCCCCAGCACAAGTGTCTGTAGAAGAGAAAGACTTAGCAAACTCAGCTAAACTCAGGCGTGGTCGCATGAGTACTTACCCTCACCCCAGACACCTCGAAAGTGTCCTCGAGGCGCCCCGCACCGTAGGCCTGCAGCACTTGCGGGTCGACGCTCGTGGCCGCGTCATTCACAATCCCGCGCCACGCCCTCAGCGTCTCCGGAGGCGGCACGAAGTCCGTAGGGCTCACGTGCTCGGAGGCCCCGTGTTCCGTCGGGTGCTCCCCCTCCGGAATGAACAACGCTGTAAATAAGGATACAGGTGACCCTGCGCGGCGGGTGGTGTGGCCAGAGGGGCAGAAGGCGCATAGGCCACGGGGCCCCAGGTGCTTGCGCTGGAGTCCCACAAGCTTCTGATGCCCGTAGCCACGACGAACCCCCGCGGTGTCCGGTGGAGCTCCGGCCGCACACATGGCCGTTTGGCCGGGGGCAGCCAGCAGCGCCACCGCCCCCGCAGCCGTGCTTGCGGAAGACCCCGCGGCTGCTGCGCCCGGGGGCGAAGGTTCCACAGTGGCAGTCGTCGAAGGGGGCACCTCGGTCCCCGCCGCTGTTGGTAAAGACAGCACGGCTACGTGCGCCCCCGCGGAGGGCGCCTCCGGCACCACAGCGGCCACGGTCGAGGGCTCCACCTCGGCACCGCCGGTCCGCACGGGGTCCGCCTCGGCGGCTTCGGTGGGCGGTGAGGCTTCCCCCCTCCGGCTACCCGCGGTAAACCCGCCGTCCGGGACGCTTGCCGAAGACACCTCGCCTTCGGCGCCTGCGCCACCCAAGCCCGAATCGGCGTACCTCGCCGAGTCTGACTCCGCGTCCGCCGCGCCCTCGGAAACACTAGCAGCAGGCGCGCCAGGCGCCCCGCTGCGGCCCCTCTTCCGAGACGAGGCCTTCTTCTTCTTCGCTCCACCATCGTCTGGAGCGACACGGTCCGGCACGGCAAGCCCCAGGACCTCGCACACACGGTTTATTCGCCCCAGCCCCGCCTTGGCGATAGCGGACGCGCGCTGCTCGTGCTCCCTGGCGGTGTACAACCCCAGAAATACGCGCGCGGCCTGCTCCGCCTCCTCCAATGAAATCCCTGAAGCAAAGGAGAATAGCATCAGCATACAACGCATTTCGCGTCAACAAAGGAGGGCCGCAATCGGGGCTTACGGGGACCGGGCGGCGCCGGCAGCGAGCAAACCCACGGCGAAACATTGTCGTCTCGATGCCTCTCGGCGGCAAGACGCCAGTCGTAGGCAAGCGGTGCCACGCCGTACATCACGTACTCTTCGGCAAGGTCGCGCATGTTGAGGCGGGTGGCCACGCCTACGAGCCGCTTGACCCTCCGCTTGTCCTCATCATCGAGCGTTTGGCCAGGCGAGGGCTTGAACGCGATTGGTCGGCCTGTGCACTCAAGGCCGCTCCCGCTCGCCACACGGTGGTAGAACCACCGCTTCATCCAGTAAGACTCCCACTTCCCGCGAGTTGAGTTCGCAGGGAAGAGCTTCTTGCACGATGAGCGAAGAATAAAAGAGACGCTGCCGAAGCTCGACAGCGTCCCGTCCTTCCGGCCCTTCGGCTGGCATCGTGCCTCGTGGAGATAGGCGAACAGCGACGCGCTGGGCCAGCACGCCCCCGAGCGCAAGGCCCAGCTGTACACCGCGAGCCGGGCACGGCGTTTAGAGTCAGTTGCGCCAGCTCCAGCCCGAAGGTCCGCAGCACGTCGCCCACCACGGTCGCCGCTGGGATCCGGAGCCCCGCGTCAAAAAAGGCAACGAATACGACCGCCTCCGACCTCTCGGGATGCGGTTCCGTCTCGTCGCCGGCGGGCAATCGTACGTCCTGGCGCCCGGACAACTTCCCCGCGCGCAAGAGCCCTTGGATCGTCTTCTCGGTCACGAGCCTTCCTCCTCCGCCTTCCTCCTCTGCCACCAGCCGCTCCTGGTCAGCCGCCGCCGGGTCGCGCTCTTGGAGCGCATATTTCACCTCCAGCGGCGAGGATCACCGGCGAATGGCAGGGCCACCAACCGCCTGGCCGCGCTCGCTACTGGAGGCCATCGCTTCCCACGACGAGACTGAAGCGGTGAAGATAGCGCGAATGTGTGGAAGGCGCAGCAGGCAGGAAAGAGGGAGTAAAGGTGCGGGAACGCTGTTACGGGGGAGCTATTTCAAGCCACCTCGCCCATACCGCCGCTACTGAAGCGTCGCAATGATCTGCGTGCCGGGTGCAACCGCAGTGGTGTAAAGGCCCGCCCCGCACGATCCCCCGTAATCGAAAGCGAAGGGTCGCGGAGGTCCGGGTACGAGGCGCGACCGCAGTCGTACAAGCGCCCGTCCAGCGCAACGCCCCACCTAACGCTGGAAGGTCACGACCGCAGGCGCCACTCACTGCCCGCCACGTGTCCCCCTTGCCTAGGGAAGAGGCGAGCGGCTGCAAACACGCAACCGTCCACATCCCGCCGACCACCCGTCATAGGCCGCCGCGTGCCCCGGGCGCGTCGGGTCGCACGGTACGGGAACCTAACCCTGTCAGACCAGGGGCCGGCGTGATTCCAGGAACCTGTACGGCGCAAGGCCGCATCAAAGAACCCAAGTCACCGCCCACGCGGCGGTGTCCGCAGGGCGAACGCACCAGCTTCGCTGCCACCCGTTCGACGGGTAGGCGACGGAGCGCGCGCGCCTACTCCGACTTAGGCGCCAGCTTCGCTGCCACCCGCTCGACGAGTAGGGGACGGAGCGCGCACGTCTACCTCGACTAGGCGCCAGCTTCGCTGCCACCCGTTCGAAGGGCGGGGGACAGAGCGCGCGCGTCTACTTCGACTTAGGCGCCAGCTTCGCTGCCACCCGTTCGAAGGGCGGGGGACGGAGCGCGCGCGTCTACTTCGACTTAGGCGCCAGCTTCGCTGCCACCCGTTCGAAGGGCGGGGGACGGAGCGCGCGCGTCTACTTCGACTTAGGCGCCAGCTTCGCTGCCACCCGTTCGAAGGGCGGGGGACGGAGCTCGCGCGTCTACTTCGACTTAGGCGCCAGTTCGCTGCCACCCGTTCGACGGGGCGGGGACGGGGCGCGCGCGTCTACTTCGACTTCGGCGCCAGCTTCGCTGCCACCCGCTCGACGGGTAGGGGACGGAGCGCGCCCGTCTACCTCGACTAGGCGCCAGCTTCGCTGCCACCCGTTCGAAGGGCGGGGGACGGAGCGCGCGCGTCTACTTCGACTTAGGCGCCAGCTTCGCTGCCACACGTTCGAAGGGCGGGGGACGGAGCGCGCGCGTCTACTGCGACTTAGGCGCCAGCTTCGCTGCCACGCGTTCGAAGGGCGGGGGGACGGAGCGCGCGCGTCTACTCCGACTTAGGCGCCAGCTTCGCTGCCACCCGTTCGAAGGGCGGGGGACGGAGCGCGCACGTCTACGTCGACTTCGGCGCCAGCTTCGTTGCCACCCGCTCGACGGGCGGGGGACGGAGCGCGCGCGTCTACCTCGACTAGGCGCCAGCTTCGCTGCCACCCGTTCGAAGGGCGGGGTACGGAGCGCGCGCCTCTACTTCGACTTTGGCGCCAGCTTCGCTGCCACCCGTTCGAAGGGCGGGGAACGGAGCGCGCGCGTCTACTTCGACTTAGGCGCCAGCTTCGCTGCCACCCGTTCGACGGGGCGGGGACGGGGCGCGCGCGTCTACTTCGACTTAGGCGCCAGCTTCGCTGCCACCCGTTCGACGGGGAGGGGACGGGGCGCGCGCGTCTACTGCGACTTAGGCGCCAGCTTCGCTGCCACCCGTTCGAAGGGCGGGGGACGGGGCGCGCGCGTCTACTCCGACTTAGGCGCCAGCTTCGCTGCCACCCGTTCGAAGGGCGGGGGACGGAGCGCGCGCGTCTACTTCGGCTTAGGCGCCAGCTTCGCTGCCACCCGTTCGAAGGGCGGGGGACGGAGCACGCGCGTCTACTTTGACTTAGGCGCCAGCTTCGCTGCCACCCGCTCGAGGGGTCGGGGACGGACCACGCGCGCCTACTCCGACTAGGCGCCAGCTTCGCTGCCACCCGTTCGAAGGGCGGGGAACGGAGCGCGCGCGTATACTTCGACTTAGGCGCCAGCTTCGCTGCCACCCGTTCGAAGGGCGGGGGACGGAGCGCGCGCGTCTACTTCGACTTAGGCGCCAGCTTCGCTGCCACCCGTTCGACGGGGAGGGGACGGGGCGCGCGCGTCTACTTCGACTTAGGCGCCAGCTTCGCTGCCACCCGTTCGAGGGGCGGGGGACGGAGCGCGCGCGTCTACTTGGACTTCGGCGCCAGCTTCGCTGCCACCCGTTCGAAGGGTGGGGGACGGAGCGCGCGCGTCTACTTCGACTTCGGCGCCAGCTTCGCTGCCACCCGTTCGACGGGTGGGGGACGGAGCGCGCGCGTCCACTTCGGCGGGGCGCAGCAAACACGGGGGTCTTGTCCTGCGAAATCTACCTCGTTTTCCTTAATTGGCCACCTACAGTGCATCCACATACAAGGTAATGCCGGCGGGCTCCCTCAGGAACGCCGACTGTAGGTAGGCCTGTTAAGAAAAACAGGGCAGACCTCGCTGTCGCCTACGGAAGCACAGTGCGGGGTCAGGAAGCGCGGCTGGCTGTCGACAACCGGCGCTGATCAAGCTCCCAGGAAAAATAGACCTCCTTCTGTGCATCAACATTCCCCAAGCCGCTCAGTATCACCCAGGAATGTCGATGCACGGCAGGGGCCCATTTTAGGGGAACAGCTTCTATCGCAATATACACAGGAGCAACGCCTCACCAGCGCCACATATATACCCCAATCAGCAGGGGAACCAACCGGCGGAAGGCCAATCGGCAGAAGTCCAACCGCCGGAAGTCCACCGCCATATTAATGGTCACGACGCCTCAACGCCCGCACCACGTGGACGCCCGGAAATCCGAGCGTCGCAGCAGCGCGCCCGTCTGCTTTGGCCACATCGTAGCTCCGGAAGTTTGGAAAAGTTCACAGGCCGCAGGGACGGAGGGGGCCAAAGGACTCGGCAACATGGCTTCGGCCTTGTGAAGCCCTTTACCATGAGAGGCTCCTGTCGTAGGGATGGCCCCCACCTAAACCCAGCAGGCCTGGTAGGAGATTATAAGGCTGGGAATAGGCCATGCGTAATGACATAACTGCCCCCAGAGGGCTAACCAGATGTAAGGGTATAACTGTAAAAGCACTCCTCATGTGTATGTATATATACGAGCAAGCCATGGGGAGGACCCAGGCCATTACACTTATCTTCATCACTCTCCACTACCATCTCTCTCTCTGTTTGGTCTGTAGCCACAACAAAATCAAATAGTAATAAATCCACAAAATAAACCACAAAGAATTTACCCTTAAAACGATGGTGAGACGGTCTTTGTCAAGGAGATGTTGGTGTTTAGCTGAACTATCAATGGTTTGCGACGGATATTACCTTTAGCTGCATGGCCCTTATTAATATTAATAAATGCAACTAATGTGGCATATGACATCATTAAATAATTATGATGTGACATCGAATTAAGGTAACTAATTGTTGACCTGGGATGCATACAATGAATTATAAATTAGGAATTAGAAACTATCAAAAAGTGTTGTAAATAGTATGCAATTCAAAAACTATCTAAGTTTCAAATCCTGAATTCTAATTTTGAATTTTTTCTCAAACATTAAGAAGAATACTAACTGCTGAACAATTGAAAGTTCGTTAACACTTATAAAAATCTAAAATTCAAAAAGAAACAATATTACACAAGTAAATCGAACAATATGTCTCCTCTGCCCCCTTCATGTATCTTCATCGTTGGTTCTTTCTAAACCTCCATTAGCTCTCTTTTATAAAAAGAACTCAAATTTACTGTTCCTGCTTAGTCGACACCGTTGTGCCATCTCCCTCCCCTGCCACATCACTGTCATGACTTAAAATTATAGATTATGAATATGGCTATTTTAATATAATATATTAATTTGGTCATTTTATAAAATAGAGATATAGATTTTTCTAAGTTGAAGAATGTACCACTCACTACCAGATCTTGCATGTTCCCTGTGTGCCAGAAACAATAGGGAAAGGCTAAAAAACACATAGGATAGCCTTCCCCGAGGTTCAACATTCGGGATTAGGTACATGGGATGATAGGAATGTTGCAGTTTATGATCACTTAGCAGTCGTTACGACCACACTCGAAATCATTACGATCACTTCTTGTTTGCTTCGACCGCTCCGACCACGCCTTCGTACTCCGACCACGTACTCTCGTAACTTTAGCTGATGAGAGTTACGACCACGTTCACACTACGCTGTGCTCTTGTAACCGCTCCTTCGACCACGTAGTATCACTCAATCACCGTAGTCGTAACTCGATTACGACCACGCCGAAGGCTCGATCAGCGTGGTCATAAAGCTTACGACCACATCTTGTGCGCCGGGATTGTGGTCATAACTCATTTATGACCACGTCTTCTGCTCCTGTGGACACCCCTGCTCACCATGGTCGTAACTTATTTCATGTTTGTGAAAACGATGAACTCGATATTTTTCCGGGAGTCAAAGCACTCTGCTTTCTTTATTTATCTCCCTCTCGTTTCGATTACCCCGATTGCTTCCTGTCCTTCTCTCATTACACGGCTCTGCCTTTTATACCCAACATAATGATTACCACAAAGAGATAATTACGACAAGGACACAAAAACTGACTCGTATGCTGAAACAAACTCATGCACAACTATGACCATGATAAACCAACTCAAATAAGACTAAAACGATTGTTAACTCTAACAATCACCTCCTTAATCTTTTTCTCTATCTTGATCATGTGGATCCTCTCTCTTGCTTCCCTTCTTCCTTCTACCTGCACTCCTGTACGCTGTACCTTCCTGAGCCTTGCATAATCCAACGCTTTCCACGCCTCGCACTTGGACTGATCCTGTCATTCCTTGTACACCTGCCTGGGCTAGAGCACCTGCTCCCACAGCCACCTTGGCTTCACTGTTACCTAAGCCTTCCGCTCCTCTCTCTTGGACCAAGTTTGTCAACTTTCCGACATATGTCTCAGCTGAGGCTACACCGCCCCTAACTCCTATCTCCAACACTTCCTGTGTTCCCTCTGCAAAACCACAGAAGATTGTACCAACCTATACTCCAAGTCTTCCTCTTGAACCTTGTGCACCTTTTTCACATACCTCCCGCATGCATGATTTCATTGGAGTGACACTTGCATCGCCTCCGTCAACTGCATGCACTCTGGAGCCACTGCTCCGTTCATGCACGCCTGCATATGCGTGGTCACCCGAGCTGCTACCTGCATCATCTACTTCACGCGGGCCATGCGCATGGGACGCCACGTCCTCTTATGGTCTTCTGCCCGAGCTATCTCCTTCAGCATCGTCTGCATAAGGATAGGGTGTTGCGCCTGCATGCGTGCCATGCTTGCCTCCTACTGCCTTTGCGCCTTGTCCATCCATGCCTCACTTCACACAAACCTGTTTACAAGTTTTCAAAGAAATCTTGTACAACCGATTTGGAGATCTCTTTACTTTCATCAATAGATCTTTGTTATTTTCGTACACACGCAAGCACTCATCCTACAGTACCATCATGCACCCTCTTTCTGTCATCTGCCCGAGACTAAGTACGTTGTTGCACAGACTTGGTATAAAGTAAATCCCTGTCAACAACTTCTTATCTCCATTCTTGCAATGCAACATCATTATCCTTTTGCCTTTTATCTCCACCGTGGAGCCATCACCAAACTTGACCTTGCCCTAAATCTTCTCATCGAGCTCATGAAATATGGAGCAATCTCCTGTCATATGGTTGCTTGCTCCATTGTCCAAGTACCACTGATCCTTATGATCTGGCTACCTTTCTTCGTGCGTAGTTTTGGAACTACGTTATCCTCATTCAGTGTCACCATGTCTGGTGCCTTTTCAGCATATGAGGAGAGAAGTAGTCTTGGTTTTTCATCTTCTTTTTCATTTTGGGTGAGGTTCACCTCCCCATCCTTCTTCTTGCTTTGACAATTTGAAGCACAGTGCCCGTACTCGTTATGGTTGAAACACTTTATATGGGCTGTTGCATCTTGACGCGTAGTGCCTGTATTCATCACATTTGAAGCACTTGACATGTGACTTATTACGAGATCTATCACCACTGCCTTGCCCAACCTTGTCTCCACGGCCACCTCTGTCGCCTTGGCCGCTCTAGCCGCCTCCACCGCGCCACCTCTCACGGTTGTTTGATGAGCCATGACCGTCTCTCGGATCTCAACTTACTAGCAACGCCTACTTGTTATGAGTCTAAGATCACTGCTCGTTACGTGACTGAAACACCTTAAGTAACTCCTCATGCGTCTTAAGGGAGCTGGTGATTTCTTCTATCTTCTTCTTGTCCAGATAAGAGGAGTACATAAGTATGGTGACAACAGGTACATACTTCTCTGAAGTAAGCGTAGGCACTTCTTCACCGCCACAGATTCTTCCTTTTTGTCAGCAAGAGAGTTAATCTGATTGTACAACGAAGTCAGTTTACTGACGAACTCGTTCACTAACTGGGTCTTTCCCATCTTGAGGTGTGCTAATTCAGTAGCGGAGCCGAGCAATGCGCCAGCTGAAGGGAAACAAAAAGCCATGTGGATGCAGCCATCGCCCAGGCATTCCCATGTTTAATATAGGGGCTATATCAAAAAGAAATATGATTCGTATCGATCATGAAGAGAAAAGCAGCAGGATGCATAGATAATTATTGTGTATCCTTGAAGCTACAAGAGTTGGACTTTTATCTCGTAAGATCACAAACCCAACGTGACATCAACTACCAAACTAACTTACGCTTCTAGACATTGCCATACTCCTTCCCATAGACTATGATGGCTTCTAGTTAGCATAGGCCGCTTAATATGTGAAACGTAGCCACATAGAGCAAATCTTACTTTTCTAGCTAGTATTGAGAAAATTTCTCCACCAGTACAATTGATTTTCCATTCATCTAAGGAATTTGGTAATTAATTCTATGATCACATTGTTTTTTCCGTAAAGTATGCATGCTGGAGGATAGACAGAGTATGTACATTGAAAACATAGACTGAAAGACTTGAGTATGTACTTTGAAAACATAGACTGAAAGGTTTAAGTACTAATAAATACATAAATAACCCACATATTAATATCCCTAATAAACTGTGGTTGTGGGAACAAATCAAATAGTGTAATCCACAAAATAGACCACAATGGTGAGATGGTCTTTGTCAAGGAAATTTTGGCGCTTAGCTGAACTATCAATGGTTTGCGATTGATATTACCTTTAGAGCAAGTATAGTAATGCCTCGTCAGCAGGCTAAAAGAGCTCCATGTCAGCAAAAAATGAGGTCAGAGGTGTAATAATAGGAGAGAGAGTATGGAGCGGGCTCCTCGCGAGACGCCGGCTGAAACGCGTGGTACGAGGGGAAAACGCCCGTTTAACAGCCACAGTAGATAGTATGCACATGCAAAGCATTAAATAATAGCATACTTGATAGAGCCAGCCTCTCAGCCAGCTTGTTATATGAACAGACTATACTGTTTACTCTATGTGATATGGCACCTTCATTCAGCCAGCAGCAGGCTAAATTATTAACCTTGCTCTTAGCTGCATGGCCCTTATTAATTTTCATAAATGCAACTAATGTGACATATGACATCACTGAATAATTATGATGTGACATCGAATTAATGTCACAATTGTTGACTTGGCATGCATACAATGAACTATAAATTAGGAATTAGAAACTATCAAAAAGAGTTGTAAATAGTATGCAATTCAAAAAATTTCTAAGTTTCAAATCCTGAATTTTAATTTTGAATTTTTTTTCTCAAACATTAAGAAGAATACTAACTGCTGAACAATTGAAAGTTCGTTAACACTTATAAAAATCTAAAATTCAAAAAGAAACAATATTACACAAGTAAATCGAACAATATGTTTCCTATGGCCCCTTCATGTATCTTCATCGTTGGTTCTTTCTCATCCTCCATTAGCTCTCTTCTATAAAAAGAATTCAAATTTGCTGTTCCTGCCTAGTCAACACCGTTGTGCCAGCTCCCTCCCCAGCCACATCACTTTCATGACTTAAAATTGATAGATTATGAATATGGCTATTTTAATCTAAAAAATTACTTTGGTCATTATATAAAATTGAGATTAAAATTGATAGATTATGAATATGGCTATTATATAAAGTTGAAGAATGTACCACTCACTACCAGATTTTGCTTGTTCCTCGTGAGCCAGAAACACTTGGGAAAGGCTAAAAAACGCAGAGGACAGCCTTCCCCGAGGGCCAACATTCGGGATTAGCTACATGTGAACATATCTCAGGGGATGTTTTGTAAAATATTAGATTAGAAATAATTTCTGCATATTAATTACGTCTAAATTTGTTTGATTACGCGTATCAAAGGGTATTGGCTTAGATTATGGGTGGCATTTCACATGCGAAGTTACAGAAGCCTGATATATCTATTTTTGTATATAGTTAATGTACATTTTTCAGTACGATAGCACTACTATATCACATACCTTTCTCAATTATAATAATTCTTCTACAATAATTTTTTCAAGTGCCAATCATCTTGTTCGCTACCACTTTGTCTGGAATCATGTTGTCGATGATGTCCGTGCTGACGAGAAAGATTCAGATTACATTAAAAACACAACCGGTTATATGAAAAAATTACTAAAAGAGTACAACAACCGGTGGCCATTCGCAAATAACCGTTGGGAAGAATTTTAAATCTTGTAATGGTGGCATTCCTTGTTAACAAATGGCGGGGTCATCACAAGTTGTCACATTAAAAAAAAAGATACAGATATTAAATCTTCCAAAAAAAAGTGATCCGAAAAATAATTGAAGGCCTCGGAGGAACAGACTGGTGTGAAACGTTAGATAAAAGTGACGAGCTTTTTCGAAATGAATTTTCACCACGCTAATTAGGCCCTGTTTGGCACAGCTTCACCAACAGCTTCATGAGCTGTTGTGAGCTGTTTTTTGCCAAACACCCTTTTTGCAAATAGCTTCACCCATGAAGCTCCTTTTTTTGTGCTCTCACAAAGGAATAGGGAGAGGTGAAGCTGAAAAAAGTAGCTTTTCACAGCTCTCTCCCTCAGACCCATATTCTAAGGAAGCGAATGCCCCTCTAGTTCACAAAAATTTACACGTATTTGCCACTCTCTCCCTCAGGCGTACGCACCGCTCAGTTCACAAAAATCCCGTTCACTTTTTTCTTTCGCGTACGCACCGCTCTCTCCCGTTCACGTATTTTAATTTTTTTAATTTTTTTATTATTTTAATTTTTTAATTCATACTCATTCAAATATATTATTTTTTAATTCATATGACCATATACAAATATACAACTCCAAATGTTAGAACAAGTCAGGTAGACAGGGGCATCTTGGACAATTGACCTCTCTCAGCCATGCATGAAGCTGTTGGTGAAGCTATTTTGCCAAACAGTTTTCTAAAACAGCTTTAGCTTCACCGGTGAAGCTGCTCGTGAAGCTGAATCTAAAAAAACAGCTTCACTAGTGAAGCTGAGCTGTGCCAAACGGGGCCTTAGGCATGTCTCTTTATTGGTGCTTGGATTCCGTGCTGCATGGATCAATATAATTGGCCATCTTCCACAGAAAATATTGACACCTTTTGAGCCTCGAGAGAACAGCAACAACAAAAGGCAAATCATAGTGAAATTTTGTTGTGTTGGTGCAGGGGATTGATTCGTGCTCTATATTCCCCCTTTCTGCCTAACCAAATGCATGTTTTAGCGTTGGCAACAAGTTGAGATCACAAGTGTAATCTCGAGGTAATTATATCCACTCCTAGTGAGTGACGATGCTGCATATATGCGGCATCTTTAATTTGTTATCAGGAAATAAAGGTGCAAAATTCAAGTACAACTAAAAAGCGCAACACACATTAAATGGAAAACAGATAGGTGATTTTCCCCAATAATGGAACCGTGATACAATTTTTGGATCACAAGATTTGCTTTACCATATGTAACACCTTGGCCACAAACCACTGTTCACTTTTCATGAATGCAATACAATGCTCATGTCCCAACTCATATTTTGCTTATGCCGATATAGCGGAATATAACATCTATCAGTGTTCACCCATGCCTACACTCTTTAGTGCGAGAGCCAATTACTTGTCCTATTTATACAGGGACCTCATTGCCCATATTACATATGAGGACCTCATCCCATTCCCGTGGATTACGTCTTTCTATCATGAATACTCAATCTACAATGTAATGATTATTATCTTTCCTCATTAGCAATTGATATAATCATCATTATTCCAAAATCATGATCATCATCAATTTATCATAAGCATGTCAGTAATATAAAACAAGCATTATTATATGAGTATTCATGGCAAGTATTCATTTAATGAAATAACCAATCCAAACACTCGAATGACATTCTATTATGTACTTGCTCTTCTAGTTGCGACGACTGGAATGATTTGAAGGTGACAACACACCCGACGATAATCCTCCTATAGTAAATATTCAATCTCAACACAAGCTACAACAATACAAGACAACATATATCCGATAACGCTCCTACACGCTTCCCAAATCCACCACTTCCCCTTTTTTCTAGACAGTCACCCTTGTTGTCCTGGTACCAAAAAAAAGTTATAACTTTCAACTTCCACATCGCATTATAGCAAACCACAAAAGTGTTAGAATCTATACAAAATTCTCTATAACTTCCGAGTTAATCAAATGTTCAAATTAAATCATATAAACCCTCTTTTTTAACACAGGAGACAGATATGTCATCTTCTGGACAACATAATTTGTAATTTCATATATTTTAATCTATAGATACAAATAAATTGAGCTATGATATTTTCATAACTTCTGTTCTACTTATCTAAAAATTACATTCCTGAACTCTCTGGAATCCTTATGAAATTACCTACACTTTTCATGTAGATGATATCCACAAATTATTCAATCTTCTATTTTTAATCTATAGATTAATACATACTGCCAAAATACGACAAATTCACATCATGTTTATAAAATTCATATCTCACAATCTACTCATCCGATTGCCATGAATAAAAATTCTATTGAATACTATCGAAATCCTCTACAACTTTCTAGTAGATGAAATTATGAAATTAAGTATATACGCTACTCGTAATCGCAGTATAACTGTATAACAGATTAAACAGATCTACTAGTAAATCCCCAAACGAACACTTTCCATTTCCCTCTCTAATCTCAATTTTAAAGTCTAAATAAAATAAACTAAACAGAGGGAAAACTAGATGTCATCCTAACAAAGAACACCAAAATTACGACTCTTCACTTTTCTTCCTTTCCTCTCCTTATGTTTTCCACTGATGTTCCCTTGATTTCTCCCTTGAATTTCCCTCCCGGTGGCTCTTTGCACCTACAAGGTGTGATGCGACCAAAGCACCTTGACATACTTAAATGTCTTGTGCCTCAGAACTTGCTCTGACTCTCCTAGAATCCGCACTAGCCAAGACTCGAAGGTAAGGTTTTACTCAATGACCAACGACTTTAGTGGTATATCATGGTATTAATCTTTCAGATACTTCTTCAGCATGGAGACATATAATACATTGTGCACACCACATATGGATTCAGGAAGGTCCAAGTGATAAACCAACTTCTCAATTCGTGCCCCGATCAGGAATGATCCAACATACCTCGAGCTAACCTTCCCTTTGGTACCAAAGCACACAATGCCCTTGGTGGGAGACATTCTCAAGGGCACCTGAACCCCCACCGCAAATTCCAAGTCCTACCTCCTCACATCATCATAACTCTTTTGTCGGCTCTAGGCAGCAAGCAGATTCTGCCTAATCTCTACCACTCGGTTAGTATTCTACAGAACACAATTGAGACCCAAAACTACCCTCAAACGGTGCAGCTCGAACACTAACATAACACATGTTGTAGACGAACTCTACCAATGCCAAGTGGTCCTCCTAACTCCCCTTCCATGATAAGACACAGGACCTAAGCATGTCCTCTAGTGTTTGAATAGTGCGCTTAGACTGGCCATTGTCTAGCGTGAAACCTGGAGCTAAGACGAAGCTGTATACCCAAGGCATTCTGCAAGCTCTCCCAAAACTTGGGCACAAAATTTGTATCACGATCTTAAATAATAGTCTAGGCACAGCATGTAACCGTACTATCTCTCGCACGTAAATAGGAGCTAAATCACTCACTATATTTGTTGTGTGGATAGGAATAAAGTATGTGGACTTGCTAAAACTGTTCACCACAACCCAAATAACATCCTTTCCTCGCTACATGCAATGTAAACCAACCACTAAGATCCATAGTGACATCATCCCATGGCCACACTGGAACCTCTGAGGGCTGCAACAATCCTACTGGATGCTTTTGCTTGCCTTGACAAGCTGGAAAATACCACGAGAAACCACAAATTGAGCAATATTAACCCTCATCCTTTTCCACAAGAAACTATTCCTCAAGTCCCGATACATCTTGGTCTCACCAGAATGCACAGTGTATGGAGTACGATGAGTTTTCTTTAGAATGTCAGTCTTGACCTAGGCCTTCTCTAGTGCAGAAAAGCGGCCTTTTAAACCGCAATGCACCAAACTACTCTATACTGAAATCCTCTTCCTTACCCTCATCAAGACACTTTCTCACTTGCTGGAGCATCTGACTATGTTGTTGTGCCTCCCACACACGCTCTGGAATAGCAGACTCAAGAAGCAAGTGAGTCCCAACTTGGACGGTGCCCACAAAACAAAAGGAGATATCCATATGCTGAAATCATCAACAAGGCAACTCAGACCAGGGGGTGTCGCCTGGCGACTAAGAGCATCTCTCACTACATTTGCCTTTCCTGGATGAAATTGCATAGTGCGATTATAATCCTTCATCAATTCCAACCATCTTCTTTACCTCGGGTTCAAATCTTTCTAGGTAAAGATATACTTGAGGTTCTTGTGATCAGTGAAAATATCATAAGTCTCACCATATAGATAATGGCACCAGATCTTTGGAGCAAAGACGACTTTAGTAATCTTTAGATTATGGGTTGGATAATTTTGTTCATGTTTCTACAGTTGCCTTGACGCGTAAGCAATCACCTTGGCCTCTTTCATGCGCATACAACCAAGCCCAACTCGAGAAGCATCAGAATATACTGTGAAGTGCTTCCCTAGCTCACGGAGAGTCACCAACTTCTCTTTCCACTAGAATTTCATGCATTTCTACGTTAGCTAAGGTATCGGCCTAGCAATTATAGAGAATCACTCTACAAAACATCGGTAATATCTTGCTAAGCTCAAAAAACTCCTTGGAAAGTTGGTCGGGTGGCTGCTGGCCTAAAGTTGCCGGTAGTGGTGGGGTGCCATGGGCCTTAGGAAAACCTCCTGGGTTGACTTTCTGAGTGGTCAACTTCCTCTTGTGGTTCTCCATCTCTACGTGTTTGCCCTCCTGGTAATGACCTTGCTGACAAGCTGAAAGAAGTCAGAGAGTCATTGGAGAGGAGCTGCACAGAGATGTTGCCATTGAGGCCCTCCAAGAACCTCTCCTGTCTTGCCTCATCTGTGGCAACATCTTTAGGTGCATAGCGTGCCAGCTAGTTAAACATCTAGTGGTACACATTAACCGAGTGTCCTCGTTGGTGGTAGGGCTATGACTCCTTAAGAGTGCTGATTCCAACAGGAATATTAGCCTTGCAGAAGTGCTACACAAACTCATTCCAGGTGATGTCTTGTGCATCAGTGTGAGTGGTGGTGAAAGTGTCCCACCACTCTAAAGCAGATCCATTCAGCTGATGGGAGGCAAAGAGAACTCGCTCCAGAACACGACACTAGATGATGTCTAGCTTCTTTTCGATAGCTCAAAGCCAGTCATTTGCGTCCATAGGTTCAGTGTTATTGGAGACGGTTGGGGGATGCATCCTCATGAACTCTAACAATCTGGATTGGAGGCCCATGCTAGTGGTGGTGGATGATGAGCAGGCTGAGTAGGGCTATTGATGGTCTAAACCAGTAATTGGATGAGTTTGTTTTGGTTGGCCATCTTCTGTGCCTAGTCAGGTCCATTAGCAGGTGATGGCGAAGGGATGAGAGTTGTTTGACCTTTTTGAGCTTTGTTGTTGTTGTTGTAGCCATTACTATTTTTGTTGCTCCTGGTGTTCACCATATGCTTGGTGCCTCCAAAGGTTAGGGAAATGATAGATGAAACTAAGAGGGGTTTTTATGTCCATCACAAAGCACAAGGAAACTTCCAAACAAAAGGATCGACTTAACAAAACTAAACTTTTAATAAAGCAGAAGCAACTCTATTAATATTTATTTGAAGATGACCTTGTGGCTGTTGATAAAAGAATTACAGCTCACAAGAAACACTCTTTGTTGACCCAAGACTTAAGGCTCCTGGTATCCTAATGGGATGGCTTAAACTAGGCTAGATACTTCTTCTTGACTCCTGTGTGGTGCTTCTTTGATGATGGCTCAATGTCATTATCACCCTGGATTGAAGAACCATCATCTCCAGTGTGGATCTTTGCTAACTCTTCTACCCTACGGAGCTGGTAGGTGATGAAGCTAAGCTTATCCAAGGTGGATTGACATGGATAGTCCAAGGACTTGGTGAGCTATACCTGATGAACAAGCCTAGGGTCGTCCTCATCCTTCTTAGTCATGAAGAAGCTGTTGGAGCTGGCGGGGTACTTGCTAGGATAGTATCAGAAAGCGATGCCCAGTAACTGCACATCGTAGATGTCCCTCAGCTTGCAGATGGCCTCCTGAGCAGTGTCCTAAATACTAATGAGGAAGGTATCTTGAGGCTGTGAGGCATCAAAGGTGTGGAAGGTGGCTTCATCTCCTATGTTGGCAAAGGTCAGCACCTTCAATCTCTAGCGCTCTTGGTTACCATAGGATTGATGGTACCCTTGGTAAATTGGTCATACCTTAAACTTCAACTGCTGAAGGAGCTCCCATAGGCAGGTGGCTAAGTATCTTGCTTGGAGTCTATGGAAAATTTTGGTAGGGGTCTCGGCTATTTAAAATATTTGAGAAGAAACGAATTAGAATACAACTTTAATAAGAGAATGTAGTTAAGTAAAAGGAGGAAGATAAGTTTTTATGAGATTTTTGGGATTATATTTTCTATTACAATCGGTCCTTATGGTGGACCAGTTATACTTTATCTACGGTCATGTCTTAGAGTCATTACGACTCTGATACCACCTCTATTAGACCCAAAAAGAACACCTCTAGATCCTATGTCAATCGCACTAGTCGAGGAAAAGCTAGTACACACAGTGGTAACAGGGATATATATCATGCATAAAGACAAACTTTATTAATTAAAAGAGTATGGACCTTAAGGCTAAGTTTTAAATCTCTACAGCCCATAGGCTGAATAAATGTAAAGAATAGTGGAAACAAAGTGAATGACAGGCAAATGACAGTAAGACGTGGCGTACTTGTCTTGATCCTCACCATAGTCGAAGGCATCCTCCTCTAAGCAACAAAATTAAGCAAGGGTGAGCACATACTTCACAAGTTACACAGAAGAATGAATTATTAATGTAAGGGCAACAAGTAAAGGCATATAGAGTTATTTGAGCGTAAAGCAAAATTTAAACAAAATACATTAAAAGATAGGACATTGCTAAATTTAATACAATAAATAAAACAATAATTTAAACAAAGTATTACCATTAGCGTAGACACTGCCTTAACACTAATCATGGGTATTCCACCTGGCCATCTTTCTCCTGAAAGATTCCAATAATTCCATCTAAAACCAATTTTTGAAAAATTAAGTCCAATCTGTAAAAAAGATTTACTCAGCATACCTATCACTGTGGGCACGACTATCTAGAATAGTTTATACACTTTGCAGAGATGTACAATTTTACCCACAAGATATGGTTAACTCATGATGTTGGACACTATACACACACAGAAATCATAAGAAGGCTTTTACAATGCAAAGCCATCAATCTAGTCATGTCTCTGCAAACCACGGCCTCTGCCTCGACCCCTTCCACGAGCCGCGGCCCTTGGAGCTTGAACCCTACCACGAGCAATAGTCCTCCTGGGAGCCATCTGGAACCGATCTAGAGCCTTTTAGAGATGAAAAGAAGGAGGGAAAGACTTATATGAGGGTTCGCTAGCCCCCTATTGGCACAACAGAAAACCGAACAAAAGAGGGGCAATAAAACACAAGGCATTATGCCTAGGATAGTTCATTATATTAGGGGGGTTAGGTGTTACATGACAGCCGGGCACAGTACACGGGCTTACAACAAGTCATGACACCGAATACACAACGCCTACTAACTGGGTACATAGGGGGTACAACTAGGGGAGTGTGCGTGCACACCAAAAAGAGACTGCCTATACACACTACTGCCTACCTACAACAGGCTACACCTCCAGGGATGGGGAGTGGTTCCGGCCACAGAAGATGCAATCTCGTGGGAAGCGGGAATAGGAGCGGCTCCGACTAATGCTGGGAGACCAGGAGCGAGATCGGGACCGAGAAGGGCTCGATTCATCGCTGGAGGAACGAGAGCGGGATGAACGACGCCCCCTGCTGAACACTCCAAGGGTGCTTCGGGGCGGTGGGCGCACGCTCTTGCACGCTGTCAGCAGGGTGCGGGGTCCCTGGCACTGAGCCGACGCTGGTGCTGGTTCTGGAGCAGGCACTGGTGCGGGAACTTGAGTTGGTGCTAAAGCTGGTGCTGGCGCTGGAGCTGGTGCCTGCACCTGCACCGATGGTGGCGTAGGCAGAGGGTAGGCTGCCCTGGCTCGAAGGCACTCAAGCCCAGCCTCGGCAGCGAGCCTCTCCCATTCTGCCGCCTAAAGGGCGATCTGGCAGCGGTTGAGCTGGGCGCTGAGGACGTCCGAGTGCTGCAGGCTCACGGTCAAAAGAATGCGTAGCTACCCAATCTCTTCCAGGGCGTAGGCGTAGGTGACTGACATCGCCTGTGTCAGCTGGATCTGGTGCGATAGCCGGGGGTCGTCTACTCTGGTGTCGAGGCGGTCTGGGAGGAACTGCCCCTGACAGATGCGAGGGTAATGGGCGAAAGGCGACTGTCGCAGCCTCCCCTCGTGCACCTGGCACAGGTGGGCTGCGGCAAGACGTGCCACATCCTGGATGGCGTCGATGAGGTGCATCTGTGGAGGCTCGGCGCAGATAGTGTGGGAGTGGAGCTCCTTGGTACCGTCCCGTGCATAAAGGAAGACCTCCATGGTCCACAAGTCCATGTTCTGGATGCGAACTCTCCTGCCCCTGAAGATGGGCTGGCGGCTGTACCCGAGATATTGCAGAAGCTGCCACAGGATCTCGATGAACTCCCCGTTGTCTTCCCCATGGGAGAAGTTATCCCACGGACCAGCTGGTGAAGCTCCGGCCATCTAAAATTTTGAACACCAATAGGTTAGAACAGGTAAAAATACAAAAGAATTTTTGGGTGAGTATAGAAACTAAGAGAGTTAAGCAAAGCAGTATTATGTTATATTTTATAAAAATCCTTCATAGTTTTTGCAAATAGGATTCAGGCCTTAAATTGTGACCAGTCTAGCTAAGGTTTCTACAGTCATATGCTCTGATACCAGCTCTGTCGGACCCCAAGTTTACTAACCTGGAACCCTCTGTGATCACACCGCACTATTCCCTGGATTAGTAGATAGTGCTCACAGATACAATGCTGCATCATTTCATACACGACAAAACCATACATTACAATACCAGAGTTTAAATAGGGCCGTCAGGCCAAATGTCTTACAATACATAATAACGAGAGCAGAAGCGTACATAAGCGGGATAGGCAAAACTCGCCACAGGCAAGTGACTGATACATACTAGGTGTCACCGCTACGGGTCAGAGACCTGACCAATAGCAGATACACCCACCAAAACTAGCCTGGTCAACTGGACTGAGGCGAGAGGCAAGACTACCGAAGCCAAATTTAATCTCCACCATCTTCATTGCGTTCGGCATCCTGATCCTCATAGTAGCCATAGTGTCCTTGATTTATGGGTTCTGAAGGGGGTTAAGGGCGAGGGTGAGCACACTTCAACGTGCTCCGTGAGCCAACACACAGAATGCATATAAATACTAATGCAGGGCTAAACAAGGGAGGCTCTTGTTCTTTTATTTGCTTAAAGCGACTTTTACAATAATTACAACTTTAAAATCCCTATGATCTAGCATTTTTACGAAAGCTTATGTTTAGATAATTTGAAAGTGTGCAATAATTCATAATGGGGTAGGTTCCATCCACCGATTTCATGGTTCCATCCACCAATGCTTAATTTTTGAGTAGTAGGTTACTTCCACCTTACCACCAACACTGGAATACATCCCTCCAGGGAAAATTACCAAAGTCAGGTTACATCCACCTGCCATACTCTTATTTCCAACCTCAAAAGTTTTGAAATAGAACTAACTCGAGGAAGATTTCCATGTCTGCCCTTGACCGTGGGCACGGCTATTCGAATAGTTGTATACTCTGCAGAGACTGTACATCTTTACCCACAAGAGATAATCATCCCGGTGGTTCTACATGATTCCTTAGTCATGCAGATCGAGAGACTACCACGAGGCCTTTACATTACCTCGCTCTCTAACATGTCACTCCTATGGGGTTGCTTCCATAGGTTGTGCGGGATGTCTACCACAGGTTAGCGCAGTCGGACTCCACTTTCCACATACGCTAGCCTTGGCGACGTCACCTACATTCGATGTCCCATTCCACGTGGGGCTTTTATCACCCACCTACACATGTTCTCCATGAAATGGCTAGAGAGTCTAGTAAATTACTCAGCCAAGCCTACAGTATGCCAGCTTGTGGTTGTATTGTTGTACACAGAGGGGTCCACACAGGATTAAGTCCTTAAATTGTCTGGGTGGTTCATTCCACAACCCTTGTGTTACATCCACACCCACCACGCTTAACATCCGCCCAGACTGGTATAGCAGATTTTTTTAGGGTTTTGAAAAGCATAACATAAGTTACCATAATTATTCAGACACGTACTTCCCGTGACTGCCCAAAACAAGTTCTCGTGAATAAAGGATGATGATCAGGGTCGCTAGAACCCTGGACTTGACAAATCTAGCATGGCAGTAATAAGACTTATAACTACCATAGTTATCGTAATATCTAAGGTGACAATGGTCAGGTGAGTTCAAATGTTACTAGTGGGGTATCATATTATTAGGTGGACACATGGTTGTTAACTACCTTAAGAGTGACATACTTTTGCATATAAAGTAAAGCATACAGATTTTTATAATTTAAATGAACATAGCTTCACATAAAATATAGGCGCAAAATGACCAAACTATTGACTCGCCTGGATCAAGAGCTTGGGGGTCTTGTGCTGCTTCAATCTGGGGCTCGTTCACGTCTTCAAACTCTACTCGGAAGAACAAACCGGAAAAACAACACAAAAGAGCGAGCGCAAAATAAATACCAAATAAAATAAAACAAAACTCAAATTAACTTTAAATTGAATCAAACCAGATCCAATAGACATGTCTTGATTTTAGAAGAATTTAGAAATTGGTTTCATCAAATTCGGAGTTATGGTTGGGAAGTTATGACTTTTCAAAGTTCCAATTTCTGGAAAATCCTAAAATAAAAAGGGGAGAGAGAGTGTGTGCCGCTGACAGGTGGGGCTCGAGAAGAATTAAATTATGCTCGGGTAATAACTGCAGCACTATAGCCGACAGGTGGGGCCACAATTAACCGTGTTATTACCAGATAATGGCGGCTTAGGACAGTATTAATGCCCGGTTAGGACAATGGCTAATTAGGGGCGTTAATGCATTGGGTGCTCCCTTCTCTGGCTCATCCCAGCCGCGAGGGAGATTGGGCCAGGCGGCGGCGACGGCCATGGCGGCGCGATGGCGCTGACCAAAATGGGTTCTAGGGCTTCGGACGCTCCTCGGGGAGAGAGGAATCGGGTGGATTCGTTCGGCAGTGACCGGCGGTGAGCAGGGCGGCGGCCGAAACAGGGGAGCATGGGCGCCAGTGGCTCCGGCCATGGGGACCCGATTGCTCGCCGAGAGAGCATCCATGGGAGGTATTGAGCCTACCTGGGGCCTGGGCGGTGGCCGGAGTGGAGCCGGGTGAGCTGGCAGCGGGGAAGAGCTAGCGGCGAGGAAGAAGGCGGCGGCGGCACGCTGGGGAGGGAGGCGGGGCTCGGCGAAGTAGGGGCGGTGTTCACGGGGTCCAAGTGATGCTCAATGCGCAGGGAATCGACCCATGATGCAGCAGTTCGCCGACGGGGTCCCGGCGCCGGAGTTGGGGAAGAACAATGTCGTCGGTGGCCTGCAGAGGAAGAGAGGTCAATTAAGCGGGGGAGAAGAAAGAGGGGCAAGGGAGAGTGCGGGGGAAAGGCTTAAAGAGCCCCAATGTCGACCGGTGGCGCTTGGCGGCGAGGCTCGCCGGAGGTGCACTTGCAGCAGAGGAGGCGGCGAGTGAAGAACTCGATTGCGCTTTGGTGGGGCGGTGCAGCGAAGCTTCGGCGCCCTTTTATAGAAGCCAGGGAAGGGGAAGAAGACGACGAGGAATAGAGCGGCATGGCGTCGCCGTGCGGGAGGCGTCAGCGCCGTGCAGCCACAGGACGGGCGCGGCAACCGGGGCTGTCGTGGCGCGAGTAAATGCGGGGTGATGCGGCGCTCGGTCTGGGGGTCGCAGGGGGGCGTGGTGCAGAGGGCAAAGCTGAGCGACGCCGATGGGACGGGCATGACCCGGGAAGGACCACGGCGGCGCAGCGCGCGGGGCGGGGGGGGGGGGGGGTGGCGAACGACGTGCGCGGCAGGGCGGTGCTTAAAATGAGGGGAGGCGTGCCCAAGGTCTGTCGCGGTCGGGCACTGAAGGTGAGGGGCGGTGCAAAAGATGAGGGCCGTCGGCGTCGCATTTACTCGCCGGTGCTGGTTGGTGGCGGAAGGCGACGAGCGGCGGCACGATCGGAGAAGGAGGGGAGGGCGCTCTGCTGCCAGGAAGAAGAAGGGGGAGAAGGAAAGGAGATGGGCGGCTGGTATTGAAGGGGAAAGGAGGATGAGCGGCCGGAAGACTTGGGGTGATTAGTTTCTTTATACTTTTGTTTTTTTTCTTCCCTTTCCTCTTTTAACAACAAAAGCAATTCTTCCCTCTCAGAAATTCTTCTAATTTTTAAAGTAAAATTTTAAATTCTAGATTTTAAAAGGTTACTATGAATTACTTGTTTGGACATAAAACAAGATTTTCATTTTAAATTATTTTTGCACTTCTTGAATTTTCTTTTTGAAAAGCAAAAAGGACAACCAAGCTTAGAATAAAGCCTTTTGAATTTTTAACATAAGCTTGAAATTTACATTATCACTAGGTTCCGAAAATGGGTTGTTACATTAACCCAATTCTGAACCAATCACATTGATCAGCACGGGAGGTTTCTAGAAAGAACAACAACTCGGTTCTATCAATTCATAACTACCACTAACCCATCTACTATCGCCAAAATAGATTAATCTCATCATCTAGTGCCTAAACCAACACATTAATATGAACTAATCTAAGCTATCATATTAGAATAGTAATAGGTCCAATCTACTACCACTATATATCAACTCTATGTGACCAATTCAGATCAAATACTACACAGGATGGCTCTGATACCACTGTTGGGATACAATAAGCTGCACTAGCGCATATTAAAATTATCTACTGCGTAAACTAGGAAGACATGAAATTAAGAGATCATAGATTGTTATCACTATACACATAGTGAAGAGGAAGTAGAGTTAAAGTGGCCGGTTCAACGAACTGCACATCGGTGTAGTGGAAGTAGTCCATCATCCTCTGGCCAACTATCTCTATAGGACCGAAATGGCAACAGAAGGGGGTGAATGGTGCCTTTAAAATTGCCTTGAAGTATTCGCACACACTTTTCCTCCTATAGCTATAGCAGCTATGAAGTCGAAAAGGGTTTGCTCACTGGAAACAAAGAACAAGACTGACAATCCGAACAGATTTGAAACAAGAGGACAAAAGTTTTACTGGAAACTGAAAAAGAACTGACACAGTCTTCGCTGAAAACTGAACAGACCAGAAGCTGCAGATTAATCTTGCCGAAAGAGGGAAAACCAGACTTGACAAAATTCAGCTCTGAAGAAACTACATCAGATGGAAACTAGATTTTACTGACAGAGCTAAAACCTGGCCGAAGCTACAGAGTTCAGATGCTACAAAGAACAGAAGACTGCATGCACTGGAAGCCGAAAACTGAACACAAAGCAGACCAACCGAAAAAGAAAAGCAGCAGGCACTCGGAAGGAAACCGAACAAGATAGACTGAAAAAGAACTAGCACAATAAGTGCCGATAAAGAATGGAAAACAAAGACGATGGTCAGCCGATTGCTACACTTCTCATGAAAATTGATTGAGACTTCATCCTAAATAGCAGTTTGACCACAAAAACAAGAGACTGCAAACAAATACCAATTCGGTTGAAGAAAATAGACAGGGCAGGAAACTAAAGAAGAATTGAAGGCTGAAAAGACAAACAGAAAAGAGATAAAAACAGAAGAGAGTCGGCGACAAAGAGCAGCACAAACACACCTGACTGAGGACTAACCTGATCCAAGAAGCTGATGAGAAACAGCAAGTAAAAGAGAACTGCAAAAACAAAAAAAAGCAAAAACAGAAATAGGTAGTCCAAAAGAGGCAGGCGACAAAGTGCAGTACTAACAGCAGCTGTCCAAAAGCTGATGAAACAGAAAATGCTGCAAAGAAGAAGGGCAAACAGAAGAAAGATCGAGCAGCCACTGTTCTTCACAGTTCATTGGATCAAAGAAACAAACTAAATAGCAGACCAACCTTATGAACTGAGGAAACAAATTAAAAGAACAGCTCGGCAGGACAAAGACAGAGGAGTGATTGAAACTAAGAACTGAACACTGAAAATGAAACCGAGTCCCAAAAGCTTGCGATTCTCAAATCATTTCATCTTGAGTCTTTTGAGCATAATCACGAAAAGACCTCAGATCGAGGAAACACACAGCCAAAACACTTCTTTGCTGAGATATAAGGAGAACAAGATTGCTCTGTTTCCAAAACCCTAGAAAAATGAGAGCAGAGGAAGTGTGGGCGTATGACTGAAAATAAGAATACTCTTTAGATTCAGCATTTCTGCTCTTGGGGATGAACTGGTCAAATGACCTTGAGACTGATTCCCATTCAGAGCAAGATGAGAGCAGAATCTACTCAAGGGAAGAGTATCAACCAAGAAGTGAAAACTTAGAGCCAACTCAAGAAACAGAAGAGAGTGAATAGATCAAAAGGAAGCACACAAAGCAACCACAACAACATAGACAAATGAATTTCAAATGAGGAACAGAGCTAGATGATTAATATTGAAGAGTCTACAGCAGATTCACCTGAAGATACATGAGCAGCTGTGCTCTCTTTCTCAGACGCAACTCATGCAGAGAAGAAACAAAGCCAGAAAACTCAGCACACCCGCCAGACTCAACCCACAGACACAGACATGGAGAGAATACAACAGCAACCCCCTCAAAGGCTACTGGAGAACACCCTCTCTATTTATAACCTCCACTACCGGGTTCACATTTTGCACTTTACCTGATAACTCCACCAACTATGTGCTTTATCCATTAACTCGAACCGCATCCGCTTCCTCAAGCCTGAGTCAATTTTACCAAATTGCCCCTCACGCTCCTTCTCGGAAGCTTCCTCTTTTCTTGGTGTCCACGCCTCGCAATCACCTCGAGTCCTCGCCGTCTTCGGCATCTCTCGACCGCTTTGACCTCAGCACCGCCCGTGCCTAGTCCGGTCATCTCATGCCTCGCCACGACTCCACCTCAAGATCCTGCAAATATCACAGACAAGAAAACATCACGTAGCACCGCTCGACATAACGTAATCAACATTTGCATTAATAGAAAGTATTCACACACGAAATAGCCCAACAACCAGTTGATAAGAAGAACAAGCGTCCTAAGCACGTTCGACCAGGTCCGACCGCAGCCGTCTGCACTACGCTACGACTTGGCACGAACCACACAAATTCAAACTCAAACTTTTCAGAACACGTGTCAATTACTCATCACAAACATGGGGTCACATCCACATGATCTCTCAATCTCGTCCTCACGATCATCCCAATCAGCACCGCAATCACAGCAACACCTCTACTGAAGTCTACACGTCTAGGGATGGAATGTTGTATGTCGGTGTGCTAGCACCAGCACGCACGACACAGGGTTTTGATAGGTGGCTGCTACAGTTTTGATGGCTGTGTCTCGGGATGCCCCGTAAACTCCATGCCACTCTTAATATATAGCCGCTAATTGGATCCTTATCCGATATGATTAGATGTGATATCCAACTCATATAGCCTTTGACTGGATCTTTATCCAATACGAGTAGAAATTCTATGTCACTCGGAGAGCCTCCAACAAGATCCAATATGAGTAGAGAACATATTCCACTTAGAGTCTATCATCTATACTCTTAATATTCCAACCTTTTTGGTCTACAAGTCAGTAGTGTTCCCTAGCAGGACATAGCGACTCCCAAATATGCATAAAGGTCACAATCTATATAGTGCTTATATATCAATCCCTTTGCCTTATGATATCAGATCAAACTCAAGATGAGAAGTGTGCCATCTTACGATAGCTCGATCCTACACTGCAACCTATTATGGATTACTCAGTTGTGATTGACTCCTCAACCACATTCGACATGGCAATGCACTTCCTTAATCCAACCATATTGAGGGGCCCAGAGATATCTACTCCGTTATATATAGGAGGGGCAAATTCCATCTTGATCGCTCCTATTTCTCTGCATGTTTGATAGTAAACCTGAAATGTACCTTCATGACCACCCAGTTACAAAGTAATATTTGTCAACATCTAAGTAAACTATTATACATGTAGAAAACTATGACGATCTCAGGTTTAAAGAGCCTATATACACTATGTATGAGACTTAGTAATAACACTTAAGAATATAATAATTTCCGCAGTGTTTCATTGTAGGTCAATCTAACACCATATTTTCTATCATGTGATTACATTATTAATTTGATATCTCTATATCCATGATCCGTGAAACATAATCATCAATTAAAACATGTACTGATCTATACATCGCACAAAAGAGATCTTTTTGCTTTTGCTGAATTTAGTTCAAGAACAAGGAGTTAATAATAACTCATGCTTCATAAAGGAACTAGCATAGCTCAATCTAAAGCTCAATAAAGATTCAAGACTCAACTCAGCCGATTTGACATGGCATGAAGTATAAACGGATAACTAAAGACAGACTAGTCTCAAGAGCTAACATGACATGATTTAATCCAAGTTGTGCATTTTTTAATTAACTTATCATGGCAAAGACTAGACTACACATATAAAGTCATGATAAATCTAGCAAGTAAGCACAGATCATGGTAAGATGTAATGCATTGTAAACATGTCATAAAAGGATAATAATGAAGGCTCTATATAGTTATATTACAATGCAGAATGCTGAAATGGTATGCACGAAAATCCAGCTCCCCCTTAACATGTAATGCACTTTTAGTTCAAGTTGAGTTATGTCAATATTAAGATCCAGAAAATCCCAAATGAACTCCCCCTGAACCAAAGCAATAAAAACAAGAAGTTGGCAAGAAAATCAGAAAAGACAATCCTTAAAGCATGGATAAGATATAGAGGATATTATGGCTCAGACTGACTCTCATCTACCCCATATGACACTAGGACTATCAGCTGATCTTCTAACACACTAGGGAGTAAACACATTCCCTGTCTACCCAAGGGTGGCCCAACCCTCGCTAGACCTATAAGAAGTGAGTGAACTCAACCTAGTGAGAAGAGAGACAGCTAATAAGCAGCATCCTAGAATCACAAGATGAGATAAAGAAGTCTAAGCAACTAGACGAGAGAACCACTCTAACATATGCTAGAAGGACTAACCCAAATGCACCCTCATGCAATGCAGCAGAATGAAATAGGAGCATATAGACAGGATAAACATGAAGCACGAAGCTCTCCCTCACAACAGTCCATAAGGATAGACCACCCCAAGCTTTCCCCGCAAGGTTGAAAACCTAGAGCTATCCAAAGGCTTGGTAAAGATATCGGCCAACTGGTGGTCACTCTCCACAAACTGGAGCACTATGTCACCCTTCTCCACATGGTCTCTAAGGAAGTGATACCTAATATCAATGTGCTTGGTCCGAGAGTGCTGCACTGGGTTCTTGGCAATGTTGATGGCAGAAGTGTTATCACAAAAGAGTGAAACAATGTCTATAACTAACCCAAAGTCCCACAAAGTCGAAGCCATCCAAAATACCTGGTTGCAGCAACTGGCGGCAGCAACGTACTCAGCCTCTACGGTGGACTATGCAACACTAGATTGCTTCCTAGAAGACTAAGAGACGAGAGAAGTGCCAATGAATTGGCAAGTGTCAGAAGTGCTCTTCCTGTCTATCCTACAGCTAGCAAAGTCTACGTCAGAATAGGCTCTGAGGAAAAGACAGGACGAGGAAGAGTACCAGATACCATAGTCAATGGTAGCTCGAAGGTACCTAAAGATGCGCTTCACCGCCTGGCAGTAAGATACGCGAGGAGAAGCCTAAAATCGAGCACACAGACTCACGGAGAAGTGTATGTCCGATCTCGAGGCAGTGAGGTACAAGAGGGAGCCAATCATACTGCGGTACTCCTTCTGATCAACTGGCTCGCATGCTCATCTGGATCAAGTGAAGCTGTTGATGCCACAGGAGTAGACACCGGCTTGCCGTCACTTATGTCAAAGCGTCTCAAGAGGTCACGAGTGTACTTGCCCTGATGCAAGAAAGTACCCTCCCTAGTCTGCTTGATCTGGAAGCCAAGGAAGAAACTCAACTCACCCATCATGCTCATCTCAAACTCTATGCTCATGACATCGGAGAATTGGGAGACAAGAGCATGAGAGGAGCCGCCAAAGATGATGTCATCCATATAAATCTGGACGAGTAGAATGTCATTGCCATACCTACGAATGAACAAAGTCTTATCTACCTTACCCATCTCAAACCTATGACTCAACAGATAGGACTTAAACCTCTCATACCAAGCTCTAGGGGCCTGCTTAAGTCCATATAGGGCTTTGGAAAGCTTGTAGACATGGTTTGGGTATTTGGGATTCTCGAAACCTAGAGGTTGCCTAACATAGACTTCTTCCTCAATATACCCATTGAGGAAGGCACTCTTGACATCCATCTGGTAAAGCTTGAAGCCCTTAGACGCTGCGAAAGCAAGCAAGATCCTAATGGCCTCTAGCCTAGCTACAGAGGCAAAGGTCTCCTCAAAATCTAAATCCTCAACCTGGGAGAAACCCTGAGCTACCAACCTAGCCTTGTTTCGAATGATTGCCCCGTCCTCACTCTGCTTATTTTTGAACACCCACTTGGTACCTATGACATTATGACCTCTAGGGGGCTCAACAAGTGACCAGACCTTGTGCCTCTCAAAGTTCTCTAACTCCTCATGCATGGCACTGACCCAAGACTCATTAGAAAGAGCATAACTAACATCCTTGGGTTCGAAAGAGGCGACGAAAGCAGAGTGGAGACAAAAGTGAGACATGCTAGACTTTGAGTGTGTGACTCGCTCAAAGAGATCTCCAATCACCTGCTCTGAAGGATGATCTTTTTGGATATGACGGGAAGATCCTAGATGAGAGGAAGATGTGGCCTCTACCTCATGAGCTGACGAGGTAGGAGCAGAGCCACTAGCTCCAGAAGATGCGGAAGGAATGGGCTGATCTCCTCGAGGTGCGGTGGAAGAAGCAGGCACCTCAAGGGGAGAAGGAACCAAATCGGGTAGACAACCCTCATCTCCATCCTCCTCATTGTCCACAAAGATGGGCTCGGACTGCTCTACAGAACCTAAGATATCGGGCCTAGTCCCCGGACTGGCCTCATCGAAGGTCACCTCATAGGTTTCTACCATTTTACTAGGATCGCAGTTCCAGACCCTATACGCCCGCGGCGAAGTAGAGTAACCCAGAAAAATCCCATCACAAGATCGTGACTCGAACTTATCTAGGTTCCCAGACTTCAGAATAAAACACTTGCAACCAAACACGCGAAAATGAGAGACACTGGGCTTTCGCCCATATCTCAACTCAAAAGAAGTGCGATGCAAGTGTGCCCTTAGAAAAACTCTGTTTGAAACATGGCATGCGGTGGCTATCGCCTCAGCCCAAAACTTCCTAGGTGTGGAATACTCATCAAGCATCGTCCTGGCAATCTCGACCAAGGTATGGTTCTTCCTCTCCACGACACCATTTTGCTGGGGGACGTGCGGAGAAGAGAACTGGTGCTCTACACCTATCTCATCGCAAAACCTCTTAAAGTAGGAATTCTTGAACTCCGTGCCATTGTCACTACGGATCGCTCGTAAGGCACTTAGGAACTCAACAGAAAGCCTACTAAAAAGACCTCAAAAATGGGTAAATGTCTCATCCTTCGAGGTTAAGAAGAACACCCAAGAGTACCTTGAGAAGTCATCGACCACAACAAGAACGTATCACTTCCTCCTGCCGACTGTACTCTAGTTGGACCAACTGTATCCATGTGGAGCAGTTGTCCTGGTGCATCGGTCATAATCACTGTGACCGGAGGATGAGAAGCGGCAACCATCTTGCCGTGCCGGCAAGGAGCGCAAACTAGATCTTTGACCATCTTGAGTTTAGGCAGACCACGAATGAGATCGTGACCGCTAACTCGAGTCAAATGGTCAAATCCAATATGACCAAGTCTTCTATGCCAGAAAGTGAGGTCACGGGACCCTGAAGCAACTAAGCACCTGAGAGGATCACCAGAAGACTCAACAAAATCAGCATGAAAGAACCTCCCATATCTAGAAATCCCACAAACCAGACTCCTCGAAGAATCAAGAATTTTGCAAGCATTTTTCTTAAAGCTTACCTCGAAACCGTCATCGGTAAGCAGGGAAACATAAAGCAAATTGTACTGCAGCTTACTCACTAAGGCAACATCTTTTAAAACAAATGAATCATTAACGCACACAGTACCTTTCACGATGACGCGCCAAGACGAAGCGTCTCCAAAGGTGATAGTCTCATCACCTGGAGCTCGGGCTAGGGAAGAGAACCAATGGGAATCTCTGGTCATGTGTCAAGAACACCCGGAGTCCACAAGCCATACATCTCCCTTCCTAGCCCGGCGAACCTGAGTCAACAAGAGAGGGATGTCTCAGTACTGGGATAAATCAAAAGAGATTTTAGCACCCAATACTGAGTCACACGACGAGCAGAAGAAGTAGTCACACACGACTGACCTCTAACTACCCTACGTTCTCCGTCGCTCAAAAAGCCAGATGGTCTTTCTACAGACCTAAAGCCGTTGCTGGGCTTGACTGCTATGGAAGAGCGAGTCGGAGAACAGCACCATGAGGCAAATCGAGGACGAAAATCAGAAAACTCAGAAAACTCAGAAAATCATGAGTGGGAAACGAGATCTACCTTCAGGATGGCAGATATCACGACCAGAGGCAAATCGAGGACGAAAACTCAGAAAAGCCAAGTCCTCGATGCTGCCCAACACATCAACATGATCAACTCTAGACCTCGTGTTGGTCCTAGGTGCACTCAAGATCTGGGGCTGATCCTGAATACGCCTAAGAGCCTGAACACGGTCTCTACGCGCGATCTTGGCGCGCCTGAAGCATCTCTCGATCATGTGTCCATCCTTCTGACAGAAGATACAATGAAACTTCGCCTTCTGAGGGGTCAAAGCAACAGGTGTTGCCACCTTACTGTGAAAAATCCCTTAGACAAAATCCGTAGATTTGAACTCAACTTTCTTGGTTCCGGGCTTGACCTCGATCACACCTGCTGCTATAGGTCTGAGAACAGCAGGTGGATGCTTCCTAACATCCTCAAGAAAATCATATCCTAGACCTTGATTGAACATGCAAATCTTGGAATGGTCTAGAATAAGATTCAACTTCTTCTTGCCTCCAACAAATCTCTCAAGAGTGTTCATAAGATACTGACACTCTTGAAAGACAAAGGTGCGAGAAGAGCAGGGGGAAGACGAGACAGCAAAAGGAGAGGTAGAGGAACCAATAGCAGAAGAACAGATGGCATGTACACGCACAACCGCCTCAACTTTGAGGTCTTTGTAAGAATCAGGAGGGACAGTCCTAGTTCTAGCCGTTTGGTCCTTGTGGCTAAGCGTCTCTACCACTTCCTTAGATTTGTCCCCCACCACAGCACATGCATCACAACAAGATTGTGGCTTCCCTACTAAGTCTTTATTTAACTTCACACATTTATCATCCAAAGCAACGAGTTCAAGTTTTAATTTTTCACAACTATTGCATGATGAGTTAACAGGGTGCTTAGTCGCATACTGAGCCAATTTTTTGTTGTCGTCAATCATTTATTTGAAACTGTTTTGAGACATATTCAAGTTCAGCAGTTAATTTGGGACAATTGGTGCAAGAAACGACAGCCTCTAGTAAGGAAGCATGCAACTCAGCAATTTTATGATCTGCCTTTTTAGGTTCATTTTTAAGTTATTATGTCTTTCACATGTTTCAAGCAGATCAAGAAGCATAGTGTAAAGACCTCTAAAAGCATTGTCCTTATTCTCACATGAGGTGCAAGAAGTAGTCTCAACAGTAGATGAAAGAGCAGCAGTCCTAGTCATCTCTAGCTCAGCAAGAAGACTAACAATCTCCACCTTAATGATCATGTCAAGCTCAGAAATCATACTATCATGCGAGGTCCTTAGCTTCTCCATATCTCCAAGCAAAGAAGTACACATATCACATTCGTCACAGGAGGGAGCAGGTATAAGTGAAGTAAACTCCCATGACAATCTTTCTACTTCCTTCTCAAGATCAACAACCCGAGCTCTAAATCTAGCATAAAATTTTCCTAGCTTCAGAAATGCATCATTGAGCTAGTTGTAAGAGGGGTATACCTCATCGGAGTCAGAGTAGAGCTCGCTGTCGCTGACGTCGGCCTCGTGGGCCATGAAGCACATGCCGATGAAGTCGTCACCATCCTTGGGATCTTAATCATCCTTGCCGTCGTCGTCACTCCACCCCTTCACGTCGCTGAAGTCGATGCCATCGAAGACGGTGAGGACGTCGTGGAAGAGCTTCTGTCTTTCTCAATGCAGGAGGTGAATTGTAACAAGAACATATGGGGAGGGTGTGGGCATTGTTACTTGCCGATCCAGCCAGTCCCGGTAACGATCGGGAGTGATTTGGAGCAAAATCTATGTCAATCGCTCGAAGCTCGTCCCCACCTCGGGTGCAGCCAAGGCACTCATCCATGTCAGAACGCCGGCCCAACACCACCTCCTCCATGTAATCGCCTACAGGTGGATCAACAGGGCCAAAACAGGGAAGTTCAATTGGTAAGAGAGCAAAGTGGGGTTATGTGCAAGTATTTGACTCAAAACCTGTGGTTTAGTTAAAAAAAGGCCAGAACATGTGGTTTTTTACCAATACCCTAAAACATAGAGATTTCTGAAATTTATTCAAACATTATCTATTATAGATTTGCTGGCACTACTACAGAAAGCCTAATACTAGACGGCAGATCACAGACGATTTTGTCAAACCGTCTGTGATTGACACTATCACAGACGGTTTTGATTTGGACACCGTCTGTGTTAGTGGCGTCGGATAAAACGAGTATCACGGACGGTTCTTACCGATGAACCGTCTGTGATACTAAAGTATCACAGACGGTTTTTATTAAAAACCGTCTGTGATAATCTGGGATTATCACAGACGGTTTTTAATAAAAAAACCGTCTGTGTTGTTAGACTATCACAGACGGTTGTTGTTAAGAACCGTCTGTTAATGTTCACAGACGGTTTTTTAACAAGAACCGTCTGTGATGTCCCTTTGTCTGTCATATTCTGTTCATGATCAGAGGTTAATATATAATTACATATTGCTTCTAATAACTTAACTACAGAACTACTGAGACAAGAGATCACAAATTAAAGGCAAATTTATTAGTTTCAATTAGAGGCAAATTTACTACAAAAGTCGCACAGGTAAAGAGTTTCCCAGATTGTAATCTTTTGGGCTTCGTACGCTTCTTCTTCGACTTTGGGACTTGGAGGATCAGCCACTGACTTCTCGAACGCCGTTAAGATTGTCCTTGTCCTCAGCACTTCCTCCTCCAGCCTGGGCAAATAATCAGTACGATAGCTCATAATGTCGTAGAGGATAGCATGAAAAGATTCATTAGAATCTGCCGTTTCTGCTTGATCGGCAAGGCTATCCATCAGTCTCTCCAATGCGTGTAGAGCTTCTTCCGCTTTGCGCACATTGTGGAGAAGAACCAGGGTAAGGGCTGTTTCCCTTTCTTGAGCGGCAGCGAGACGCCTCCATCGACGGCGGATGATCAGGTCGAGCTGACGGATGCAAGAAAGTCGGGGAAGGAGAGCAGGGCGTGTGCGAAGAAGCTGCTCCAGATGCAAATTGCTGGCCGTCTGTGTATGGTTCCGGCCGAACAATTCTTGATGAACAGATGAGAGGAAGGAGATGATCATAAGAATAGTAGAGGCCATATTGTACGTACGTAGAAGAGACCTGGATTAGGCGCGCATATTTAACCTTTAGCACAGACGGTTCGTATACCCAAACATTAATGATATAGACGCTTCATATAACGATCGAGAGACATTAATTAGACGATCGAAACACGAAGCGTTCTGACATGAAGCTTATGACAGATGATATTTTATAAAAAACCGTCTGTGATAATATTTATCACAGACGGTTTTAATAAAAACCCGTCTGTGATAAGCTGGTTATCACAGACGGTTTTTAATTAAAAACCATCTGTGATAATTCACAGACGATTTTTAGTTAAAAACCGTCTGTGATAATGGCTAAGGCATTTATTGCGCTGCTCAGACCGCATCTGTTTTCATTTCGATCCAGATCTAGCCACTGCTGCGCACTTTTTCACTCGGGAGGAAGCTAGGCGATTTCAGGCCAGTTAATTTGGTGGGAAGAGGCAGAGATTGAGCTTTGAAGATTCAGACTTTCCTGGTTGCCCTAGATATGGTTAGTAATGAAATTTATTTTTTCTTTAATTGCATTACAATTTAGGTCTAAGTAATCCATGAGTGGTTATTGAAGATGGTTAATTTGCAAAATTGTTGGTTATATAATAGCTGTTGTGTTTGTAATATGAATTGAGCTAGCAAATTAAGTCTCAATATAATAAATGTGACCGGTATATATGTAGTTATAATTAGTTAATCTAGATTTTAATACTAAGTTCTTATATATGTACGTAACGTAGGACCGAAGCTGGATGTATGTCGCGAGCCGTGTGAGTGAAGAGTACATTAATGGCATTTCTGCTTTTATAAGAGCCGCCGAGGAGGATATGTTGAATAAGGGGGTGGAATATATGTGATGTCCTTGCACTGACTGCGAGAATTTGAAGATGTTTAAGAACCGAGGGCAAATTGAAGCGCACTTGATTCGGAGGGGTTTCAAAAAGGATTATACGTGTTGGACCAGTCATGGCGAAGTGAATGATCATATGCCGCCGGATGACATCGCCGGTGAAGTGAATGATATGCCCCCGGATGACATCGCCGATGAACTGAATGACATGCCGCCGGCTGATGTCGATTGTGGCTCCTGTGCTAGCTAGCCCGCACAACCATCCGAGTAGCTGTGCGTCCAATCCGACGCAAACCCAGGCCAAATTTCCTGTGGACGACATCCTGGTAATAATTATTATCTCTCGAATGCTTGCTCTATTGATAGGCCTATTCGAGTAGCTAATTTTGTATCGTTATGTAGGAGCCTACGAAGTGCAGGCTCCAAGTGAGATATGGCTCCATTCCCTTGTACGCTGCTTGGGGCCAGGCATATTCGTCTGGTATCGGGGCCATGGTGCATGGTCAAGCTTTAGCGCCAGGCTTCGCAAAAGTTAATGTGGATGGTGTGTATGTCAATTTTGAGGTGGTCCCGCTACCGAAGCCCCCCAACGACGAGATCGTGACTCTAGGACAGGCCATTGGAACATTCATCCAGTGGCCCAAAAGCGACATCTCCCTGGAGGCTTCTTCACTTCTTCACCGGTGGCAGGACCAGAAGTGCATTGCGAACCACAGCAACATGCACTGTGCCATCTCCACACGGGCAGTGCGAAGCAGAGCTACCTGCACCGGTGCTATCTCCACGAGTGCTATTCTCGCCCAAGCAACTGGCACCGTTTGTACCATTATAGTCGACTACCATGAAGTCGACCTGCAGTCGACGCAGTGGCCATGGCAAATCAAAGACGAAGGATGATGACGATATCTCGTACCTGCCATTGGCTCGCAAATTCGTGCTAGGCGAGCCGATGATATTCCCGCAAGAGCACCTCACAAAGCTAGGACTTGGTTGCCAAAGATTCCACACTTGGTATATGGAACAGTCCAATAGACCAGAGGCAGAACGGCGCTCAGGTATCATTGTCAAATTCAAGCCGGAACATTTCTTGCACGAAGTTCATGAATGTGTCTTCCCGGTGACCTTTGACGATATATTTGGTCTTTTCACGCTCAACGCTCTCGACGCCTCACTCGTTCGATGCTGGACGCTGTAAGTCTGTACAATCACAGTCTTTGTTCACGTAATACCGATATATGTCACAATTTGTTGATTTTCTGTGTATATATATAGATTTATGCTGACCGAAGCTAGATCATTGAAATCACCAATTGGTTTCCTAGACCCACGCTTGGTCGCCATTAATACCATCAATGAGAATGCATCCTTCGTCGAGGACTATATTACAAAAGCACTGCTGGCTCACCAAGATAAGGAATTTGTTCTTATGCCATACAATGAGCACTTCCATTGGATTTTAATTGTAATTATACCAAAATGGAACAAGGCTATATACCTTGATTCTCTAAGTAAGAAAAAAATCCAAGTACACAGCTATCGCCCAAATACTCGATAGGTACGTACATTGTACATTGTACTCTTTCTTTCCTTCCGAATGACTAATCTAACTTTTTCGAATAACAAAGGTCGTTCGCCACATACGTTCAACAAACACGTGGCTCGACGACAGGGGCCGAGCCCTTGAAACATGATCGCAATTTTCGGGTATTCGCTAGCTACACATTAATTAATCATATACAACACTTAGTTGTAATGCCACTTGATTTAACACATTCTGTTTTTTGCAGTGCCACCAACAGAAGCCGGGCAACACGTGTGGATACTACGTGCGCCACCATATGAGACTACTCCTCGATTCCACCAAGTTGACCAATTCTAAGGTTTGTCAATCTTCCCACATTTATTTCATACATGTCAAGTTTTATATGTGCGCGCGTTGATATTCCTATCGACAGGCTGCGCCCATCTCTACATCTGCATTGAAACAGCCGAATTTTGCAAACATTCGAGGAGAGTTTATTTGGTTTTTGTGGAGTAAAGTCGTAAGATCAGATGGAGAGTTCCACAGCCCAGAATGATTTTTTATTGTAATTCTAAGTGCAAATGCAGTGTAGATTTTTTACAATTGTGTATTTGTTAATGGATATTTTATTTCAATTCAATGAATTGATTTGCGAAATGGATGCTTTATGTTTGTGAAATAAAGTGCGTTGTCAATTGGATGTTTTATGTCTGTGAAATGAATTGAGATGTGAAATGTATCTGAAATGAAATGAGATGTGTGAATTGTATATGTTTTATGTCTGTGATTATCTGCTTGTTTCAGAGGGCATGGCTAGCATTTCCTGAGGCTAGCCAATAAACAGAAATATATTTAGGGGTTGAAGGGAATATCACAGACGGTTTTGAGTTAAAAACCGTCTGTGATACTGATCATCACAGACGGTTTTTACTTAAAAACCGTCTGTGATGATCAGTATCACAGACGGTTTTTAACTCAAAACCGTCTGTGATTATCAGCTATCACAGACGGTTTTTAGTCAAAAACCGTCTGTGATTATCAGCTATCACAGATGGTTTTTACTCAAAAACCGTCTGTGATAGCTGATAATCACAGACGGTTCGAAAACCGTCTGTGATGACCTTCGATTATCACTGACCTATAAATACAGACGGTTCACAAAACCGTCTGTGATGACATTTTCGAACCGTCTGTGATGACCTTCGATTATCACTGACCTATAAATACAGACGGTTCACAAAACCGTCTGTGATGACATTTTCGAACCGTCTGTGATGACCTTTTCTGTAGTAGTGTGGATTATGTCCATACATGGTCACAAAATGTTGGTGCGTCTCAAGCGCCCGAACATGTCTCGTGTGAGCAGTGATTAATTACTTAATTGTCGATAGCACCTACGGCCATGCACAATGGTGGGTTTTAGCAGTTTATAAATCTTGCCACGCAGGGCATTAGGAGATGTAGAGGAGAAAAGGGGAATATAGAGAGTTAGGCTGTCTATTATGCAATAGTTGACTATAATACGGTAAATAAGATACATTGCATCATAGAGAAACTGTCGATAAAGACATGCAAAAAGATAATCTATTGTATGAGCCGTCTATAAATGATACAGAGGATATTATAGATAATAGTTGTACAATTGTACATGGACCAAGCATCACATTATTGCTTCTTTTAGAGGTTCCACGTGTTCAAGAACATCTTTCTGCTATTGTTTGTCATTTCCGACATTATTCCCTCCAAATGTGTTTCATGTAATTTTTTTAAAAAATATTATATTGGAGAAATTGAGATTGATTTGTCCATCAAGCTAGCATACATGACCAGAAGAAACAATTAATTATAGTCATTGTGCTTCCTAAATGCATGACAATGTGTCACAGGCCAGGTAGCTAGGTGAGTTTTCGTTTAATTTTGGCTAGGTTTTGTGGTGTGCATGCATGTTGTAGCTAGAAAAATGTCGCTGGACAAATTATTACGATATCTGGTTAAAAAGGTATTTCTCTAATTACTCTAACATAATCCGAAGGAAATGGAAAACATTTGCTCCAAATATCTAGAGTACAAGTGGCGTGGTGGAAGAATAGGGATCACAGCCGAAAGGAATAATCTACGAGCTTTGCAGAAAAGGTTTGATTGATAATAAGTCCAAATGTTGCCAGTAAGTCCTAATGTTGCCGCTCCTGTATTGTGATAACGTCCACTATTTATGTTTTCAGTCTACTGTTCTCCACTGATCTTAGTACGGAATCGAGCTAACTGGTTCAGACCGTTAGTTATTCTAGTAGAAGTTACAAGTTCTGTTCCCACGTGTATATTGGTCCAAGTCCTAGTGCTCTCAAAGACGTCTTATTGTCATTCTCAGTATTTTGGTTTATTTTCGAGAACACTCAATATTTTGGATTAGAAAAATAACGTTGCAGTGAGTCAGCTCTACCTTTTATTTCTAACTTAGAAGTTTTAATTTCGCACCTTATAATTTGTACAAACATTTTTGCAGACAATAATTTTTTTTCAACTTATAATTTTTACGTGCCTCCTACATGGCATAGAATGATAGAAATATACGAGATGTTGCACTACTACAAAATAAGCTATACCGGATGTGTCATCACAAACGGTTTATAGGGAATTATCTGTGCTGTAAGTATCACAAACAGTTTTACAAGCGTGATCATGTATTGTCGGTGATACGCAACTATCACAGATGGTTCTTATTAATAACCATATAAAATTATAACAGACGGTTGTTAATACGAACTATTTGTGATAATTACAGACATCATAGACGGTTTTTAATTACAACTAGATGTGATAGTTCATAGAAGGTTATTAATACAAACCGTCTGTAATAGTTGCGTACACTACTAAAAAATAAGCTATATTGGACACCTCATCATAGACGGTTCCAATTATTACAGACTATTTCACAAGCGTGACCGTGTACTATCTGTAATACACAACTACCACAGAAGGTTCTTATTAATAACCGTTTGTGATAATTCATAGATGGTTATTAATACAAATCATCTATGATAATTGAAGTCGGTACAATATGTACTATAATTAACTAGTAGACTATATCTTGATAAAACAATTCATTTCAAAGCTAGTTACCATAGAAAAGCGAAAGGCTGAAGCCAAAAGCTGAAAAAGAACAAAGCCAGAAACTATCAAAAAGAGTTGTAAATAGTATGCAATTCAAAAACTATCTAAGTTTCAAATCCTGAATTCTAATTTTGAATTTTTTTCTCAAACATTAAAAAGAATACTAAGTGCTGAACAATTGAAAGTTCGTAAACACTTACAAGAAATTCAAAGATTCAAAAAGAAACAATATTACACAAGCAAATCGAGCAATATCTTTCCTCTGGCCCCTTCATGTATCTTCTTGGTTCTTTCTCAACCTCCATTAGCTCTCTTTTATAAAAAGAATTCAAATTTATTGTTCCTGCTTAGTCGACACCATCGTGCCATCTCCCTCCCCTGCCACATCACTGTTATGACTTAAAATTGATAGATTATGAATATGGCTGTTTTAATCTAACATATTAATTTGGTCATTTTATAAAATAGAGATATAGATTTTTCTAAGTTGAAGAATCTTGCTAGTTCCCCGTGTGCCAAAAACAATAGGGAAAGGCTGAAAAACACATAGGACAGCCTTCTCCGAGGGCCAACATTCAGGATTAGGTACATGGGATGATGGGAATGTTGCAGTTTACGACCACTCGCTAGTCGTTACGATCACACTCAAAAGTCGTTACGACCACTTCTTGTTTGCTCCGACCACGCCTTCGTACTCCGACCATGTACTCGTAACTTTAGCTGATGAGTGTTACGACCACATTCACGCTACGCTGCGTGTTCTCGTAACCGCTCCTTCGACCACGTAGTATCGCCCGATCACCGTGGTCGTAACTCGATTATGACCACACAAAGGCTAACTATAACAATCACCTCCTTAATCTTGTTTCTCCATTTTGATCATGCTGATCTTCTCTCTTGCTTCCACTTATTCCTTCTACCTACACTCCCATGCGTCGTACCTTTTTCTGAGCCTTGCACAATCCGATGCTTGCCGCACCTCGCACTTGGACTGATCCTGTCCTTCCTTGTACGCCTGCCTGGGCTTAAGCACCTACTCCAACAGCCACCTTGGCTTCGCCGTTACCTGAGCCTCCCACTCCTCTCTTTGGACCAAGTTTGTCTACTTTCTGGCATACGTCTCAGCTGAGACTACACCGCCCCTAACTCCTGTCTCCAACGCTTCCTGCATTCCCCCTGCAAAACCACAAAAGACTGTACCAACATATACTCTAAGTCTTCCTCTTGGACCTTGTGTACCTTTTTCACATACCTCCCGCATGCATGATTTCATTGGAGTCACACTCGCATCGCCTCCGCCAACTGCATGCGCTCTAGAGCCACTGCTCCCTTCATGCGCGCTTGCATGTGCGTGGTCATCTGAGCTGCCGCCTACAGTGCCTACTTCACACAGGCCGTGCTTATGGGACGCCACGTCCACCTATGCTCTCCTGCTCGAGCCATCTCCTTTAGCATTGTCTGCATAAGGATGGGGTGCTGCGCCTACATGCACACCATGCTTGCCTCCTGCTGCATTTGCACCTCATCCACCCGTGCCTTTCTTCATTTTCTTTTTTGTCTTAGGCAAGGTTCACCTCCCTATCCTTTTTCTTGCTTCGACAATCCGAAGCATAGATTATGGGTGGGATTTCACGTGCGAGTTTTCACAAGCCTAATATCCATTTTTGTATATAGTCAATGTACATTTTTTTTAGTACGATAGCACTACCATATCACATACTTTTCTCAATTATAATAATTCTTTTGTAATAATTTTTTCAGGTGCCAATCATCTTGTTGGCTATCACTTTGTCTGGAATCATGTTGTCGATGATTTGTCCGTGCTGACGGGAAATATTCAGATTACCTTAGAAACACAACCGGTTATATGAAAAATTACTAAAAGAGTACAACACCTGGCGGCCATTCGCAAATAACCGTTGGGAAGAAATTTAAATCTTCTAATGGACCTAGTGGTGGCATCCCTGGATAACATATGGCGGGGTCATCACAAGTTGTCACATAAAAAAACAGATACAAATATTGAATCTTCCAAATAGAAGTGATTTAAAAAAGAATTGAAGGCCTCGGAGGAACAGACTGGTGCGAAACGAGACAAAAGTGACGAGCATTTTTAAAATGAATTTTCTCCACGCTGATTCTCTCTCTTTTTTTTTTTTTTTGCCTGGACACTTGAGTTTGCATTGTATGGCTTTTCCAGGCTTCATCACTGCCGGAGGTCCAACAATTCCACAACTAGCTAACACTTGTAAAGACAGAATACCCTAGGTTCATCTTACAAACAAGATTCCTTACCTGTGCTTGCCTTCACGATAGATCACATGCATGATGCATGACGCTTTATTAGGCATGTCTCCATTATTGGTGCTTGGATTCCGTGCTGCATGGATCAATATAATTGGCCAACGTCCACAGAAAATATTGACACCTTTTGAGCCCCGAGAGATGTATAGGAGTTGTGTTGGTGCAGGGATTGATTCATGCTCCATATTCTCCCTTTCTGCCTAACTAAGTGCATGTTTTAGCGTTGGCAATAAGTTGAGATCACAAGTGTAATCTCGACGTAATATATCCACTCCGAGTGAATGACACGATGCATGGCATATATGCAGCATCTTTAGGGCTTGTTTATATTGACTTTTGCTAATAGCTTTAGACTACGGCTGATGAATAACAGCGGCTGATAAATAGTAGAACATTATGTAAGAAAGATGGTACAATGAATGGCACTACAATATTCGAACCGCTATGCGATTGCAGAATTGTGATATAATAAAATACAAAGTATGTTACAATATGTGAAAACGAAAATTAGTAGCTGATAAATAGTAGTTGCTGATAGAAACAGCTTATAAAAGCTGGAGCGTTCATATTGGCTTCTCTTCTAGAAATAGGCCCTTAATTTGTTATCAGGAAATAAAGGTGGAAAATTCAAGTACAACGGAAAAATGCAACACACATTACATGGGAAACCGATTGGCGATTTTCCCCAATAATTGAACCGTCACAAAATTTCTGATCACAAGATTTGCTTTAGCATATGTAACACCCTAACTTAACAAAAGCCCAAAAAAATCAACTTCAAATCTTAATACATCTTGGTCTCACCAGGATGTATAGTGTATAGAGTATAATGAGCTTTCTTTAGAATATCAGCCTTGATCTGAGCCTTCTGTGGTACACAAAGGCGGCCTTTAAACCGCAATGCACGAAACTCATCTATGCTAAAATCCCCTTCCTTGCCCTCATCAAGTTTCTCACTTGCCCGATCAATGCTACTGTGCCTCTTGCACAAACTCTGGAATAGCAAACTCAAGAAGCAAGCGAGTCTCAGCATGAACAGTTCCCACAAAACAAAAGAAGATATCCATATGCTCAAAATCATCAACAAGAAAACTCAAAGTAAGGGGTGTCGTCTAGCGACTAAGAGCATCTACCACTGCATTTGCCTTACCTAGATGATACTGGATAGTGAGATCATAATCCTTGATCAATTCTAGCTATATTCTCTGCCTTAGGTTCAAATCTTTCTGAGTAAAGATATACTTGAGGCTCTTGTGATTAGTGAAAATATCATATGTCTCACCATATAGATAATAGCGCCAGATCTTTAGAGCAAATACCACTGTAGCAAGCTCTAGATCATAGATTGCATAATTCTAATCATGTTTCTTCAACTGCCTTGATGAATAAGTAATCACCTTGCCCTCTTGCGTGAGCACACAACCAAGCCCAACTCGAGAAGCATCAGAATAGACTATCACTGCTACAGACAGCCCTATCACAGACGGTTCGGAACCGTCATCACAGACGGTTCCTGAACCGTCAGTGTTTAGGTGTCAGTGATAGTTGATGGTTATCACAGACGGTTCCCGAGCCATCTGTGATAAAAACATCACAGACGGTCTTTATTACTAACCGTCTGAGATAGGCGAGTATCACAGACGGTTTTTTATAAACAACCGTCGGTAATACTCGCATATCACAGACGGTTAGTAATCAAGACCGTCTGTGATATACACAATATCACAGACGGTTTGTATTACAAACCGTCTGTGATATTGTGTATATCACAGACGGTCTTGATTACTAACCGTCTGTGATAGACGCGTATCACCGACGGTTGTTTATAAAAAACCGTCTGTGATACTCGCCTATCTCAGACGGTTAGTAATAAAGACCGTCTGTGATATGCACAATATCACAGACGGGTATTACTAACCGTCTGTGATATTTTGTATATCACAGACGGTCAGTAGTAAAAGCCGTCTGTGATAGCAGTCACACCACATACGGCACTCTTTGAAACCGTCTGTGATATGGTATCACAGACGGTTTTTAACAATGAACTGTCTGTGATACCAAGTGCATCATCCATTTTATATGCTGTTTCTTGGCTAGCCTCAGGATATGCTAGCCATGCCCTCTGAAAGCAAGCAGATTACAGATAAATGACAGATATAAGTTAATTGCAACTCATAGTAAATTACAACAAAATTCGATACACAGATGAATGTAACAATATCACATATATAGAATGAAAATTGTTACACAAAATCTGACAAATGTATTCAATTGAGGAATTGTTTGATTTGTACAGTTGAATCCAATGTTTCAACATCTAATTATCATCATCGCCGGCGTGGAACTCTCCCCTCTTATTTATGACCTCTGCTAGCAAGAATTGGGAGATGATTGCACGAATATCGACGAGATTGTCAAGATCATATGCACTTCCGTCGAAGTTCACCCGCTGTCGCTAGGAGCAATGTTAAGTCATTAATTAGCATGTGTGTGTAATATAATCAGAAAATAATAATTATTGGAAGGACCTGACAAACCTCTGGATCATTGATCTTAGTACCCATGATTTCCATCATATTGCGGCAAACGTAGAATCCACATACGTTGCCCTGTAGCTGCTGGTGGCACTGCAAAAATAGAATTACATACATCGGTATTGTCAATTCTAGAGGCATTATTACAAAGTATGATATAGGATTATTGTGTTGTAGCGGGTACCGGAAATCGCGTGTTGTGTCGTAGCGTGTCACTGGATTTGTCGTGTGTTCCTCCTTGGGCAACATATTCGGCAAACGCCCTACGTGATTCAAAAAACTTAGCCTCGGCCGTGGCAAACAAAAGAAATATTACAATAGAGTTATGTATGGAGGAAATGAGTTTACCTGTTAAGTACTTCTTGCACACGACTGAAGTCATGGTTGCTCCTAAGGAGGGAATCAAGGTATATTACCTTGCTCCACTTTGGTACAATCACAATCAAAATCCAGTGATTCCTAGTCATATGTGTCGCCATAGTGATTAATCCTAAGTTCATGCTGCATGTAAAGTACAAATGAAACATATGTGTGGCAACTAGTGAAGCACTTACCCTTGGTTGAAGGGTACCATGACGTACTCCTTGTCGGTGTGAGCAATCAATCCCCTCGTTATGTAACCTTCCACGAAGGATGCATCTGCGTTGATAGATTGCTCGGAGACCAAGTGAGGGTCGAGGAAACCCACCGGTCGTCGCAATTTCCGGGCTTGTTGGATCATGTATCTATACATAAAGAAAGGGTAATGACATTTATCTGTATAACGTGAATGTAGAACTTCATTGTACAGTACACTTACAGTGTCCAGCATCGTAGAAGTGAGGCGTCGAGTTCGTCGAGATTGAATAGTAAGAATAAATCTTCGAATGTCACGACGATGTAGCCCAAGTCATGGAGGAAATGCGTCTCTTTATATTTCACAGTGAATGCACTCTGCCGGTTTGGCTTCATGTTGGACTTCTCCATGTACCAGGCATGCAATGTATTGCAAATCATACCAAGCTGGCGTAATTGTGAATCGGGCACCAACGACACTCCTAGAATAAACTTCCATGGCACGGGACCCGGCTTAATTTTCTTCGCATGAGCCTTGGAGGCCTTGGAGCCTCGCTTATGATATGTTCTCGGTGGCATCTCAGCGGGAGCCGATGCAACAGACTTTACTGGATTTGGAGGTGGAGGTGGAGCCACTGGAGCCGATGTGCCAGGTCCAGGGCGACGTCCCTCTTGGGCCACTGGATGTGAAGATTGTGGCACGGACATGTCGAGGACGATGTCCCTCTTGGGCCACTGAACGAATGTGTGGACGGCATCCCCTAATGTCTTAATCTCTTCGTTTGGGGGCTTCTCAAGAGGGACAGGCTTAAAAATATCATTAATCATGTCCACCTGGACCTTTATGAAACCGGTGTCTACTTGTACACCGTGCACCTGCGTCCCTGGCAGCAATGGATACACCATGCCGCGCCCAGCGTCAACGGGAATAGAGCCAACAAGCCTGACTTTGAGGCTGCAAGGCATGGGCTCCTACATAACGATACAAGAGATGAGTTAAGGCGTCCACCAGAGAGATCTATGTACCATTCTAAAGAGGTACATTACCTGAATGTCATCAATACGTAAGTGGTCGTCGCTATGTTCAGAAATTGGTGTGGACGCGCAGCTACTGCGACGTTGAGGGGGACTGGGTACCGCAGTACTAGGAGTGGGTTGCGATTGGTTGCGGACTTGTCTCAGTTCTTCCCGCAACGAATCTATCTCTCCTCGAAGTGAGGCAGTCTGCTCTTGAAGTGAGGCAGATAGTTGTTCCTCAAGTTGAGCACGAAGCTCCTGTTTTATTTGTTCGCTGCGGTACGCCTTGGTTCTCTTCCTACTCCTATATGTGTCGGAGTAATTTGGAAATCCGTGCCTCCAAGGTACATAAACCCCCATGCCTCGTGTGCGACCTGGGTGCTCCTTGTTTCCCAAGGCCTGTGATAGTAAATCTATCTCCCTATCTTCTTCAAAGGAGCCACGAGAAGATTCGGTAGTCAATGATTGCTGCAAGAGGCAATTAATCATGTTATTTTTGAACCCATGAAGTTCAAGAGGTGTTAACAACTATGTTGTTTAACATATTTTACCATGCGTTGGGACACTTCCTCATCTGCGGGGTTTTTGAAAGAGACACCCGAAGATGTGGTTGATGACCTCGCTCTTAACCAGTTTCGAGCGCGCTCGTTTGCGATCCCGGCAAATGGCGGAGAGGCCTCCGATCGGATTGCGACCTCATCCTGCATCCTCCATTGCGGGATTTTACCCGCGTACCCAGCAGTGCCGAGTCTGTGAGGGTGCGTGTTTTGTGACTGGAGATCCTTGTGCGCCGCACTTTGTTGTACAAATTCGGGCGTCGTCTTCATCTGCACAAAGGCCTCCCATGTTTCCGGCGACACAAAAGGATACTTCGTAAAGGGCGTGACATCCTCGGCCACGTACTTCGTCACAAGAGTGCTCTTAAAATTCTTCCATGCTTTTCCCATCGCGAGGAGCGCTTGCCGTTGCACGAGTCCCTGTGCTTCTGCTGGGAACTCGAACGAATTTGTAAGTTCCTCCCATAGCTGATTTTTGTGATCCTTTGTCAAATCTTTCCAGCTTGCTATGGTGATGGGGACCCGTTGCCTTCCAATTATCCCGCAGGTAGTCCGAAATGATGACGCTGCTTTCGACGGTTCCAGAGGGACCCCATCCGGAGAGACCACCGTGATGGTCCTTCGGCCCTCTGGCCTTTTCGATACTCCTCGGCCACGTTTAGATTTCGCAGTCTTGGGAGCGTGAGACCCAGATGACGACGACGAAGACTGTGTGGACGCCATCTCTCTTCTAAGAAAAAACTAACTGAAGTGAGCACTGGAGTGTGTCACTTGCTTTATGCCCTTTGACAAAGTTCTAACGATTAGCTAATTGCAGTGAGCTATGGGCCTTCCAAATAGACCTTGCGAAGCATATAACATGTGAAGCATATATATATCATGTGAAGCATATATATATCATGTGAAGCATATACATGTGAAGCATATATATATCATGTGAAGCATATACATGTGAAGCATATATATATCATGTGAAGCATATACATGTGAAGCATATATATATCATGTGAAGCATATACATGTGAAGCATATATATATCATGTGAAGCATATACATGTGAAGCATATATATATCATGTGAAGCATATACATGTGAAGCATATATATATCATGTGAAGCATATACATGTGAAGCATATATATATCATGTGAAGCATATACATGTGAATCATATATATATCATGTGAAGCATATACATGTGAAGCATATATATATCATGTGAAGCATATACATGTGAAGCATATATATATCATGTGAAGCATATATATATCATGTGAAGCATATACATGTGAAGCATATATATATCATGTGAAGAATATACATGTGAATCATATATATATCATGTGAAGCATATACATGTGAAGCATATATATATCATGTGAAGCATATACATGTGAAGCATATATATATCATGTGAAGCATATACATGTGAAGCATATATATATCATAAAGCTAACATGTGAAGCACAGGGAGGGAGGGACCGGCGTTGGGCGGGAGCGGCGGCGTCGGGAGGGAGGGACCGGCGTCGGGCGGGACCGCCGGCTACGGGAGGGAGCGGCGTCGGGAGGGAGGGACCGGCGTCGGGAGTGGCGGCGTCGGGAGGGAGGGACCGGCGTCGGGGGGGACCGCCGGCTTCGGGAGGGAGCGGCGTAGGGAGGGAGCGGCGGCGTAGGGAGGGAGGGACCGGCGTCGGGGGGGACCGCCGGCTTCGGGAGGGAGCGGCGTCAGGAGGGACCGGCGGCTTCGGGAAGGACCGGCGGCGTCGGGAGGGACCGGCGGTGGGAGAGGGAGCAAAACCTAGCTAGCAGGGGCGCTGCAGAGTGGAGACAAGAGACTGCGGCAGAGCGGACTCCGCAGACCTAGCGCGGGTATTTAAAGATGATCTATCACAGACGGTTCTATAAATATAACCGTTTGTGATAATTCATATCACAAACGGTTCTATATATAGAACCGTCTGTGATAATGAATATCACAAACGGTTCTATAGATAGAACCGTCTGTGATAATGCATATCACAAACGGTTCTATAGATAGAACCGTCTGTGATAATGCATATCACAAACGGTTATATTGATAGAACCGTCTGTGATAGATCATCTTTAAATACTCGCGCTAGGTCTGCGGAGTCCGCTCTGCCGCAGTCTCTTGATAAACCGCCTGTGATAGTTCACTATAAATACCCGCAGCTAGCTAGGTTCCTATGTCATTTATGAAAAACGCAAGCATAACCATAAATATAACTATTTCATAGTTCCTTAGTCATTTTACAATTACAATGCATGGGTTCCTTAGTCATTTTACAATTACAATGGAACATACATACATTTATGAAAAACACAAGCATAACCTATATCATTTATTACACTTTGGCTATATCATTTTAAATAAAGCCCTTCACGATGATCGATACGCATATAGCTTGCTTCATCGCCTTGTTCTTCATCGAGCCTGATGCCGTCTCCGAATGGAGGCAAATCATCAAATTGATTGTACTCTTCCTCATCCACAACATTCTCAACCCCGACAATCCTTCTTTTTCCCTGAAGAACTACATGGCGCTTCTTATTTGCCGGGTCGGTTACATAAAATACTTGAACAACTTGCCTCGCGAGTACGAATGGTTCGTCTTTGTATCCTACATATTCGAGGTCCACGGTAGTGACGCCGTACTTGTCAACCTTTACACCCCGTGGGAGTTGGACCCAACGGCACCGAAATAGAGGAATTTTGAAAATTACGTAGTCAAGCTCCCAAATCTCCTCTACAAGCCCGTAGTACGAGCTTGGGCCAGCGGTTCTGCCGTGCGAATCATAGGCATCTATGCGGACACCTGAGTTCTGCACTGTGCTCTTTCTATCTTGATCTGTTGTATAAAATGTGTAGCCATTAATGTCGTATGCTTGCCATGTCACAATTGTAAATTTTGGCCCTTTTGCCAACCATTGTAGTGTTTCATTTGACGACCTCCTAGTCAATTGCGCCTTCAACCATTCGTTGAACTGACGGTTGTGTTGTCTCGTGATCCAAACTTCTGACTGGCCTGCATTCTCCTGACGTAGCATGTCCTTGTGCTCTTCAATATATGGGGTCACCTCAGTCATGTGTTGTAAAACCATGAAATGGGCTTGAGCATACGTATTTTGATCCGGGGTTATTGCTTTCCTCCCGATAGTCCCTATACCCTCTAACCTCCCCTCGTGACGAGATAGAGGTACACCTATCGGCTCTACCTGAGCCATGTAGCCGATGCAGAATTCAATGACCTCTTCTGTTGTATAACCTTCGATGATGCTACCCTCCGGTCGAGATCGATTGCGTACATAGGACTTCAGAATTCCCATGTACCTCTCGAAAGGATACATATGACGTAGAAATACGGGGCCACATATTTTTATCTCTTTCACAAGGTGGACAATGAGATGGACCATGATATCAAAAAATGATGGAGGGAAATACATCTCTAGATGACATAGAGTTGTCACCACCTCGGTTTGCAGAGCATCTAGTCCATCTGGATCAATGACCTTCTGAGCAATTGCGTTGAAGAAATAACATAGCCTTATGATTGTCACTCGAACCTTGTTCGGCAAAATACTTCTAATTGCAACAGGTAGCATTTGAGTCATTAGCACATGACAGTCGTGAGACTTCATGCCAATTAATTTCAAATGTTCCATGGAAACAAGTTTCTTCATGCTTGTCGAGTGACCGGATGGAACTTTCACACCATTTAAGGACTGGCACAATTCAGTTCTCTCCGACTTAGACAGAGTGTAACATGCTGGGGGAAGGTACGTCCGGCCTTTATCGGTCTCTATCGGTGCTAACTCGGTCCTGATGTTCATAGCGACCAAGTCACGCCTTGCGTTAACACCATCCTTTGTTTTGTCAGGAATGTTCAGTAAGAGACCAATCAAACTGTCACATACATTCTTCTCGACGTGCATGACATCGATGCAATTGCGAACTTCTAAGTGCTCCCAATAAGGCAAGTCCCAAAATATTGACCTCTTTTTCCACATGTTCTTCCTCAATTTACGTCCCTTTCCAAACACAACATTTATATCCTTGACCATATCATACACCTAAAGGTCTTGGTACTGAGTCATCCTCTTTTTTTCCGTCAAATTGTTTCTTCATCTTGCGGTATGGGTGATACTTTGGAAGGAACCTACGGTGACGCATGTACACAGTTTTTCGGGAGTTGTTCAACCACACACTCTCCGTATAATCTAAGCAGTGCGGACACGCTTTGGCTCCTTTTATACTAAACCCTGACAGGTTACCAAGGGCAGGAAAATCATTAATGGTGCAGAACAACATGGCCCGTAGAGTGAAGTTCTCTCGTTTGTCCGCATCCCATACATGTACCCCTTCATTCCACAGTGTTGCAAGATCTTCCACCAATGGGGCTAGGAACACATCAATATCGTTGCCAGGTTGCTTCGGCCCTTGGATAAGTAGTGACATCAAAATATATTTCCGCTTCATACACAGCCAAGGAGGAAGGTTGTACATGCACAGAGTCACGGGCCAGGTGCTCTGTCGACTGCTCATGTTACCAAAAGGATTCATTCCATCTGTACTCAACCCAAACCTTATATTTCTCGGTTCCACACCGAAATCTACAAACATCCTATCGATGTTCCTCCACTGGGCAGAATCAGCAACATGTCTTATCATTCCGTCTTTCTTACGCTGCTCGCAGTGCCAACGCATCAATCTTGCATCCTTGCGGTTTGCAAATAAACGCTTCAAACGGGGGATTACAGGAAGATACCACATCACCTTAGCAGGAGGTCCTTGCTTCACCTCGATGCCCTTCCCATCATCAGAGTCATTTTTACGTTTGTATCGGGATGCTTTGCACACCGGACAAACATGTAAGCTAGCATACTCTTTACGGTACAGGATACAATCATTCCGACATGCATGTATTCTTTCTACTTCCATTCCTAATGGACAAAGAATCTTCTTGGCTTGGTAGGTGGTTCTCGGCAACACATTTCCCGTTGGAAGCATGTCCACTAGGAGACCTAATAATGCCGTGAAACTCTTGTCGGACCAACCATTGCTTGCCTTCAATTTTAGCAGTTCTAGAACTGATGACAACCTCGTGTATTGCGGCTTGCAGCCTGGGAACAAAGGTTTCTCCGAGTCCTCCATCAAGCCCTCGAATTTACCAAACTCTCTCTCACTATAGTTCCCTTCTGCATCACGTAACATCTGATCCAGATTATCATCCTGCGACCTATCCTCATGATCCAGATTGTCATCCTGCGACCTATCCTCATCATCCAGATTGTCATCCTGCGACCTTTCCTCATGATCGAAAGAACAGTCCACAACTGGCATATCGTTGCCCCCCTCGACTATGTCATAACTATCTTCTTGTGTACTCTTCTCTTCACCGTGACTGGTCCAACATTTGTACCCTTTTCTGAAACCCCTTCGAATCAAGTGAGCTTCAATCTGCGCTGAGTTGCTAAACATCTTAAGATTATCACAATCAATACATGGGCAATACATATATTTCATCCCCTTCTTCAACATATCCAGCTCGGCCGCCCTTCTAAAGGCAGACACACCAGTAATGTACTCTTCACTCACACGGTTCTCAATATACATCCAGCTTCGGTCCATCTACGCTACACAAGTGAAAAATGGGTGTCAAAAATGATTATTACCTCTACTACTAACCTCTGATCAGATCACTAAGCATGTTAAGTAATTGAATACTAATCTCTGATCAGATCACTAAGAATGTTAAGTAATTGAGTATGCTAACCTCTGATCAGATCAATAAGAAGACGGTGATATTTTTACCCCCAACTCCCTAAAGCCGGCCGCCTTGCTCCACCGATGCAGCGCAATGAAGACAGATCGGTGTCGACATCCTTCAAGCAAGTACGCCAAGTAATTAATACTACGCAGAATATCACAGACGGTTCCAACTACAAACGGTCTGTGAAAATTACATATCACAGACGGTTCGTATTAATACCCGTCTGCGAATTATCACCGACGGTTATTAATATTAACCGTCTGTGATTTCTACATATCATAGACGGTTAGAATAAATAACCGTCTGTGATAGTCTCATTATCACAGACGGTTCGAAATATAAACCGTCTGTGATAGTCCTTGACAGACGGTTTAAATTACAAACCGTCTGTGATAGTTACACGGGTATGAACTGTTTCGTCAGGCGCATGACTGCCAACTCGAAGCATATATAGCATAGCATTCGAGGCACATCCGAGGCCTGCTGCTGTGTCTTGAGGAATGCCAAGAGCTGGTCTTCAGATGTGGCAGCCACATCTGAAGACCAGCTCTTGGCATTCCTCAAGACACAGCTGCAGGCCTCGGATGTGCCTCGAATGCTATGCTATATATGTTTCAAGTTGGCAGTCATGCCCTGACGAAACAGTTCATCTTTCCCGACAAAATTCAAGGCAATTTTATTACAATAGTGCAAAGAAAAGACATTACCAGATTCTTGGTTGAGCTGGTCGAGGAACATGCAAATACAGAGGCAAGCACAAAAACTCAACAACACATTCAGATCGATCTATTACAGGATAACAAGCTAACAAACCCTTCGCGGCACGACGGTTCACACTAAACTAGACACACTTACGGCAAGAGTGTGTTGTTTAGTATGAACCGGACGTGCCGCGATGGAGGTGCTAGCTCACAGCGGAGGGGAGATGCATGCAGGAAGCTAGCTAGTGGATGAACTCACGCGTGACTAGTACCGGTGGAAAGGTTGATGGGGAGTTATTAATAAGGGTCTGGCCGTGGGAGGAACTGGTGCCAGCCATTCGATGTGGAGAGAATAGACGGGTGAGATCGAAATCCTGTGTATACGCCAATTATTGGTGACATGTGATTATTACAGACCAATTATCAGTGACATGGGATTATTACAGACGGTTCTTAAACGGAACCGTCTGTGTTACTCGATTGGTATAGACGGTTCGTATTAAGAACCATCTGTGAAAGTCTCAATTATCACAGACGGTTCATGTTATTAACGGTCTATGAAATTATCACAGACAGTTTTTTATGAAAAACCGTCTGTCATAAGCTTCATACCAGAACTGCTTCGCGCGTGTTTCGATGCCAGAACGCTTCGTGTTTCGATCGTCTAATTAACGTCTCTCGATCGTTATACGAAGCGTCTATATCATTAATGTTTGGGTATACGAACCGTTTGTGCTGAGGGTTAAATATGCGCTCCTAATCCAGGTCTCTTCTACGTACGTACAATACAATATACAATACAACATGGCTTCTACTACTGTTCTTGTGATCATCTCCTTCCTCTCATCTGTTCATCACGAATTGTTCGGCCGGAACCTTACACAGGCGGCCAGCAATTTGCATCTGGAGCGGCTTCTCCGCACCCGCCCTGCTCTCCTTCCCCGACTTTCTTGCATCCGTCAGCTTGACCTGATCCTCCGCCGTCGACGGAGGCGTCTCGCTGCCGCTCAAGAAAGGGAAACGGCCCTCACCCTGGTTCTTCTCCACAATGTGCGCAATGCGGAAGAAGCTCTACACGCATTGCAGAGACTGATGGATAGCCTTACCGATCAAGCAGAAACGGCAGATTCTGAGGAATCTTTTCATGCTATCCTCTACAACATTATGGATGCTGCTGATCATTTGCCCAGGCTGCACGAGGAAGTGCTAAGGACAAGGGCAATCTTAACGGCGTTCGAGAATTTAGCGGCTGATCCTCCAAGTCCCCAAGTCGAAGAAGAAGCTTACGAAGCCCAAAAGAATACAATCTGGGAAACTCTGTACCTGTGCGACTTTTGTAATAAATTTGCCTCTAATTGAAATTAATAAATTTGCCTTTAATTTGTGATCTCTTGTCTCAGTAGTTCTGTAGTTAAGTTATTAGAAGCAATGTGTACTTACATATTAACCTCTGATCTAGAATATGACAGAGAAAGGGACATCACAGCCGGTTCTTGTGAAAAACCGTCTGTGAACATTCCCAGACGGTTCTTAACAACAACCGGCTGTGATAGTCGACACAACACATATGGTTTTTAATAAAAAACCGTCTGTGATAATCCCAGATTATCACAGACGGTTTTTATTCAAAACCGTCTGTGATATTCCAGTATCACAGACGGTTCAGCGGTAAGAACCGTCTGTGATACTCCTTTTTCCCGCCACAAATACGACAGACGGCCTTCAAATTAAAACCGTCTGTAATAGTTTACATTACAGACGGTTTCACAAAACCGTCTGTGATTTGCCGTCTAGTATAGCCTCTTTTGTAGTAGTGTATGAAGCGCTTTCTTGGCTTAGAGAGAGTAACACTACTACAAAAGGCTAATACTATATGCTTCATCATAGATAGTTAATGAAAACCGTTAGTATTAAATATAATCACAGATGGTTTTGGTTTAGAGACAGTCTATGTTGCTACCAGCGCTAAAAACCATATGTGAAACGGCAATATCACAGACGGTTCATCTTGAAAACCATTTGTGAAGTATCATAGATGGTTATTAATAAGAACCGTCTATGACATTACCTCATCACAGATGGTTTGTATTAAAAATCGTCTGTGATATTTTGCCGCCCGATTTTGCCACCCATCTATTCAAACTAAAGCGACATCATGACCTCTCGATTTTGTGACTTGGCCAAATGCCCTTACACATGCCTCCCCACACGTCTCCCCCAAACACTCCAAACCGATTTGCCTACTGGCTCCCCCCAAACCGCCGATTGAAGCACCGGCCGCCTCCCCCGAGCTCCTCCGCCTGAAGTTGTGATACCACGGTTCACTGCACAAGGCACCCTTGTCGTAAGAGTGTCTTGTGCAGTGTCACTATCATGATAAAATGGTGATGCTTCTACCTCCCCTCTTTTATCAGCGCCAGTACTTTGTTCATCCCCCCATTTGATCCCCTCCCCTCTCTTCCTTGATGCTTGTGGGTCCGTGTGAAAATTATTTGTTGATGCCTTAGTTTTTGCTGAATGTGATGATTGATGGATGGCTAGGATGATCTTGTTCTTATAAATAGGCCTACTTTGGTTCATCTACACTCTCTAATTGCATTGTTTTATAACACAATTAGCGCAAACAACACAATCAGAGAATATTGATGAACTGAAGGAGGTCTATTTTTGACATTGGGAGACAGGCTTATCGCCGATGGTTCTTAACTAGAACCGTCTGTGATGCAGACTATCACAAACAATTCTTAACAAGAACGTCTATAATAATAGATATCACAGACAATTTATTAGCTGAAACTGTCTGTGATAGTATACATCACAATGGTTCGAAAGCCATCTATGATGATCTCATGTCATTACTGATCCATAAACTCAGATGGCTCACAAAATCGTCTATGATGATGTTTTTGAACTGTCTGTGATGACCTTTTCTTCAGTAGTGAAAGAACAGGAGCACTCACCAACTTCTCCTTCATTGTATAGCAACCATGCTCACAATCATCTTTCCACTAGAATTTCATGTCTTTCTACGTTAGCTAAGATATCAGCTTGATAATTATAGAGAAACCCTCTACAAAGCACTAATAATATCTTGCTAAGCTCAGAAAAATCTTTGGAAAGGTGGATGGGTGGCTGCTGGTCTGAAGCTGTCAGATGGTGGTGGGGTGTCATGGGTCTTGGGAAAACCTCCTGGGTAGACCTTCTGAGTGGCTAACTTTCTCTTGTGGTTCTCCATCTCCACGTGTTTGCTCTCCTGGTGAATGGTCTTGCTGACAAGCTGAGAGGAGCTGCACAAAGATGTTGTCATTGAGGCCCTCCAAGAACCTCTCTAGTCTTGCCTCATCTGTGGCAACATCTTTGGGTGCATAGCGTGCCAACTACTTGAACATCTAGAGGTACTCATTAACCAAGCGTCCTCCTTGGTGTAGGGCTCTCAACTCCTTCTTTTTGAGAGTGATGATTCCAACAAGAATATGAGCCTTACAGAAGTGTTACACAAACTCATTCCAAGTGATGGCATGCACATCGGTGTGAGCGGTGGTGAAAGTGTCCCATCACTTTAAAGTAGGTCTATTCAGCTGATGGGAGGCAAAGAAAACTCGCTCCTAATCATTGCACTGGATGATGTCTAGCTTCTTCCTGATAGCTCGGAACTAGTCATCTACGTCCATAGATTTGGTGCTGGTGGAGAAGGTTGGGGGATGCATCCTCATGAACTCTGATAGTCTGGATTGGGGGTTTAAGCTGGTGGTGGTTGATGATGAGCGGCTAAGTGGGATTGTTGATGGTCTGAACCAGTAGTTGGATGATTTGGTTTTGGTTGGCCATCATCTGTACCCAATCGGGTCCATTAGCAGGTGGTGGCGGAGGGATGGGAGTGGTTTGACCTCCTTGAGCTTTGTTGTTGTTACTGCTGCTGCCATTGCTGTTGCCAATACTCCTAGTGTTCAACATATGCTTGGTGCTTCCAAAGGTTAGGGAGAAGATAGAAGGAACTAAGAGGGGTTTTTGTGTTCATCCCGAAGCACAATGAAACTTCCAAACAAAAGGAACAACTTACCAAAAGTAAACTTTTAAAGCAAAAGCAACTCTATTAATATTTGTTTTACGATAACTGTGTGGCTGTTGACAAGGGAATAATAGCTTACAAGCAACCCTCTTTATTAACCTAAGACCTAAGACTGGGCTGGCTTAAACTGGGCTAGATACTTCTTCTTGACTCCTATGTGGCACTTCTTTGGTGGTGTCTCGATGTCATTATCTCCCTACATTGAGGAATTGTCATCTCCAACGTGGATATCTACTAACTCCTCCTCTACCCTCTAGAGTTGGTAGGTGATGAAGCTAAGCTTATCAAAGGTGGACTGATACAATAGTCCGAGGGCTTGCTGAGCTACACCTGATGAACTAGCCTAGGGTTGTCCTCATCCTTCATGGTCACAAAGAAACTGTTAGAGCTGGCAGGGTACTTGCTAGGATAGTACTAGAAAACAATGCTCGTAACTCCACCACGTAGATGTCCCTCAGCTTGTGGATGGCTTCCCAAGCAGCATCCTAAATACCGGTGAGGAAGGTATCCCAAGATGTGGAGCATCAAAGGTGTGGAAGTTGGCTTCATCTCCTAAGTTGGCGAAGATCAACACCTCCACTCTCCAGCATTTTTGGTTACCGTAGGACTGAAGGTATCCTTGGTAAATTGGTCATGCCTTAAACTTGAACTGCTGAAGGAGCTCACCTAGGTATCTAGCTTGGACTCCATAGGAAATTTTGGTGGGGGTCTCGACCTTCTAAAATATTTGAGAAGAAAAGAATTAGAAAACAACTTTAATAAGATAACATAGTTAAGGAAAAGGATGGAGATAAGTTTTTACAAGATTTTTGGGATTATATTTTCTGTTAAAATAGGTGCTTATGGTGAACAGTTCTACTCTATCTACGGTCATGTCTTAGAGTCATTACCACTCTAATACCATCTCTGTCGGACCCGAAAACAAACCTCCATATCCTCTGTGTCAATCACACTAGTCCAGAAAAAGCTAGTTCACACAGTGGTAACAGAGATACATATCATGCATAATAAGAAACTTTATTAATTAAAAGAGTATAGGTCTTAAGGCCAAGTTTTACATCTCTGCGGCCCATAGGCCAAATAAAGTAAATAACAGCAGAAACAAAGTGAATAAAGTGATGAAGTCCAAAAAGTTTGCCCACAGGCAAATGACAGTAAGACATGGCCTACTCGTCCTGGTCCTCACCATAGTCAAAGTCGTCCTCCTCTAAGCACTAGAAGTAAGCAAGAGTGAGCATATAAAATATACTCCGCAAGTTACACGAAAGAATGTATTGTTAATGTAAGGGCAACAAGTGAAGGTATATAGGGTTATTTGAGCGTAATGAAAAATTTAAAGAAATGCAATAAATAGATAGAAAATTGCTAAATTTAATACAATAAGTAAAACAATAATTTATACAAAGTATTATCATTAGCATAGACACCGACCTAACACTAGCCATGGGTATTCCACTTGGAGCATCTTTCTCTAAAAAGATTCCAATAATTTCATCTAAAACCAACTTTTGCAAAACAAAGTGTAATCCATAAAAAACTGTACTTAGCATGCCCATGACCATAGGCATGGGCTATCCAGGATAGTTTATACATACCGTAGAGGTGATACAACTTTACCCACAAGATATGATTAACTCACGATGTCAGCCACTATACTCTTGCATAGGCATGTGACATAGAAATTGTAACAAGGTCTTTACAATGCAAAGCCGTCAACCTGGTTATGCCTCTGCTAAGATTCCACCCCAACAAGAATCCACTAGATCGAGGCCCCATCTTGCACCATGTGTGACTTCTCGCAGCCTACGCCACACTCAGATTCAACCTATAGTGAGACTTTGGTTGGGACACCTAAATTAGTTAGCTAGAGCTATCCCATACCAGAATTGTGGAGTACGATAAGGCTTTGTACTAGTAGCTCATAGACCGGTTCTTAATTGACTTAAGTAGACTTTTCACATACCCCTCGTGCCATGCACCCTCCACCTAACCACGTGCCTAAGTCTAAACTAGGTTTTTACATTTTATTTTGGAACATTGCATATACCTTATTGACTCACTGAAGTCAAGAATACATTTTAAAAAACATTATTTCATGTGAAAATGGTATCTCGAGCCAAAATTATTTACAGTCATGTGTAGGCATTTGCTACAAAAGTTCTCTAGCCCATACTAGTGTACTTAACTAGAGTTTTATTCTAGGGTGGCAAGGTATCTGAGGATCAATGTCAAAGGAGATACTAACAAGTAGGCAATAACAAAGTTTAAAACTGAAATAAAATATGCTGAATAAACCTATGCATACAAAGTAATTTAAAACAATATTTGTAAACTGTCGGAACCCGGAGTAACGACTCCTGGATCCTCTGTGTAAATCGCACTAGTCCAGGATCAGCTAGTGCACATAGTAACAACAAAGATAATTACCAAGCACAAATGACTTAATATATTAAATAAAGAGTACGGCCTTATAGCCAAGTCTTACATCAACGCCCATTAGCAAAGATAAATAAGGCAAATAACTGCGGAAGCAAACTGATAAATAGCGAAGCCCAAGCCTGCCCACAGGCAAACGACAGTAAGACGCGGCCTACTCGTCCAGATCTTCACCGTAGTCGACGTCGTCCTTCTCTGTGTGGAGATAGCAAGGTGAGTACAAACTTGTACTCCGCAAATCACACAGAAGAATGCAACATAATGATAAAGGCTTCAATGGAAGGCTTATAGGGTTAGTTTGCATAAAACAGCATGTAAGAAATACAGTAGATAGATTGAAATTGCTGAATTTCATACAGTAAGTAAAAACAATACTTGTAAGTGAAAATAATACCGTCAGTGCAGGCTCCGACAAAACACCAACCTATCCACGGCATCCCACCCAGACCATCTTTTCCAAAAGATCACGTATGGATTCCATCCATCCGCACGTTTTCAAACACTCGTGGATTCCATCCATCCACCAACTTCCAATCTCTCTCACGGGTTCTATCCACCCACAAGGTTTTCATTCTCTCATGGACTCCATCCATCCATAAGGTTTTTGTTGTGGGGGTGGCCCAACCCCCCACGACTGGGCCGTGCAACTAGTCCAACATGCAATAGGTCCAATGGTATAGAAGAATATACCAGTGTAAATATACCAATGTACCCTCATCCTTTGTAAGTACTAAGGGGTAGAATGGGGATTTCCCAGTCTACCCCACTCATGTATATAAACCCCAGGAGGGGTAGGAGGGGGACATCCTCTCATTCTGACCAACTCTCTCATAGATCTGGCTCTCCTCTTCTACGAGTCCCCTTTTCTACTGTTTGGCCTGTAGCCACAACAGATGGCGCCGACCGTGGGGATGACTAGAAGTTACGTACGGAAGAGATTTCTCCAACATTCAACAAAAAGCGACGGCTGTGTGGATCTTTTCTGCTCCTGGCAGCACGCTGCTTCAATTCGTGGCATCTGTAGAGACAGATCAGTAGTTTGTTTGCTAAAAAGTTAACCATCCTGACTATGGAGTCGTATGGGCTTTGTCTGTGTACTTCGCTTTGTTTTGTAGACGCAATATTGAGTAGATCTAGTTAAGTCGCCCAGATGCAGTATTCAATAGATCTAATCAAATCGTCTATTTTTTATGTTGCTCCTAGCTTCGTTTGGTTGGGAGTGGTCATGTAGGGAAGCGATGTGTTGGGCCGTGGAGATGGCTAGCTTCGCACACTGTTGGAGTTTGCGCCACAGCTCCGGCCTCCGCGCTCTTGGCGTCTACACGCGGGACTCCATGCATGCGCGAAGTCTCCCGCTCGCTCGAAGTCTCTGTATACTCGCATGCGCGAAGTCTCTGGCTCGCTCGAAGTCCCGCCTGAAGTCTCCGGCTCGCGAGAAGTGCTTTATACCCCATGCATGCACGTTGCTTTATACCCCATGCACGTTGCTTCATACTCCATGCAGGCGCGACTCCGCTCCTGCAAGCAGCTCCAGCGGCTGGCGCGCGACCCGCAGGTGTAGCCGGCGCTTCCCCACTCGGCGAGCCGGAAAGAGGGCATGGGCTGTGGTTCCTCGTCGGCAGCAACTCCTTTAGCGCTGCCGGCCTACGGAGTATATCCGTGCATGCGCCTATAACATCCATCCGCCTACCCACCCATGCATACATGAATTTCTTTCTTCTCTCTCTCCACGCTCTAGGCATGCATCCACAATAGCCCTGCATGCGTCCGCAATAGCCATGCATGCATGAACTGCAACCACTGCAGCTCGACGACGCACGGCATCTTCGCCTAGGTACTCTACCGCCGCGATAACCCTGTACTTGGCGTTGGAGTGAGGGGACTTCGCGCAGGGCGGAGGACCATGTCGCGGAGGCCGGCGCAGTACCTGCAGGGCTCGGTGGCGTACACTCGAGCTTCACGTATCCATCCATGCATGAAATACCGATCAATCCATGCATATACGTGAGTTCACGTGTCCATCCATGCATGTATCCATCCATGCATGCGATTAAAACTTTCATCCAGGAATGCATGCGATTAAAACTTCCATGCATGCACAAAGCATCCACGTTTGCATATGTCCTTCTCGAATAAAGGCAGCAGCAGCTGAAGAGGTAAGTCCGTGCGCAAGGGCCACTCCGGCGAGCTCCGCGACCAGGTCTCCGACGCCGCGCTCGGCGCCTGCCTGGCCTAGGACGCCGACATCAAGGTCGCCTGCGAGACCTGCACCAGGACCACGATCTTCACAAAGGCTACCGTCGACTACAAAAAGATCGTCCGCGACACCGGCCGCAACGTTGGCTTTACCTCCGACGACGTCGACCTCGACGCTGGCGAAGCCGGCGCCTCCGATGACGCACGCCCCTGGCTCCGCTGGCGCCCTTCCAATTCCGCCACTGCTACCCTGTTAATTTCAACCTCTCCGCGTGGACGAGCATATTCTCGGTGGAGTCTGCCCCGCGTCATCACCAAGCGAGGACTACTCGGCCTTGGGGCGTCGCAGCCTCCAGTCACGGGCTCTCCGACGGCCTCAGCACGCTTCGGGCTTCACTCGCTGAGTCGCTGTGGCTTCGTCGCAGCATGCCGTGGACCACGAGCACTTCGGCGCGGGCCTTCGCAAGCCTTCGCGCCATCCGCCCTCGCTGACTAATCTTGCCATGGTGGACCCCGCGACGACTTCGCCATCCCTCGCTCGGCTCCGTGCCGACTTCGGTGACCTTCGCTCTGCAGCGCTTTCGCCGGCCTTCACTCGGCGAGGCTTAGGCGAGGACTCCGAAGTAGGCCACGCTCCTCGTCGGCAAGGTCCCGGCGAGGTCTCCCGCCAGGCCATACCTCCGCGCCACTAGTCTTCAACAAACCCTCCGAAGTCTCCGCGGAGTCCCTTGGGGTCTCCGCCAAGGCTTACGAAGTTTTTTCGTGCAGGAACGATCGTAAGTGTAGGTGTAAAGCATTCGTTTTTGACATATGCTGCATGCAGGACAGAAGCAACTCACTACCGGAAAGCTGCTATATGCCGAGTGTCTGGAGTTTTGCCGAGTGCAATCTATCGGGCACTCGGTAAACAACCCCTTTACCGAGTGCCTCCATGGGAACACTCGGCGACAATAAAACACTCGGCAAAAAATATCTTTGCCGAGTGTTGCAGAGTAGACACTCGGCAAACGAAAATCTTTGCCGAGTGCTGACAAGAACACACTCGGCAAACATAAAACACTCGGCACCAACCGCCGTCCGTTAGAGGGCAGCCGCCGCCGTTAGAACTTTGCCGAGTGTTTGGAGCTGACACTCGGCAAAGGCTATTTGCCGAGTGTGTTTTTGGCGGCACTCGGCAAATCAATAAAAACTTTTTCCTTTCCTACCCTTCAAACTTTTTCTACTCTCCACATACAACATATGGTACTCCATGTTAAAATCTGGTATATTTTTGTATTTGTTTGCTATATTTAATTAATTAATTGCATTTCAAGTAATTTTTTGAATCAAGTCAAATTTGAACTGCAAGTGATTAAAATAATAGGAAAAAATGAGTAGAAAAGTGATATTCATGTTATTCAGCCTGGTTTGAGGCCTAACCTGTGAAATGAAAAGGAATTTCGAACATCTTGTTCAGGAAACACGACCACGAACTTGCGGCCGAATGGTTTTTAAATTTTGAAAAAAGCAAACGAAGTCTAAAAATCATGAGATTTGTCAAGATGTCATGATATCATATGTGGAGACTGTGGTAAAAAATTGATAAGATTTCGCATAAGTTGTCACGTACGATGCTTACAAACCGAAACATTTCTGAAGAAGAAGCGTAGAATTGAGAAGGATCCGGTAAGATTTGGAGTCAAAGTGACGGTCGAATTGCGGTTTGACTACAAAACTTTTTGTATAGGCAATAGACAACAGAGATTGTTTCATGTGAAATTTTGGTAATTTTTCGGATCCGTTTGATAATTTTAATTTTTAAACTGCAATTATAGAATTTTAATTGATATAAATTGAATTTGAGCTATAACTGCATGAAATAATGGTCTAATATTCGTAGAAGCATCGAATATGCATTGTTGAGTGAATTTGACATGGCATTTTCAAAGTACATTCGAACAAATTTGTAAAACACGTTATGGAAAAGAAAGAGAGGAAAGGAAGTTTTATTAAAAAAATCCTTGCCGAGTGCTTTGTGGGCGACACTCAGCAAAGGAGGAGCTATGCCGAGTGCCAGATCGGCGGCACTCGGCAAAGTTATGCCGAGTGCTTTGTGGGCGACACTCGGCAAAGGAGGAGCTTTGCCGAGTGCCTGATGGGGGGCACTCGGCAAACAACACAAACAAAACTTTAATTCCCCGCGGCCGCGCTCACACACGCAACAACACACACAGCTTCGACTGCCCCGCCGTCGCCCCGCCCCCGCGCGCCCCGCCCGCCACCGCTTCGACTGCCCCGGCCCCCGCGGCCGCCCGCCGCCCCGCCCCCGCGCGCCTGCCGCCGCGCCCGCGCCCGCCCGCCGCCCCGCCCCCGCGCGCCCCGGCCACCGCTTCGACTGCCGCGGCCGGCCCGGCCCCCGCGGCCGCCCGCCGCCCGACGCCTCCCCCGACTGTGGTAAGGTTGTCCTTCCCTCCCTTCTCCTGGATTTGATGGTAACCACGCATGTATCAAACATTCAACACCGTACAATTAAGCATGATGTATCCTACAAATAAATATCCATTGCATGGTCTACCAAATCCAGCAAGTGAAGTCGCTGCTTTTGTTTGGGCTGGAATATATAATTAAATCCACACCGTACAAGATTTGATAGGAGCAGCCAATTATTTTCCCCAGATATGACCCACTGATAAGATCAGAGAGGAGCAAGAGTTCGCGACCGATTTCAACTAATTAAGAAACTAAGTACATTATACTTATCCATATACTTGTAATTTCTTGATGTGTGCCCACACACCTACCTAGGTAGTTAGAACTCAAACAACACATGCCTGGCATGCATGCATGTGTATATGTACGTATTATGTATATACGAAGGACGTCGTAGATCCAACGCATGTATGAAAAATTCAACATTTCTACCATTGGATATGTATTGTGCTGCTTTTTTAGCAGATTGATTTGTCAGCTTTAAATTAGCCTTATGTTGATGCTAATGAGGAAGGCACCGTTCTAAAATTTTCATTGTGATGTTTATTTTATGCATTTGAATGTTCCTCATTATCATAGCAAGACCGTGCTGTGCAAAGTTTCAGATTGATATATGTAGTACTTCAGAATTCAGATATATTCATTAAGTTTCAGGAATAGGCTTGTAAAATCCATTATTCAGATATATTTATATGTTAGTCGCAAGGGGTCACTAATTGGAGTGCTTATGGTACTTTTTATGTGCGCATTGTTGATGCATTGCTGCTTCACTGCCACTTAAGTGTTTAACACATCTCATGCTATGTGTTGTTCTTGTTTTCCCTTTTTTCAGTGCTGATTTGATACTTTACCTATGCTGTAGGACACCGTTTGGAAGCATTTTCAGAACTTTGACAGCAGGTATCCATACAATTCTTTTCAAAATCCCGAACTTCAGGGTTTTGTAGAAAGTCATAGATGTTCTCATTTTGTATGGGCTCATGTGACTGCAGAAGAAGGTCAATGTTAGCATCCAAGTAAATATCTGAACATACATTGAGTATATTTAGTGATTGCTCTGATCTTTAGTAGTTTATCCCCATTGTCATGATATCTCTGTTTTCTTACTGCATGTCTAATTTCCCTTTTACTAGTTCTATGATAGCTAGTTGGTTGGTGTATTTCTAGTTTCCCTTCTACTGGTTCCTCATGTTCTCATTTGTTAACTGTGATCTGCACGCTCTTCCATGTTACTTGGCTTAGTCTATGATGTTTTAGTGACATATATATTACTTGGTTATATTTTATGAAAGATGCTATTGCTATACTGATGTGTTAATGTTCTAAAGAATGAGGGGGAGTTGAATGCCATATCTGATTGGTATATCACTTTGTTTTTGCTATATCACTTTGTTGAATGCCATTCTCTGATTGGTTAGCCCAGTTTATTCTCTGGTTAGGCGTAACCTAGTTAGGCGTCTCCCGTTCGAAAGAGATACGGTTGGAAATATGCAGATCTTTGCATATCTATAACTGTATCTGTTTCGAATTGTCCACGTTTTTTGGACAGCCTGAGGATGCGTAGATGGGGTTAGTTTCCATGGTCTACTCCGATCCGTGACAGAGTTTCGGCAGCATCTCCCTGTTGTTCTCCGGATACACAATCTCCCTGCCAGGACGTGTATTTGGAGAACAGCGGGGAGGTGCTGCCGAAATTCTGTCTCGGATAGGAGTAGAGCATGGAAACTAACCTCATCTACGCATCCTCGGGTGGGATTAGGACCTATCTTCACCTATTAGATAGGAGAAAGATCGTGTAGATGCATTTGATTCTTATATTACTCCCTGATATGTTAGAGGATGGATGACCGTGAGTGGATGTACACGGGCTGCTCAACTCATGGTTCGTTGTCCGATGAATGGATTGAGAAGACCGATGCTTTCTTGGAACTAGCATTTGCCAAGGTTAAAGGAGCGCGTGCCACTTGGTGTCCCTGCAGCAGATGTGCAAACACGCGTCGACAAACAAAGGAGGTCATGGGTAAACATCTTTGCAAGTTTGGATTTACGGCAGACTATACCCGGTGGATCTACCACGGTGAATCCGATCGTATGAGAGAGGAGGTCGTGAGACCACGCGTCGAGGATTATGATGCTGATGGCGGGGTAGGAGACATGTTAAACGACTATCATGAAGCACACTTCGCTGAAGGACGTAGGGAGGAGGAGCCAGAGGCAACCGTAAAGGCGTATTACGACATGTTGTCTGCGGCACAGAAACCCCTTCACGGCCAGACGAAGGTTTCTCAACTGGATGGCATTGGACGCGTAATGGCCTTGAAGTCCCAGTTTAGCCTGAGTCGAGACGCCTTCGATGCTATGTTGACAGTTTTTGGCAGCATGCTTCCGGAGGGTCACATTCTGCCAAAGAGCATGTACGAGGCAAAGAAACTCCTTCGTGAACTTAAGATGCCATATGAGCAGATACATGCTTGTCCGAAGGGGTGCATCCTATTTAGGAAAGAACACGCGGAAGCAAAGTACTGTGCAAAGTGTGGATCCTCTAGGTTCCTGGAGGTAGACTTTGGTGATGGTCAGAAGAGGCAGCTTGCGATCCCCGTGAAAATCCTACGGTACCTTCCGTTCATACCGAGGATCCAACGGCTATACATGACCGAGGAAACCGTGAAACAGATGACATGGCACAAAAATGGACGTCGATACAATCCTGAGAAGCTGGTACATCCATCCGATGGTGAAGCATGGACCCACTTTGATGTGATTCATCGTGAGAAAGCTCTAGAGGCTCGTAATGTACGTGTTGCGCTGGCAACAGATGGGTTCAATCCTTATGGAATGATGGCCGCCCCATACACTTGTTGGCCCGTGTTCGTTATCCCCCTCAATCTCCCCCCCGGCGTCCTCTTCCAACGATAGAACATATTCTTGTCGTTGATAATTCCTGAACACCTGGGGAAAAATATGGGTGTGTTCATGGAGCCTGTGATTGATGAATTGGTCCGTGCTTGGGAGGAAGGGGTATGGACATACGACCGAGCTACAAAGAGAAACTTCAAAATGCATGTTTGGTACCACTACTCCCTGCATGACTTCCCGGCGTATGGGATATTCTGCGGCTGGTGTGTTCACGGGAAGTTCCCATGCCCAGTATGCAAGGCAGCTCTGAAGTTCATTTGGTTGCTGAAGGGTGGCAAGTATTCTTCGTTCGACAAACATCGACAATTCCTCCCTCTTGACCATGCATTCAGACGAGACATCAAGAACTTTACGAAAGGTGTCGTAGTTATAGACCCTGCACCGCAGATGATGACCGGTGCCGCGGTTCGTGCTCAGATAGATGCTCTCGAGGTCAATCAAGAAGAAGGTGGTTTTGTGGGATATGGTGAGCAACATGCATGGACTCATAAGTCGGGCTTGTTGAGGCTCCCCTATTTTGATGACCTTCTTCTTCCACATAACATTGATGTAATGCACACTGAAAAGAATGTCGCCGAGGCACTTTGGGCAACAATCATGGACATTCCTGATAAGACAAAGGACAACATTAAGGCTAGAGTGGATTTGGCAACGTTATGCGATAGACCAAAGCAAGAAATGAAGCCTCCTAGAGGCGGCAGGACATGGAGAAAACCTAAGGCCGAATTCGTCTTGACTAGGCCCCAAAGGAGGGAAGTACTAGAATGGTTCCAAACGTTAATGTTCCCTGATGGGTATGCAGCGAATCTGAGGAGGGGAGTGAACTTATCTACTATGCGAATCAATGGGCTCAAGAGTCATGACTACCACATATGGCTTGAGCGGCTTCTTCCGGTGATGGTTCGAGGCTATGTCCCTGAGCATGTCTGGCTAGTGCTGGCAGAGTTGAGCAATTTCTTCCGCCAGCTTTGTGCCAAGGAGTTATCTCGGACCGTGATTGCAGACTTGGAAAGAATGGCACCTGTGTTGCTCTGTAAGTTGGAGAAGATCTTTCCACCCGGCTTCTTCAATCCGATGCAGCATTTGATTTTGCACCTCCCGTATGAGGCACGAATGGGGGGGCCCGTGCAGGGCCGTTGGTGCTATCCAATTGAGAGATGTCTAAAGGTTCATCGAACTAAATGTAAAAATAAATGCAAAATTGAGGCTTCCGTTGCAGAGGCAAACATTTTGGAGGAGGTGTCAAACTTCACAACAACGTACTATGGTGACAACCTTCCTAGCGTGCACAATCCACCCCCTCGTTACAATGCTGGCGAAAATGAATCGAACCTCAGCATTTTCCGAGGGCAACTCGAAAGTGCAAGTGATGCGACCCCCAAGACCTTGAAACATGAAGAGTGGCGCACTATCATGCTATATGTGTTGAACAACCTTTCCGAAGTGGAGTCGTACATGCGGTAAGTTGTCAACAAACTTGTTCTCGAGTAGTCACTATTCTGCATCCAACCCCCTTGTTTCTCGTTGGTGCAGGGAATTTCATCATCAATTCTGGCGTGAATCAAGGGAACCTACCCTGCAGGAAGCTGAGACCCTTCTTGGACAGGGTGCGGGAAATGGAATGCCCGATTTCATTTCTTGGTTCAAACAGAAGGTACTGTCCAATTTAGCTCGTACTTAGTTTGACATTACAAGTTGCTCGTATGGCCGAATAATATAACGAACTATCCTGCATGAGCTTGCAGGGCCAAACCGATGCGTCTATGAGTGCCGAGTTGAGACAGGTTGCCAATGGCTGTGCCTATAGGGTAAGCTCATTTACCGGTTATGACGTGAATGGATATCGCTTTCACACAACAAGACATGAGCAGAGTCGGCCCAATCGAAGAACCACAAATACCGGAGTTTTTACGCCTGGCCTTGATGGGGTCGAGTATTATGGAAGAATTGAAGAAATATACGAACTCACGTTTCATGGTTGCAAACCTCTTAATCCTGTCATATTCAAATGCCATTGGTTTGATCCTGAAGTAACGAGACGGACCCCTAATCTTGGGCTAGTCGAAATTCGACAGTCATCCGTCTTACCAGGAGACGATGTGTATATTGTGGCTCAACAGGCCACGCAAGTTTATTATCTCTCATACCCGTGCCAAAAAGACGACCGTCTTAAGGGTTGGGATGTTGTGTACAAGGTATCGCCACACGGTAAACTACCTGTCCCAAACAATGAAGATTACAACTTTGACCCAAACACATATGACGGAGAGTTCTTTCAAGAAGAGGGGCTAGAAGGGAGTTTTGAGATAGACTTAACCGAAGCGATCGGAATAGAAGTAGACAATGAAAGGGTTGTTGACGAGGACGCTGGAGATGAGGTTCAAAATGTGAAGGACTTAGAATTACTTCAGCGATTACATTTAGGCAATGACAGTGATGACAACATTGCTCCTTCGAATAGTGTTGATTATATGGACATGGCTGATAGAGATGATGAGACTTATGATCCAGCTAATCCCGATCATGATGATTATTTCTAATACATGTAATACTTTGTTATTTTCTAATTATATTTTGTTTATTTTGCATCTCTTTCTAAGTACGTCTTGTTTATCTGTGCTTATTGGTTTACTCTTTTTAATTGCAGGTGATTGAACAAAGATGGTGGGCGGTATGAGGAACGTAAGGTCGCTTTACCAAAGACGGCCCGATGCAGCTGAGCAGTCGGGGAGCAGGAGTAGGAGGAGTGGGAGGAGCAGCAGGAGCAGGAGGAGCAGGAGCACTCTTGAGGAGGAGCGGGAGGAGGAGCGGGAGCGGGAGGAGGAGGAGGAGGAGGAGGAGCAGGAGGAGGAGGCGGTAGGGGGTTCCGCTTCCTCTGGTTCGTCGGGTGTCTGGTTGCGAGGTCCCTCGACCCTCCCGAGGCGACCGATACCTCGTGAGAGACGCCCGCTGATTCGACCCACTGGGGCTAGGTAAGTAACTTTAGATGTTATCACTACTTTTTCATTTGATATGTTGAAAATCACAATAGAAACTAATAATTTATCTTAATCACTTGGGCAGGGGTTGGACGCTTGAGGCTGCAGGTGATCACAAACGCCATGTCAATGGCATCCTGGGTCTTTTGTGCAGGCTACACTTCCCTGGCTTGGTTGCGTTTGGCGGAGGGCAGGAGCCGGCCTACACGTGGGACCACTACGTCGCCTTCCCCGATTTACCAGATCGGGATGACAGGGTATTCGCCAACAAGGCGGCGCGGGTGACAGCCGAGCTGTGGGTAAGTCTTCCTCGCACTACATTGCTCAATACATCGCATTCATTGGACATTCTTGAAATAATAACTGGATACATCGCGTCTATATGCAGGATTTCTTCAGATGCCAGGAGGGATATGAGGCCAAGGCGGCTAGTGTGGCTCACAAAGCCTGTTATAAACTCGTGAAGGACATGCATTACGAGGCACGCGTCCAGGCCATCGTAACATACAACGCTACCTACCTTGGAGTGAAGATCAACAAAACTCAAGAAAGAAACATGAGGCTGACCCGGGAAGAATACATGCAGGTAAATATAGAACATTAATACTAATTTTTTCTGAGATTAAGTACGCTTAATTTGATCTTCTTATATGTCATATACTTGATGACGTGTAGGTGCCTCCGTGGTGGTGCGCCCAGCATCTCCAGTGCTGGGCACAGATGGTGGACAAGTGGTGCGCCGCCGAGTGGGAGGAGACGCACAACGCTTGCCGGGAGCGGCGTTTGATGATGCCAGGTGCACCACACCATCAAGGCAACCGTAGCCTCGACGAATTCGTGGCTACATGGGTACGCGAATTCATTTCTTTATTATAATGCTCAATTCTGCATAATTTCTAATCATCTTGCTGTTTTTTTCGCAGTCGTCGTCACATGGTGGCCAGCCTTGCTCCCAGTTCAAGGCATGGGCTTTGGCCCACAAGGGCAAGGCGACGTCCGACGTCGACTACAACCCGGAGGACCCGCCCTCGGTGTACAGCAATGCGACCGTCCACAGCCGCCTCAGTGAGTACACATCGGTGGCAAGGGCGGTCCATGGGCCAGAGTACGATCCGAGCACCCAGGACCTTGATGGAGAAGTCGTCATGAGGGTGGGAGGAGGCAAGAAGCATGGGCGGTACTGGATTGGCGACAGCACACTCGACACGGCCACTACTCCCACTCTCTCCCAGATTCGAGCAAGGAGCACGAGCTCAAGCCCGGCCATACGCCCACGGCCGGACACTGCACAGTCCCGGATGGAGGCACTCCAGGTTATTTCTGTTTTATTCGTCGTTCATTAATTTTTACATACCTTTGCTTTGCATTGTAACATTGGGGTGAAATATTGTAGGCCCAGGTAGAAGAAGAGAAGAGGCTACGGGAGGAGATGGCGACGAGGATGGAGGCCGATCGGCAGAGGAATGAGGCCGAGCGGCAGAGGATGGAGCAGATGTTTCAGTGGATGCAAAGTCTTGGCGAGAGGATGGGTCAACCTCTGCCACCGGAGCTATTCCCTCCTCCACCTCCTCCTGCAGCTACTCCTGTGAGTTTGCCTTCTCTACCTTGAGCTCTTTACTTACCATGTTTATTGCTTGTGCTTTGCTTTACCTTAAATCTTGTCTCACACATGCAATCTCTTCTCCTTTGTGCAGAATCAATCGGCGGCTTCGAATGATGTGCCTCATGACTCATCACATCAGTCGGGGTGGCCAACTTGGTGAATGATACTTGTGGTGATTACTTGTGGACTATATGTGATATGTGATATTGTGACTTGTGATATGTGATATATTGTGACTATATGTGATATTGTGACTTGTGATATGTGATATATTGTGACTTGTGGTGATATATGTGATATATTGTGACTTGTGGTGATATATGTGATATATTGTGGACTATATGTGATATATGTGATTACTTGTGGATTACTTGTGGACTATATGTGATTACTTGTTGATATACTGTGATATATTGTGACTTGTTTGAGTGGGATGCAATAAACAATTAAAATAGGCAGTTTTTGGCCACTTTGCCGTGTGCTACACTCGGCAAAGGGAGGCTTTGCCGAGTGTCATGGTAAAAACACTCGGCAAAGTAACGTTTCTGGGCATTCTGGGAACATACTTTGCCGAGTGTTTTGACTTTGCCGTGTGTCATCGTAAAAACACTCGGCAAAGTAACGTTTCTGGGCATTCTGGGAACATACTTTGCCGAGTGTTTTGACTTTGCCGAGTGTCATGGTAAAAACACTCGGCAAACGTTTCGTCTTTGCCGGGTGTCTTTACCATGACACTCGGCAAAGCTTAATAATTTGCCGAGTGTCATTACCACGACACTCGGCAAATCGAAAAAATTTGCCGAGTGCCATTCCGTCCTGGCACTCGGCAAACGACGCCATCACCGTGTTCTCACCGTCCACTGACCTTTTTTTGCCGAGGGTCGTTTCGGCACTCGGCAAAGCCTTTGCCGAGTGCTCGATGAAAAGCTCTCGGCAAAGAGCTCTTTGCCGTCAGAATCTATGCCGTGTGAGATATGTCGTGGGTGGCACTCGGCAAAGCTGTTGCCGAGTGTTTCTCGTGCTTTGCCGAGTGCCACCGGCACTCGGCAAAGCTGCTGAGCCCGGTAGTGACTCCGGCTCCTCGTGCCAGCGCCGAGCACGTCGCAAGGTTCTGGGATTCAAAAGGCTAAAAATTTCGGTGGTCACCGAATTTGACGAAATTCGGAAATTTCGGAAATTTTGAACTGGTTTTCAGCTACGTTGACCAGTCAAACATTTCGTATTTAACCGAATTTTGACAAATTTAGTCCGAAATTTTGATAAAAACAGAACACCCCACCGATAGGTCGTAAGCATAGGAGCAACTGAGCAGGCAATGCATTCTTTCCCCAGTGATCAATCAGATGGCCACCGAAATGAACGAATTTGACAAATTTAGGCCTTTCTCGGGCCTGTCCGAAATGGACGAATCCCACCGAATTTCGACCCTTTCGGGTCGAATCCCAGAACCCTGGCACGTCGCCGGCGCTCCTGGCGCTCGCGGAGCCATCCTCTAGTCTTCGCTCGAAGGCGGCGGCATCCGGACAGCTCGCGGGCTGCGGCGCGCACCTGGAGTCGGCCTTCTACAGCCACGTCGGGTTGCGCGGCTTCAGGTGGCCGCGGATGCCACCACGCCCCTCAAGGCGATTGTCAGGGAGGCGCACACCCTACAGGACAGCCCCCTTTTCCTCGTCGCTGGGTCCTAAGGAGGCAAGTACACAGCTGCGCTCGGCGTCTCCGTTGCCAGAGCCATTCACTCCGGTGACCTCAAGCTCACGACGTACAGAAGGCAGAAATGGGGAAGGAGCAGATCGCGGCAGGGCAGCTCGCCACCACGCAGGAGCCATGGACGGAGCTGCTGGATTTCATCTCCAAGAGCGCCAGCGCTGCATGCATGCATGCACGGAGTACCCTTTTCTACGTATGCATGTATGCAGGAGATACCCATCCCACACGTGTATGCATGCATGCATGGAGTATCCCCTTCCCTACGTACGCATGCATGAAGGCCTTAGCTTTGGGAGACCTGCATGCACAACGCTTTAGGGGCTGTTTGGTTGTCTGCATGTGCTCATGCAGCTGCATGAGCGTGGCCAGGCTGAGGAGGGAAGCTCCTCAGCCACGTTTCTCCTTAGCCTGACTCCAGTTGATTTTTTGTATCCACTCGTGCAGGCTCTCCCCCATGCAGGCAACCAAACACCATCTCCCTGCATGCGTTGGTGCGAGCCACCCCCATGCAGGCAACCAAACAGACTCTTATACTCCATGCATGAGACATCCATCAACTCATGCATACACAAACTTCACACACGTAGGTATGAAATATCTATCCATGCAGCAGCTAGCTCCATCAGTGCAGGGACGGCTTCCGCGACGGAGTCCGGGCGAAGCTCGCGACTTTGTGTACGCGGTGAAGAAGCTCGGTGCGGCGGGCACCACCATAGTCAAAAACAGCCGCGCCGCAAGATCAGTCTTCGCCGCGGTCGGAGTGGTCTCCACCGCGATGTCCGGGGTCTACGCCGAGGTCAGAGAGGTCTTCGCCGCAGCGTCCGCACTTTTCGCCTCCGCACAGGACCTCGCCCCCGCGGGATGGACTTCGCACGCGCAGCCGACGACATGAGGACGGGCTCGGCTTGCGCGTTGTCGCGCCTGCTTCTGCTCGCCATCGAGCCTCTGCGCCACCATCTGCGTCAAGTCTCCGTCTCCACATGCATGCATGTGCTTATGCCGCATTGCGTGCAGTACATGCACTACATGTGCGTACACAGCGTGTACACTACGGCGGCTTCGCGTGAATACGGCCAGCTCCGAGCTTCCGAGAGTATCCGCAGCGGCGAGGTTGCCTCCACGCCATGGCCTCTGCTGCGAATCTCCGCGCCGTCGATCCCCTCCTCGGGCGCGGACCTGGCACAGGCGAAGACCACTCTGGCCGTCGGCTCCGCTCTGTCGGAGACCTCAGTCATGGACCCGTGCATGCGAAGGCTCGCATCAGGGCATGCATTGAGGATGCCACGCCAGGTACTGTGCCTTGAAGTCATTTCGTGGTGGCACAAGCTAGTTGTGTCCTGTCAAGGTTCCCTTTTGCAGTGTTTACTTGACTGGCTCCCTTGCTTTCATTGCCATCGTAGCGGATTTTCTGGCCTAGCCACGGGCTTTTTTATTGCTGTTGCATCCTTTTTTCGTTCAGCAGTGTTTGACCGGCTTCTGGTTTAAATCGCAGACGGCCTTACGCCTCGGCGTACTCTACGGAGTATAAACAAAGACACACGTTCGCGCGCGCACTCTCCGTGAACAAAAACACGGGTATGAGTATAAACAAAGACACGCATTCGCGCGCGCACTCTCCGTGAACAAAAACACGGGTATGAGTATAAACAAAGACACGCGTTCGCGCGCGCACTCTCTGTGAACAAAAGCACGGGTATGAGCATAAACAAAGACGCGTGGTGGGACACCTCCGCGCGCACTCTATGGAGTATAAATAAGACGTAGCGCCAAGGTCCGCCTCCGCACGCACCCTCACCGCCCGCAACGCGCGGAGGCTTGCCCCCGCGCGTAGTCTACGGACTCTAAATAAGACGTAGCGTCAAGGTCCGCCTCTGCACGCACTCTACAGAGTATAAATAAGACGTAGCATCGAGGTCCGCCTCCGCACGCACCCTCACCGCCCGCAACGCACGGAGGCTTGCCCCCGCGCGCAGTCTACGGACTCTAAATAAGACGTAGCGTCGAGGTCCACCTCCGCACGCACTCTACGGAGTATAAATAAGACGCGGATGCTGTCCCTGCGCACTCTACTGAGTATAAACAAGACGCAGATCCCACGCACCCATGGATGTTGTCCTATGCGTACTCTACGGAGTATAAATAAGACGTGGATGTTGATCCCACGCACTCTACGAAGTATAAAAATTGCGACATGGCCGAGACACCAGGGAGTGCCTCGCTTTAAGCGGCACACCACTTGGATATCGCGCCCTCGCGCGCGTTGCATTAGGGAGTGCATCGCCAAGTTTTTGAAGGTAGGGAAACGGCGGCTCCGCCTCCCTGCCGCAAGCGCCCGCTCCCCGCGGGCACTGTTTTTGAAGGTACGGGAACGGCGGCTCCGCCTCTCTACCTCGGCGTGCGTAGCGCCCTCGGCCTATGCCGCAAGCGCCCGCTCCCGTGGGCATTGTTTTTGAAGGTAGTGGAACGGTGGCTCCGCCTCCCTATCTCGGCGTGCGTAGCACCCTCAGCCTACGCCACAAGCGCCCGCTCCTCGCAAGCACTATTTTTGAAGGTAGGGAACGGCAGCTCCGCCTCCCTACCTCGGCGTGCGTAGCGCCCTCGGCCTACGCCGCAAGCGCCCGCTCCTCGCAAGCACTATTTTTGAAGGTAGGGAACGGCGGCTCCGCCTCCCTACCTCGGCGTGCGTAGCGCCCTCGGCCTACGCCGCAAGCGCCCGCTCCCCGCGGGCACTGTTTTTGAAGGTAGGGCAACGGCGGCTCCGCCTCCCTGCCTCGACGTGCGTAGCGCCTTCGGCTGCCTGCTCCCCGCGGGCACTGTTTTTGAAGGTAGGGCAACGGTGGCTCCGCCTCCCTGCCTCGGCGTGCGAAGCACCCTCGGCCTACGTCGCAAGCGCCCGCTCCCCACGGGCACTGTTTTTGAAGGTAGGGGAACGGCGGCTCCGCCTCCCTGCCTCGGCATGCGTAGCGCCCTCGGCCTACGCCGCAAGCGCCCGCTCCCCGCGGGCACTGTTTTTGAAGGTAGAGGAACGGCGGCTCCGCCTCTCTACCTCGGCGTGCGTAGCGCCCGCGGTCTACGCCGCAAGCGCCCGCTCCCCGCGGGCACTGTTTTTGAAGGTAGGGGAACGGCGACTCCGCCTCCCTACCTCGACGTGCGTAGCGCCCTCGGCCTGCGCCGCAAGCGCCCGCTCGTCGCGGGCACTATTTTTGAAGGTATGGCAATGGCGTCTCCGCCACCCTGCCTCTGTGCGTCGTGCCCTCGGCCTACGTATCTCGTGCCCGCTCTCCGCGACTTCGTCATCCACCTCGTAGGCATTGCCTCGACAGGACGGCCCGGCCCCAGCGCAGGACTTCGCCGTCTGCCTTGTAGGCATTGCCTCGGCGGGATGGCATGTCTTCGGCGCTCCACTTCGTCGTCCGCCTGGAAGGCCTCGCCTCGGCGGGACGGCCCCACTCTGGCGCAGGTCTTCGCTGTCTGCCTTGTAGGTGTCGCCTCGGCGGGACGGTCTGGCCCTTGCGAACGACTTCGTCGTCCACCTTGTAGGCACTGCCTCGGCGGGACGGCATGTCTTCGGTGCTCCACTTCGCCATCCGCCTGGGAGGCCTCGCCTCGGCGGGATGGCCCAGCTCCGATGCAGGACTTCGCCGTCCGCCTCATAGGCGTCGCCTCGGCGAGGCGGTCCAACCCTAGCGCAGGACTTCGCTGTCTTGCTTGTAGGCATTGCCTTGGCGGGACGGCATGTCTGCGCCGCTCGACTTCGCCATCCGCCGGGGAGGCATCGCCTCAACAGGACGACACATTTTCGGCGCTCGACTTCGCCGTCTGCCTTGTAGGCATCACCTCGGTGGGACAACACGTCTTCGGTGCTTGACTTTGCCGTCCGCCTTGTAGGCATCGCCTCGGCGGGACGACACGTCTTTGATGCTCGACTTCGCCGTCTGCCTTGTAGGCATCGCCTCGGCGGGACGACATGTCTTCGGTGCTCGACTTCGCTGTCCACCTTGTATGCATCGCCTCGGCAGGACGACACATCTTCGGCGCTCGACTTCGCCATCCTCCTTAAAGGCATCGCCTCGGCGGGACGGCTCGGGCTTCAGCACACGATCTTGCTGATCTCTTCATAGGTGTTCCCTGTGGGGTCTGCAAGTTACTAGTTGCATCGGCTCACTAGTCGGCACCCTCACGCTTGCTGTCAGGGAACGGGGGGCTGGGATAGTTGATTACGTTAGCTCGCCCATCAAGACCTCAGTGCTTGCTGTCGAGGGAGTCCTGTTGTGGGGGTGGCCCAACCCCCCGCGACAAGGCCGTGCAACTAGTCCAACATGTAATAGGCCCAATGGTATAGAGGAATATACCAGTGTAAATATACCAATGTAACCTCATCCTTTGTAAGTACTAAGGGGTAGAATGGGGATTTCCCAGTCTACCCCACTCATGTATATAAACCCCCAGGAGGAGTACGAGGGGGACATCCTCTCATTCTGACCAACTCTCCCATAGATCTGGCTCACCTCTTCTCTTCTACGAGTTCCCTTTTCTACTGTTTGGCCTGTAGCCACAACAGTTTCATCTCTCATGGATTCCATCCATCCACAAGATTTCAAAAACATTTTTGAAAAAAAACAAAGTCTAATCCATGAAAAACTTTTACTCAGCATACCCATGACCGTGGACACGGCTATACAGGATAGATTATACACTCTGCAGAGGTTATACAGCTTTACCCACAAGACACGATCATCCCATATTGCCATGCGATTACACACTTCCTTAGGTGTGTGGCGAGGAGTCGTGACAAGGCCTTTACAATGCAAAGCCTTCAACCTGGCCAAGCCAACTCTAAGGTTTCACCCCAGTAAGGAATCCACCAGACTGGGACCCCCTCTTGAGCCTGAGTGAGACTTCTCATGGCTTCAACCACGCTCACCCAAGTGGGACTACGCATGGCACCAACCACGCCCGCTTTCAACCTACGACTTGACTCAGATTGGGACTTCGCAAATTATTATGCCAGGGCTGTCCCATACCAGCCATGTGGTAGTACGATAGGGCTTTGCAACAGTAGCTCACAGAACGGTCCTTAATTGACTTAGGCCCAACCACATACCCCTGTGCACGACAGTCAACCACTACGGCTTCGACCAACAGGGCATGCCTGCACCCACCAGTCTAACCAATTGCCTAAGTCTAAATCAGTTCTTATATTTTGTTTTCAAAATATCTCATAAACCTCCTTTACTCACCAAAGTTAAGAGTACATTTGGAAAGCTTATCATTTCATGTGTAAAGCTCATCATTTTATGTGAAAAGGTATCCCAAAACAATATTATAACCGAGCAGGTCTAAGCATTTCATATAATATCCTCTAGCCAATACTAGTGTACTAACTAGAGTTTGATTCTAGGGTGACAAGGTAAGGAATTCAATATCAAAGGAGGAATTCAACAAGTAGGCATTAACTACATTTAAAACTGAATGGAAAAACGTTGAATAAAAATATGCATGCAGAATAATTTAAAACAACATAATTTTATTTTCAAAACTGGGATCAACATGATCAAGGAGTGTGACTTGCCATGCTCTTCAACTTGGTATGAATCTTCATCGAAGAATTTTCCCGAATCGTCTAAATCTACACGTGAAAATAACCCACCAAATTCAAATAAATTCAAAATAAATTCAAATTGATTTCAAATATTTGAATTGAGGCCAGAAATGGATAGAGGGGAATTTTTGAAGAATTTAAAATTTTGAATGGGCTCAATCGGAGTTAGGATGAAGAAGAACGGACTTCGGGAAGTTTATATTCAGAGAAAAAGAAAAAGACTGATTTCTGGAATTATTTCTCTACTGAAAAAGGGATTTGTGACGTCAGCAGAGATTAATGCAATTATTTTCCTAAAAGAAAATCAGATTTATGGCGTCAGCTCTGACCCAGAGAGACTGATGGTGGGCCCGTGTCTATGGACCAGGTCCACGGGCTGAAGCGAGGTGTTGAGGTGGCGGGGGTGCTGACGGGGTAGGAGGCCGCTGAGGTGGCTACCACCGAGCGCCACGTCAGCTGCCGCGCGGGCACACGGCTGACGCGGGCAAGCCGGCCGGGGAGCGCACGAGGAGCGAGCCTCGTTGGAGCTCCGATGGGTGGCTGCCGCGGCGAAGGTCGGAGGAGGAAGAGGGGGCCGAGGGGAGTGCGGAGGTGGTGCGGGCTTTACCGAAGGCGGCTGGTGGCGAGCAGAGGCGGCGGCGCGCTCGGGTCCTCTGGCGTGGTGGCATTCCGGTTGTGATCAGGGCCGGAGAAGGGGCGGGGGATGTTGGTGGAGGCGCTAGGAGACTCGGGGTGAAGTCGGCCGGGCGCGAGGGGGCTTGGGCCGGGCGTAATTGCTCGTCTGAGCAGCTGTGGCGACGGCGGCGGCGGAAGCAAAATGCGGGGCGGAGGCGTTCGGGCGGAGGAAAGGGAGGGCGGAGGGAGGTGGAGCGAAGAGGTGCGGTGCCGGGTGGGAGGTTTTATAGCGGGGGCGGAGGCGGTGCCGGGCGGATTGGCCGCTGGAGAAGGCGGGGGTGGCGGCGGTTGAGGGTGGACGGCGTGGGAAGGTGGCGGTAGTGGGGTGCGCAGCTTGCGGGTGAGGAAAGGAAGTGGCGCTTGCGCGGGAGAAGGGAGGTGGCGGCCGGGAAGGGCGGGCCGTCGGTTTCGGTGGCGGGCGCGACGCGGGGAAGGCGGAGTGAGGAGGAAGCAGACGGGGCGGGGACAAAGCACCCAACCGGTGGGCCCCGCGCGCACTGAGGGAAGAGGAGAGAGGAGGCGCGGGCGTCGGATGGCGATTGGAGGGCGAGGGGAAAGGGGAGGGCGGACGGGTGGATGGGCTGTGGCAGGGTGCTGTGGTGCGCATCGGGCCGGCCACGTGTTAGCCCGGGAGGAGGGGAAGGCGGGTTCGAGCGGCGACGTGGGCAGCAATCTGGCCGTCCACGTGGCGGCCGGAGGGGAGGGGAAATTTATTTTTAGAATTTGATTTTGGTTTTCAGAAAGGCCCAGAGAATTCATTAAGCCTCAGAAAGATATGACATAACTTCCAAACTTTCCAGAAAGATTCATAGAACCTCCTAGAGACATTTGGACTTAATGAAAATGTTTCCAACTAATGTTGGTATTATATTTTCATATTTGAAATACTTTTTAATTTCAAAAATATATTTTAAACTCCAGAAAACTCAGAAAACCAAATAAAATCCAAATAAATCCAAATAATTAATTTAAAGTAGGATCTTTATAGAAAATCAAAATATCATTTTATTTAATAATAATAATAATAATTTTAGGTTTTACACAAAATACTTTTTAAATCTAGCTTTTTTTTCAAAAGCAGAAATCCAGGGCAAATCCAAAAATAAAATTTAGGCAACAAAAATACTTATTTAATTTAAATTTTTTTATTTTAATACTTTTATTTATTTATTTATTTATTTTTATTTTAATAGAAACCTGGGCTGTTACAATCTACCCTCCTTAAAAGAATCTCGTCCCCGAGATTCGGTTTGGCTAGCAAAGAAATGGGTTTGGATCTTACTCTGCATGGCTTGAGCTGATATCTGATTCAGGCGTCCTTTCATGAACTTCTTCGGTCCTCTATTGACTGCCTGCAGGTTGTTGGCAGTCGATGCCCCTGAGGTACCCTTGTTTACCACCTGCTGCTTCTTGGGGCAATTGCTGGCGTAATGTCTCATCTCATGGCACTTGAAGCAAGTGATTCTTGCTGCAGGATTCAGGTCCTTCAAGACCTTGTTGTCCTCAGTGTTGGGGAGTGGTCCATGGGGACTAATTCTCCTGTTGATGACGATGGCTGGAATCTGCTGGCTTGAGGTGGAGCTCTTCTGGTCTTGGAGAAGCTTCCTGTGTTCACACGCTGAGTATGCATCCGTCTTTTCCGATTCTCAATCTCCTGATGCTTGGACTCCTAGCGAATCGCTTTACTGACAAGCTGGTGAAAATCACCGTAATCACTAGAGAGAAGTTGAACCGATATGTCATCATTGAGTCCTTCTAGGAATCTTTCCTGTTTGGCTTCATCCGTGGCAACGTCTTCTGGTGCATAGCGCGCCAACTGATTGAACTTCTGCAAGTACTCATTCACGGAGCGACTTCCTTGGTGCAGTGCTCGAAATTCCCTTTTCTTGAGAGTGACGGTGCCAGTGGGAACATAAGCTTTGCGGAAATTCCGCATGAACTCATTCCAAGTGATAGCTTGATCATTGGCATGGGTGGCAGTGTAGGTGTCCCACCATTCTGATGCTAGTCCGTGCAGCTGATGCGAAGCAAATAAAACTCTTTCCCGATCGCTGCATTGAATAATGTCCAGCTTCTTGCCTATGGTCCTGAGCCAATCATCTGCGTCCATGGGTTCAGTGCTGCTGGAGAAGGTCGGCGGACGCAACCTCATAAACTCCGATAGTCTTGATTGTGGAGCTTGAGCTGGTACTAGCGGGGCTGGTTGTGCAAAGTTGTTGATGGTCTACGTGAGAAGTTGAATGAGCTGGTTCTGGTTTGCCATCATCTGAGCCCAGTCAGGTTCATTTGCTCGAGGAGAAGTGGGAACAGACTGACTTCCTTGTACTCCATTGAGACTGCCGTTGTCGTTGTTCCTTGTGTTCACCATCTGCTTGTTGCTTTTAAGAATTAGGAGAGAGGAGACTCAAGGCAAAGGAGGAATAGGGGATATTTTGCGCAACCCAAAACAAAATTTCAACTTTATTAAAACCTTTATTAATCAACTAATTAGTATTAGTTACGCCTGCCGACAAAAGGGGAAACTTGACAACTCATAACAACGTCTACTGTCTAGCTTAACACTTAACCTAGAGAGGTAGGGTTGTCTTGGTTTCAGTTGTTGCCATCTTTAGCTGTTTTGAAACAAGGGAAGAGGCAGAAATAGGTTTTTTCAAAAAATTACATAAAGACGAGAAAGGATTAAGATAAGGATAAGCAAAGATTAGGAGGTAAGAATAAGCAAAGCTTTTGAGATTACTGGTTATTAAAAATAAGTCCTTAAGGTCTGACCATTCTATTCTATCTACGGTCACGTCTTAGAGTCGTCATGGCTCTGATACCACCTTCGTCGGAACCCGGAGTTACGACTCCTGGATCCTCTATGTAAATCGCACTAGTCCAGGATCAACTAGTGCACACAGTAACAACAAAGATAATTACCAAGCACAAATGACTTAATATATTAAATAAAGAGTACGTCCTAATGGCCAAGTCTTACATCAACGCCCATTGGCAAAGATAAATAAGGAAAATAACTGTGGAAGCAAACTGATAAATAGCAAAGCCCAAGCCTGCCCACAGGCAAACGACAGTAAGACGCGGCCTACTCGTCCAGATCTTCACCGTAGTCGACGTCATCTTTCTCTGTGTGGAGATAGCAAGGTGAGTACAAACTTGTACTCCGCAAATCACACGAAAGAATGCAACATAATGATAAAGGCTTCAATGGAAGGCTTATAGGGTTAGTTTGCATAAAACAACATTTAATAAATACAGTAGATAGATTGAAATTGCTGAATTTAATACAATAAATAAAAACAATACTTGTAAGTAAAAATTATACCGTCAGTGCAGGCTCCGACCAAACACCAACCTATCCACGAGCATCCCACCCGGACCATCTTTTCCAAAAGATCACGTATGGATTCCATCCATCCGCACGTTTCCAAACACTCGTGGATTCTATCCATCCACCAGCTTCCAATCTCTCTCATGGGTTCTATCCACCCACAAGGTTTTCATTCTCTCATGGATTCCATCCACCCATAAGGTTTTCATCTCTCGTGGATTCCATCCATCCACAAGGTTTTCAAAAACATTTTTGAAAAAAAACAATGTCTAATCCATGAAAAACTTTTACTCAGCATGCCCATGACCGTGGGCACATCTATCCAGGATAGATTATAACTCTGCAGAGGTTGTACAGCTTTACCCACAAGACACAATCATCCCATATTGCCACACGATTACACACTTCCTTAGTTGTGCGGCGAGGAGTCGTGACAAGGCTTTTACAATGCAAAGCCTTCAACCTGGCCAAGCCAACTCTAAGGTTTCACCCCAGTAAGGAATCCACCAGACTGGGACCCCCTCTTGAGCCTGAGTGAGACTTCTCATGGCTAAACCTTGATACACACACAATTGAATCCCTTTTCCACACGATACCAGTCAAACTTAAGGTGAGATTTGTGCCACCCTTATGATAGCTCAACCATTCACTTGATCTTGTGGTGGATTACAACTCATGACTAACCCTTTAGTCACATTGTGATTAACTCTTTAATCACCTTGGCATGGTCATGCACTTCCCTAATCCAACCATATCGAGAGGCCCAGAGATATCTCTCCTGTTATGTAGGAGGGGCAAATTCCATCTTAATCCGCTCACATCCCATTCCATGTTTCATGATACACCTGAAGACCACTTTTATAGCTACCCAGTTATGGAGTAGTGTTTGGCAGCCCCAAAGCGCACCACTACACATAGTGAGAAACAATGGCGATTTCAGGTCGAAGGATCCAGTAGGTATACCACTCGAGATCGCTTGATGGCACATATTAACATAACAATCCCAACAACATCTCGGAGTGGGTCAATCCAACACCATGTTCTCTAACATGTGTTCACATTATTGATTTGATATTCCTATATCCATGATCCGTGAAACATGATCATCAATCAATACATGTGCTAGTCCATAAATCATTGTTGTCCCACGTAATGACATAAGGCTAGGGATCTTTAGAATAACATTAAATAAAACAAAGAGTTTCACGAACAAGTCACATACTTGCCAATCAATGCATACCATCATTATTCAAGGAACCAAATAACACCTTATTCAAAATTTCATAAACATAGACTTGACACAATCATCTCCCACTCACACTAGAGTCAATCATGTAAGTATCTAATACTCATTGCACTCGTGTGTGCCTCATGCTTTGGTTGTGGGAGAGGCTTCGTCAACGGATCAGCAACATTCAAATCCGTATGCACATTGCAAATCTTCACTTCACCTCTATCAATGATCTCACGGATAAGGTGATAGCGCCGAAGTATATGTTTGGACTTTTGGTGTGACCTAGGCTCCTTTGCTTGCGCAATGGCTCCACTATTATCACAATAGAGATCCACTGGACTGGACACACTAGGGATCACACCCAACTCAAAAACAAATTTTCTGATCCAAACAGCTTCCTTTGCAGCTTCAGAAGCTGCAATATACTCGGCCTCAGTTGTCGAATCAGCTACCGTCTCTTGCTTGGAACTTTTCCAGCTCACTGCCCCTCCATTGAGGTAGAATACAAAACCAGACTGCGATCTGCTATCATCTTTATCAGTTTGGAAACTAGCATCGGTGTAACCTTTTACAACGAGATCTTCTTCACCTCCAAAAATAAGGAACATATCCTTAGTCCTTCTAAAGTACTTAAGAATATTCTTTACAGCCACCCAGTGAGCTAGACCGGGGCTAGATTGATACCTGCTCGTAACACTTAGAGCATATGAAACATCTGGGCGCGTACAAAGCATAGCATACATGATGGATCCGATGGTTGAGGCATACGGAATCGCACTCATCTTCTTTTGCTCATCAAGTGTTGAAGCACACTGAGTCTTGCTAAGACTAATGCCATGTGACATAGGCAAGAAACCTTTCTTGGAATCTTGCATATTGAACCGTTTTAATACCTTTGTCAATGTCTGTACTTTGGCTTAATCCAATTAGCCTCTTCGATCTATCTCTATAGATCTTTATGCCCAAAATGTAAGCTGCCTCTCCGAGATCTTTCATTGAGAAACTTTTTCTCAAAGAAGATTTCACAGCTTCTAGCATTGGAATATCATTTCCGATCAACAATATGTCATCAACATACAAGACCAGAAAAACAAGTGCGCTCCCACTAGCCTTCTTGTAAACACAAGGCTCTTCTTCATTCTTGATGAAGCCGAACCCTTTGACTACTTCATCAAAATGAAGATTCCAACTCCGAGATGCTTGCTTCAATCCATAAATGGACTTCTGAAGCTTGCATATTCTCCCAGCATTTTTCGGATCAGCAAAACCCTCAGGCTGTGTCATGTACATATCCTCGCTTAGGTTTCCATTTAGGAAAGCCGTTTTGACATCCATCTGCCAAATCTCGTAGTCGAAATAGGTAGCAATCGCTAGGAGGATCCGAATAGACTTTAGCATAGCGACGGGCGAAAACGTTTCATCATAATCAACACCTTGAATTTGCTTGAAACCTTTCGCCACCAATCGTGCCTTATAGATGTGAACATTTCTATCCATGTCTATCTTTTTCTTAAAAACCCATTTACACTTAATAGTTTTTACACCATCAGGTGGATCCACCAAGTTCCAAACTTGATTATCATGCATGGATTCTATTTTGAACCTCATGGCTCCAAGCCATTTTTCAGAGTCTGGTCCCATCATTGCTTCCGTGTAGCTCTTGGGCTCATCATTGTCCAACAACAATATGTCGCGTTGTCCCGTGGTTAGGAGCGTGAACTTTTCAGTTGCGCAACGTGCCTTGTAGACCTACTGGGGGCGGTGCCTCCATAACTGGTTGTACAACATCTTGTACATCCTGTTGAGGTTCAATAGGAGCTGAAACATTTTCAGGTGTTTTTCGAATTTCTTCAAGTTGCACCTTGCTCCCGCTAACACCCTTTGAAATAAACTCTTTTTCTAAAAAGACACCATTCCGAGCGACAAACACTTTGCCTTCTTCCCGATTGTAAAAATAATATCCTTTGGTTTCCCTAGGATACCCAACAAAGAAGCATTTATAAGTTTTAGGATGGAGCTTATCAGACATCAAACATTTCATATAAGTCTCACAACCCCATATCTTAAGGAAAGACAATCCAGGACATTTCCCGGTCCATTTCCCATATGGTGTCTTTTCCACTGATTTAGATAGAACTCTGTTTAGTGTAAATGCAGCAGTTTCTAGAGCATATCCCCAGAAGGACAATGGAAGATCATATTGGCTCATCATAGACCGAACCATGTCTAACAAGGTCTGGTTCCTCCGTTCAGATACCCCATTCCACTGAGGCGTGCCAGGCGGAGTCAGCTGTGGAACAATTCCACACTGTTTTAGATGTTCACCAAATTCATGGCTCAAATATTCACCTCCACGATCAAATCGCAGAATTTTAATTGTCTTGCCTAGCTGATTTTGTACTTCATTCTGAAATTCTTTGAACTTTTCAAACGATTCAGACTTGTGCCTCATTAAGTAGATGTATCCATATCTACTAAAGTCATCGGTAAAAGTAATAAAATACTGAAAACCACCTCTGGCTACTGAGCTCATTGGTCCACATACATCGGTATGTACAAGTCCCAACAAGTCACTTGCCCTCTCACTATGACCGGTGAAAGGCGCCTTTGTCATCTTGCCAAGTAAACAAGACTCGCATGTCTCAAATGATTCAAAATCAAATGAGTTGAGTAGACCATCTTTATGGAGCTTCTCTATGCATTTCTCATTTATATGACCTAAGCGACAATGCCAAATAAAAGCGGGATTCAAATCATTAGGCCACAGCCTCTTTGCATTAATATTATAGACATGCTTATCCTCAAGATCAAGAACATATAATCCATTCATCAATGGACAATGTGCATAGAGTATATTATTCAAATAAATAGAACAACGTTTGTTCTTTATTACGAACTCATAACCACCATCTTCCTCCAAACATGAAGAAGAGATGATGTTCTTACTCAATGCTGGAATGTAATGATAATTATTTAATTCCAAAACTAATCCTGAAGGTAATGACAAGTGATAAGTGCCGACAGCCAGTACAGCAACCTTTGCTCCATTGCCGACACGCATGTCCAACTCGCCTCTCGCAAAACTTCTAGTCCTTCTTAGACCCTGCAACGATTTGCATGTATGAATCATCGATCCGGTATCAAATACCCAAGATTCACCAGAAGAAATTGCAAGATTAATTTCTATAACATTTATACATGAAGCAGAAGTCTCGCTTCCCTTCTTTTTCAGATCCTCCAAGTATTTCTTACAATTCCTAGACCAATGCCCCTTGACATGGCAGTGGTAGCATTCATCATCAGGAGAAGGGCCAGATTTGACCTTCCCATTTGGCTTTGGCTTAGAGCTAGGGTGCTCATTAGGAACCTTTCCTTTGCCTTTGCCTTTGGGTGTCCAATGCTTCCTCTTTTTATTCTCCTTCTGAACCATCATCACATGATTGGTGTTTTTCTTAATGCTTTCCTCTGCTGTCTTAAGCATCCCATGTAATTCAGTCAATGATTTCTCCATGCTATTCATATGAAAGTTCATAATGAACTGCTGATAGCTCGGAGGGAGAGATTGGAGAACAACATCCATAGCCAGATCAGGATTAAGGGTAGAACCAAGCTTCTCCAAGCTCTCAATGTAACCAATCATCTTGATCACATGAGGACTGACTGGACTACCTTCTGTCAGCTTGCACGCAAACAAGAACTTTGAAATGTTAAACCTCTCGGTCCTAGCTTGGTTCTCAAACATGCCACACAGTCCTTCAATCATAGTGTGAGCATCTGCATTCTCATAATGCTTTTGAAGCTCAAAGGACATGGTTGCAAGCATGAGATAGCTAACGTCGAGTGAATCATTGTAGTGCTTCTCATAAGCTTTGCGGGTGGCAACGTTTGCACTCTCAGGGAGTTCATTGGGGTAGGGTTGCTCAAGGACGTATTCCTTTTGTTCTTGTCTGAGAACAATTCTCAGGTTGCGGTACCAATCAATAAAATTCATTCCATTAAGTTTTTCTTTCTTAAGAACAGATTGCAAGTTAAAACCAGAATTTTTACTAGAAGCAGCCATGATCTACAACAAAAATAAACAAGCAAAGTTCAGCACTATGTTCATGTTTGATCTTCCATTAAACAATTTAACAAAAGACACTCCCACTATATGTTTTGTAATCGTCTTCCCTCTAACGACATATAGTGGTCAAGATCCATGTTCATCTAAGTTCTAGTGAGCTTTAGCATCACCACTAGAAACCTAGTGACGTAGGTAAGCAACGCTTGCTAATCACATCTTATGTGACTCTTATTTGTTGGGTGGCATCCAATGCCCCGGCTCCCAACACCATGCCCCAAGGCCCAAATCCAATTTGATAGCCTTGTCAAGTAAACCAATACTATGCATGTGGATGTTCGACATCTACCCTATTAGATCAAGATAATTGATGGTACTCTGCTTTGGCAGACCTACCAAACAATGATCGTAATTTTTATAGGCGCAGCTATTGGAAGGGCATCAAATAAATTCTTAATTTTTCTGAGGGAAGCTATTTTGTCATGAAAAATACATCCTCTACAGGTATGGCATGAAAGAATAATATGACAGGAAATAAACTTCACATGCATATAATCACATTATACTGTGAATGGTATGGCCTTTTGAATCGTAGTGGTCGCCATCGCCATGGTTCCACGGTGATGTCCTTCGCCACACTTCCTGTCCTCTTTGTCATCATGCTTGAAGCCTCCATGATAAAGAACTAAACTATTACAACTAATAGCTAACAAATGAATTACATGAGGAGCGCAAGCATCATAAGTCGACACGCAGGTCGTTATACAATTAAAGAACAGCCTCAACCCAACTGTGATTAATACGACACATAGGAGACCGCAACACAAGACCTCGATCTGTTGGCTCGATCTACTGACTGTGCGCGCAGTTAGCCCCGATGGTGATTCCAGCAGGTAGGGGCAAGTCGCGCGTACATCAAAGAAGGAGCACGAACTAATCTTTTTGGCCACATGATGCTATCAACTCAAACCTATTTCAACCCCTTATGACCGATTGATCTAATCAACCCGTGCACCGAAAGATCCATCACATGAACCTAGCATAAGAACAGTAATAGATCGCATCTAGTACAAACAACATATCATCTACCAGCGCATGATCCAGACCACATACTACGCAGCTTTGCTCTGATACCACTGAAGGAGAATGGGTAGGGTACGCTAGTTACAACATTTAATTTTCTACCGCGTTTAACCAGAAAACATGTGTGTAAGGGAGTCATGGATAGTTACCACTAGATGCGCTGCGCAGCGGAAGAAGAGTTGGAGCAGCCCGGTCCAACGTAGATCCGCATTGATGAAGAAGAAGCAGTCGATCGTTTCACGAACTGAATGTCTCCTCCTCGCGTCCTAGCAATAGCCTTGCGCTTCTTGCCGATCAGCACAGCAGCAACAGCAGCGGCTCCTCCACGGAGTCCACACGTTCGGGATGGAACGTCGTGCGCTGGTGTGCTAGCACCGCGCGCCTGGCTAGGGTTTCGGGATACGGCCGAGGGGAGGTGGCGGCCATGGTTTTCAGCATAGTAGTCTATACTACCTGCAGCCCTGCCTCCACATATTTATAGAGCATGCTAATGGGCTTCCACGTTGTAGGCCCATTAGAACCCTAATCCCATATGGATCAATATCCTTTTAGCCTATAAAACTGAATTGTTTATGATTGCCTCTTGGGCACATCACTAACACACCCAAGTGGGACTTCGCATGGCACCAACCACGCCCACTTTCAACCTACGGCTTGACTCAGATTGGGACTTCGCAAATTATTCAATCAGGGTTGTCCCATACCAGCCATGTGGTAGTACGATAGGGCTTTGCAACAGTAGCTCACAGACCAGTCCTTAATTGACTTAGGCCCAACCACATACCCCTGTGCACGACAGTCAACCACTGCGGCTCCGACCAACAGGGCATGCCTGTACCCACCAGTCTAACCAATTGCCTAAGTCTAAACCAGTTGTTATATTTTGTTTTCAAAATATCTCATAAACCTCCTTGACTCACCAATGTCAAGAGTACATTCGTAAAGCTCATCATTTCATATGTAAAGCTCATCATTTTATGTGAAAAGGTATCCCAAAACAATATTATAACTGAGCATGTCTAAGCATTTCATATAATATCCTCTAGCCAATACTAGTGTACTAACTAGAGTTTGATTCTAGGGTGACAAGGTAAGGAATTCAATATTAAAGGAGGAATTTAACAAGTAGGCATTAACTATATTTAGAACCGAATTGAAATACGTTGAATAAACATATGCATGCAGAATAATTTAAAACAACATAATTTTATTTTGATTACTGGGATCAACATGATCAAGGAGTGTGACTTGCCTTGCTCTTCAACTTGGTATGAATCTTCGTCGAAAAATTTTCTCGAATCGTCGAAATCTACACGTGAAAATAACCCACCAAATTCAAACAAATTCAAATTGACTTCAAATATTTGAATTGAGGCCAGAAATGGATAGAGGGGAATTTTTTGATGAATTGAAAATTTTGAATGGGCTCAATTTAAAAAGGATGAACAAGAACGGGCTTCGGGAAGTTTAAATTCAGAGAAAAAGAAAAAGACTGATTTCTGGAATTATTTTTCTACTGAAAAGGGATTTATGACGTCAGCAGAGATTAAAGGAATTATTTTCCTAAAAGAAAAATCAGATTTATAGCATCAGCCCTGACCCAGAGAGACTGACGGTGGGCCCCGGGTCTATGGACCAGTTCCACGGGCTGAAGGGAGGTGTTGAGGTGGCGGGGGTGCTGACGGGGCAGGAGGGCGCTGAGGTGGCTGCCACCGGGCACCACGTCAGCTGCCACGCCGGCACAAGGCTGACGCGGGCAAGCCGGCCGGAGAGCGCACGGGGAGCGAGCCTCGCCAGAGCTCCAGTGGGTGGCTGCCGGCGGCGAAGGTCAGAGGAGAAAGAGGGGGCCGAGGGGAGTGCGGAGGTGGTGCAAGATTTACCAGAGGTGGCCGACGACGAGCTGGCGGCGAGCAGAGGCGGCGGCGCACTCGGGTCCTCTGGCATGGCGGCGTTCTGGTGGTGCTCGGGGCCGGAGAAGGGGCGGGGGACGTCGGTGGAGGCACTAGGAGACTCGGGGTGAAGACGGCCGGGCGCGAGGGGGCTTGGGCCAGGCGCAATTGCTCGTCGGAGCAGCTGTGGCGGCGGCGGCGACAGAAGCAAAATGCGGGGCAGAGGCGCTCGGGCACAGGAAAGGGAGGGCGGTGGGAGGTGGAGCGAAGAGGAGCGGTGCCGGGCGGGAGGTTTTATAGCGGGGGCAGAGGCGGTGCCGGGCGGATTGGCCGCCGGAGAAGTCGGGGGTGGCGGCGGTTGCAGGTAGAGTGGCGTGGGACGGTGGGGGCAGTGGGGTGCGCGGCTTGCGGGGGAGGAAAGGAAGTGGCGCTTGCGCGGGAGAAGGGAGGTGGTGGCCGGGAAAGGCGGGCCGTCGGTTTCGGTGGTGGGCGCGGTGCGGTGGAGGCGGAGTGAGGAGGAAGGAGACGGGACGGGGACGAAGCACCTGAGAGGGAGGAGGAGAGAGGAGGCGTGGGCGTCGGATGGCGATCGGAGGGCAAGGGGAAAGGGGAGGGCGGACAGGTGGATGGGCCGTGGCAGGGTGCGTGGCGCGCATCGGGCCGGCCACGTGTTAGCCCGGGAGGAGGGGAAGGCGGGTTCCGGCGGCGACGTGGGTGGCCGTCCACGTGGTGACCAGAGGGGATGCGAGGGGAAATTTAGTTTTAGAATTTGTTTTGGTTTTCAGAAAGGCCCAAAAAATTCATTGAGCCTCAGAAAGATATGAAATAACTTCCAAACTTTCCGGAAAAATTCATAGAACCTCCTGGAGACATTTTAGACTTAATAAAAATATTTCCAAGTAATATTGGTATTATATTTTCATATTTGAAATACTTTTAATTTCAAAAATGGATTTTAAACTCCGAAAAACTCAGAAAAACAAATAAAATCCAATAATTAATTTAAAGTAGGATTTTTATAGAAAATCAAAATATCATTTTATTTAATAATAATAATTTTAGGTTTTACACAAAATACTTTTTAAATCTAGCTTTTTTTCAAAAGCAGAAATCCAGGGGGCAAATCCAAAAATAAAAATTTAGGCAACAAAAATACTTATTTAATTGAAATTTTTTTATTTGAATACCTTTATTTATTTATTTATTTTTATTTTAATAAAAAACTTGGGCTATTACATAAACTAGAGTCAACATGGTCAAGGAGTGCAACTTGCCTTGCTCTGTGGGTAGGTGAGAGTCAACGAATTAGAACTCCTGAGAAACATTGTAGTCCTCACGTGAAAATAACCAAACAAGCTAAATTTAAATAAAATAAAATAATATATTAAAATAAACTCCAAAAATTCAAAACGATGATAGAAATAGGTAGATTATGATTTTAGATGAATTTATAAATTTGAATGGGCTGAATCGGAGCTAGGACGAAGGAGAGTGGGCTCTCGGAAATTTTAATCCTAAGAAAATAAGAAAGAAATAATAATTAGACTTTCTAGAATTCTTTTTCCAAAGAAAAAGATAATTATGATGTCAGCAAGGATTTTTGGATTTTCCAAATTAATTTTCTAAAGGAAAATCAAAATTATTACATCATGATGATGTCAGCAAGGATTATGAATTTTTAGCTAGATTAATTTTGTTAAAGGAAATAAAATATTGAGGCTAACATGTGTGCTCATGTATATAGACCAGGTCCATGGGTTAAGCCTGTTCCATGGTGGACCTGGCCCATGGCTGGCATGGTGCCCGTACGCTTGTGTGGCGCATGCGTGGCACTGCGTGGCAGCCACGTCAGCTGCCACGTGCACCTGTGTGCCAATATGGCACTAGCGGCGAGTGGCGCATGAATCTCGAGGGCAAGTTGGTGCTCTAGTGGATGGCGGTGGTCGATGTGGAGCGGAAAAGAGAAAGGAAAGTTAGGGGATCTAGATTCACCTTAGCGCGGTGCTCAGATAAGCTTGGAGGTGGCCGGTGGCATGACTTAGCTCCAATGCGATGGCATTCGGGCGGCAAAGAAGTGAAAGAGGTCGGCAATGGCACGATGGAGCTCCAGGCGATGTTGACAAAGCTTGAGATGGCTTGATGTGGTAGGAATCACTCGCCTATGAGCTTGACGAAGCCCCAATTAGTGGCACACGGCGTGGTAAGGCTTGGGGGCTCGAGAAATGAGATCGAGTGAGGGGTTTGGTGCAGTATGGAGCGGATAGACCTTGATGGCTATATATAGCCTCAGGGGAGGTTCACTAGCACAGTACTTTCTCACCAAACTAATGGTGGTGCAAGATTAGGTGAAGAGATAAGGGAAATAGTGGTAGACGATGGGGGATTCAGTTGCGGGATTGGCAAGGTTCGCAATCAGGCGAAGGCTTATCCCTAAGCACGTGCGATGAAAAATGGATGAGGCAAAGAAATTGGAGATAGACTCAGGAGGCGACGACGCATGGAGAGAGAGAGAAGAGCGTGATTAGGGTATTAAATTTAAAATGGGATTTTCAGAAAATGCTAGGAAACTTCAAATAAGCTCAGAAAATAGCAACAAGGGGAACTCATGAAAAATAAAATAAACCTAACTTGGCTGCAATTAAATATGGGTTTGCAATTAATCTAGCTCTAGGCTAAAATAAAAGAAAAGAAAAAAACTAAAACTCAAATAAATCCAATTAAATAAATTCTAGAAATTTGGGATGTCACATTTGCCCTCTCACCTAGACCAGTGAAAGGTGCCTTAGTAACTTTGCCAAGTAAACAAGATTCACATGTTTCAAATGATTTGAAATCAAATGAGTTTACAAGACTATCTGTGGAGCTTCACCATGCGCTTCTCATTTTTGTAATCCAAGTGACAATGTCAAATATAAGTGGGATTCAAATCATTAGGCCAAAGTCTCTTAGCATTAATATTATAGACATGCACATCCTCAAGATTTAAAACATATAACCTATTCACCATTGGAGTATGACCATGAATCATATCATTCAAATAAATTAAATAACAATTGTTCTTTATTCTGAACTCATAGTTGGACCGAAATGGCGACAGAGGGGGGGTGAATGTCGCTCTTTAAAAATCCCCCTCAACAAGTATCTTCTTCTCCAATAGCTATGGGAGCTATGAAGGAGGAAGACCAGTGTTCACAAGAAGACACAGTAGCAGGAAAAACACAAATCCAGAGACCAGCAAGCGAGAAAAATCAATTCGGGAAAATTCTGGCCTCAAACGGTAGTACCGGAGTGCTATCCGCGGTAGTACCGCTTGAGCGGTAGTACCGGGGTTCTGAACGATAGTACAGCACGAGCCGAGAAAGGAAAAACTAGGGTTCAGAAATCTCTCAGCAGCGGTAGTACCGGAGTGGCTTGAGCGGTAGTACCAGGCACTCGAGTGGTAGTACCGCACGACAGACAGACAGCAGATTTTTCAGGCTGGAATTTTTGGAACTTCGGATTTTTGGCTAAAAAGAAGGTTTGCTCTCTCTTTTTGATGCAAGGCCTTACTACAACATACTAAATAGTAAGGAGACCTTGGGAAACAAGAGAATCAAACCGAGAAACAAGAATTTTCAGATTATGGGTGAAAATCTGAATTCTTGCACGACCCGAGCCAAAAATCAAATTGCTTCCCAACCTTTGATCCTATGGCCAAGAGACTTTGCAGATATGTTAGCAATAGCCAAAGGACTCTCCAAGCTAAATCTCAGGCCATTTCTTCAAAGGAAGCACAAAGGGCCACGAAACCCAAAATTGAGATTAAAAGAGGTTTGCTCTAGGGAAACTTGATCAAATGATCGTGAGGCACTATCCCATCAAGGAGCAACCCATTTTGGGCCTTCTAGCAAGAATCAACAAGAAAACAAGAAAACCACAAAATCACCAAAAGAGAGAACGAAGAACCCATGAGCACGGGAGAAACTTCAGATTTCATTCCAACCAATCTAGGATTACAAGGGATACAAAGAACTACGTCCCCATACGCATGGACATTCGGAGGAATGATTACAAGATGGATCAACTCTCCTTCTTCCTCTCCCTAAGCCAAGAACTCACTCACTACATGCTTCTTGGAGAGGAGACTCAAGAATACATCGAAGAGGACACACAGACACCTCTACCTCTCCTGCCAACTCTCACCAACTAAAGAGTAAAGGGAAAACAACCTCCCAAAGCCTCTTTTGACTCAAGAAACCCTAATTCTCTCTAGAATCCATGAGGAGGCATGCAGCCCCTCCTCCCCTTTTATAGCCCATGGCTAACGGGTCTCCAACCCGTTACGCCGGCTAAATCCAACGGAGCCCTCTCCCGCTTGTGCAGCCTTGCGAATTTCCTGATTCGCCCCTCCTGCACCTTCCGGGAAGCTTCCGCGCTCCTTGTCCTGCAAGCCACGCGGCTTCGCCGTCTTCAGCACACCTAGACCGTTCTGACCTTAGCGCCACCTGCGCCTAGTCCGGTCCACCGTGCCTCGCCACGACTCCACCTCGAGTCCACGTCGTCTTCGACACATCCCGACCGTTCTGACCTCAGCGCCACCTGTGCCTAGTCTGGTCCTCCGTGTCTCGCCACGACTCCACTCGATGTCCTGCAGCCACACAGACAAGAAACACGTCAAATAGCACCGCTCGATACATGAAAGCGTAAATAGCACAAACACATCATACTCACGCATGACGAAGTCCAAACCTGTCGAAACATTAGAATATGCATCCTAAACCCATATGACCAAGTTTGACCAAACCGACCGAAACCGTTGCACCACGCAACGACATGGTCCAAATCACCCAAACCAAACTCGACTAACCTAAACCCTTGTCAATTACTCATCACTCTCATGGGGTCACGACCACATGGTCTCTCACATAACCTTTTGCTCCCAAGCATAAAGCAGAAATAATGTTTTTGCTCAAGACAGAAATATAGTAGCAATTATTCAATTTCAAAACTAATCTTGAGGGTAAAGATAATGGTAAAGTGCCAATAGCCAACGCAATAACTCTTGCTCCATTTCCCATGTGAAAGATCAACCTTGCCTCTTGCCAAACTCGTACTCCTTATCATCCCCTACATTGAATTATGAATATGAGCAACTGATCCGGTATCAAATACCTAAGAACCAATATGAGAAGTAGCAAGATTTATTTCTACAACATTTATACCTGAAGTACACATCTTACTTCCCTTCTTCCTTTTCAGTTTTGCCAAGTACTTCTTACAGTTCTTCTTCCAATATCCAGTCCTTGGCAATGGTATCAAATAGTATCAGGTGCAGCACCAATCTTGAGCTTTTGAAACTTAGATGTGATACTAAAGATCTCATCTTGAATTTTGCCCGTGCCCTTTCTTTTTCCCAGGATACTCGAGATCTCATCTTGAACTTTGCCTGTGCCCTTTCTTTTGCCCAAAGCCTTAGAGTTGTTCTTTTAAACTTGGTAGTCTTTTGAACCATGATCACATGACTAGAGCTTTTCTTAATGCTCTCCTCTGCTGACTTGAGCATCCCATGCAACTCAGTCATTGACTTCTTCATGCCATTCACATGAAAGTTCAAAATAACTAGCTCAAAGCTTAGAGGGAGCAACTAGAGAATCATATCAGTAGCCAACTCTTAGCTAAGGGGAAAACCAGTCCTTTTCAAACTCTCAATGTAACCAATCATCTTGATTATATGAGGGCTGACTGAACTTCCTTCAGCTAATTTGCAGGCAAACAATGATTTAGAGGTGTTATACCTTTTAGCCCTTGTCTGATTCTCAAACATGTCTTTAAGACCCACAATAATATTGTAGGAGTCCATGTTCTCATATTACTTCTGAAGCTCAGAGTTCATGGTGTCAAACATGAGACAACTAACTTCAATGAGTCATTGCAATGTTTCTCATACTCATTCTTTTCAGTACGAGCAATAGCTTCAGCTAGTTCATCAAGATGTGGCACCTCTAGAATATATTCCTTCTTTTCTTGCTTGGGAACAATTCTCAAGTTACGAAACCAATCAACGAAGTTTGTTTCATTTAGTTTTTCTTTCTCAAGAATAGATCGCATGTTAAAACTATGTGTGGAGGAAATAGAGGGTGCATGGTCTACAACATAAAAAGTATATGCAAAAATTTAGCACAATGTTTGTGTAAAACCTTCCATTAAACAATTTAACAAAACATACTCGCACTATATGTTTGAAAACTAGGTTCCCTATAACTAAATTAGTGAGTCAACATCCATAATTCACTAAGTCCTAGTGAGCTTTGGCATTACTTCTAGAAAGCTAGCGACATAGGTAAGCAACCACTCGCTAATTACATCACATGTAACTCTTATTTATTGAGTGACATCCATATGTACTGGCCTCAACACTATGTCCCTAGGCCCAAAACTATTTTGATAGCCTAGTTAAGTGAAACCAATATTACACTGAAGTTCCAACACTTACCCTATCTTATTGAGATAGTTAATGGCACTGTACTTTGGTAGACCTACCAATTAATGATCAAAATCTTGATAGGTATAATAATTGAAAGGGCATTAAGTTTTACTTAATTTTTCTAGAGAATATTATTCTATCATGTTAAAAACACCCAAGATAATAATAACATGAATAATAGTATAATAGAAACAACAAAACGTTCATAGACAATCATATTAAGTTGTGAGATAGTATAGTCATTAGCATAACAATCTCCATCACCAAGCTTCATGTTCGCCGAGCCATCATGCTTGAAGTCACCATATGCATCTATTAATCTATTACTCCTAACAGCTAGTAATAAATTACATACAAGAATATCAAGCATCACAAGATGACACGCAAATCGTTATACAACAATATGTAGTCCATGGCTATAAATCAGCATGACGTGCAGGCTATGAAAAACTCATACATGCATCACATACACAATGTGCCATACTATTTTCAAATTAACCCCTACAAACATGAGTTATGGATAGAATCCAGTTCTATCACACAACGTGAACACATAATACTTATAATGTGCAGTTTGATTACCTAGCTTGAACACATAATCCAATTTTTTGGGACATGAATCCTATTCATAAAATCACCCACGAAAATTTCATCGGATTAACCCAATTCTGAACCAATCACATTGATAGGCACGTGAGGTTTCCAGAAAGAATAACAACTCAGTGCTATCAATTCATACCTCCTGTGAACCCATCTACTATCGCTGAAAACAATTGATCTCATCAACTAGTGCCTAAACCAATCTATTAATATGAACTGATCTAAGCTGTCATATTAGATCAGTAATAGATCCAATCTACTACTACCACTACATATCAACTATATGTGACCAATCTAGGTCAAATACTACATAGGTTGGCTTTGATACCACTGCTGGGATACGGGTACGCTACACTAGCGCATACTAAACTTATCTATTGTGTAAATTAGGAAGCCATACAAATAAAAGATCATAGATCACTACTACTAGACACGCAGTGCAATGAAAGTAGAGTTGAAGTGGTTGGTTCAACGAAGTGCAGTCGGTGTAGTGGAAATAGTCGATCATCCTCTAGCCAGCTGGCCCCTCGTCGTGATCGTCTCGATTAGCATCGCAGTCATAGCAATGCCTCTTCCGAAGTCCACATGTCCACGGATGGAATGCTATGTATCGGTGTGTTAGCACCAATACACACGATAGAGGGATTTGATGGTTGTGTCTCGGGATGTCCCCTCAGCCCCGCGCCTCTCTTAATATATAGCCCCTAATTGGATCCTTATCTAATACAATTAGATGTCATATCCAATTTGGAGAGCCTCTGACTAGATGTTTATCTAATATGAGTAGAGAACGTGTCTCACTCGAAGAGCCTCTGACCGGATCCAATACAAGTAGAGATCGTATTCCACTCGGAGTCTATCATCCGTACCCTTATCATTCCAACCTGTTAAGTGTGTGACTCTATAGGTTCATATATATTCAGCCATGGCCCAAAAATTCCTTTATGGTCCACAAGTCGGTAGTGGCCTCTAGCAAGATGTAGCAACTTCTAAATATGCATAAAGATCATATCAGACAAATCTATATAGTGGTTATGTATCAATCCCTTTGCCTCAAGGCGAGAAGTGTGCCATCCTATGATAGCTCGATCCTACACTCAAATTTGTAGTGGATTACTCAGTTGTGATTGATCCCTCAACCGCATTTAGCATGTCAATGTATTTCCTTAATCCAACCACATCGAGAGGCCCAGAGATATCTCTTCTGTTATATAAAAGATGCAAATTTCATCTTGATCGCTAATATTCCTCCATATGTTTGTCAACTCCGTAAGTAAACTATTATACATATAGGAAACTATGATGATTTCAGGTCTAAGTATCTTACATACACTGTGTATAAGACTAACCGATGACACTTTAGAATATAACAATTTTTGCAGTGTATCATAGTAGATCAATCCAAAATAATGTTTTCTAACATGTGTCTATATTATTGATTTGACATCTTCATACCATGATCTATGAAATAAGATCATCAATCAATACATGTGCTGATCTATAAATTATAATTATCCCATATAATGATATAAGATCAGTGATGATTTAGAATAATATTAAAAAATGAATAAAAAGTTATACGAACAAGTCATATACTTGTTAATCAATATGAAAGACATTTATTTAAAAGACAAAATAATAAATTATTCAAATGATCATAAACATAAAAGTGATACAATCATCTCTGCTATGTTTGTCATGATCATAAACATAGAAGTGATACATTATTACTGTGTTTCTTTTCATTTTATCTTTCAAGAATTTTGAGCTGTACCAAACAAGTTGTCCAGCCGTTAATCCTTGTAAACTGTTTTGGCCTTTGATAAATAAGTCAAGGTATATTGTTTAGAATTCAAAATTTCCATCTTGCAAAATGTTTGTCATGATCGTCTGGTTTAGTTAATGCAAACTTACCTGTCTTGATCGTCAGGAAGGATTATACACAACGAGCCCGTCGTTGGGGAGGATGAAATCAAAAATGACCAAACCATTATGAGTAGATTTCAGCAAGCCCCTTGTTTTGGGGCACCGTGGTGGAGGCTAGCGTGTCAAGGACGCCCATTGACAAGGTACAACCAGGGTTAGTTGATTTTTGGGGAAATTTGTTGATTTGGCTAGAAATTGGTAACACTAGGTTGCAATTCGAATGGAGTGTGGTGGATTTGTTGTTCAAATTGGGATTTTCGGGCTCAATATGGGGAAAATGTGTCGCGTGTTTGATTCGGGGATGTGCTGCTGTCTTTCTCCATGCAGGAAGTCGATTGTAACAAGAACATATGGGTGAGGGTATTCTTACTTGCTGATCCAGCCAGTCCCGGTAACGCTCGGGAGTGATCTGGAGCAAAATCTATGTCAGTCGCTGGGAGCTCGTCCCCACCACCTCGGGTGCAGCCAAGGCACTCCTCCATGTCAGAACGCCGGCCCAACACCACCTCCTCCATGTAATCGCCTGCAGGTGGACTAACAAGGCCAAAACAGGGCAGTTCAACAGGTAAGAGAGCAACGTGGGGTTATGTGCAAGCATTTGACTCAAAACCTGTGGTTTAGTTAAAAAAAAAGGCCAGAACATGTGGTTTTTTTTACCAATACCCTAAAACCTAGAGTTTTCGAAATTTATTCAATCTATTATAGATTTTCTGGATTAGATGCATACATGGTCACAGAGTGGTGGTGCGTCTCAAGTGCCCAAACGTGTTATCTCGTGTGAGCAGTGATTAATTACTTAATGGGTCGACAGCACCTAAGGGACCTTTAGCTTGAGTTGGACCAAGCATCACATTATTGCTTCTTTTAGAGGTTCCCCGTGTTCAAGAACATGTTTCTGGTATTGGTTGTCATTTCCGACATTATTCCCTCCATATATGTTTCATGTAATTTTTAAAAATATTATATTGGAGAAATTGTGATTGATTTGTCCATCAAACTAGCATGCACGACCAGAAGAAACAAATTAAATTAATTGTAGCCATGCTGCTTCCTAAATGCATGACAATGTGTTTCAGGCCAGGTAGCTAGGTGAATTTTCGTTTAATTTTGGCTCGGTTTTTGTTGTGTGCATGCACGTTGTAGCTAGAAATTGTCGCTGGACAAATTATTAGGATATTTGATTATAACGGTATTTCTCTAATTAGTCTAACATAATCCGAAGGAAATGGAAAACATTTGCTCCAAATATCTAAGAGTACAAGTGGCGTGGTGGAAGAATAGCGATCAACATGGCTGCAGCTGCTGGCTGTGGGCTTATTTGTCACTATTCATAAGTTTCGTCTTTTTTTGAATTTTTGGTTTTTTGTTGAGCTTTTTTGCCGGTTCTTTTTTCCCGTATTTGTTTGTATTATACGTAATGGGCTAACATATTTTTTATATTTTTAAATTTTTTTAAATTTAATTATGCTAAATAAGCCTCTGTCACCTACAGTGCTTTTTTCAGCCAGCTACAGTGTTTTCAGCCATAAGCCATGAGCTTTTCAGCCGAACCGACACCCCCTAATCTACGATGGCTCTGCAGAAAAGGTTTGATTGACAATAAGTCCTAATGTTGCCGCACATGGATGCCTTCTTTTCCACTTATAGCTTATAACTTATGACTTTGCTATAGTAATTAATTTTTAAATGGTGTGTTTTACGACACGGTCAACAGAAAGATTATAGAAAAAAATATATGAAGTTCAACTGTACCGTCTAAAATTACATACGACTATTTTTCTTTGCATACGTCCTCTTGCGAACAGACAGAATTCAAAAATCTAAATCATTACCTAAAAGCCATAGCTAAAAAAACCACATGAACTGTGATAACGCCCACTGTCTATGCTTTCAGTCTACTGCTCTCCACTGACCAATATTAATTCTACTAGAAGTTACAAGTTCGGTTCCCATATATATATTGGTCCCAAGTCCTAGACTCAATATTAATTCTACTAGAAGTTACAAGTGCTCTCAAAGGCGTCTTGTCATTCTCAGTATTTTGGTTTATTTTCCAGAACACTCAATATTTTGGATTAGAAAAATAACCTTGCAGTGAGTCAGCTCTACCTTCTATTTCTAACTTAGATGTGTTAATTTCGCACCATATAATTTGTACAAACATTTTTGCATACAACAATGTTTTCCAACTTAAAAGTTGTACGTGCCTCCTACATGGCATAGAATGATAAAAATATACGATATGTTGGTATGTTGTGCGAGAAACAAAACATTGTTAGTACAGTGAACATTTTTTAATTTATTTTATATTCAACAGTAGCTTGTCACGAAGCGATCACTACTTATAATCATTGCAAACTTTTCTCCCATCGTATATACTGGCAAAAGCGCTACGCGCACACCGCACTAACTACCATATGGACCAAAGCAAAAGCGAAAGAGCGAACTGTTCATATATATATATATATATATATATATATATATATATATATATATATATATATATATATAACCCTATAACAACTTTTTTCCTTCAAAAATAGACCACGATCACTCGTTTTTGAAAAATCAATCCTTCTCCAAGTTCGAAAGTCGGGTAGGCAACATGCGTTATCCGCTGCACCGTCGTAGCTCGGAAGGTCGGGTGGCCTGTGGCTAGGTGGAGGTGGACGACGTAAGGAAAAACACATGTGTTGACTTTCATTTTCTTTGTTGCGCAGTACAGAATGAACTCAAGTGGTGAATTTCTATGCCACGTTAGTGGTGCAAGTGGGATTACACATGTTTAGCAAGAGAAGTAAATTCTGAATTTTATCTCGCGAAAGATTTTAATTAGCAATGACTAAAATACTAATTAAATGCTAGTGCAATAAATTATTGTGTACACTTAATTAGCATTGAATGATTAGTGCTAATTAAATGTGATTAGGATTAATAAAATACGGTTAGTTTACTGCTTTAATTAGCACTAATTAATTACTGTTAGTGTTAATCAGTTTTGCTTGCCACTAATTATAATTAAGTGACTAAGTACCCTAATTCAGTAGCGGAGCCAAGCAACGCGTCAGCTCAAGTGCTAACCAGTTGCCCTTGCCGCTAATTAAGTGTGCTAATTCAGTAGCGGAGCCGAGCAACACGTCAGCTGAAGGGAAACAAAAAGCCATGTGGATGCAGCCATCGCCCAGGCATTCCCAATATTTAATATAGGGACTATATCAAAAAGAAACATGATTCGTATCGATCATGAAGAGAAAAGCAGCAGGATGCGTGGATAATTATTGCGTATCCTTGAAGCTACAAGAGTTGGACTTTCATCTCGTAAGATTACAAACCCAACATGACATCAACTACCGAACTATAACTATACGCTTCTAGACTTTGCCATACTCCTTCCCATAGACTATGGTGGCTTCTAGTTAGCATAGGCCGCTTAATATGTGAAACATAGCCACATAGAGCAAATCTTACTTTTCTAGCTAGTATTGAGCAAATTTCTCCACCAGTACTAGTGCTTAATATACAATTGATTTTCCATTCATCTAAGGAATTTGGTAATTAATTCTATGATCACATTGTTTTTCTGTAAAGTATGCATGCTGGAGGTTAGTCAGAGTATGTACTTTGAAAACATGGACTGAAAGGTTTACTACTAATAAATACATTACTAACCCACGAATTAACATTCCCTAACGAACTGCGGTTGTGGTAACAAATCCAATAGTAATAAATCCGCAAAATAGACCACAAAGAATTTACCCTTAAAACGATGGTGAGACGGTCTTGCTCAAGGAAATTTTGGTGCTTAGCTGAACTATCAATGGATTGCGACTGATATTACCTTTACCTGCATGGCCCTTTTTAATTTTCATCAATGCAACTAATGTGGCATATGACATCATCGAATAATTACGATGTGACATCGAATTGATGTCACTAATTGTTGACATGGCATGCATACAGTGAATTATAAATTAGGAATTCGAAACTATAAAAAGGATTATAAATAGTATGCAATTCAAAAACGATCTATGTTTCAAATCCTGAATTATAATTTTGAGGCTTTTTCTCAAACATTAAAAAATACTAATTGTTGAACAATTAAAAGTTCGTAAACACTTATAAAGTCAAAATTTCAAAAAGAAACAATGTTACACAAGTAAATCGAACAATACCTTTCCTCTGTCCCCGTCATGTATCTTCATTGTTCGTTCTTTCTCAACCTCCATTAGCTCTCTTTTATAAAAAGAATTCAAATTTTCTGTTCCTGCTTAGTCGACACCTTGTGCCATCTCCATCCGCTGCCACTCACTGTCATAACTTAAAATTGATAGATTATGAATATGGCTGTCTTAATCAAAAAATAATTTGATCATTTTATAAAATAGAGGTCTAGATTTTTCTAAGTCGAAGAATGTACCACTCACTACTAGATCTTGCTTGTTCCCTGTATGCCAGAAACACTAAGGAAAGGCTGAAAAACAAATAGGACAGCCTTCCCCGAGGGCCAACATTCGGGATTAGGTACATCGGAACTATTGCAAGAGTATTGACAAGTGTTGAGAGAGAACTGTTATGTCTCTCTTTATTCTGAACATTTACATGAGTATTTATATATGATGAAAAGATGCCATGAGAAGGAGTCTCTTTGTAAAGGCATCTGTACATTGGGCACTGTTTAGTTTTGAGGAGTAACTGTTTTGTAACACTCCCCCTTGACCAATGTATCTTCATATGATCACCTTAATTCATCATCTTGATAAACTCCTCCAAAACCCTGTAGGGAAAAATATGAGGAGAACCGGTAGAGTAGATATGCCATGAAAAACTCCTTTAAAACCCAGTGGGAAAATTTAAGGAGAAAAATGATATGGCATATATTTGATTATATCTCTTTAAAAACCCTTGTGGGAAAATAGAGATATATTTATGATTATGTTGTCATATTGCCTCATTAAAAACCTTGATGAGAAACCTTAGAGGGAAAACTCATAAAGGGAAAAGAGTACAATATTTGTATTGAACGGGTTAAGTCTTAGGAGATTTCTCCCCCTGACATCTGCAAATCACGTAGTCTTCGCATACCAATTCCATGAACACATTTTTGAAATGTGGATGTTGGTAATGACTTGGTGAATAAGTCTGCGAGATTATCACAAGACTTAGTTTGCAGAATATTTATTTCCCCACTCTCTTGCAATTCATGTGGGTAAAATAGTTTAGGAGCAATATGTTTTGTGATATTGCTCTTTATGTAACCCGTTTGCATTTGAACAACGCAAGCAGCATTATCTTCGTAGATAATGGTAGATGATGCAATAGCACCTATACCACATGATTGTTGTATGTGGTTAATCATTCTGCGAAGCCATACACATTCACGTGATGCTTCATATAATGCAATTATTTCAGAATGATTAGTGGATGTAGCCACTAGAGTCTGTTTTGAAGACTTCCAATATATGGTTGTTCCACCGTGTAAAAATACAAAGCCTGTTTGAGATCTGGCATTATGGGGATCTGATAAATAGTCAGCATCTGTATATCCTATTGAATCCACATTTTTATTCTTCTGAAAGAATAAACCGAGATCTTTAGTGCCTTGAAGATATCTGAAGATATGCTTCACTCCTGCCCAATGTCTTTTGGTTGGAGCAGCGCTGTATCTAGCAAGTAGATTTACTGCAAATGCAATATCCGGCCGGGTGCAATTTGCAAGGTACATAAGCACTCCGATGGCACTGAGATAGGGAACCTCGGGTCCCAATAGCTCTTCATTATCATCTCGGGGTCTAAATGGATCTTTGTCCCTGTCGAGAGATCGAACAACCATGGGGGTTTTCGATGGATATGCTTTGTCCATATTGAATTTCGCAATATTTTCTGGACATAGGCTGATTGATGCACTAGAATGCCTGTATGAAGGTGCTCAAGTTGTATACCTAAGCAAAATTTGGTTTTACCCAAATCCTTCATTTCAAATTCCGTCATAAGATGATTACGTGCGTCATCTATATCTTGTGTGTTACCAATGATATTAAGATCATCAACATACACAGATATAATACAAAATCCTGTTGAGGATCTTTTAATGAACACGCATGGGCAATCATCATTGTTGGAGTATCCCTTTTGGTTAGGAACTCACTTAGTCGGTTGTACCACATTCTACCCGACTGTTTCAAGCCGTATAAAGACTTGTTCAATTTTACACAATACATATTGCGATTTGCGTTCGGATTCGGAATTGAAATTCCATTGGGAACTTTCATGTATATGTCCGAATCAAGTGACCCATAAAGATATGCCGTCACTACATCCATCAACTGAAAAGATAGATGATTTTTAACTGTCAAGGAGATTAAGTATCAGAATGTTATTCCACTCATTACTGGAGAATAAGTTTCATTGAAATCAATGCCGGGTCTCTGCGTGAACCCTTGTGCTACAAGCCTTGCTTTGTATCTCACCACCTCATTGTTTTCATTCCGTTTGCGGACGAAAACCCATTTGAAACCGACAGGGAATACTTTGGGAGGTGTATGTATCACTTTGGTGAATACATTTCTTGAGCGAGGCTAACTCCTCTTGAATTGCATCCTTCCATTGAATCCAGTCCGAGCGCTGTTTGCACTCTGCCATGGTCTTGGGATCTGGATCATTTTGAAGGTTGTTTGCAATTGTTGTGGAGAAATAAATGTCGACAATTGTAGTCTTACGATTGTGTGATTCTCCAGAATCAGTATAGTTAGTGGAAATTTCTTGGACCCCTGATGACTCAATGTTATTTCCCAAAACATTTGAGTCGGGGTATTCCGATGTCCCAGGATCAGTAATTGAGTGCACTGTTGATCTGGGTTCAAGGATCCTTTGGTGTCTATCAACTTGAGGTTGATCTGCATTTACATTCTTTTGTTTCCTTTGTCGCTTGTTAGAAGTTGTATCCGCCGTATGTACCGTACTTCTCCCCCTCTTATTTTGAACTGGGAGTTGAGTGGTATTTTGCGGTACCTCCACTCTTTCAGGTACATTTCTGGCAGGATTATAGGATTTTAGACACCCTTATAATCAGTAAATGCATCTGGCAGGTTATTTACAATGTTTTGCAAATGAATGAGTTTCTGAACTTGAAGTTCAGTCTCTCTGGTACGTGGGTCTGAGGCATGAATGCCTTGTACATTCCAATCAATTTCCTGGCATTCAGTTTGGTACTTATTGTCTCCCCCTAATGCCGGGAAATATTCCTCATTGAATATGCAATCAGCGTACCGAGCCGTAAACAGGTCCCCTGTTAGGGGCTCGAGGTATTTATGATTGATGGAGATTTATACCCAACATAGATCCCAAGTTTCCTGTGCGGTCCCATTGAGGTACGCTGCGGTGGTGAGATCGGTACGTATGTAGCGCAACCGAACTTTCGCAGATGGGAAATATCTGATGGATTTTCACGTACTAATTGTAGCGGGGAATTGCTATGATAAGCAGTTGGACGCAATTGGATTAAGTCAGCAGCGTGTAAAACTGCATGACCCCAACATGACGTTGGTAAGTTGCAATTCTGTAGTAATGGTCTTGCAATGAGCTTGATTCTCTTGATAAGAGATTCTGCTAAACCATTTTGTGTATAGACATATGGAACAGAGTGTTGAACTTGTATCCCAAGAGCCACACAATCGTCATTGAAGGCATGGGATGTAAATTCAGCGGCATTGTCCATTCGAATTGATTGAATTCGATATTCAGGATAATGTGCTCGTAATTGGATTATTTGACCAATTAACTTAGCAAATGCATGGTTTCGTGTGGATAAAAGACACACATGTGACCATCTAGTAGATGCATCAACGAGAACCATGAAATATCTGAACGGTCCACATAATGGTTGTATAGGACCACATATATCTCCTTGAATGCGTTCAAGAAATTTAAGTGGTTCAGCTCTGATTTTAAGATAAGAGGGTCTTAAAATCAATTTTCCGGTGGCACAAGAAGTGCACACAAAATCTGAGGATTCCGGAAATTTTGTATTGAGGTATGTATGACCAATTGAATTGCTAATAATTTTCCTCATCATTCCAATGCCTAGATGGCCAAGGAGATCATGCCATGTTTGGAATGTGTTAGTGTTTTGAAAAATTACTTTGTACGCAATATGTTGAATGGGTTTGATGTATGTATAGTACAATCCGGAGTTTAAAGATGGAATTTTTTCTAGTACTTGTTTGCCATATCCGTTGTTTTTGGTTAAGAGGAGATATTTCTCTTTGTTGTCATTGCGGGTTTCAACATGGAAACCATTCTGACGGATATCTCTATAACTAAGTAGGGTACGTATTGAATCGGGATACCAGAGTGCATCCGCAAATTCCAATTGTGTACCCATAGGGAGAGTGATAGAGGCGCGACCAGAGCCTACTATCGTTGCATCGCGTTCAGCGATGGTTAAAACATTTCCTTTCCTCCTAGTAAGAGTTAGGAAATATTTTGTGTCCCTACGTATAGAGTTTGTGGTACCACTATCCACGAGGCATAATTCCTCCTCCATTGGATTGACTCCAAAAATGTATATACACAAAATAATAATTTAATGAAATTCTTATAATAGTATATAGAATACATACAAACTTTATTGACAATACCGAATGTGTTCGATATATGATTGTAGCATACAAGCTTACAATATAGATGACAACTTTATTTATATTACAACACTATAGTACTTATTAGCTATGGAACGAGGAGTCTAACTGAGATCTCCAAACATGTCTTGAGAATGAAATTCTTTAAGTGTGTCCTCGGTGCACATGAGATCATCCTTCTTTGGAGAAGCACATGTGTCTTTGAGTTCTTGAAGGAACTTTGGAGAACATCCAGCTGCATCATTGGTAGATGTGAGATTGAAGTGTGCTTCAAATCGCTTCTCTTGAGCATTCTTGCCGTGAGCCAAAGACTGGAGGTAGAGGTTCACAAGATGCTTCGGGGTGAGACATTTCTTGGTAGGATGGTTGTAGCAACCACATTTTTGACAAATTTCAGTTTTGTCAACTTGCTTACCAGAATTGCCTTTACCTTTCTTGAATCCACTTGGTTTTTGCTTCTTGTTGGTTTGTATTTACCTTTAAAGGTCTTTGAGTGATTGTGTGAACCACTAACTTGTTGTTATTTTGATTAGCATGAACTTCAGAAAGTGGAGCAGCCCCAATGGGACGTTGCTGATTATTCTTTAAAAGAAGTTCAGCATGCTTTTCTGCCTGAAGCATGATATGCATAAGATCAAAATAAGTTTGGTAATTTGCAGCACGCCATTGCTGCTGTAGGACCCTGTCAGATGGGAGCATAGTCGAGAGAGTCTTCTCTATTTTGTCCGCATCTGTTGGTTCCTTGTCACAAAAACGCAATTTGGAGCAAATTGTATGAAGGGCATTGTTATATTCTCCAACAGATTTGAAATCTTGGAGTCTAAGATGTGCCCATTCATGATTAGCCTCAGGTAATATAACAGCTTTTTGCTGCTCATATCTATTTTTGAGGGCTAACCATAAAGTGAGTGGATTCTCCTTATACTGATATTCAGCCTTCAAATCCGGATGTATGTGATTCCGTTATATGTTTAAAACGGAATATGTCACAATCTCCGGCGGAATTTGATCATTCGGAGGATCAAATATTACCCGTTGCAACCCACGTATGGTGAGGTTGATTTTTAAGTCCATAGCCCATGTAGGGTAATTGGAACCATCGAGAGCGAGAGGCTCAAAATCTTTGGTTGCCATTTAAAACCTACATGAAAAGTATACCATAGATGATTAATTTACATGAGGTAAATTAATGTGTATGGTAATGTTGTAATACAATGCAAAATATGTGGGAAACAATATGAGTATTGTAATCCGAATGAATATATACCCAAATTAAATATAACATGTGGTTATATTTATAATACCGTGTAATCACAATGTTGGTGGTGAACATCAATTTATTGTATGGCATAGCGTACAAATAAGTGTAGCAAAGTGTCATAAATTGTGATTATAGTATTTATGGTAGGTATAATATTTTGCAATAAAAATTCCAAATTATTAAGTACAATGGTACTCATTAGATGGGAATTTTTAAGTTTAAATTTGCTAGCGATAGCAAATTTAAATATGGTCGCAATTCATATTGTAAATAAATTGCAATAAAATAATCCTAAATATGTAAAAGTTATAGAAATGTGCATGCACATTTATTTGAACAATTACATAATTTTCAGAACCTGTAGGGACTGAAATGCTAATTTATAAATGTACAAACTGACGAGGACAATTATAAATAAGCACAAGGACTATTCTGTAAATAATACAATAGCAATTTATTGAAAATAAAAATTCTGCATTTTCCATGAATTAGAGGGAGGAAAACGCAAACTTCCGAAAACCTGGGCTAGAGCCCATTCGGCCTTGTGGTCCATGTGGAATGGTGGAAATATTTGGGCCAAAAGCCCATTCATGGGCATCCATATAAAAGAAGCCATGGGGGTTAGGGAACCCTAACCCTAGCCGCCACAAGGGGAGCCGTCGGCCGGGCCTGGCGCCGCCTCCGTCGGTCGCCGCAGGCGCCACCGCCACCGCCGGCCTTGGAAGCCGCCGCCGGCTGGCCGTGTGACGCCGCCGCCACCGCGGGGAGACGCCGCCGTCTCGGGCCGCCGGCCGCTTTCTCCGCCCGGGCGCCGCTACCGCCGCGCCGGGGACTCCCCCGCCGCCTCGACGTCAGGCGCCGCCGCCTTGCTATGGGCGTCGCCGGCCGCGGGGACGCCGGCCGCGGAGTTCGCCGGCCGCGTGCGTTGCCTCCGGCCGAGCGGGCCGCGCCGGGCGAGTCGCGCCTCCTGGGGCCTCGTCGTCTCCGGCCGAGCGAGCCGAGCCACCGCGCCGGCCGAGCCGCGGGCACCGCCACGCCGTCGCCGTCGGCCGGGATGCGCACCGGCCGCACCGGACCGCGTGCCGCAATGGGCCGCGTTGGCCGCGCCGGGCCGCGTCGCCGGGCTTCGCCGGCCGCACTGCGCCGTGCCGCCGCGCCACGCCGGTTTGGCCTTGGGCGCCGCCTCCTGCGGGAGCCGCCGCCACCAGCCTTCCGCGGGCCACTTTGGCTCGGGTGCCACCGCGCCGTGAGGACGCGCCAAGCCACGCCGGACCACGCCGTGAGGACGGGCCACGCCGGACCACGCTGTGAGGACGGGCCGCGCCATGTCGGGTGCTTCCGGCCGCTGGCGCCTCAGCTTGGGCACCATCGGCCGTGAGCCGGCTTGGGCGCCGCTCCGCCGGCCAGGCCAAGGGCTCGCCGGCCGTGGGTGCTGCGCCGGCCATGTCGGGGCGCTGCGCCTCGGGCGTCGTGCGCCGGGCCGTGCATTGACAAGTATTGCAAGAGTATTGACAAGTGTTGAGAGAGAACTGTTATGTCTCTCTTTATTCTGAACATTTACATGAGTATTTATATATGATGAAAAGATGCCATGAGAAGGAGTCTCTTTGTAAAGGCATCTGTACATTAGGCACTGTTTAGTTTTGAGGAGTAACTGTTTTGTAACAGGAACATATCTAAGGGGAAGTTTTGCGAAATATTAGAATAGAAGTAATTTCTGCATATTAATTACGTCTAAATTTGTTGGATTACGCATATCAAAGGGTAGTTGGTTTAAATTATGGGTGGGATTTCACGTGCGAAGTTACACAAGCCTGATATCCATTTTTCTATATAGTTAATGTACATTTTTTTAGTACCATAGTACTACGTACTATATCACATAATTTTCTCAATTATAATAATTCTTTTGTAATAATTTTTTTCAAGTGCCAATCATCATGTTGGCTATCACATTGTCTGGAATCATGTTGTCGATGATTTGTCCGTGCTGACGGGAAAGATTTAGATTACCTTAGAAACACAACCGGTTATATGAAAAAATTACTAAAAGAGTACAACCCCCGTCGGCCATTCGCAAATAACCGTTGGAAAGAATTTTAAATCTTCCAAAAAGAAGTGATCCAGAAAAGAATTGAAGACCTCGGAGGAACAGACTGGTGTGAAACGTTAGGTAAAAGTGACGAGCTTTTTTGAAATGAATTCACCACGCTGATTCACTATCCTATTTGCCTGGACACGTGAGTTTGCATTGTGTGGTTTTTGCAGACTTCGTCACTGCTGGAGGTCAAAAAATTCCACCACTAGTTAACACTTGTAAAAATAGAATTCCCTAAATTCATCTTACAAACAAGATTCCTAAACTACTACAGAAAACCTAATACTAGACACCAAATCACAGACGATTTGACAAAACCATTTGTGACCGACACTAACACAGACGGTTTTAATTTGGACACCGTCTGTGTTGATGGCGTCGGAGAAAACGAGTATCATAGACGGTTCTTATCGATGAACCATCTGTGATATTCCAGTATCACTGACGATTTTTATTTAAAACTATATGTGATAATCTGGAATTATCACAGACGGTTTTTTATTAAAAACCGTCTGTGATAATAAAGTTATCACAGATGGTTCGTATTAAAAACCGTTTGTGATATGTTTCCCGCTTTGCAATTCCCCAAAATTTCATAATTTCCCGCCTGAGTCCGAGTAGGATTTAGTTTTGAGACACCTTCAGTAAAACGGTCATAACTTTTGCATGCGGTGTCCGTTTTCGACGTTCTTGTACTCGTTGGAAAGCTAACAATGAGCCCGATCCAAAAAAATAACTTGCTTGCGCTAGTCGCCCTCCAAGACCTTGAAAATCGGCCATCTTTTGACCTAAACCTGTGTCTCAAGTTTTTGGTTTCTGTTTTTGCTTTTTTTCTTGGTTATCCTTTCGAAATTTGGATTTGGCTTCAACTGAAAAGTTGTAGATCTCATCGAAACCTTTCAAATGAGTATATATAATCCATATAAAACTTTGTTATTTTATCTTTTCAGACTAGTTGTTTATATTGCATCGGTATATAAAATTTTGTGCTCTAATTCACATACGGTTGGCACATAGAACCGTCTGTGATATTAATTCATCACAGACGGTTCTAGCTACTAACCGTCCGTGATAATCTGACCGCTGGGCCCGTCGATCCTCCTCAACCCAATCCTAGCCAATAGAAATCCAACAATTCTCACTCCACGGATTGTAGCTCCGCCTCTCCGTCCCCGCGCCAAAAAATTTTGCACTCCCTCCCCAATAAATAATCACTAGAACCCAGCCTCCTTTTTGTTCTCCTCCTTTTTGCTGTTCTCCTCCTCCTTGCTGTTCTCTTCCTCCTCCTCCTCGTTGACCCATAACATAATAGCCCCATGAAGCAGACGATGCACAAGGCAGCATTCAATCAACGCCAACGATGGTGGACGTCAAAGACATCCAACTCGTGCACTGCATTAGTAGCGAGAAGGCCTAGGCATAGAGGATCTTTGATTTTCTCTGTTTTTGTTGTGTTAGCTAGATGGGCAACATGTCTGTTGTTCTCCTCCTCCTTGTTGTTTGTTGTTTGTCTGTCTGTTCTTGTAATGGTAGGCTCTAATCTTAATAAAAATAAAATGTATACTGTGTTTCATACTATATTTGCTTGTTTTCATTTCAATTAATTGATTTGCGAAATTGATGTTTTATGTTTGTGAAATTAAATGAGATGTGAATTGGATGTATACATGTATATGTTGATCTACTTGTTTCAAAGGGCATGGCTAGCATTTCCTGATACTAGCCAATAAACAGAAATAGATTTAGGGGTAGAAGAGAATAGCACCGACGGTTTTAGTTAAAAATTGTCTGTGATATTTACACCATAGACGGTTCGAAAGCTATCTGTGATGAACTCGTATCATTACTGATCCATAAATTCAGACGGTTCACAAAACCGTCTGTGATGACGTTTCTAAACCATCTGTAATACGATTGTGTAGTAGTGCTAGCTTGTGCATGCCTTCCTAGAAAGCACTCCCTTCTACCTAAACACGAGAGATCACATGCATGATGTACTCGATTTTGGATCCTCTGACGTTGCCAAGGGAATGACAGAGTGACATTGGGTGAATATGAACCGTCTGATGGGAAAACAACGGTCTAGATCGATCACTGTAGCGCTACTGTACAAAAAATACTGTAGCGCTACAATGATCGATCTAGACCGTTGTTTTCCCATCAGACGGTTCATATTCACCCAATGTCACTCTGCCATTCCCTTGCATCGTCAGAGGATTTGCTTCCGATGTACTCATGCCGAATGTAAATGATCGAGTACATTTGTTCGAAGAAGCACGCTTTATTAGGCATGTCTCCATTGTTAATGCTTGGATTCCGTGTTGCATGGATCAATATAATTGGCCAACTTCCACAGAAAATATTGACACCTTCTGAGCCTCGAGATATGTATGGGAGACAGCAACAACAAAAGGCAAATCATAGAGAAATTTTGTAGCATTGGTGCAGGGACTGATTCGTGCTCTATATTCTCCCTTTCTGCCTAACCAAGTGCATGTTTTAGTGTTGGCAATAAGTTGAGATCACAAGTGTAATCTCGAGGTAATATAATGGTATAATCCACATGCACGGCATCTTTAATTTGTTATCAGGAAATAAAGATGGAAAATTCAAGTACAACTAAAAAGTGCAGCACACAATACATGGGAGATAGATAGGTGATTTTCCCCAATAATAGAACCGAGCTCCCATCAACTAAGATCACAAGAAGTATATGCCTGAATGCATTGATGCATGCACTGAAGGCTAACAAGGCTTTCTATAACACCACAAAACCTGTCGGGGCTTACAGATGGCTTGTCCTTCATAGCAGTGTACGTGCCCGAGTTTCTATCCTGCAGCACCTGAAACATACGAGGAAGGTTGTCATATATCATCTCGAAAGACCCGAACCGTTTAGCTATAAAGGTGAACGTTAGGTTACGATGCCTCGACAAAACACTACTGAGAATGCAGGAGTACGGCTCCACCTTCGAGACAATCCAGTGAGTTTCATACTTTGGTCTACGTGCGTGCACCCTCTAAGGACAATCGGCCTACTCGCATTTCACGGTGTACTGCTCCTAGCTACGTTTCACGACCTGAAAAATCTGCAGCATGGACAGGGTCCACAGCTTGATGGAATCCTGCAACGATGCCTTACCAGCAAACATTGAATGCAACTGAACCTCTGTACTATGATACTCTGCAACTGAACCTCTGTGCTTGTCATACACAGTAACACCCTTGACATCAAACTAGTTCTATTGCTATGGGATGGGAGCTTCGTCCTCATCAACCTCTTATACAGCTTCCTCTTCAGGCCAGGTCATCTAGTCATTGCTCTCCATTTGATGCACTTTGTACTCCATATACTCCCCTTTATTAGCCTATCTTGTAGGCTCACCATGCCGTGACCCTTCTTCCTTTCATAAATATACTGCATCGGCCTAGTCATGAGTAACTTTCTCCGCAACCACTATGAAACTGGCCGCCGAGTTCTCCTCTTGACCAACATGCTAGGTGCCTGAGCTGCTCGCACCACCCATATGATAATTGTTGGCACAACCTTGTATAATTTCTATTGGGTTTGGTTGCACAAGCAGCACGCACTCGTATTCACGGCGCCATTAGCCTTGCACAAACCCCTTCTACGGAATAGTGCGCATCAATGTTGTCAACTCCCATATAATGTCTAAAGGAGACCGGCTCCAAAACCTTTGTATGATGATGCTGCACACCTAAGGGTCTAAGGAGAATCTGTGGGTGAGCTGTGCGATTCGAGCATTCTTGCCGTTCGGGTGTATCAGAGTGGCTTGCGCAAAACTAATCAAGTCAACACCATTCGGACCTTCACGAACGGTACCAACACCATAATGCTTTCAATGTAGTGAGTATCGGGATTACTAATGTCTGCTTGTAAATATTTGCAATATTCCAACTAGTCAATTTATATTGTAGATTACAGAAGTACTGTTGTACTGTAATTTACATTCCTATAATTGTTCGCCTATCATGACCAACTCACTATCTTCATAGTGTAACCCATCCTCGTTAGCACCAACACCGCTCCCTTTCCTCCGACTCAATAAGCATCTACTCCTTATTGTCCTTATTGGTCCCAAGCGCACCGACGCAGCTTTTCTCTTGCTGCTCGAGCTCTTTCCCACTATAAATAATTCCTAATGGATTACAACAATTTACATGACATACTGATTTAAATGTCAATGCACCAGTTCTAACAGTAAGTGTGAATTTTCAATGTACGAACAATATTACATTCATTCGTAATTAATCATAAATGTTACATAAATAATGTTTCGCACAAAGCGAACGACTTCGTATAAAAATATTGACTAAATTTTGAACAACTATAATTTTCTACGGATGCTTATTTTGTACATAATATTGACTAAATTTGCTACAACTAGAATTTTCTACTGATTCTAATTTGCTACGGATGCTACTTTTCTACAACTATAATTCTCTATAGATACTAATTTTCTACAACTTTAAGTTTCTACGGATGCTAATTTTCTATAACTACATTGACGAAATTTTCTATGACTATTTACTTCATACAAAAGTTGTACTATTCTTTTCTACAGCTATAATTTTCTACGGATTCTAATTACACACTAAACAAATTATTTACTTCATACAAAAAATATTGACTACAACATACAAAAAATTTTACCTCACATAAATAGCGAAGCCTCCTATTCTTTCTCTCCCTTTCCTCTCATCTCCTCTCTTTTTCTTCCCTCTCCTTTTCTCTTCTTTCTTTCCCTTCTCCTTTCTCTCTTCGCGACGCGGCGTCGACAATGGAAATGGCCGGGGCTCGGCCGGAGGCCGATTTATATGCACATCTAGTCACCGAACGGTTGGGCGACTGGAACTGCAGTAGCCCAACGGTTGGGCGACAGGTCCCAGTAGCCTGACTGTTGGGCGACTACAATTATGTCGCCCAATAGCCTACGAATAGTCTCTGTGTCGTGCGGCCGTTGGGCGACAGATTTCATTCGTCCAACAGTTCGATGACTGGAGATCATTCCTGTAAAAAAAATTTGCGTGGGTATATTTCTATAATTTTAATTAAAAATTAAATTATTTACAAAAAAATCGAAAAGGACCTGAGTTGTTTTCTCTGTGTGGCCGCCGCACGCATCTTCTCGGGAAATCCCATCGCTTCACCTCCACTCGCCTCCATGCGCAGGTGGGTAGTTCCACGCCACAAGTTGCACATGGCCACCTGCCTCGGACCACAGCTCGACCGTGCTTCAGCACTCGCGCTGCGTGGTGCACGATACGCGCCCGGGCGTTTTTCCCGCGCGTGCACACGTGCCCACGGTGGCCTTCCTTCGTGCCGAGTCTCATGCCAGCAAATCGCACGCGCGCGCGCGAGGGGCGTGCGGCCATGCTCGGCATCGGCGATATCTGGCTAGGTGCTGCACATCAACAGGGAGCTTTTCTTTAAGTAAGTACAATAAAGACGTACTTACGAACGCACGCACACACACTACATCACACTCACATACCCACGTAGTTGCATGCAATGTACGCACTTTCTAAGGCGAGATGGAAACTCGGAGGTCTCATGGAGCATGCGCACATATCTTGATCAATGAAAGTACCTACGGATGCATGTACTTGAAATGACACTGTTGAAATAAATAGTACCCAGCCAACTAGGTACTGTTCATATGAACAGTACCCAGTAAGCACGCGCCCAGCCCAGCTCGAACGCGGGCGGGCCAAGGAGCAGCCACGCGCACTTACCAATTGAGCTAGCATCAGCTCTCCATCAACGGGGAATTTTGGCGAGCAGTGGAGAACCAGAGAAAAACTTGAAGGGAAAGAAAGGGGAAGTGGTAGAGAAGAGATTAGAAGGGAAGCTGTAACATCCCAATTAGGGAGCTGCGGTAATTGCAAAAAAAAATATAAAATATTTAGGTTGTTCTTCCCGTGATCTTAAAGATTTTTGGCGTTATTCAAATTTATTGAGTTGGTTTCTTGCTGAGTCTCAAGAACCAAAAATCTAAAGTTTAAAATTGGAAAGTCCAAATCTCCATGGAAGTATTAATGTCAAATTTAAATTTGAGGTCTGGAGATTCAAAACCATGATTAGGAAAATGGCAATCAATATAAAATCCTTTCCATTCGATTAACGTATCAAAAATAATAATAATAACAATAATTAGAATTTAATCCTCCAAAGCTCGATGATCTTAGAATTAAATTGTTGATATCTAAAAATTTGAACCAAGCGTTTAAACTCAAAATCTAATCACAAATTCACATTCTTAAATAGTTAAAATATCAAAACTCATCTTGGGCTGGCCCACCTCTTTCTATTCTCTCGGCTGCTCTTTCTTTTTGGTTCAACCAGCCCAATCCTTCTCTTGGCCCAGCCGGCGCGTCTGCCTTCTCCTTCCCCTGCTTCTTCCCGAGTCCCTCCTCTGCTCATGGCGTCGCCGGCCCGCCCCCGCGCCGCTGCTCCTCCCGCCGGCCCAGCCCGCGCAACGCCCCCGGTCACCTCTGCGCCAGTGCCCTACCACCGGCCTACCCCGGGCGCCATACCCCTACTCCACGCCGCTGCGCCCATGCCGCCGGACGCGCCCCATACCGGCGGTACGCCGCGCCATGCCGAAGTACGCCGTCGCCCATGCCACACCATGTGCCCGGGTCGTCGATTACAGCTTCTCCACAGTGACCGCCGCCAGCTATAAATAGCCCCCGGTCTTGCCCTGCTTCCCCGAAGCTTCCCCTCTTCTCTTTTCTTGTGTTTAGTCGAGCACCAGTGATGGCCGACGACGCCTTCACAATGTTCCGGCCACCACGACGGCTCTTTCTCCAAATTGAATGTGCCATGGCGTGCCTCCGCTCCCCAGCTACTCCCCCTCCGAGTTAATCGGATTTTCGGGCACCGAGCTCACCGGGACGGCCATCCTCCCCATCTCCGGCCGAAACCACCGCCGCTCACGCCGCTCCCTCCTCGGTCGAGCTCCCTTCGATTCCCCACTTGGAGAGCATCTCCACGATGCCCTGAAGCTTCCCCAAACGTCGGCCAAGCTCCCCGTCGCCTAAGCTCCTCCCTCCACGGTGGTCTCCCCGCGCCGCCGCCCGTGTTCGCCGCCAGCCCGCTCCGGCCTCGCTCCGATCAAACCAACCACTCAGGTAAGCTCCAAGTACTTCACTACTGCTCATGTGCGCCTCATCTTGCCCCTATCCCTTCCCGGCCGCCGGCGCCCCGTCTACCCTCATCGCCGACCGCCTAGCTCTACCGCCGGCACGCCTGGGCGCCTCCCCGGCCGAAACTACTCACCCCCCTAGCTACCCCGTCACCTGGGCATCCCAATTTGCCGGTCGCCGTCGCCTCCGTGACTGCTCCCCGCCGGCGACGCCGCACGGCTCCACCGCCATTCCCCCTCCTCTGTCTCGCTATTCTTCCCCTTTTCTGTTCTGCTCTTAGCCAGCCTAGACACCCCCCCATTGTATGTCTCTCTCTGTGTATGACATATGGGCCCCACTAAAGATTAACATCTAGCTAAGGTGTATCACTTGCATCTTTCCCAGATCAATCTTAGAATACGGTTTGTAAATAAAAATGGGAATATTAATTTAATTGTGAGATTTAACTACAGGGGTTATGAAATGAAATTAAAAATTTAAGATTGATTGCAAAGACACATTATGCATGAGACTAAGAATAAGGAATTAATTGTAAATTCTTAATAAAGAGATTTATACAATTAAATTAACAACTTCGCATTTGTAAATTTTATGCCAATCATGATTAATAAGTTGATCCCCATATACAAGATTAATCAAGCTAAATCTATGCCATGAACTATTTTACTATTATCGGGGGATTTACAAGAAACTAATCTAATAATAATAATAATAATAATAATAATAATAATAATAATAATAATATGGTTAAAAGGTTTGGTGGAGAAACTTGATAAAAGATTCATACCCATTTTATCCTGACTAAATCCATGATAGCTAAGAAAATAGCCACAAAGATAATTAAAATAATGATTTGAATACATGCATCCATTATAACATTTCAAATCGTGAGGGTTCAATTTACCTCGCTTAATAAAAATTTATCTATCGAGAATCGCCGGGATGCCACATAAAATGTCAAGAGTAATCTGCTTATCTCTAAAATCATGTCATCTCTCTTAATAGTGCTTAAACTAATCATTGGCAAGCCACATACAATATCAAGTGTGGTTTACTCGTCCCTAAAATTATGGAATCTATCTTTTCACGAAGTACTTAAAATATTTGTGGTAAAGACCTTAACATTCCTCTTAAAATGCTAAGATTTAAAATAACGAGTGCCTACGATTAAGATTTCATCGGGAACATAAAACAATACTCTTCTCTTGTAAAGCTTTCGCATCCTAAAATCATGTTCCTCTTTACCACCATCGATACCCTCTTTTATCTGTCCATAAGTCCTGCCTGACTCATGGAGCTTCCCTGATAAATATAAATCAATAGAAGGAAAGTTAACAAGTAACAGATCGAACCTCACCTTTCCCTAATCGGCCATGTATGGCCACTACCTTTTTCCAGATTGGTTACATGCCTAAAGATACTTACTCATTTTGATCCTCCGCTATTCTAAAATTTTCCCTCACGGTAAAGTTGCTTAGACAGTTCGTTCTCCTGCCCAATTCATCTACCGCTGTGCTTACGGCACACTAACCCGAATCATCCTTCTATTCTCAAATCGTAATAAATGTATAATTTAAATTAAATCGGGCATTTAAAGTGTTTGGATTTATTTGGTCTTTCTTTTCTTTGCCGCGTATTAGAATCTGAAGGCTCAACGAGGCGACAGATTTGAACAAGATCAAGACTCGGGAAAAAGCGACGACTAGGAAGTTAAGATCGCTGACTGAGCAGGCTTTGACCTAGGTCAATCAAGGCCATGATACTCCAAGCAAGGCAAGTCATCACTTTGATCATATTGATCCTATATTTTATGCAAAATTATGTTCTTTTAAGCTATCAACTTGCATGCTTAATTTGTTATGCAAATATATGTTAAAGCTTAAGGTAGCTACATGCCCACTTGATGTTGTATTAAAATTATTATGCCATCCTTTGATACTTGAATCACCTGATCCTTGTCACCATAGATATTCATGATAACTTTACTAGCTATAAGTCATATTAAATGCCATGCTAGTCTTGTCAAGTCCAGGGCGCTAGTTGCCCTGATCATCAATCTTCATAAACATGAGAACTTGTTTTGGGCAGTCACGGGATGTACGTGGCTGAATACTTTGTGACTACTTATTTTATGCTTCTCAAAACCCTCAAAACATGCTATACCTGTTTGGGCGGGTGGTAAGAGTGGTTGGTGTGGAAGTAGCACATTGGATTGTGGACTGAACCGCCCGGACGCACTAAGGACTTAATCCTGTGATGACTTCTCCGTGTAAAATAGTACAGCCACAAGTCTGCAAAGTGCAACTTGGCTAAGTAAATCTATCGGACCCCCGGAACTCATCTCACTGGTAGGGGAAAGGAGGATGCTATAAGGGCAAGAGAAGGCCTAAAGGGACACCGAGTGCAGGGTGAAGTTTCCAGCCGTGCTAGCGTTGTGGAGAGTTGCAGTCCGAATGCGCTAGTTTCCGTGGTTACATCCCGTGCAAAGTATGGGACCCACCGCAAGTGGGAGCAGCCCATAAAGTGAGATGACAAAAGGGGCTCGATATTTTGAACAGTTATTGTGATGATCCACTCAACCGCATGACTAAGGAATCGTGTGGGGAAACGAGCGGATCGTCTCTTGTGGTGAAAGTGTACAAACTCTGCAGAGTCAAAACTATTCGAATAGCCGTACCCACGGTCAAGGGCGGACATGGGATTCTCCTCGAGTTAGTTCTATTTCCAAAAACATTTGTGGGTGGGATAAAACCTGTCAGAGAGATGTACTCTGACCATGAACTTTTCCTGGAGAGATGTACTCCAGCGGCGAAAACTAGCATTGGTGGAGGTAGCCATGCACTTTAAAAGGTGGATGTAACCTACACTACAATTATAATCGCATTCTCACTATCAATTTCATAAAACATGTTTCAGTTAAAATTGCTATGTCTCAGGAGATTTTTCTTACTTATTGTAATTCCAAAACAATGCTTTTAGCAAATAAAAGAAACTCAAGCCTCCCTTGACAGCTTGCATCTATTATTACTGCATCCTGTGTGGTGGCTTGCTGAGTATCATCGTACTCATTCTTGCTTAATTGCTACCATTCAGTCAGAAAGTATAGGAATGGCAAGCCCTGCTACGCGAAAAAAAAGGGTCGACAGAGCTGGAAGACGAAGAGGCCATGGACTAGGTCGCGAACCCCAGTTGGCTGCCTGTGGGCAAGTCTTGAGGGTCCCACCTGTATGGAGTTTCCGTTGCTATATTTTATTGTTTTCGGCCCAATCGGCCCATGAGTAAGTATTACTGTATTATTTACACTTCCGCATGGTATGTTTTTGATATACAGTAATGTATCTGTGAGCACTATCTACTGATCCAGGGAATAGTGCGGTGGAATCACAGAGGATCTGGGTTTGCTAACCCGAGGTCCGACAGAGCTGGTATCAGAGCATATCGACTGTAGGTCGTAACCTTAGTAGCATGGCCGTTAGCTTTATGACTAGAATTATTTCTTCAAAATCTAATTGCAAAATATAAGTAGCATTACTGCTCTTATCCCTCTTAGATTATTCCCTCTCATCTATTTGCTGCCCCGACCATTTTTAGCTCCAAGGCTCTCTCATCCCGAATTCAAACTGACGCGTGCCTGAGTTCTCTTCTGAAAAAAAATTTCCTTGGGCCAAAATCATAAAACCTATATTGAGTTTTATTTACAAAATTTGTTATCCTTGGAAGATTAAATTGCCAAACTTTATTTGCAAAGCTTATTTTCAAGCTGATTTCAACTAACTTAAGCTTCCAAGGAAAGTTTTCCAAAAATTTAACTCCCTGCCAGTTTATTCTAAGGATTCGCTTTGATTTCCCAAACATAAGTGTAAATCCTGGTGGATTCTTGTCAATCGTAAGAGAGAATCAATGGTGTGAATGTTTGGATGAAAAATACGCAGATCAATTTGAAGGACTGGATTAGTTACGTGGGTGAACCAACTTGATAATCGGATTGACTGAGTGGATAGACCAGTTTACATGATTGAATTGGTTAAAATGGGTGGACCAATTTAAATGATTAGAATGGTTAAATAAGTCAACCCATGTAAAAAGGACTGGATTGGCTAAATAATCGGATTGGTTAAATAAATAGAGCGATATTCATGATTGAATTAATCAAATGAGTAGACCAACTCAAAAAGATTGGATTGGCTCAAATGAGTGGATCGATGGAATTTTAGAAAAATGGGGAATCTAATAACAATTGTTGGTTTGCAGTTTTAATAAACAGTATGGCTCCCGGTGAATGTTTACCCTGGTGGGATAATGGAATATAGCTTGACTACTGGATGGATTGTTGGAAATCCTGAGAAAATTGAAGAGGTAATAATAATCCTTGATTTATAGATTTGAGTAATAATGTTGTTCTCGGTGGACATTTATGACAATGAAGTTGCTTGAAAGGAAATTGCGGATAGTAGGACCTGATCACTTGATAAATAGATTATGAGTATACGTCAATGGTGGAAAAAGTTGGATTATAATGTAATTGCTACTGGTGGATTGAAATATCGGAACCATAATATGAGTGATACTGGTGGATTTAAAATATAAAAGATGTGAATGGTACTAGTGGATTTAAAATATAGAAATACTAAAACCATGAGGCAAGCAAGTGGATTTAAAGGTAAAGAATTTGGAGTAATGTTCAGGCAAAGAGTTGAATGGGATTGTTGATTAATGGACCCATGACTGGATTTATGATTTTATGTAGTAAAAGGGAGATCCATGTGAGGAATAGGTAACCTTGATTAGCAAATGAAACTATAGATGATAACTTGGAAGTTATACGATCTGTGGATTGGATGAATGATAACATTCACTGTTTGGAGTATTAGACAACAGTCGTGCTGAGACTAAGTAATAAAGGGAGTTACCTTTAGATGCAACCAAGTATACGCAAGATTAACAAGGCCTTGGATTAATAGCCTATGAATAAAAAAATTATGGGAGTAAATTAGTCTGTTGATATTGTGCTATTGGAGGATGCTAGGATACCTTTAGAAAAAAAGGGTATTTTAGAAGTTCAAGCATTTCAAAGTCATTTCGGGAAAATCAATCTTGTTATAGAACTCTATATCAAAAGTATATAGCATATTCTCGTTGCAAAAAGGTTTGACTTCAAGTTACCTTGAAACTTGGCCCCAGTACTTGAAAATTCAAAAGTTTAACTCCCAAGAACTTGCTTTGGAAACCAAAACTTGGGAATCTACTTGCAAAAAAAAAAGTTTACTATTGATAGGGTTATCTTGGAAACACAAATGTTTTCAATCTCAGTATTTCTGAAAACTGTTTTCTAAAAAGCTCTGTTTCCAAAATAATAATAAGAAGCATGAGCTTCGCTGCCAAAACACTTCTTAACCCTTTCCTCCTGCTACTTCTGTCTGAAAGAGGAAATTTGGTTTTCCCTATTCCCTTTCCCTCACTTCAAAGGCTTAAGCTCGAAGGTGTCAAGGATGCTCGTGAAGATTTGGTGGCCTCCTTCAGCAAGCTTAGTGTTTAGAACCCTGTGCCTTTTTGTGTGTCTCCGCAAATAGGCGTTGCTTTGTCAAAAGATTTTATTTGACCCTGTGCACTGCCTTCTTGTCCTCGGGCGTTGTATTTCGTAGTCACAGGAAAAGATTGTTTTCAAAAGCTTGGTTATTCTGTGTGGCTTGTGTACTACCCCAGCTTCTGGGTGTGCACTCCTTAGAATGGGTTAGAATATCTCATCCCTGTAATCTTTTCCGTACCTCATGCTAATTCCCCCTCACCTTGTTGCTGAAAACCCCATCAGGTCTGCAGGCAAGAGGTAGCAGATAGCCAAGTTGAGACACATCAAGCTTTGAGGTGGAAAAAGGCAACATCTTTGAAAAGGGCAACAATTACGAGGCCTTAGCCCGCAAAAAGGGTCAAGACTCAAGTTTCTGTCTCGTAGTAACCTCACTATTTCAGCCATCGTCAAGACGTTGTCCATGGCCAAGAACAAGGCTGGAAGCAAGAAGCAGGTACCAATGATTTTTACTCGCTTTGGTCCCTACTACTCGTCCAAGTATTCACTCAGATCCACTCCGCAAAGGCTACTAAGAAAGAGTTGCCACCTAACAGGCAATCGTACCACTACATCATGCGGACCCCGAAAGAATACAATATGCTTTTATTGCGGAGAAAAAGGACATGACGACCGTAGGTGCCCTGAAAAAAAAAAGAACGGTAAGGGTGCTCATCCCATTTGCAGTAACACTAGATGCTGCGGGAACAAAGGTCCCCAAAGGAGTCTAGAAGGATTAGCCTGGGATGCTAACACCACCAATCGAGGCCCTTAGAGGAAGCCAGGCCATGGGTTCAACTGCTTCAATTGTAGTGACCCAGGACACTATGTGAGAGACTGCCCTCAAAGGAAATCGAACAAGCAAGAAAAGGATGTCATTGCCATCAACCTCGGACTTGACAAAGGAAAGTGTGTTAGCTCCAAGTGTGTCATCCAGGAACCAACAAGACCTACCAAATCCCTACTACCAGGTCCAGAAGCTCTGCCAGTTACTGCATGCGTTGAATGTGGCAAGACGGGACATGACGCCCAATCATGCCCTCCGCTGCGACAGGTTACATGTTTTGCTTGTGAACAAACAGGGCACTACGGCTACAATTGCCCAGTTCCGTACTGTCCTTACTGCAAGAAACGTCATCTACCAGAAGGCTGTCTCAAAAATCTAGTAGCATGCACACGCTGTGGAGAAAAAGGACACCAAGCCGATCAATGCACTGCAAGCTGCCCCAATTGTGAGGAAGATCATCAACCTGGGGAATGCCCAATGCGCAAAGTCACATGTTTTCTTTGTGAAGCACAGGATCACTGCCCCAAGGATTGTCACATGAACCTGCTGTTGACCAAGGCTGCCGAGATACGCAGACTGAGTCTCCAAACCACCTTTAGACTCATCATGAATGGAGCTGACAAGAGCAATTAGTACCGGTCACCTGTCATGTTAAGGGGGGTAGCCTGAATAAATAAGAAGTGTCAAAGCACCTTGATGTTAGGTCGTGCTACCGCTCCAGTATAAGGAGAATTTAGCAATCAGCGCTGAAAAAAAAACGGCAAACCCTTAAAATGTCAAGCAACAAAGTGAAGCCAGCTGCAATCTATCCAGAAGAACAAGGTCTCCTATGTGGTGTTTTCTCCAAGCGTTGACCCACTTTTGTTTTGGATATCCTCTCTTCGGATGGCTCCAAGGAAAGGGCGTAGTACCAAGCAGTACTCTAGAACCTATTGCTAGCCAGCTTGTTCCCACCTCCTTCTTTCTACTCCACTCGAATCTCGGGGACGAGATTCATGTTAAGGGGGGTAGGATCTGTAACATCCCAATTAGGGAGCTGCGGTAATTGCAAAAAAAAATATAAAATATTTAGGTTCTTCTTCCCGTGATCTTAAAGATTTTTGGCGTTATTCAAATTTATTGAGTTGGTTTCTTGCTGAGTCTCAAGAACCAAAAATCTAAAGTTTAAAATTGGAAAGTCCAAATCTCCATGGAAGTATTAATGTCAAATTTAAATTTGAGGTCTGGAGATTCAAAACCATGATTAGGAAAATGGCAATCAATATAAAATCCTTTCCATTCGATTAACGTATCAAAAATAATAATAATAACAATAATTAGAATTTAATCCTCCAAAGCTCGATGATCTTAGAATTAAATTGTTGATATCTAAAAATTTGAACCAAGCGTTTAAACTCAAAATCTAATCACAAATTCACATTCTTAAATAGTTAAAATATCAAAACTCATCTTGGGCTGGCCCACCTCTTTCTATTCTCTCGGCTGCTCTTTCTTTTTGGTTCAACCAGCCCAATCCTTCTCTTGGCCCAGCCGGCGCGTCTGCCTTCTCCTTCCCCTGCTTCTTCCCGAGTCCCTCCTCTGCTCATGGCGTCGCCGGCCCGCCCCCGCGCCGCTGCTCCTCCCGCCGGCCCAGCCCGCGCAACGCCCCCGGTCACCTCTGCGCCAGTGCCCTACCACCGGCCTACCCCGGGCGCCATACCCCTACTCCACGCCGCTGCGCCCATGCCGCCGGACGCGCCCCATACCGGCGGTACGCCGCGCCATGCCGAAGTACGCCGTCGCCCATGCCACACCATGTGCCCGGGTCGTCGATTACAGCTTCTCCACAGTGACCGCCGCCAGCTATAAATAGCCCCCGGTCTTGCCCTGCTTCCCCGAAGCTTCCCCTCTTCTCTTTTCTTGTGTTTAGTCGAGCACCAGTGATGGCCGACGACGCCTTCACAATGTTCCGGCCACCACGACGGCTCTTTCTCCAAATTGAATGTGCCATGGCGTGCCTCCGCTCCCCAGCTACTCCCCCTCCGAGTTAATCGGATTTTCGGGCACCGAGCTCGCCGGGACGGCCATCCTCCCCATCTCCGGCCGAAACCACCGCCGCTCACGCCGCTCCCTCCTCGGTCGAGCTCCCTTCGATTCCCCACTTGGAGAGCATCTCCACGATGCCCTGAAGCTTCCCCAAACGTCGGCCAAGCTCCCCGTCGCCTAAGCTCCTCCCTCCACGGTGGTCTCCCCGCGCCGCCGCCCGTGTTCGCCGCCAGCCCGCTCCGGCCTCGCTCCGATCAAACCAACCACTCAGGTAAGCTCCAAGTACTTCACTACTGCTCATGTGCGCCTCATCTTGCCCCTATCCCTTCCCGGCCGCTGGCGCCCCGTCTACCCTCATCGCCGACCGCCTAGCTCTACCGCCGGCACGCCTGGGCGCCTCCCCGGCCGAAACTACTCACCCCCCTAGCTACCCCGTCACCTGGGCATCCCAATTTGCCGGTCGCCGTCGCCTCCGTGACTGCTCCCCGCCGGCGACGCCGCACGGCTCCACCGCCAGTCCCCCTCCTCTGTCTCGCTATTCTTCCCCTTTTCTGTTCTGCTCTTAGCCAGCCTAGACACCCCCCCATTGTATGTCTCTCTCTGTGTATGACATATGGGCCCGCTAAAGATTAACATCTAGCTAAGGTGTATCACTTGCATCTTTCCCAGATCAATCTTAGAATACGGTTTGTAAATAAAAATGGGAATATTAATTTAATTGTGAGATTTAACTACAGGGGTTATGAAATGAAATTAAAAATTTAAGATTGATTGCAAAGACACATTATGCATGAGACTAAGAATAAGGAATTAATTGTAAATTCTTAATAAAGAGATTTATACAATTAAATTAACAACTTCGCATTTGTAAATTTTATGCCAATCATGATTAATAAGTTGATCCCCATATACAAGATTAATCAAGCTAAATCTATGCCATGAACTATTTTACTATTATCGGGGGATTTACAAGAAACTAATCTAATAATAATAATAATAATAATAATAATAATAATAATATGGTTAAAAGGTTTGGTGGAGAAACTTGATAAAAGATTCATACCCATTTTATCCTGACTAAATCCATGATAGCTAAGAAAATAGCCACAAAGATAATTAAAATAATGATTTGAATACATGCATCCATTATAACATTTCAAATCGTGAGGGTTCAATTTACCTCGCTTAATAAAAATTTATCTATCGAGAATCGCCGGGATGCCACATAAAATGTCAAGAGTAATCTGCTTATCTCTAAAATCATGTCATCTCTCTTAATAGTGCTTAAACTAATCATTGGCAAGCCACATACAATATCAAGTGTGGTTTACTCGTCCCTAAAATTATGGAATCTATCTTTTCACGAAGTACTTAAAATATTTGTGGTAAAGACCTTAACATTCCTCTTAAAATGCTAAGATTTAAAATAACGAGTGCCTACGATTAAGATTTCATCGGGAACATAAAACAATACTCTTCTCTTGTAAAGCTTTCGCATCCTAAAATCATGTTCCTCTTTACCACCATCGATACCCTCTTTTATCTGTCCATAAGTCCTGCCTGACTCATGGAGCTTCCCTGATAAATATAAATCAATAGAAGGAAAGTTAACAAGTAACAGATCGAACCTCACCTTTCCCTAATCGGCCATGTATGGCCACTACCTTTTTCCAGATTGGTTACATGCCTAAAGATACTTACTCATTTTGATCCTCCGCTATTCTAAAATTTTCCCTCACGGTAAAGTTGCTTAGACAGTTCGTTCTCCTGCCCAATTCATCTACCGCTGTGCTTACGGCACACTAACCCGAATCATCCTTCTATTCTCAAATCGTAATAAATGTATAATTTAAATTAAATCGGGCATTTAAAGTGTTTGGATTTATTTGGTCTTTCTTTTCTTTGCCACGTATTAGAATCTGAAGGCTCAACGAGGCGACAGATTTGAACAAGATCAAGACTCGGGAAAAAGCGACGACTAGGAAGTTAAGATCGCTGACTGAGCAGGCTTTGACCTAGGTCAATCAAGGCCATGATACTCCAAGCAAGGCAAGTCATCACTTTGATCATATTGATCCTATATTTTATGCAAAATTATGTTCTTTTAAGCTATCAACTTGCATGCTTAATTTGTTATGCAAATATATGTTAAAGCTTAAGGTAGCTACATGCCCACTTGATGTTGTATTAAAATTATTATGCCATCCTTTGATACTTGAATCACCTGATCCTTGTCACCATAGATATTCATGATAACTTTACTAGCTATAAGTCATATTAAATGCCATGCTAGTCTTGTCAAGTCCAGGGCGCTAGTTGCCCTGATCATCAATCTTCATAAACATGAGAACTTGTTTTGGGCAGTCACGGGATGTACGTGGCTGAATACTTTGTGACTACTTATTTTATGCTTCTCAAAACCCTCAAAACATGCTATACCTGTTTGGGCGGGTGGTAAGAGTGGTTGGTGTGGAAGTAGCACATTGGATTGTGGACTGAACCGCCCGGACGCACTAAGGACTTAATCCTGTGATGACTTCTCCGTGTAAAATAGTACAGCCACAAGTCTGCAAAGTGCAACTTGGCTAAGTAAATCTATCGGACCCCCGGAACTCATCTCACTAGTAGGGGAAAGGAGGATGCTATAAGGGCAAGAGAAGGCCTAAAGGGACACCGAGTGCAGGGTGAAGTTTCCAGCCGTGCTAGCGTTGTGGAGAGTTGCAGTCCGAATGCGCTAGTTTCCGTGGTTACATCCCGTGCAAAGTATGGGACCCACCGCAAGTGGGAGCAGCCCATAAAGTGAGATGACAAAAGGGGCTCGATATTTTGAACAGTTATTGTGATGATCCACTCAACCGCATGACTAAGGAATCGTGTGGGGAAACGAGCGGATCGTCTCTTGTGGTGAAAGTGTACAAACTCTGCAGAGTCAAAACTATTCGAATAGCCGTGCCCACGGTCAAGGGCGGACATGGGATTCTCCTCGAGTTAGTTCTATTTCCAAAAACATTTGTGGGTGGGATAAAACCTGTCAGAGAGATGTACTCTGACCATGAACTTTTCCTGGAGAGATGTACTCCAGCGGCGAAAACTAGCATTGGTGGAGGTAGCCATGCACTTTAAAAGGTGGATGTAACCTACACTACAATTATAATCGCATTCTCACTATCAATTTCATAAAACATGTTTCAGTTAAAATTGCTATGTCTCAGGAGATTTTTCTTACTTATTGTAATTCCAAAACAATGCTTTTAGCAAATAAAAGAAACTCAAGCCTCCCTTGACAGCTTGCATCTATTATTACTGCATCCTGTGTGGTGGCTTGCTGAGTATCATCGTACTCATTCTTGCTTAATTGCTACCATTCAGTCAGAAAGTATAGGAATGGCAAGCCCTGCTACGCGAAAAAAAAGGGTCGACAGAGCTGGAAGACGAAGAGGCCATGGACTAGGTCGCGAACCCCAGTTGGCTGCCTGTGGGCAAGTCCTGAGGGTCCCACCTGTATGGAGTTTCCGTTGCTATATTTTATTGTTTTCGGCCCAATCGGCCCATGAGTAAGTATTACTGTATTATTTACACTTCCGCATGGTATGTTTTTGATATACAGTAATGTATCTGTGAGCACTATCTACTGATCCAGGGAATAGTGCGGTGGAATCACAGAGGATCTGGGTTTGCTAACCCGAGGTCCGACAGAAGCAGAAGTAAGAAGTGATCATGATCTGCGATTCTCGATTCGCGGCAACGATTTGCTTTCCCCCCTTTGTTTTGTTATTTTAATTTGGATTTAACAATCGAGATTAGAGAGGGAGTTGGCAAGTGCTCAATGGGGAATCGAATAATAGGTTGGTTTACTCAGCTATAATATTGTACTGTTTTATAGGTAGTGTCTAGGTATTAAATGATAATTTCATCTACAAGGAAGTTGTATAGAATTTTGACATTTTTCTAAAAAAATTTTTATTCATGTCAATCGGATAAGTAGATTGGGAGATATGAATTTTATAATTCCACTGTCTAGTAAATTTGTCCTGTTTTTGCAGCATGTAGTAGTTAGTAGATTAAAAATAGTAAATGAACTAATCTGGGAATTTGGTCAACATTAACATTGTAGGCAAATTCCAAATGTTTCCAGAAAATCTAAAAACACATTTTTTAGATAAGTAGATTAGAAGTTATGATTTTTAGGATGCTGTTGTCTAGTAACTGGTTGCTGCTGGACACAGTCATGGGAAAGCATCAATTTGACTACTTTAATGGCGGAATTAAATTTTAGAAATAATTAAAAAGTAATAGAAAATTTCCTGTACATTTTAAAAATGTCGTAGTTGAATAGGGTTGCATGTGTAGATTAAAAGATATGAAATTATTAAGTCTTCTGTCTAGAAGATGACAAAAATGTCTTCTGGGTTAAAAAAGGGAGTTTCGATGATTTAATCTGAACATTTGACCAACTAAGAACTTGTAGAAAATTTTGTGTTGGTTCCAGAACTAGTATGGTTTGCTATTTTATAAGGTGGGAGTTGAGAATTATGCTATCTTTAGTACCAGGACAATAAGGGGGACTGTTTGGTAAAGCAGGAAATGGTGGATTTCGGAAGTGCGTAGGAGCGTTGTCGATTAATTGATATCTTGTATTGCCATTGCAAGTATTGAGATTGAGTATTTACTATAGGAGGAGAAGTTTCGGGTGTGCTGACACCTTCAAATCATTTTGGTCATTGCAATTAAGAAAAAGACAAGTGCATGGTAGAATGGAATTCAAGTGTTTAAGCTTGTTGTTTGTTTAATCAATTACTTGCCATGATGATTCATATGATGATACTTGTTCTTAAATTTCTTAAATGATTATGGTTACAATGATGATTATGTCAATTGATTATTATTGTTGATTAACTATCAAAAAGAGATAAATATCACGTTTCATGTCAGTATCAGTGTTGCAAAGACGTACATCAGTAGGCACTCCTTGGAAGTGGAGGTGAGACCCGGTATGAAAAAAGATAGAGCGGTCATGTATAAAAAAAGTACGGTTATAGTCCGAGTTGTGGCCCTATATGAAAAAGGATAGTTCGACCCTGTATGAAAAAGAATTGGGCAAGGGTGTGTCATCGACGGATAAACACTCAGGTATACTAGTATATGCAGAAGAGGAGTTGAGTTTTGTATATTGCATTCATGAAAAAGAGGCATATGTGTGGAACTTGTTGATAACGAGTATGTGATGATGAAATAATGGTGAATTAAGATGACATGTAAAATGATGCCTATCTTGTTTATTATCTGCTTTATACTTGCCGAGTCATGGATTCACCTTTGTTGATTTGTTATTTTTTAGGTGAACATTGAAAGTGACATGCATGGGGGATGTAGGATATGGATTGTTGCATTTTGTAGCTCTTCACTTCACCTAGCAATACTTCACTTTTGGTCATGAACAATTTTGTATCATTCATCGTAATAATTGGACAATTTATGGTCTCCTTTAGTTTCTTATGGTTTGTAATGTTGCTACATGATGCGTTCCTTAGTTTAGACTTATTTAGGATGCTTTTGGTAATTATTTGGTTTGTCTTAAGTTCAATTTATAGTCTATCATATTGCTGAAATTTATGTTTAACTACATATGCAATGTTGATTCTTGAAATCTAGATGTCATTAATGCTTACTTATTGTTTTAAATTGGTAGCAATAGTGGTTGTAGGTGACATCTTGGGTTTTTGTTAAGCTAAAATATTATAGCAGGGATGGAGTACGCGACAAGACAATCACAACGGTGCAATTCCTCAACACTATTCATCATCGAGGAGATGGCTTTAGGCTTCAATTTGATGAGACATCATGCTTTGGGCAATGGCATGGGCTTAGTTAGGTATAAAATGGGGGTGCAGCAAACAAGGGTCGGTGCCCCTATTTATGCACGGAGAGGTGGAAGGCAATGTGGAGTTGAAAAAGGGAGGACGGCACTACAGTTGAGGAAGATGAAGTTCACAAGTGGGCCCCACACATCAGCGATGATGGACAGGTGAGGGACACGGTTATGATGCGTGGCAGACGCATCGGTGAGGCAGGTTGGGCCATGGTGATGAGCGCAAGATTGCGTTGGGTTGTTGAGAGAAATAGAATTGGGCCATCGAGAAAGAATTGGCCCACAAACGAAATCCGGATTTTCAATTAATTTCTCGATTAAGAAATCCCAAGAAATTCAAATAAACCATGAAAAATAATAAATAACTCCAGAAAATTCCATAAAATACTTTGAGATATCAAGAACTGAAATCAAATAATTTTAGCAACATTGGATAATTGATTTTCCTAGGTTAATTCCTGAACAATTATTTAAGCTTTATTTCTTAAAAGGAGAATCTTGGAAAAATTAATTAAAGCAAATCGTAATTTGGAAATTTTTTAAAACTCTAAAAATTAGGATGTTACAATTCCCATGTCTAGTATCTCTAATCGTAGTATTGAGGCATCAGTGGATCTTGTCTCCTTGATATTGACTTTTCAGTTGATGAGGGGATCATGGATATCTTAAATGCTATTTTGGATCTTTCTCACATGGACTTATAGTGATGTCTATTACCTTTGAGACTAACTATGCTCCTACTTCCTCTTCATCTACTATGATGTAATTTGTTGAACTTTTTTAGATTCTCAGTTCCCATTATCATCATTGCATATCATCTGGGATTTTGTTAAGGATCTAGTCTTGGATAGGTTGGTCTCTTTGAGTTTTGTCTTTCTTAGGAGTGTCCCATCTCCTTTAGGTCCTCTAGAGTCTTATATCTTGTCTAGGTTGAGCTCGCTTCTTCAATCACTAGTATCTAGTAGTGGGGATAGTTAGTGTTGTTGATTCGCTCCTTAGTTTGAGTTTTTTATTGGCCTAGAAACCTTTGTGGTGTAGAGGGTGATGTTTGTACTAGGTGTTTTGTGCTTGTTGTTTAGGGATTGGTGACCCTAGTCTCTTCCAATTAGTTGTAGTTTGTTATCTTGGTATCTATTTCTCAAATTGGTTTATTTCTTTCCTACAAGTGGTATCAACTCCATAACTTATATTTTTATGTCTTCCTTTGGTTCTTCCTTAGAAGTCATGTTGAGAAGGATAAAGTAGTACTCGTGTGTCAAGTTTGAGTTTTAACTCTTTTGCAGTCTTTTGGCTTTTGTTTCTCTCGTTTTATTTCATGCGGGCAGTTTGGGGTAAATTGGTTTTCTCGCTTGGTTTGAGGGCAATTTCACTACTACGAAAAGGCTAATACTGGTCGGCTCACCACAGACACTTGATCAAAACCATCAGGATTAAATACAATCACAGACGATTTTGATTTAGAGACCGTCTGTGTTGCTACTAGTGCTAAAAACTGTCTGTGAAGAGATAATATCATAGACAATTCAAATTGAACACCATCTGTGATATTATGAAATATCACAAACAGTTTTGTCTTAAAACTGTCTGTGAAGTATCACAAATGATTTGTATCCAGAACTGTCTGTGATAATTAAATCATCACAGATGGTTTGTATTAAAAATCATTTGTGATAATTTTACTTATTAATTGCAGACTCAACCCTCATAGATATGTCTTAAATTATGGATTTGTTCTCACATGTTGCTGCTTTGAGGAGGTGGGGCTTTGATGCCATTTGGTGAAAGGAGACCGCGGATTTGGGAGGAGTAATTGTAGATCTATTTGTTCTTGACTATCTACACTTAGTAATTTGTTCCTAATTGCATTATATTTTTGATCTAGCCTAGTAAATGAAGAATTGAAGATGGTTTATGTGGGGACCCTGGACATGGGAGTTGCCCGTAGTCGCTGTATGTGTTCTGTACTAGTTCCATAATTAGTAACTAGTACACACATTCATATCATTGGTATCACATCCATACACATCGCGGATGATCACTTTACAACAAAAGGGTGATATATATGCGATGCGTAGTAGAGTTTATGTACATAGGGCCGAATGGTGAAATAAAATCAGAGTTTAGAATAAAAATGTAGCGGAAGTCTAATAGATAGTAAAAACATCTAGTGATATGCCCTCATAGCCACAGGCAACCGACTAGAGTTAGGCCCTAGCAAGACCCATTGTCACTTGGTGCCGGGGGCAAAATACGCGTCGTCAGGCATGTAGTCTTCTTCATTTTCTAATCAACAATAATTTAAGCAAGGTTGAGTACATTGTGTACTCAGCAAGACTTGTAGTGTATCACAAAATTTTATATATATGCAAGGTTATCAAAGGATGAGCCTCTATGTTAAGTCATTTTCAGCATGAGACAAATTTCATTTTGCAATATCAATAAGTAATAATTTGAAATAGAATTGTAAAGAGAATTTGACATGTAATGAATTAACATTTATATAACTTTCATAACAGTAGATCAAATCCATTAGCAGCCCTCCTTGGCTGAGAAAAATGCATAATTCCGACCCATGGGCATGGCACACGATTAGATGTTCATGCCATCCCATATGTTCAGTGAAACAATTTTGAAAAGGATAACAATACCTATTGTGGCTATATCCAAGCTTGCTCATGACCGCGAGCATGACTATTTAAATAGTTTTTAACACTCTACAGAGATTGTACAACTTTACCCACACAAGATAATCAAATACACTGGCGTAACCTTTGGCGTACAACGAAAGTGATTATCATATAGCCTTTAGGTTATCTAGTCCTAATCTTGCACCAACCTTATGAATGGATAAGCCCTCACTTGTGTATGCCAAGTGAGCCACATGACAGACCCTCACATTGGCGGATTTTGTCCCTTTAGTTAGGCATTCACCATTGTATTAGCGAGCCTCGGTCCCAACACCTCGATGAAGGGAGCCCCTAGCCAAACCATTTCGTAGAGTGCCCTTATTACTTCTGCATCTACCACAATCCAAGGCTAGACCTAGACAATTTAATCAGCTAAATGTCAGAGCTCATATAGTACATGTGGTTGTACGGTGTGACTTAGATGTACAATAATAATGTTCGGTTGTAAATTGACCTGGGCAGGAATCTCCCCCTATGTACATGCGAGATTCCGCCTCACATTCAATAGTTTACCACATAACTCGTTCGTGTCCAAAAACTATGTTTTTCATTTTGTTTTATACCAAGCTAGCAGAGGTTCCATCTTTGGACCAATATTTTGCAGTCTCCCATATCCACGCGCAAACTTTTCTAAAATATGAAAATTAGTGAAAGCTATTGCATGGCTAAGCATCGAGACTATATATCAATATAATATTCCCAATTTGACAGATATTGTCTAAACCATGTCCTAGAGGTTACAACAGTAAGGATATCAAATTTTCAAGGAGGTTCAATGCATACGAGCAGTTGTAACTACAATCAAGAGGATCATGATTTTAGAAGAATTTATAAACAAAGATCACTAAATTGGAGTTTACATGTGAAAGTTATAAGCGTTTGAGTTTTGGCTTGGTTTGAATTATCTCTTCTCGGTTGGCTTATTACTCTTTATGACTACTAACGTTCTTCAGCTGCTACGGTACTCAGACACTCCGACTACTGAATACTGACTACCAACCATGGTGCTTCGACTACACAAGTCATCAGAGTATCGACTACATTCTGTAGTTTACGACCATACAACAATTTATAGCTATTAGCCACTTGAGCTTACGACCACTATAGACAGCGACAACTGGGGCTTATGACTACTATAGCTACCGACAAATATATCTTACAACCACTATAGCTATCGACAACTGGAGCTCACGACCAGTATAGCTACCGACCACTGTAGCCTATGGCCTTATGACTACGACTTACAATCACCGCGCTTTGACCACGACGGATCGACCACAACACCTCACCACAACTCTGGTCATACTACTCACACAGAGCCGATACAACCAATCTTTGACCACATAGGTCTTCCAACTACCGACTGTCTACGGTAACTTATGACTATAGACTGGGTACTATAACTTATGAGTACGGTCTGGAGTCAAGATTACGACAATCACAGTCGAAGGTTGCGACTATGCAAGTGGTCGGAGATTATGACTACGGCAGCGGTCGAGAATCTCGACTTTGGCAGCGGTCGAAGATGTTGACACCGATTGTCGTCGAAGAGTTGGACTACAGTTGTGGTCAAATATGTCAACGACAACAGTGGTCGAAGATTTCAACTATGGCTATGGTCGAATATTTTGACACCAACAATGGTTGAAAATTTTGACACAAGCTGCAGTTGAAGATTTTGACACCGACAGCGGCTGAAGAGTTCGACACTGGCTGCGGTCAAATATGTTGACACCAGCAGCAGTCGATGATTTTGACATCGGTAGTAATCGAATAGTTCGACATAGGCTACGGTCGAAGATCTTGACTACCACTGTGGTTGAAGATTTTGACATCAGCAGTGATTGAAGATCTCAGATAGACTACGGTCGAAGATTTCAACACAGCAGCAGTCGAAGGTCTCGACTCTGGCTGTGGTCAGTGATCTTGATAGTGGCAGTAGTCAAAGATTTCGATAGTCGACTGCGGTCAAAAATCTTCACATGGTAGTGGTCGAAGATTTCGACACCCAGCTACGGTCGGAGATCTTGATGTGACAGCGGTCGAAGATCTCAACACGGCAGCAATTGAAGATTTCTATGCCCGACTGCAGTCAAAAATCTTGATGTGGCAGTGGTCAAAGATCTCGACTCCATCCATAGTTAATGGTTTTGACACCAGCTACCAGATTTCAACTTTGACTGCTATGTTCTCTTCTCCACTTGGACTACTAGTGTTCCCCTTTTTGAGTTCAACTACTTTCATTCTATTTCTGACTTTGATTACTCTAATTGTCTTTTCAACTTTGATTACTCTATAAGGGAGGAGGACCTCACTGAAGACAATGACAGCTCATGAAAAGCAGCAAAAGAAGCTAGCGTCAGAGACCTTGTTGGCAGCGAAGGGGTATGTGATGACAATGATGACCAGCAACAGAGAAACTACAAAAGGGTGTGCATGAGCTTGCTTGCATGCATGCGAAGGTACATGTGAAAAGAATTGAGGTACGGCTCATCGGAGAGAGGAAGTCTTACGACAGAGTCCTGGTCAGAGATGAAGAAGAAGAAGAAGGCCTAGCTTGAGTGATCCACCAAGTGTCTCACTACACAAAAGGTCAATCAAATGAGTAGGGTGCTTAAGGAAGAGGTAGGCACATTGTGACGCCGTTGTGAAGGAGAGAAGGCTCACTGGAGTAGCTAGCACCTGGTGGCGTGCTTGCCAGTGTTGCGTATGATTTTGATTTCTCAATGTTCTAGAGAGTGGAGTGCTTAAGGATCGTGCGCAAGAGATCAAGAGGGCGAGCTTATGAGAAATGGCATGGTTGGAAGCTTTATAGGTACAGAAAAGCTGAGGGCTGGGCGCGAGTTCTCGTGAGCTATTTATTTCAAAATTATTAGTAGAAAAATTAATTTAATTTAAAATAAAATCAAGTGTTATTTGGTTGTTTGAATTTTGAAGATTTTATTTGCTTTTTTAGCTTTTAAAAAGGCTTTTCTTTTGAAAAATAATTTTTAAGTATAAATATGAAAATATTATTAAATAAAGGGTATTCTGATTTTCTATAAAACTCCTATTTCAAATTAATTATTTTGAATTACATGGCATTTATTTATATTTTCTATTATATTTTCTAGAATTTTAAAATCAATTTAAAAGTTAGTATTTTAGAAAAATTTAAAGACCAACTTTAAGTTGGAAATATTTTTTCTAAGTCTAAAATATATTCAAAAATTTATGTGTATTTTTTGAATTTTAGGACTTTATTTACTATTTTGTAAGCTTTTATTTCTTTACAGGCATTTTCTGAAGATAAAAAAGATTTGGAAATCCTCCCAACTATCCCTTGTGCCAACACGTGTCCAATTGGATTTCAATCTACTACCATGTGGCCACATCTCATGAGGCCGCACCACTTAACTCTCTCTTTCTGTGTCAAGGGTCCTGATTTCCCCATTTTAGCCACGTGGCAATTATCCACCAGCCCACCCTTTCTCTTCTCCTCTCTCACCCACCGGCGGGACCCACCATCATGTCCTTCCCCTCTTTCTTCATCTTTTGGCTGCCACCATTGTTGCCCCACATGAGCTCCCAATTTTTCGTCTTCCACGTCATTTCTTTACGCATTTATGGCCATCAAGACCCCCTCTTCACTTCCGCACTTACCCCGCCACTTTCCCCCTCCATTAAAACTCCACTCGCGCCACATTACTCCAGCCGCCACTCATCGAAACCTCCAGCGAGCATTTACTCACCCGAGCTGCCTTCTGCCCCTATAAAATCCCCTCCGTCAACACCCTATTCCCCCACTCCACCCCTCTTCCCTCTCATCTTCCCTCTCTAGTTCCCGGACTCCTTCATGTCATACTCTCTCCCTCCAAATGGTGGCCGAATTCTGATGAGAAATTGGTAGAGCTCCAACCGCCCTCAGCCCACGTCACCGCCCCCTCGTTCTTCACCACCCCACCGTCGATTCCCTCCGCCCCACTACCGTGCAAAACTGATGCCGAAGCACCATTTCCATTGGAGAACTAACCGACGCCAACGATCGCCAATCCTTGTCTCTGGTTGTCTTTGCACCCTCCTAAGCACCGCGTGAGGTATAAACAGACTGCACATGACTCACAATTTATTTCACTCAAGTTATGACCACTATTATTGGTTATGACTGCTCTGGTCTGTTACGACCGCTTCGGTCGGGTATGACCACTATCATCAGTTACAATCGCTCTAGTCCGTTATGACCACTATCATCGGTTATGACCACTTTGGATGGTTATGACCACTATCGTTGGTTACAACCACTATTGTTGATTACGACTACTTTAGTTTGGTCGGTCATGACCACTAGCATTGGTTACAATCGTAGTAGTCGGTTACGACCACTGTCAGCCGTACGACAACTCTCAGCAGTTTCGATCGCTGCCACTTTTGACCACCAATAGCATTTGAAACTGTTGCTTCGACCACTGAAGCCTCTGACCATATCAACACACTTCCAGAAGATCGTTCTCCTTCATCCTATCTCCGATTGAACCCATTCAAATTTCTAAATTCCTCTAAAATTAAGATCTATCAAAATCTTCCTTGTTCTCAATTTGTTGGAGTTTATTTGAATTTATTTCAGTTTGGTGGGTTATTTTCAAGTGTAGACTACGATGATTCCAAGGATTTCTTCGACAACAACCCTCACCAATTCGTGGAGGTTACACAACTTAATCATGTTGATCTCATTTTATAAATAAAATTATATTATTTTAAATTATTCTGCATGCATATTTTTATTCAACATATTTCAATTCAGTTTTAAACTTAGTAATCGCCTACTTGTTAATACCTCCTTTGATGTTGATTTCTAGATACCTTATCACCCTGGAATAAACTCTTGTTTGTACACTAGTATTGGGTAGAGAATTTTGTAGCAAATGCTTAAATATGCTTAGAAATAACTCTAGGCTTGGGCTAACTTTTCACATAAAATGACAAGCTTTTCAAATGTATTCTTGACTTCGGTGAGTCAAGAAAGACTATGAAATATTTCAAAACAAAATAGAAAACTTGGTTTGAACTTGGCAAATGGTTTGGTGGTGGGTGCTTGTTGGCACATGTTGTTCGATGACACAACGGTGATGCCAGGCACAAGGGGTATGTGGGTAGCACCTAAGTCAAATCAAGGACTGGTCTATGAGCTACTATTGCAAAGCCCTAACGTACTATCACATGGCTGGTATAGGACTGTCCTAGCTGACTAATTTATGGGTCTCAACCTAAGTCTTACTATAGGTTGAATGTGAGCGTGGCATAGGCTGCAAGAAGTCTCACAAGGCACAAGAGGGCCCCAACTTGTGGATTCATGTTGTGGTGAAACCTTAGTAGAGAAGTGGCCAGGTTGATGGCTTTGCATTGTAAAACCCTTGTTATAATTTTCTCAGTCGTACACCTACGAAAGCATGTAATGACCGATATTATGATATAATCATATCTTGTGGGTAAAGTTGTACAACTTCTGAAGAGTGTATAAACTATCCTAGATAGCTGTGTCTACGGTCATGGGCAAGCTGAGTAAAGTTTTTTACAGATTAGACTTTATTTTCAAAAATGGTTAGAAAATACTTACGAATGGATGGAATCCATATGATATTTTTTGGGAAAAGATGGTCCAGGTGGGATTCCCGTGGATAGGTGTGTGGGGGTGGACCTGCACTAACTATATATATTTTGATTATAATGCTATTTTTATTTATTGTATTTCTTTAAATGTTGTTTTATGCTATGCCTTCACTTGTCAGCCTTGCATTGTTATTGCATTTTCCCGTGTAACTTGTGGAGTATATTTAATGTGCTCACCGTTGTTTAATTCTGTTGCACAAAGGAGGACTGCTTTGATTTTGATGAGGATCAAGACGTATAGGCCACATCTTACTATCGTTTGCCTTTGGGTTGGCTTGTTGGGGTTCTTTCGCTTCGATTTGATCTTCCGCTGCTCATATTTAAATTTGGCCTATGTGTCGTGGATGTAAACTTTGGCCAGAAGGCTATACTCTTTTAGCTAATAAAGTTTATCATTGTGCTTAATATAAATCAAGGACCCGTGGGAAGAACATCTTGAAAAAAAGAGATCAATATTTTGTGACTTACCTTATGGGAGCTCCTAGAAGTTCGCGATTGCATTGATGTCATGCACATAGAGAAGACTATACGTGATAGCTTGTTGGTCTCTTACTAAACATTTGTGACAAAACAGGATGGTGTCAACACATAACTTGACTTGGTTGATATAGACATCAGACATGAATTAGCACTGACAAAGATCGATAAAGGGTGAATGTACCTTCCCCTTGCTTGTTATACTTTGTCTAAGGTTGAGATAACTGAACTATGCCAGTGCTTGCATGGTGTGAAAGTTCCGTCTGGTTACTCCGCCAACATGAAGAAACTTGTTTTGATATAAGATTGAAAGTTAATTGGCATGAAGTCTCACGATTGTCATATGCTAAGGACACAGATGTTCCCTATTACAATTAGAAGTATTTTGCCGATCAAGTACTGAGAGATAATCATGAAGCTGTGGTCTTTCTTGAACACAATTGCTCAAAAGGTCATCAATCCCTAAGGACTGGATGCTCTACAGGACAAGGTGATAATAACTTTGTGTCATCTTAAGATGTATCTTTGTCATTTTTTGATATCATGGTCCATCTCATTGTTCACATTGTGTGAGAGATAAAAATGTGCGGGCCCATATTACTACATAGCATGTACTCATTCGAGAGGTTCATGGGAATTCTTAGGTCCTATGTACAGAATCGATCTTGACTAGAGGGCAGCATCATCAAGATTTATGTAACCGAAGAGGTCATTGAGTTTTGCATCAATTACATGGCTCAAGTTGAACCGATATGTGTCCCTCGATCTCACCATGAGGGAGGCTCGAGGGTATTGGGACCATCGGAAGTAAAGCAATTACTCTAGATATGGATGCATTGCTCAAGCCCATTTCACGATCTTGCAACACATGACTGAAGTGTCCTCGTATATCGACCAACACAAGGATGTGCTTTGACAATAGAATCTAGAGCAACTGGATGTTGGATCATGAGACAAAACAACAGTTGGTTCAACCAATGCTTGAAAGTGCGACTCGCTAGGAGCTCATCAAGTGATATGCTAATATGGTTGGCAAAAGGGCCAACATTTACAGTTGTGACATGGCAAGTATACGACATAAATGGGTACACATTCTCTACACAAGCTCAAGATGTAAAGAGCACTAACCAAAACAGCAGTGTCTACATAGATGCATTCAGTACCGATGGGTTGAGGAGCTCCTACTATGGGTTTATAGAGGAGATTTGGGAGCTCGACTACATGTTTTTTAAGATCCCCTGCTTTAGTGCTATTGGGTCCATCTCCCATAGGTGAAGGCCGACAAGTATGATGTCACTACCGTGGACTTCAAAAGTGTTGTATACAAAGACGAACCTTTCGTCCTCGCTAACCAAGTTGTTCAAGTCTTCTGTGTAACCGACTAGGCAAATAAGGAGCGCCACGTTGTGGACAAGTGTCGGACCCCGGAGCAACAACTCCTGGATCCTTTGTGTAAATCACATTAGTCCAAGATCAGCTAGTGCACACAGTGGACAATAAAGATAAATATCAAGCATAATGACATTTATTAACTAAATATGCGCATGATTGCCAAATTTTACATCAATGACACATAAGCCAAAATTAAACATAAGCAACGGAAGAAAAAAACACCAAAGTGGAAGAAGCCTATTGAGCCCGCCCACAGGCAAACAACAGTAAGACGCAGCCTACTCGTCTAGATCTTCACCGTAGTCGAAGTCATTTTCCTTTGTGTGGAGATAGCAAGGTGAGTACAAACTTTTACTCCAAAAGTCACACAGAGAATGCAACATAATGATAAAGGCAACAAAGGAAGGCTTATAGGGTTAGTTTGAACATAAAACAACATTTAAAGAAATACAGTAAATAGATTAAAATTGCTGAATTTAATACAATAAGTAAAAACAGTAATTGTAAATGAAATTAATACCATTAACGCAGGCTCCAACCAAACACTAACGTAACCACGGGCTTCCTACCTGGACCATCTTTTCCAAAAAGATCTTGTGTGGATTTCATCCATCCACATGCTTCCAATCACTCATGGATTCCATCCATCCATAAGTTTTCATAAACCATTTTGAAAAACAAAGTCTAATCCGTGAAAAACTTTACTCAGCTTGCCCATGACCGTGGGCATGGCTATCTAGGATAGAATATACACTCTGCAGAGGTTGTGTAGCTTTACCCACAAGACATGATCATCCCATATTACCACCGGATTAACACACTTCCTTAGGTGTGCAGCGAGGAGATCATGACAAGGCTTTTACATTGCAAAGCCTTTAACCTGGCTAAGCCAACACAGAGGTTTCACCCCATTAAGGAATCCACCAAATCGGGACCCCCCTTGAGCCGAGTGAGACTTCTCATGGCCTACGCTACGCTCAGTTTCAACCTACGACATGACTCAGGTTGGGACCCACAAATTAATCAGCAAGGACTATCCCATACCAGCCTTGTGAAAGTACGATAGGGCTTTGCAACAGTAGCTCACAGACCGGTCCTTAATTGACTTAGGCTCAAACCACATACCCCCTGTGCCCGACAATCAACACTGTGTCTCCGAACAATAGTGCATACCTGCACCCACCACCTAACCATTAGCCTAAGTCTAAACCAGATTTTATATTTTATTACAAAATATTGCATAATCCTTCCTGACTCACCGAAGTCAAGAATACATTTGAAAAGCTTATCATTTTATGTGAAAAGGTATTCCAAAGCAAGACTATGTCTAAGTAGGTCTAAGCATTTGATATAAACTCTCTAGCCAATACTAGTGTACTAACTAGAGTTTGATTCTAAGGTGACAAGGTATAATGTTGCTCAAGATCAAAGGTGTCAATAACAATTGGGGATTAAAGCCCTATCGTACTACCACAAGGCTGGTATGGGATAGTCCTAACTGATTAATTTGCGGGTCCCAACCTGAGTCTCGTTGTAGGTTGAATGTGAGCGTGGCGTAGGCCATGAGAAGTCTCACTCGGCTCAAGAGGGGGTCCCGATCTGGTGAATTCCTTACTGGTGTGAAACCTTAGTATTTGCTTGGCCAGATTGAAGGCTTTGCATTGTAAAAGCCTTGTCATGATCTTCTCGTTGCACACCTAAGCAAGTGTGTTAATCGCGTGGCAATATGGGATGATCATGTCTTGTGGGTAAAGCTATACAACCTCTGCAGAGTGTATAATCTATCCTGGATAGCCGTGCCCACGGTTATGGGCATGCTGAGTAAAAGTTTTTCACGGATTAGACTTTGTTTTCCAAAATGGTTTATGAAAACCTTATGGATAGATTTAATCCATGAGAGATTGAAAGCGTGTGGATGGATGGAATCCATATAAGATCTTTTGGAAAAGATGGTCCGGGTGGGATACCCGTGGTTAGGTTAGTGTTTGGTCGAAGCCTGCACTAACGGTAAAAATTTCATTTACAGTTACTGTTTTTACTTATTGTATTAAACACATCAGTTTTTTCATCTATTTACTGTATTTCCCAATATTATTGCTTTTCGCTCAACTAACCCTATATGCCTTCCTTTTGCTGCCCTTAAACATTATGCTGCATTTTTCAGTGTGACTTGTGGAGTACAAGTTTGTACTCACCCTTGCTATCTCATCATAGAGGAGGACTACGTTGACTACGGTGAGGACCAGGATGAGTAGGCCACGTCTTGCAGTCGTTTGCCTATGGGCAGACTTGGGCTTTGCCTTTATCAGCTTGCTTCCGTAGTTTCTTTTGTAGTTATTATTGTTGCCAATGAGAAGTGATTTAAATGTTGGCCATAAGCTGATCCTGTTAATAAAGTTGTTATTAGTGCTTGATATGTATCCCTGTTACACTATGTGCACTAGCTGATCCTGGACTAGTGCGATTTACACAGAGAATCCTGGTGTTGCCGCTCCGGGTTCCGACACTAATTATGGCCATAGAGCTTTGATTTGTTTATCCTCTCATTCATTAGCTAATAAGAGGTGGGTTCCGACCTGTGCCCTAATAGTGCAACGTTGGTCCTTGGGAGAGGTGGGAATTCTCATGGCCCCGCTTGGGCAACGGGTGCTCCTCCCCAAGCACCCGTCGGGAGACGCTAGGCCAGGAGACATAGATCTCCCTGAAAATCTAATTAATCCTCTCTAACATGAAGCTAGTGCCCAGTGCAGGCAGTATCATGGGATAACCTGGCAATCTAATTCAAATATTGAGCACATGATTCTCTTCACCAGATACACATCCTCTTTGCCTTGTTTCATGGAGTTTTTTATTATTGCTGCTTGGCGCATTTGGAAAAAGCAAAATGGGGTTATCTACGAGGCTTCCTCTGCTAACCTAGAGAGTTGGAAGCCTTCTTTCAAGGGAGATATCATTCTACACTTGTGTAGAATTAAGTCTCTTGATCATGAAAAACTTTGTAATTGGCTAGATAGCCTTTAAGTTTCCCATCCTTATGTACATATTATAAGTCTTTTTTAATATATTACCATAATAAGAGTCTCTCCTACTGTTTTACCTTCAAAGCTTTCCCTTCCCCCACAGACAGATTAGTGGGGGCAGCGGGAACCTCAGCAGCAAGCGCCGAGAGATTAGGGCCATCTACCAATCGGTCAAGCCCCGCAACCTCAGGAGTCTACATCTATCTCTTCTAATCCTATTTTCAATGCAGAGCTGTCAGACTAAGAATATCAACAAGCATAAGAGGTCCCCTCACAGGCTCACAAGTCACAATGCTAACTCCTATTGGGAAATAATTCCTACAAATCATCGACTCTGTCAGCTTCTACCACCACCAAAAGTTCTCCAACCACACAGGTCCCTAGGCCTGACTTCCTGCAATTTATTGGTCAAGCTATTGCTAGTTTCTAGAGATGCTTCAGTTCACTTTTCTTCAGGTTGCCTCCTTCTTGGGGCTAGCTGCTCTTCCCTCATCAGCACATCATTGTGTTTCCCGAGCTTAGTCTAAAAAGATCCTAGTTTCTTGCTTTGAACCCAAAGGCTCAGCTGCCTTGGAGTCCACCCAAAGAGACTCCCTCTGATAGTTTCATAGATCAGTCGTCTGCTTGGAATTTTGCAAAATGTGATCTGTTCATTGGCTTCATTTAAGCTGGGCCTGGTCGTTAAGGCTCTTCCTCGGTCCGTATTGAGGATATTCTTGAGCAGCCGGATGAGGTCACAACTAGCTCAAACTCCCCTACTGCCAAGCCTAGATCGGGGTGTAAGCAATCAGCCCCCGTCTCGGTCTAGAACTTGTGCAGAAGTCCAAGGTTGAATAAGCAAACCACAGCCTTTCAACACTCTGAGCTCTCATACAATAAAAGGTGCAAGTCCAATATATCCCTAAGCCCGCTGTAGGTTATAGATCATGCTCAGTCTTCATCATCAGTAGCTACTAGCATGGAAGTGATCTCTCTCAACCAATTGCATAAGCAGGCCTGCTTGGCCCTCCATGCTTTAGTGGAGGCCTCCTCAGTGAAACCCAGAATCCCGATGCCTCTCATGCATGATCGTGGTCACCACCATTGCCATGTCCCCTCTGGGGAGTTGGCGGATGAAAGCTTCACTGCAGCGCAATGAGATGAAGATGAAGACTGAAGGGCCAATGCATTTGGTGCTAGATGTTGTGTATAGGCCAGTCACTCTTTTGTATTACTACTTCCTAGCTGCTCAATTTGTGTTTTGTTGAACTTGCTACAGTGTTCTTTTGGGTTTTTTTAATTCTTCTATCATGGACAGTATTTCTATGCATCCTATGAAGTTTATTGCTAATTCTAGTTATCAATGAACTCATCGCAAAATTTTAAAAGTTGGGAGGTTCTTTGCTAGAATATTAAGGGCTTTGAACTCCCCCGAGAAATGGACATCCATTAGAGACAAGATCTCTAATAGTGCCTACTCTATGCCAAGAAATGGAGATCCATCAGGGACAAGATCTCTGATAGTGCCTGCTCAATGGTCTGTCTTCAGGAAACTAAAAAGGAGAACTTTGATCACTCTTTCATTTGCATCTTTGCACCCAAAAACCTAGACAAATTCGCTTTCTCAACTTCCATCGGTGCATCTGGGGGCCTACTAGTCATTTGGAATAGCTCATTGTTTATAGGTACCCCAATAACCAACACCCACTTTGCCCAAATTTTTGAATCTCCTCAATTCATGGTTTAGATAAGTGGACCCTTGTCAACATATATGGACATTGTGAGGAGCAGAGAAGGGAGGAGTTTTTAACTGGCTTCTTCACTTGAACATTCCTGCTCAGCAAAACTGGATTCTCATGGGAGATTTCAACTTCATTCGGTCTGTTCAGAACTGGAATAAACCAAGAAGAAATCTAAATGACATTCTGACTTTTAATAGCATCATCAGCAATCTTGGTCTCACTAAGTTGCCACTCAAGGGTAGGTCCTATACCTAGAGTAATATTCAAGAGGACCCTCCCTTGGAATAGCTAGATAGGTTTTTCAAGTCAAACTATTGGACCACCTCTTTTTCCCATTCTGAAGTTCATGTTCTCCACAAAGACATTTTCTAACCATGCTCCCTGTGTAGTGCACATTGCCACGGTTATACCCATTCAAACCTCTTTCGGTTTGAATCCTTCTAGACAGAGCACCCAAGATTCATTGAGTTTGTTTCTCTTTTCTAGAACTTGCCAATACAACAAACAAAAGTGCCTCTAGAATATTGGCGAAATTCAAAAACCTATGCCGGGGACTTAAGAACTGGAGCAAATCCATCTCCCACCTAAATATTCTCATCCAGAATTGTAGGATGATTATTCTCTTCATGGATAACTTGGAAGAGCAACAACGTCGTTACACAGAGTAAAGTAACTTCAGAAACATAATTAAAAACCATTTCTTAAGACTTCTGAATTATCAACACATGGACTGGAAGAAGTGCTGCACTTCTCGTTGGATGAAATTGGGAGACGAAAACACAAATACTTCAATGCACTTGCAACTGAGAGGTATAGAAGGAACTCTTTTAGTCCTAGAGGATGGGACGACAGTCTATTCTCATCAGGATAAGGCAATGGCCATTTAGAATTCTTTCAAACAAAGAATGGAAGCAACTACTCAACCTACAATGCACTTTGATCTCAGTGAACTAATGCCAGTTCTTCACCAGCTTCAAGACTTAGTGGTGGATTACTCTCAAACTAAAACTGATGACACTGTGAACACACTTCCAAGAGAAAAAGCTCCTAGACTGGATGGATTTAATGGGCTATTCACCATAAGTGTTGGAACATAATTAGACAAGATTTCTACTCTTATGTCAGGATTTCTTCAATGAGAGGGTTAACATTGAAAGCATTAATGGTTCTTATATTACTCTAGTCCCAAAGAAGTTGAGCCCAGAGACTCTGAATGACTTCTGACCTATATCTCTACTTAACTCAGTTTTAAAGCTTCTTACAAAGATTCTGGCCAACAAACTACACAAGGTCATTGTTAGCCTTGTTTACGCTAATCAGTATGGATTCATCAAAACTAGAAAATTCAAGACTGCCTTGCCTAGGCCTTCGAATACATCCACCAATGCAAATAGAGCAAAAAGAAATGTTAATCCTCAAGTTGGACTTTGAGAACGCTTTTGACACAATTGAAAATGAAGCAATCATGGCGGTGATGAGAGCAAAAGGTTTCTTCGACAAATGGATTTCCTAGATTGCTAGTATTCTCTCCTCTTGTTATTCTTCGGTCCACACAAATGGGGTGCCTGGAAACTCCTTTCAGTGCAATACGGGGCAAGACATGGTGACCCGCTATCGCTGCTCCTATTTGTTCCTGGGGCCGATCTACTTCAGTCCATAATTAATGAAGCAATACCAGAAGGGATCTCTCTGAGAGACCAGGTGGTCGTGACTCCATGTGAATGATGAGTAATTGACAAAGGTTTAGGATAGTCGAGTTTGGTTTGAGTGGTTCGGAGTCGAGTCATTGCGTGGTGCAATTGGACTCGGTCGGACTTTAGGTCAAACTTGGTCATATGGGATTAGGACGCTGATTCTTTGATTTGACAGGTTTGGACTTCGTCTGTGGTAAGTGTGATGGTATTTACGCTTTCATGTGTCGAGCGGTGCTATTTGACGTGTTTTCTTGTATGTGTGACTGCAGGACATCGGGTGGAGTCGTGGCGAGACACGTGGACCGGACTAGGCGCAGGTGGCGCTGAGGTCAGAACGGTCGGGATGTGTCGAAGACGACGTAGACTCGAGGTGGTTGCGAGGCGTGCGAGGCAAGGAGCGCGGAAGCTTCCCGGAAGGTGCAGGAGGGGCGAATCGGGAAATTCGCGAGGCTGCACAAGCGGGAGCGGGCGCCGTTGGATTTAGCAGGCGTAACGGGGCGGAGACCCGTTAGCCATGGCTATAAATAGGATTGAGGGGCTGCATGCCCATTTGTGCACTCCAAGGGTTTGATTGAGTCTAAAGAGTCTTTAGAGGGTTGTTTGGCTTTGGCTCTTTAGTTGTTGGGAGAGACAGAGTTTGTTAGCGTGCTCCCTCTGTCCTCTACGATGTCTTCTAGGTGGTAGAACAGAGAGTTGATCCCTCCTCCAAGCATTCATGGTTGAGGATTGAGAGGTTGGAGAGGGTTTGAGGGTCTTGTAATCACTTCTTATGTCCTAATGTCCAGGCGTATCGGGACGTATTTGTATTCCATTTGATCTAATGAATGAAATCTGAAGTTTTATTCCTGAGCTCTTCTCTGTTCTTCGTTTCTTCTTTTGATGGATTTCTTGATTTTTTGATTTTCGAGTTCTTGCTTGCTGGGAGTGTTCAAAATGGGTTGCTATGACATGGGAGATGCTCAAAAGCCATTTGGCTAGTCAATTCCATGAGCAAACTTTGTGTAATTTCAGTTTTTCCCATTTGGCTTCCTCTGTTCTTAGATTTCTCATTCTAGGGTTTGAGCAAGATTTTGTTTCCCTCAATGAGATGGCATGAAATTTGGACTGGATTGCCCCATAGCTATTGCTAACATATCCTCAAAGTTTCATGGCCATAGGATCAAAGGTTGGGGAGTAATTTGGATTTTGGTGAAGCCTCTGTACTTTTTCAGTTCTTGGTTCGAATCTGAAATTCCTGTGTTTTTGTTGATTTCTTGTGTTGTTTGGAGCCCCCTTTATATTTAGATTATGCTCTTGGTGGTTGTGTCTGAAAAGAAAAGATTTTCCTCTTTCATTTTCTTGGATTTGTGCTTTCTCTGAACATTCTGTTCGAAGCTTCAGTCTGCAGTTCTTTCCTTGGTTTCCTGTAGCCGATATCCTCTCCGTAGAGATTGCTTCATGTGCTTCCAGGATGGTGAATCACTTTGTGCTCTTTCTTTTTTTTTCTTTTTGCTGAGTTTCAACATTTTTGCATGCAGATCAAACGACGTTATTTTCAGCTGAAATTTTTACTGGTTGATCTCTGATTTATGCTGAATTTTTTGGTGCCACATGCGTTCCACATTTCAGCAGAATTAATTTTAAGTTTTCTGTGAGTTGTGTTGTTTTGCATCTTTTGAAAAATCAGTGTTCGTTTTCTCGGGGGCGATTTTAAGCGAGCGACATTCACCCCCCTCTGTCGCCATTTCGGTCTTACAATTGGTATCAGAGCCGGTTAGCTCTAATCAATAGATCTTAACCGGTCTCAAGAGCCATGGCGACGGACAAGTACTCGACCAAGCCGCCTGTTTTCGATGGCATGGATTACCCCTTCTGGAAGAGCCGAATGGAGACATACATCCAGGCTCAGGGGTATGCCATCTGGCGCAAGGTCAAGGTCCGGTTTGCTGTTCCTGCCGATGAGAACATCAATGTCAATAACATGACTGATGTTGAGGCAAACGCTAAGGCAAGAAACATCATTATCCAGGGCCTGAGTCGTAGCGAGTTTGACCGCATCTCTCATCTTTCGTCCGCCTTCGATATTTGGGAGACCCTCGATGCTTACCATGAGGGCACCACCCAAATAAAGACGGTGCGACAGGACCAGTTCAAGCGTGAGTACAACAAGTTCGAAATGCACGCTGGCGAGTCCTTAGATGAGTGCTTTGCGCGATTTCACAAGATCTTGAGCAACCTCCGAGCGGTCGGTCTCACATACCCCGACTCGGACAACGCTCGTCAGATGCTCGCTGCACTCGATCTTCGTGTTTGGGAGATGAAAGTGACCACCATCAAAGACACGACAGACCTCTCGACCCTGACTCTTGACATGCTGTACTCGCGCCTCAAGACTCACGAGATTGACGTTGTCTCTCGTCGGTCGAAGTCACAGTTGATGGCCTTGGTCACCGATCCCAGTTCTGCTTCTGGTCTCTCTTCTGATTCTTCTTGCGGTTTTTCCCTCGCTGCTCTCTGTGACATAACTGATGATCAGTTAGAGCAGCTTGCGGATGATCAGCTGGCCCTCCTAGCCCGAAGGTTTTCACATGCCTACAAGGGTAGGAGAGACAAAAAGAGGGGAGGACCCGTGATTTGCTTCGAGTGTGGTGGCCCCAACCACATCCGAGCAAACTGCCCCAAGCTTGGGAAGGGTAAAGGTGACTACGGCGGTTCGGGCAAGAACGACTACACCGACAAGAACCGCAACACGAAGCCTTCAGCACCTGCTCCGGGAAAGAAGAAGTTCCGCAACTTCGGGAAGGCCAAGAAGCTCTTCCACCGCGTCCTCACCGCCTTCGACGACCTCGACCTCAGCGAGGTGGAGGGATGGAGCGACGACGACGGGACGGGTGACCAAGAGCCCAAGGATGGCGGCGACGACTTCTCCGGCATGTGCTTCATGGCCCTCGAGGGCGAACTCAGCGACAGCGAGCTGTACTCCGACTCGGATGAGGTACTCCCTTCTTATGACCAGCTAAATGATGCTTTTCTTAAGCTAGGTGGATTTCATGCTAGAGCTAGGTCTAAGTGTACCGAGTTAGAGAAGGAAGTAGATAGACTGTCACGGGAGATTACTTCACTTACATCTGCTCCCTCCCGTGACGACTGTGATACATGCTGTGTCTTGCTTGATGACATGGAGAAATTAAGGACCTCTCATGATAGTGTGTCCTCCGAGCTTGATATTGTTAAGGTGGAGAATGTTAGTCTGCTTGCTGAGTTAGAGTTGAGTAGGATGGCTGTTACCCTACTTACTACTGATGAGACTATTTCTCCCACCTCATGTGAGGATAAGGACATTGCTGCTAGAGGACCTTATGCCATGCTCCTTGATCTGCCCGATCCTTGTAAAAATTGCAATAACTTGAAGATGAACTTAAAACGGGCAGATCATAAAATTGCTGAACTCCAAGCTTCTTTACTTGAGCCGATTGATTCATGCTTGAACTGTCCCAAGTTAACTGCTGAACTTGAAGCTGTCTCCAAACAGTTTCAAGAAATGATTGATCATGATAGGAAAATGGCTCAGTATGCTTCTAAGGACCCTGTTAGCTCACCATGTATTAACTGTAACAAACTAAAATCTGATTTGATTGCATTGGATGAGAAATGTGTGAAGCTGACTAAGGACCTACTAGAGAAGCAACCTTCTGCTTGTATTGTCTGTGCTGAGAAGGGGGAGAAGCCCCAGGGTAAGGTGGAGACGCCTAGGAACGTGAACCAACTGACTAGCAGTAGGACTGTCCATTCAGAGTCGGCTGTGCGTGCACAAGCCATTCTTCCCTCTGCTGTTGGTTCTTCATCTGCTCCCTTACCTCCTCCTGTTCCCTCTTCCCCCTGCTCTTCTTGCACCTCTCTCTTTCGGGAGTGTCAGTACCTTATGAACACTCTCGAGAGATTTGTAGGCGGCAAGAAGAAGCTTAATCTTATTCTAGACCATTCCAAGATTTGCAAGTTCAATCAAGGTCTAGGGTATGATTTCTATGAGGATATGAGGAAGCATCCTCCTGCTATTCTCCGTCCCATCTTAGGAGGTGTGATCGAGGTTGAGCCCAGGTCTGATGAGGTCAAATTCAAATCAGCGGGCTTTGTCCAAGGGATCTCTGACAGCAAGGTAGGTTCACCTGCTACTTCGGCCTCTCAGAAGCCGAAGTCCTCGCGTGCTACTTCCACCTCTTCGAAGGTGAGGTACCACTGCACCTTCTGTCAGAAGGATGGGCACTCGATCGAGAGATGCTTCAGGCGCGCCAAGATCGCGCGTAGAGACCGTGTTGAGTCTCTTAGGGGTATTCAGGGTCAGCCCCAGATCCTGAGTGCACCTAAGACCAACACGAGGTCTAGGTTTGCTCCTGTTACGGAGTTTAGGCAGCATAGAGGACTTGGTTTTTCCGAGTTTTCTGTTTTTCGTCCTCATGCTGCCTCTGGTCATGTCTTCCGCCGTCCTGAGGGTAGATCTCGGTTTCCCCGTCGAGATAGCTACCCGCGGCGTGATCAGCGTGTTGCCGGTGTTCCGACTCGCTCTCCCGTAGCAGTCGGACCTCGCAACAGCTTCAGGTCTGCTCACAGACCTTCTGCTTCTTTGAGTCATGGAGAGCGTAGGGTAGATAGAGGTCAGTCGTGCTTGACTACTTCATCTGCTCGACGTGTTGTTCAGTATTGGGTGCCAAAATCACTCTTGATTTATCCCAGTACTGAGACTTTACTCTCTGTTTGACTCAGGTTCGCCGGGCAGGGAAGGGAAAGGTTTGGCTTGTAGACTCCGGTTGTTCTCGTCATATGACCGGAGACTCCCGTTGGTTTTCTTCCCTTGCCCGTGCTCCAGGTGATGAGACGATCACTTTCGGAGATGCTTCATCTGGGCGCGTCATCGCCAAAGGTACTGTGCGCATTAATGATTCTTTCATTTTGAAAGATGTAGCCTTGGTTAGTAAGCTGCAGTACAATTTGCTTTCAGTTTCTCAGCTTACCGATGACGGTTTCGAGGTGAGCTTTAAGAAAAATGCTTGTAAAATTCTTGATTCTTCGGGTAGTCTGGTTTGCGGGATTTCTCGTTATGGGAGGATCTTTCGTGCTGATTTTTCTGAGTCTTCTGGTGATCCTCTCAGGTGTTTAGTTGCTTCTGAGTCCCGCGACCTCTCTTTCTGGCATAGGAGACTTGGTCATATTGGATTTGACCATTTGACCCGAGTTAGCGGCCACGATCTCATTCGTGGTCTGCCTAAACTCAAGATGGTCAAAGATCTTGTTTGCTCTCCATGCCGGCACGGCAAGATGGTTGCCGCTTCTCACCCTCCGGTCACAGTTACTATGACCGATGCACCGGGACAGCTGCTCCACATGGACACAGTTGGACCAGCTCGAGTGCAGTCAGCAGGAGGGAAGTGGTATGTTCTTGTTGTGGTCGATGACTTCTCGAGGTATTCTTAGGTGTTTTTCTTAGCCTCGAAGGATGAGACGTTTTCGCATTTCCGAGGTCTTTTCAGTAGGCTTTCTGTTGAGCTCCCAGGTGCCTTACGAGCGATCCGCAGTGACAATGGCACGGAGTTCAAGAATTCCTACTTTGAGAGTTTCTGTGGTGAGACAGGTGTAGAGCACCAGTTCTCTTCTCCGCACGTCCCACAGCAGAATGGCGTCGTGGAGAGAAAGAACCGTACCTTGGTCGAGATGGCCAGGACGATGCTTGATGAGTACTCTACACCGCGGAAGTTTTGGGCTGAGGCTATTGCGACCGCGTGCCATGTTTCGAATCGAGTTTTTCTTCGGGCACACTTGCACCGCACTTCTTATGAGTTGAGATACGGGCGAAAGCCCAGCGTCTCTCACTTTCGTGTGTTTGGCTGCAAGTGCTTTATTCTGAAGTCCGGGAACCTAGATAAGTTCGAGTCACGTTCTTGTGATGGGATCTTTCTAGGTTACTTGCCTTCTTCGCGGGCTTATAGGGTCTGGAACTGCGAGTCTAGCAAAATGGTAGAGACCTGTGAGGTGACCTTTGACGAGGCCAGTCCGGGGACTAGGCCTGATATCTCAGGTTCTTTAGAGCAGTCCGAGACCATCTTCGTGGATGACGAGGACGATGGAGATGAGGGTTATCTACCCAATCCAGTCCCTTATCCACCCCTTGAGGTGCCGTCTTCCACCGCACCTCCAGGTGATCAGCCTATGCCTTCTGCTTCCTCTGGAGCCAGTGGCTCTGTTCCTACCTCGTCAGCTCACGAGGTAGAGGCCACTTCTTCATCTCATCCTGGACCTCCCCGACATATCCAGAAAAGGCATCCTTCTGAGCAGATGATTGGAGACCTGTTCGAGCGTGTTACCCGCTCAAAATCTGGCTTATCTCAATTCTGTCTCCATTCTGCTTTCATTGCCTCCTTTGAGCCCAAGGATATTTCTCATGCTCTTTCCGATGAGTCTTGGGTCAATGCCATGCATGAGGAGCTAGAAAATTTCGAGAGGAACAAGGTCTGGTCGCTTGTCGAGCCCCCGCGAGGTCACAATATTATTGGGACTAAGTGGGTGTTCAAGAACAAGCAGAGCGAGGATGGAGTGGTTATTCGAAACAAGGCTAGACTGGTAGCTCAGGGGTTTTCCCAGGTTGAGGGTCTAGACTTCGAGGAGACCTTTGCCCCTGCAGCTCGACTTGAGGCCATTAGAATCCTGCTTGCCTTTGCAGCTTCTAAGGGTTTCAAGCTCTACCAGATGGACGTCAAGAGTGCCTTCCTTAATGGAGTCATTGAGGAAGAAGTTTACGTCAGACAGCCTCCAGGTTTCGAGAACCCCAAATACCCACACCATGTCTTCAAGCTTTCCAAAGCGTTGTATGGACTTAAGCAGGCCCCCAGAGCTTGGTATGAGAGGCTTAAGTCCTACTTGTTGAGTCATGGGTTTGACATGGGTAAAGTAGACAAGACCTTGTTCATCCGCCGTCATGGCAATGACCTTCTGCTCGTCCAGATCTATGTCGATGACATCATCTTTGGCGGCTCTTCCCATACTCTGGTTTCACAGTTCTCGGATGTCATGAGCACCGAGTTTGAGATGAGTATGATGGGCGAGTTGACCTTCTTCCTTGGCTTCCAAATCAAGCAGACTCGGGAGGGTACATTTCTTCATCAGGGAAAGTACACTCGTGACCTCCTGAGACGCTTCGACATGAGTGATGGTAAGCCTGTGTCAACTCCCATGGCTTCTACAGCCTATCTTGACCCAGATGAGGACGGCGAGCCAGTTGATCAGAAAGAGTTCAGAAGTATGATCGGCTCCCTTCTTTACCTCACGGCCTCGAGACCAGATATACACTTCTCTGTGTGTCTGTGTGCTCGTTTTCAGGCTTCTCCTCGCGTATCTCACCGCCAGGCGGTGAAGCGCATCTTTCGGTACCTTCGAGCTACCATTGACTATGGTATCTGGTACTCTTCCTCTTCCTGTCTTTCCTTGAGAGCCTTTTCGGATGCAGACTTTGCCGGCTGTACTAGATTAAAATTGCTGAATTTAAAGAAATACAGTAAATAGATTAAAATTGCTGAATTTAATACAATAAGTAAAAACAGTAATTGTAAATGAAATTAATACCATTAACGCAGGCTCCAACCAAACACTAACGTAACCACGGGCTTCCTACCTGGACCATCTTTTCCAAAAAGATCTTGTGTGGATTTCATCCATCCACATGCTTCCAATCACTCATGGATTCCATCCATCCATAAGTTTTCATAAACCATTTTGAAAAACAAAGTCTAATCCGTGAAAAACTTTACTCAGCTTGCCCATGACCGTGGGCATGGCTATCTAGGATAGAATATACACTCTGCAGAGGTTGTGTAGCTTTACCCACAAGACATGATCATCCCATATTACCACCGGATTAACACACTTCCTTAGGTGTGCAGCGAGGAGATCATGACAAGGCTTTTACATTGCAAAGCCTTTAACCTGGCTAAGCCAACACAGAGGTTTCACCCCATTAAGGAATCCACCAAATCGGGACCCCCCTTGAGCCGAGTGAGACTTCTCATGGCCTACGCTACGCTCAGTTTCAACCTACGACATGACTCAGGTTGGGACCCACAAATTAATCAGCAAGGACTATCCCATACCAGCCTTGTGAAAGTACGATAGGGCTTTGCAACAGTAGCTCACAGACCGGTCCTTAATTGACTTAGGCTCAAACCACATACCCCCTGTGCCCGACAATCAACACTGTGTCTCCGAACAATAGTGCATACCTGCACCCACCACCTAACCATTAGCCTAAGTCTAAACCAGATTTTATATTTTATTACAAAATATTGCATAATCCTTCCTGACTCACCGAAGTCAAGAATACATTTGAAAAGCTTATCATTTTATGTGAAAAGGTATTCCAAAGCAAGACTATGTCTAAGTAGGTCTAAGCATTTGATATAAACTCTCTAGCCAATACTAGTGTACTAACTAGAGTTTGATTCTAAGGTGACAAGGTATAATGTTGCTCAAGATCAAAGGTGTCAATAACAATTGGGGATTAAAGCCCTATCGTACTACCACAAGACTGGTATGGGATAGTCCTAACTGATTAATTTGCGGGTCCCAACCTGAGTCTCGTTGTAGGTTGAATGTGAGCGTGGCGTAGGCCATGAGAAGTCTCACTCGGCTCAAGAGGGGGTCCCGATCTGGTGAATTCCTTACTGGTGTGAAACCTTAGTATTTGCTTGGCCAGATTGAAGGCTTTGCATCGTAAAAGCCTTGTCATGATCTTCTCGTTGCACACCTAAGCAAGTGTGTTAATCGCGTGGCAATATGGGATGATCATGTCTTGTGGGTAAAGCTATACAACCTCTGCAGAGTGTATAATCTATCCTGGATAGCCGTGCCCACGGTTATGGGCATGCTGAGTAAAAGTTTTTCACGGATTAGACTTTGTTTTCCAAAATGGTTTATGAAAACCTTATGGATAGATTTAATCCATGAGAGATTGAAAGCGTGTGGATGGATGGAATCCATATAAGATCTTTTGGAAAAGATGGTCCGGGTGGGATACCCGTGGTTAGGTTAGTGTTTGGTCGAAGCCTGCACTAACGGTAAAAATTTCATTTACAGTTACTGTTTTTACTTATTGTATTAAACACATCAGTTTTTTCATCTATTTACTGTATTTCCCAATATTATTGCTTTTCGCTCAACTAACCCTATATGCCTTCCTTTTGCTGCCCTTAAACATTATGCTGCATTTTTCAGTGTGACTTGTGGAGTACAAGTTTGTACTCACCCTTGCTATCTCATCATAGAGGAGGACTACGTTGACTACGGTGAGGACCAGGATGAGTAGGCCACGTCTTGCAGTCGTTTGCCTATGGGCAGACTTGGGCTTTGCCTTTATCAGCTTGCTTCCGTAGTTTCTTTTGTAGTTATTATTGTTGCCAATGAGAAGTGATTTAAATGTTGGCCATAAGCTGATCCTGTTAATAAAGTTGTTATTAGTGCTTGATATGTATCCCTGTTACACTATGTGCACTAGCTGATCCTGGACTAGTGCGATTTACACAGAGAATCCTGGTGTTGCCGCTCCGGGTTCCGACACTAATTATGGCCATAGAGCTTTGATTTGTTTATCCTCTCATTCATTAGCTAATAAGAGGTGGGTTCCGACCTGTGCCCTAATAGTGCAACGTTGGTCCTTGGGAGAGGTGGGAATTCTCATGGCCCCGCTTGGGCAACGGGTGCTCCTCCCCAAGCACCCGTCGGGAGACGCTAGGCCAGGAGACATAGATCTCCCTGAAAATCTAATTAATCCTCTCTAACATGAAGCTAGTGCCCAGTGCAGGCAGTATCATGGGATAACCTGGCAATCTAATTCAAATATTGAGCACATGATTCTCTTCACCAGATACACATCCTCTTTGCCTTGTTTCATGGAGTTTTTTATTATTGCTGCTTGGCGCATTTGGAAAAAGCAAAATGGGGTTATCTACGAGGCTTCCTCTGCTAACCTAGAGAGTTGGAAGCCTTCTTTCAAGGGAGATATCATTCTACACTTGTGTAGAATTAAGTCTCTTGATCATGAAAAACTTTGTAATTGGCTAGATAGCCTTTAAGTTTCCCATCCTTATGTACATATTATAAGTCTTTTTTAATATATTACCATAATAAGAGTCTCTCCTACTGTTTTACCTTCAAAGCTTTCCCTTCCCCCACAGACAGATTAGTGGGGGCAGCGGGAACCTCAGCAGCAAGCGCCGAGAGATTAGGGCCATCTACCAATCGGTCAAGCCCCGCAACCTCAGGAGTCTACATCTATCTCTTCTAATCCTATTTTCAATGCAGAGCTGTCAGACTAAGAATATCAACAAGCATAAGAGGTCCCCTCACAGGCTCACAAGTCACAATGCTAACTCCTATTGGGAAATAATTCCTACAAATCATCGACTCTGTCAGCTTCTACCACCACCAAAAGTTCTCCAACCACACAGGTCCCTAGGCCTGACTTCCTGCAATTTATTGGTCAAGCTATTGCTAGTTTCTAGAGATGCTTCAGTTCACTTTTCTTCAGGTTGCCTCCTCCTTCTTGGGGCTAGCTGCTCTTCCCTCATCAGCACATCATTGTGTTTCCCGAGCTTAGTCTAAAAAGATCCTAGTTTCTTGCTTTGAACCCAAAGGCTCAGCTGCCTTGGAGTCCACCCAAAGAGACTCCCTCTGATAGTTTCATAGATCAGTCGTCTGCTTGGAATTTTGCAAAATGTGATCTGTTCATTGGCTTCATTTAAGCTGGGCCTGGTCGTTAAGGCTCTTCCTCGGTCCGTATTGAGGATATTCTTGAGCAGCCGGATGAGGTCACAACTAGCTCAAACTCCCCTACTGCCAAGCCTAGATCGGGGTGTAAGCAATCAGCCCCCGTCTCGGTCTAGAACTTGTGCAGAAGTCCAAGGTTGAATAAGCAAACCACAGCCTTTCAACACTCTGAGCTCTCATACAATAAAAGGTGCAAGTCCAATATATCCCTAAGCCCGCTGTAGGTTATAGATCATGCTCAGTCTTCATCATCAGTAGCTACTAGCATGGAAGTGATCTCTCTCAACCAATTGCATAAGCAGGCCTGCTTGGCCCTCCATGCTTTAGTGGAGGCCTCCTCAGTGAAACCCAGAATCCCGATGCCTCTCATGCATGATCGTGGTCACCACCATTGCCATGTCCCCTCTGGGGAGTTGGCGGATGAAAGCTTCACTGCAGCGCAATGAGATGAAGATGAAGACTGAAGGGCCAATGCATTTGGTGCTAGATGTTGTGTATAGGCCAGTCACTCTTTTGTATTACTACTTCCTAGCTGCTCAATTTGTGTTTTGTTGAACTTGCTACAGTGTTCTTTTGGGTTTTTTTAATTCTTCTATCATGGACAGTATTTCTATGCATCCTATGAAGTTTATTGCTAATTCTAGTTATCAATGAACTCATCGCAAAATTTTAAAAGTTGGGAGGTTCTTTGCTAGAATATTAAGGGCTTTGAACTCCCCCGAGAAATGGACATCCATTAGAGACAAGATCTCTAATAGTGCCTACTCTATGCCAAGAAATGGAGATCCATCAGGGACAAGATCTCTGATAGTGCCTGCTCAATGGTCTGTCTTCAGGAAACTAAAAAGGAGAACTTTGATCACTCTTTCATTTGCATCTTTGCACCCAAAAACCTAGACAAATTCGCTTTCTCAACTTCCATCGGTGCATCTGGGGGCCTACTAGTCATTTGGAATAGCTCATTGTTTATAGGTACCCCAATAACCAACACCCACTTTGCCCAAATTTTTGAATCTCCTCAATTCATGGTTTAGATAAGTGGACCCTTGTCAACATATATGGACATTGTGAGGAGCAGAGAAGGGAGGAGTTTTTAACTGGCTTCTTCACTTGAACATTCCTGCTCAGCAAAACTGGATTCTCATGGGAGATTTCAACTTCATTCGGTCTGTTCAGAACTGGAATAAACCAAGAAGAAATCTAAATGACATTCTGACTTTTAATAGCATCATCAGCAATCTTGGTCTCACTAAGTTGCCACTCAAGGGTAGGTCCTATACCTAGAGTAATATTCAAGAGGACCCTCCCTTGGAATAGCTAGATAGGTTTTTCAAGTCAAACTATTGGACCACCTCTTTTTCCCATTCTGAAGTTCATGTTCTCCACAAAGACATTTTCTAACCATGCTCCCTGTGTAGTGCACATTGCCACGGTTATACCCATTCAAACCTCTTTCGGTTTGAATCCTTCTAGACAGAGCACCCAAGATTCATTGAGTTTGTTTCTCTTTTCTAGAACTTGCCAATACAACAAACAAAAGTGCCTCTAGAATATTGGCGAAATTCAAAAACCTATGCCGGGGACTTAAGAACTGGAGCAAATCCATCTCCCACCTAAATATTCTCATCCAGAATTGTAGGATGATTATTCTCTTCATGGATAACTTGGAAGAGCAACAACGCCGTTACACAGAGTAAAGTAACTTCAGAAACATAATTAAAAACCATTTCTTAAGACTTCTGAATTATCAACACATGGACCGGAAGAAGTGCTGCACTTCTCGTTGGATGAAATTGGGAGACGAAAACACAAATACTTCAATGCACTTGCAACTGAGAGGTATAGAAGGAACTCTTTTAGTCCTAGAGGATGGGACGACAGTCTATTCTCATCAGGATAAGGCAATGGCCATTTAGAATTCTTTCAAACAAAGAATGGAAGCAACTACTCAACCTACAATGCACTTTGATCTCAGTGAACTAATGCCAGTTCTTCACCAGCTTCAAGACTTAGTGGTGGATTACTCTCAAACTAAAACTGATGACACTGTGAACACACTTCCAAGAGAAAAAGCTCCTAGACTGGATGGATTTAATGGGCTATTCACCATAAGTGTTGGAACATAATTAGACAAGATTTCTACTCTTATGTCAGGATTTCTTCAATGAGAGGGTTAACATTGAAAGCATTAATGGTTCTTATATTACTCTAGTCCCAAAGAAGTTGAGCCCAGAGACTCTGAATGACTTCTGACCTATATCTCTACTTAACTCAGTTTTAAAGCTTCTTACAAAGATTCTGGCCAACAAACTACACAAGGTCATTGTTAGCCTTGTTTACGCTAATCAGTATGGATTCATCAAAACTAGAAAATTCAAGACTGCCTTGCCTAGGCCTTCGAATACATCCACCAATGCAAATAGAGCAAAAAGAAATGTTAATCCTCAAGTTGGACTTTGAGAACGCTTTTGACACAATTGAAAATGAAGCAATCATGGCGGTGATGAGAGCAAAAGGTTTCTTCGACAAATGGATTTCCTAGATTGCTAGTATTCTCTCCTCTTGTTATTCTTCGGTCCACACAAATGGGGTGCCTGGAAACTCCTTTCAGTGCAATACGGGGCAAGACATGGTGACCCGCTATCGCTGCTCCTATTTGTTCCTGGGGCCGATCTACTTCAGTCCATAATTAATGAAGCAATACCAGAAGGGATCTCTCTGAGAGACCAGGTGGTCGTGACTCCATGTGAATGATGAGTAATTGACAAAGGTTTAGGATAGTCGAGTTTGGTTTGAGTGGTTCGGAGTCGAGTCATTGCGTGGTGCAATTGGACTCGGTCGGACTTTAGGTCAAACTTGGTCATATGGGATTAGGACGCTGATTCTTTGATTTGACAGGTTTGGACTTCGTCTGTGGTAAGTGTGATGGTATTTACGCTTTCATGTGTCGAGCGGTGCTATTTGACGTGTTTTCTTGTATGTGTGACTGCAGGACATCGGGTGGAGTCGTGGCGAGACACGTGGACCGGACTAGGCGCAGGTGGCGCTGAGGTCAGAACGGTCGGGATGTGTCGAAGACGACGTAGACTCGAGGTGGTTGCGAGGCGTGCGAGGCAAGGAGCGCGGAAGCTTCCCGGAAGGTGCAGGAGGGGCGAATCGGGAAATTCGCGAGGCTGCACAAGCGGGAGCGGGCGCCATTGGATTTAGCAGGCGTAACGGAGCGGAGACCCGTTAGCCAAGGCTATAAATAGGATTGAGGGGCTGCATGCCCATTTGAGCACTCCAAGGGTTTGATTGAGTCTAAAGAGTCTTTAGAGGGTTGTTTGGCTTTGGCTCTTTAGTTGTTGGGAGAGACAGAGTTTGTTAGCGTGCTCCCTCTGTCCTCTACGATGTCTTCTAGGTGGTAGAACAGAGAGTTGATCCCTCCTCCAAGCATTCATGGTTGAGGATTGAGAGGTTGGAGAGGGTTTGAGGGTCTTGTAATCACTTCTTATGTCCTAATGTCCAGGCGTATCGGGACGTATTTGTATTCCATTTGATCTAATGAATGAAATCTGAAGTTTTATTCCTGAGCTCTTCTCTGTTCTTCGTTTCTTCTTTTGATGGATTTCTTGATTTTTTGATTTTCGAGTTCTTGCTTGCTGGGAGTGTTCAAAATGGGTTGCTATGACATGGGAGATGCTCAAAAGCCATTTGGCTAGTCAATTCCATGAGCAAACTTTGTGTAATTTCAGTTTTTCCCATTTGGCTTCCTCTGTTCTTAGATTTCTCATTCTAGGGTTTGAGCAAGATTTTGTTTCCCTCAATGAGATGGCATGAAATTTGGACTGGATTGCCCCATAGCTATTGCTAACATATCCTCAAAGTTTCATGGCCATAGGATCAAAGGTTGGGGAGTAATTTGGATTTTGGTGAAGCCTCTGTACTTTTTCAGTTCTTGGTTCGAATCTGAAATTCCTGTGTTTTTGTTGATTTCTTGTGTTGTTTGGAGCCCCCTTTATATTTAGATTATGCTCTTGGTGGTTGTGTCTGAAAAGAAAAGATTTTCCTCTTTCATTTTCTTGGATTTGTGCTTTCTCTGAACATTCTGTTCGAAGCTTCAGTCTGCAGTTCTTTCCTTGGTTTCCTGTAGCCGATATCCTCTCCGTAGAGATTGCTTCATGTGCTTCCAGGATGGTGAATCACTTTGTGCTCTTTCTTTTTTTTTCTTTTTGCTGAGTTTCAACATTTTTGCATGCAGATCAAACGACGTTATTTTCAGCTGAAATTTTTACTGGTTGATCTCTGATTTATGCTGAATTTTTTTGGTGCCACATGCGTTCCAAATTTCAGCAGAATTAATTTTAAGTTTTCTGTGAGTTGTGTTGTTTTGCATCTTTTGAAAAATCAGTGTTCGTTTTCTCGGGGGCGATTTTAAGCGAGCGACATTCACCCCCCTCTGTCGCCATTTCGGTCCTACACTCTCAAGCATCCAATCCCACCCCATGGAAACGAAGGCTTCCCAGCAGTGCAGTACACGAATGACATTCTAATTATCATCCCAGATTGTTCCAAGCAACTTCTCTGCCTAAGAGGATGGCTTCAGACTTTCTCAAACTCCACCATACTCAAAGTGAACCTTCATAAGTCAGTCTTGATTCCTACTAATGTCCCTTTGGACAAAGTGACTAACCTTGCGGGTGTATTTGGTTGCAAAATTGGAACTATGCCTTTCACCTATCTAGGCCTTCCAGTTGGCACAGCAAGACCTAAGGTGAAGAACTTTTTACCCCTGGTGAATAGGGAAGAAAGATACCTTGCCAGCACGACGAATTTTTTGTCTAATGGAGGAAGGCTAATTGTTGTCAATGCAGTCATCTCTCTACAGTCGATTTATCACATGTGCAAGCTTTGATCACATAGATAAAGCATGGTGTCACTACCTTGGAGAGGTTCCAAGGATCTTCAAGGCCATTGTAACTCCCTAGCAGCATGGGACAAAGTCTGCAAGCTTAGGAACAAAGGAGGACTTGGAGTCCTTAATCAAGGTTTGCTCCTGAAACATTTACACAAGTTCTATGGAAGATCTAATGCTCCGTGGGTCAAGTTGGCATTACCACAGAAAGGGTCATCACAGGCAGTTCAAAACTGTCATCACATATGGTTTTTCAACTATTTGAATTTATGTATCTGTGATAATAGGTGGTTATCACAGACGGCTCTCAAATGTTTGTGATAAGTTACAATACATACGGTTTTTCAAAACAACTATCTATGATACATCAGATATCATAGATGGTTCTTAAAAATAGTTATCTGTAATATCTGCCATATCATAGATGGCTAATACTAAACCGTCTGTGATATGTCAGATATCACAAACGGTTTTTAAACATAACCGTTTGTGATATGTGACATATTACAGACAGCTAATACCAAAAACTGTGTTTGATATATTAGATATCATAGGCAATTATTAAACATAGTCGTCTATGATATCAGACATATCACACACGGATAATACCAAAAACTTTCTATGATATGTCATATATCACAGACTATTTTTAGACATAACCATCTGTGATATCTTACATATCATAGATGGTTTTGTGTACCATCTATGATAGCTATTTGAATACCTAAATTATTTTTCTATTTTTGGTTAGCCTCAGGAAATGTTAGCCATGCTCTCGGAAAACAAGCAAGTAGATCATATATATAGCACACGACAATCATTAACAGATCTCACAGTAATTAAACAACTGAATGAAGTATGATTGAATTAATTGTTTGATTAAACACAACTGAGTGAATTACAATTGAATCAAATGTTTGAACATCTTATCATCAGCGCTGGGGTTAAACTCTCCATTCGTGTTAATGACCTCTGCCATCAAGAATTCATAGAGCTTTACTTGAACTTCAGCGAGTTTGTCAAGATTGAATGCACTTGAGTCAAATTCCACACTCTATCGCTAGGAGTGTTAAAGTCATTAGCATATATATGCATACATATAAATTGATTATCACGAAATAAATATTGTCTGGATGACAAACCTCTAGATCTTTCATCTTAGTTCCCGTGATTTCTTGCATATGTTTGCAAATGTAGAATCCACATACGTTACTCTGTAGCTACTGGTGGCACTGCAAAATAGAATTACATACATACATTTTTGTCAGTTCTACAAGCATAAGTGTGATATAGGATTGCTGTGGTGTAGTGGGTACCAAAAATTGCGTCCTGTGTCGTAGTGTAGCACTGGATACCTTATGCCTCTTCTCGGGCAATGTAAGTGCTGAATGACCTACGTCATTCTAAAATGTTAGCCTCAGCCATTGCAAACAAAGTAAAGACTACAATAGAGTAATGTATGGAGGAAATGAGTTTACCTGTTAATTGCTTTTTGCACACGGGTGAGGTCATGGTTGTTCCTAAGTAGGAAATCAAGTTAATTACCTTTCTTCAGTTTGGTACAATTATAATTAGAATCCAGTGAGACCTAGTCATGTATGTTGCCATAGTGATTAATCCTAATTAAGTTTATGTTGCTTATACAGTACAACTGCAACTTGTATGGCAACTAGTGAAGCAGTTACCCCTGGTTGAAGGGTACCAGGATGTTGTCCTTGTCACTTTGAGCAAGCAATCTTCGATGAGGGATGTGTTTTCCTTGATGGATTGCTCAGAGACCAAGTGTGGGTAAAGAAAACACGCCGGTTCTCGCCATCACCAAACTTGTTGGATCATGGATCTATACATGAGCAACGAGTTATGACATTTGGCGGTATCACATGAATGTAGAACTTGATTGTATAGTACACTTATAGTGTCCAGCATTGTAGAAGTGAAGCGTCAAGTTTGTCAAGGTTGAATAGTAAGAATAAATCTTTAAAGGTCACGACGAAGTAATCCGAGTTGTGTAGAAAATGATCCTCCATGTATCTCACGATGAATCCAGTTTGCTAGTTTGTCTTCTTGTTCAACCTTTGTATGTACCTAGAATGCAAAGTCCTACAAACCAATCCAAGGTTGGGTAATTATGACTCAGGGACGAACGACACTTTGAGCTTGTACTTCTAGGGCCCAGGAGGTGGCTTAATATTCTTCGGTTGGGCCTTAGCGCCTCACTTGCGATACATCTTCGATGTTATCTATGTGGGAGCCGATGCGATGGTCTTCTAAAGTGGAGATTAAGGTGGTGTCATAGAGGGTTTTGTTTGATAGGCATGGTCGTGTGGAGATCGCGGCATGGAAGGGTCCAGGATGATGCCCCTCTTGTGCCATTGGACAAATTTGTGATCGGCATCCCCTAGTGTCATGATTTCTCCAGTGGAATAGCCTTGAAAACATCATTAATCGTGTCTACCTGGACCTTCACAAAACCGATCCCTAGCTGTGCATCATTCACCAATATCGCTAGTAGGTATGCATACGCCATCCCCCGCCCAGCGTCAAAGGGAATGGAGCCAACAAGCTTGACTATAAGGATGCACGGTGTGGGCTCCTACATGTTCACTAGGTCTATCTATGTAGCATTCTAGAGAGGTACATTACCTAGATGCCGTTGATAGGTAAGTAGGGGTCGTTGTGTTTAGAAAGTGGCACAGACATCCAGCTACTCCGACGTTGAGGAGGACTGGATACCACAATAATAAGGGTGCCTTGCGAGTGGTTGTAGACTTCTCTCAGTTCTTTCCTTAATAAATCCATCTCTCCTTGAAGTGAGGCGGTTATCTCCTCAAGTTGTGCATCAAAGTCCTGTTTCATACATTCCTCGTGCTCGACCTTGGATCTCTTCCTACAACTATACGCCTCGGAGTCGTTTGGGAATCTGTGCCTCCAAGATATGTAAACCCCTAGACCTTGTATGCGACTTGGGTGCTCCTTGTTTCCCAAAGTTGTGGATAGTATATCCCTCTCCCTAATTGCTTCATAGGAGCTTCTCAAAGATTCGGCAGTCAATGTTTGCTGCAAAAGGCAATCATGTTATTTTAGACCCCATGAAGTTATGGATTTATTAACAACTAGGTAGATTAACATATCTTACTAGGCGTTAGGACACTTTCTCATCTACAGGGTTTTTGAAAGAGGCGATGCCTGAAGACGTGGTTGATGACCTCGCTCTTAACTAGTTTTGGGCATGCTCATTTGTGATCCCTACAAATGGTGGGAAGCCATCCGATCGGATTGTGACCTCGTCTTCCATCCTCCATTGTAGGATTTACCCACGTACCCAGCGGTGCTAAGTCTATGGAGGTGAGTGTTTTGTGCCAAGAGAGCCTTGTGCACCACACTTGTTGAAATTCGGTCATCATCTTTATCCGCACAACGGCCTCCCATGTTTTTCGCAACACGAAAGGATACCTTGTGAAGGGCATGCAATCCTTAGTCATGTACCAGATGACAACTATGCTCTTAAAGGTCTTCTACACTATCCCATCGCGAGGAGTGCCTGCCATCACACGAGTCCCAGGACTTCTACTGGGATATTGAACGAGTCTAAAATTTTTGTCCACAGCTAATTTTTCTCGTCTTTTGTCAAAGCTTTCCAGTTTTCTATGGTGATGAGGACCCGTTGACTTCCAAGTATCCTGCAGGTAGTCTGAAATGCTATCACTGCTTTCTTCTGTTGCAGAGGGACCCCATCTAGAGAGACTGTTGTGATGGTCATTTGTCCCTCCGGCCTTTTCGATACTCCTTTGCCAGGCTTAGTTACCCCAGTCTTCGGAGCATTAGACCCATTTGGCGATATCGATGACGACGATGATGACATCATCTCTCTTACAAGAAAGAACTAATTACAGTGAGCTCTAAGTATAAACATTGGTAAATGGTTGATTTTACAATAAATAAGAACATTCAGCGACATATATTATTGCTACAAGGTCTCTTTGCAATACTAACATTCCAAATGACACAACCCAGTGTTTTAGGTTCTATTAAAGTAAGTTATGGCTACTTTTATGCCTAAGACAGTAACCAAGTCTAACACACAACATAATGAAGAGGAAGAAACAATAGCTATAACTTACTTTGTAGAACCTGACACACTGAAATATGTGATTTGCTATTCCAAATAGATCTTATGGCAATAAAAAGTGAATCATGGAGGACATTAGAGTGTGTGATTTGCTTTATGCCCTTTGAAGGTCTCTTTTGCATATATTATTGCTACAAGGTCTCTTTGGAACACTAATATGCCATTCCAAATTGATCTAGTAGTAAAACATGACCCTCCCTTAAGGTTGTCTCTATGAACTCCAACTCACTTACAAACAACTTAAAAACTTCCATCCTCATACACCCCCACAATTTGTTTCTCCCCAACTAGGATTGTAAGTGATGTGACATATATTTCTCAACAACTACAAGATGAACATTAAAACACTATACACTTGGGCTTCAAAAGGCATGAAGCAAATTAATTTGCTTCATGCCTTTTGAAGCCCAAGTGTATAGTGTTTTAATGTTCATCTTATACAAGTACTACTCTGACTCACAGTGTTTCATGCTCGTTTTTTACTTAAACCAACAGCCCACCCATAGAAGTAAGAAGAGAAGAATCGGAGGAGGGGAGACAAGAACATAGTGGAAGCCGAAGGAGATCGTGGACCACCGGGGACCCAGTAGGCCAATCGTGAGGACCATCCATGTGTTCATCCACATGAGGACCACACCGAGACCACCTCGAACAACCTTACCACTTCCAGCCTAACACAAGTAGGCTCACCTTCTATCCCACATCCATTTCCATCATTTTTTCTTGGGTTCCATAAAAAAACACTAACATATATGTATTGATGTAACACACATGAGGTAAGAAGTCGGATTTAGGATCCATATCTTCAGGAGGAGAGGCGATGGGGAGGAGAGAACTCTTGAACACACATTAATAGATATGGACGGATCTATCACACACTTTAGAACCATCTATGATGTTGTACCTTATCATAGATGGTTCTATTATGGAACCATCTGTGATCTTGTAGAATATCACAGACGGTTTTATTATGGAATTGTCTATGAAACATATATCGTAGACGATTTATGCCACTAAACTGCCTGTGATAGTTCTTTCTGTATACAACATATTAGGTTTTTTGACTAGCCTTAGGAAATGCTAGCCATGCCCTCTAAAAACAAGCAAGCAGATGTAATCACAGATGCAATTATTTCTAAATTACTAAATTAATTACAATGGAATAATTCCTTAATTACATACCATGTTTCTTAATTATATTAGAATAATTTCCAAATAGGTGTTCACCGTGTCGGATCATTCCACTTGGCTATTTTCCTTTTAAACAAAGCCCTTCACAATGATCGACATACATATAGCTTGCTTCATTATTTAGTTCTTCCTCGAGCCTGATGTCGTCTCTGAATGGAGGCAACTTGTCAAATTGATTGTACTATTCCTCATCCATGACATTCTCAACTCTAACTATCCTTCTTTTTGCATGAATAACTACATAACACTTCTTATTTGCCAGGTCTGTTACATAAAAACTTGAACAACTTGCCTCATGAGTATGAATGGTTCATCTTTGTATCCTACACGTTCACGGTCCACAGTAGTGACACCGTATTTATCGACCTTTACATCTTGTGGGAGTTGTACACAACAACACCGAAAGATAGGGATCTTGAAAATTATGTAGTCAAGCTCCTAAATCTCCTCTACAAGCCCATAGTAGGAGCTTAGGCCAGAGGTACTAAACTACTTACAAAATGCATCTATGCGAACACTTGAGTTCTGGAATGTACTCTTTCTATCATGATCTATTGTATAAAATGTGTACCCATTAATGTTGTATCCTTGTCATGTCATAATTGTAAATCTGGCCCTTTTGCTAACCATCATAGCATCTCACTTGACGACCTCTCGGTGAATCGCACCTTCAACCATTCGTTGAACCAACGGTTGTGCTGTCTCATGATCCTACCTCTGACTGACCTGGATTCTCCTGGCATAGGTTGTTCTTGTGCTCTTCAATCTACAGGGACACTTCAGTTATGTATTGCAAGACCGTGAAATGGGCTTGAGTGTACATATATAGATCAAGAGTAATTGTTTTCCTTCCGATAGTCTTGATACCCTCTAGCCTCCCCTCGTGATGAGATAGAGGCACACCTCTAGAGATGTGTTTTCCAGGTGCATGACCCAAGTGATCAGACTAGCCATGGGGCAGCTATAGCATTCTAAAATTTTATTTGCATTTTATTAGATTTAATTGGAATTTATTTGGATTTTCTAGATTTTACTCCAAAGCCTGTGTAGCAAGAAAACTCAAATTTTCTTTTTTCTAAAAGCCAAAATAGTTTATTTCATTTTTGTAATTTCTCCTAGATTTATTGTATTTTTTAATTTTTCTAAAATTTTTGGGTTTTATTTGCTATTTTCTAAGTGTTTTTAAAGTTTCCTAGCTTTTCTCAAAATTAAAAATAAATCTCAACTTCGTCTGGGCTAACAAGTGTCCTACCTGGATTGCCTCCTCACTGGGTGGATGCATCTCGTGCGTTCATTCTCACTTACTCTGCACTGACGGCTGAGATGTCATCCTATTGCCGCGTGGTGGATGTCCACTCGCCCACCCTCTCTCCTTCTCTTCTCTCTCATTGGCCAGTGGGGCCCACCTGTCATCTCCTTCCTCCCCTCCTTCCTCCATCATCCGCCATTGAGGCCATTCCCTGAGCTCATAAATTGAGTCGTTACTACTAGTTTGGCTGAAACAAATGCGGCCATTGAAGACTCCCATCATTTCTCACTCACCCCGTCAGTTTTCCCTACTTAAACTCCATCATAAACCCCGTTCGTGTGCCACTACACTGACCATAAATTTGGTGAGACACCTCTCAGCCATTTGTCTTCCCTGAGCCCTATAAATATCTCCCCGAGCATCTCCTACACACACTGCTCCTCTCCTGCCCCTCGATTCTTGCTTCCATATGCCCAAGACTTCCTGCACTGTCCCTTCTTTGTGTTGCACACTGGTGAGCTACACCGATGAGCAATTGCCAGTACCACGGCCATCTCGACCCAGTGCCAAGGTCACGGTCATCTTCCCCATGTCCATGCGATCAACCTCCACCCCTTCGCTGGGCTTCCCCACCACCAAAACACCGCTGATGATGACGACTGAGCTATGCGGCAACTCTTCCTCACTATCGACCACTTTCCGCTCCTCTCCAGTAAAGACTCGTTGCATCATCACTTTCCACCTGTCTTCCACTATCTTGTGCGCACCTTGTCGGTCATCACGACCAGGATGATGCGAGCTAGCTTCCAACCACTGTATCTTCTGACCACTATAGCTTTCGACCACTATAGCTTCTGACCACTATATCTTTTGACCACTTTATCTTCTGACCACTATAGCTTTCGACCGCTATAGCTTCCGACCACTGTAGCTTCCGACCACTACAACTCACAACCACTATAGCATACGACCATAGCAGACACACTTTTAGAAGCTCGTATTTCTTCATTCTAACTGCGATCGGGCCCATTCAAATTTCTAAGTTCATCTAAAATCCTAAACTATCCATTTCTAGACTCCTTTTTAATTTTATTTGTTATTGTTTGTATTTATTTGCTTTGGTTTTTGTCCGTATAGACAACGACGATTCCAGAGTACTTTTTTGATGATTTGCAGCACCAAGACTTCGAGCAAGGCAAGTTACACCTTTGATCATGTTGTTCCTAGTAATTTAAATTTTTATGTTGTTTTTAAATTATTATGCATGCATACTTTTATTCAAACTTAGTTTAAATTGGATTTTAATTCTAGTTATTCTAATTCCTTTGTATATGACTAAATTTGACATTGAACACAAACATGCCATATCACCCTAGATAAAAACCTAGTTAGTATAATAGTATTAACTAGAAATTTTGTAGATTTGATTAGTGATGCCTAGAATAATTTTAGGTGGGAATATTTGTTTCACATAAAAAGATGGTTTCTAAAATTTATTCTTGACTTCGATGAGCCATGAAAATCTATGAAGTTTTGTTAATAGAAAATTGCAAAACCTAGTTTAGACTTAGGCATTGGTATGGTGGTGGGTGCTTGCTGGTTCTCATTGTTGTTCAGTGACACAATGGCGATAGTAGTCACAAGGGGTATGTGGGTAGCGCCTAAGTTAAATTAAGGACTAATCTATGAGCTACTTTTATAAAGTCATATCGTACCACCACAACAGATCTGGCTAAGTAATTTTTGAAGTTCCAACTTTGATTTCGCTATAGGCTAAATGTGACCATGGCATAGGCCACGTGAAGTCTCACATAGCACAAGAGGAGGCCCCAACTTGTGGATTCAAGTTGTAGTGAAACCTTAGTGGTTGCATGAAATCTCAGTCGCACAACTAAGGCAGTGTGCTAATCGCTTGGCAAAAAGAGAGGACATGTGATGGGAACGGGGTCCCGATCTTCCAACAGGTTCTGGGTAAGTTCGATTTGGTGGAGGCGCGACACAAATCGATCCGGCTTCCGAACGACACGTCCCGAACCCCGCAATCGCAGCACCACGTCTCCTCAGGTTATCAACCGTGCGCAGCCCGGTTGACCTCGCCAAGAAGGCTAATCCTCGCCTGCGAATCGAAGAACACAAGCAAGAACAAGGAAGAACACAACTGAATTGCAGATGGATAGATTTAGCACTCGAAAGTTGGGGTCTCACAAACCGATGAACGGCGAATCTGTTCAAAGACAAATCAATCTAAGCAAAACCCAAACCCTAATGGTGGGGGTGGCGGCTGGATATAAAGGAGTTAGGGGCGTGCAAAACCCCTGGACGCGCCCCTAATGGGCTCCAACACGATACAAAGCCGATCGGCCCAAAAGACGGTGGCGCAGCACCCTGACAGATTCTGAACGCCCACTTGTTTCGACGATTCCTGTTGACTCAGAAGGAATTTTGACATGGGACCAAAGCCATTGGAAAGGTGGTCTTCTCAGCTTTCCATACATATGTAGAACGTCCAAAACGGAGTCCGGATGCGATCTGGGCGTCCGTTTTAGTGCGGACTGGTCCTGGACTCCGAATTGGATTCGAAGTCGGTTTGAGTTGGGCCTCCAACATGATTCGACCGTCCTTGCTGGACTTGTGCGCCCCGTAGCCCTTCTCCAAGTACTTCCAGGTCCTCTCCATGGTTCCTAATCATAATTAAATCATTAGGTAGCAATCTATTCTCAAATGAACAAAAAGAAGTACTTAGGAACGAGCTCACCTGTAAATTCAATTGTCGGGCGCGAGCTCTAGTGATTGGTCCTTGAATGTCAAGTGGAGGAGTGTTGTGTGTAACCGAAGAAGTGATGTCCTCATCATCCTCCCCCTCTTGAAGCGGAGTTGTCCTCAACTCAGCCTCATCTTCATCTCCCAAGTATGGTTTCAAATCTGAAATGTTAAAGGTGGGACTAACCCCAAACTCGGGAGGCAACTCAAGTGTATATGCATTATCATTTATCTTCTCAACTATCTTAAAAGGACCAGCAGCTCTAGGCATCAATTTTGATTTTCTTAACTCAGGAAATCTATCCTTTCTCAAGTGCAACCAAACAAAATCACCCGGTTCAAGTTTAACTTCCTTTCTACCTTTACTACCAGCAATCCTATATTTGTCATTCATTTTTTCAATGTTGGCCTTAGTAGTCTCGTGCATTTTGACAATAAAATCAGCACGCGCCTTAGCATCATTATGAACTCTCTCACTAGTAGGCAAAGGTAAAATATCAATAGGGGCACGGGGATTGAATCCATACACTACCTGAAAAGGACTTACCTTGGTGGTGGAGTGTTCCGCTCGATTATATGCGAACTCAACATGCGGCAAACACTCTTCCCACAGCTTCAAATTGTTCTTCAAAATAGCTCTCAACATGGTAGACAATGTGCGGTTCACCACCTCAGTTTGGCCATCAGTTTGTGGGTGACATGTTGTAGAGAACAACAACTTTGTACCCAACTTGTTCCATAGAGTACGCCAAAAGTGACTCAAGAACTTGACATCACGATCTGAAACAATAGTAGAAGGCATACCATGCAAACGAACTATCTCTTTGAAAAAGAGGTCAGCAATATGAACGGCATCATCGGTTTTATGACATGGTATAAAGTGAGCCATCTTAGAAAAGCGATCCACAACAACAAAAATGCTATCCCTCCCCCTCTTAGTCCTAGGCAATCCTAAAACAAAGTCCATAGAAATATCTGCCCACGGAATAGAAGGAACAGGAAGAGGCATATATAAACCATGTGGATTCAAGCGAGACTTAGCTTTTTGACATGTAGTGCAGCGAGCAACAAACCGCTCAACATCTCGCCTCATCTTTGGCCAAAAGAAGTGTGTGGCCAGAACATCCTCTGTCTTCTTAGCACCAAAATGTCCCATCAAACCGCCTCCATGCGCCTCCTGCAACAACAAAAGACGAACGGATCCAACTGGAATGCATAGGCGGTTAGCTCTAAACAAATACCCATCATTGATCATGAATTTATTCCATGCTTGTCCCTCTTTACAATGCAACAACACATCCTTAAAATCAGCATCAAAAGCATATTGTCCTTTAATAGTTTCAAGACCAAAAATGCGACAATCAAGTTGAGACAACATGGTATAGCGTCGAGACAAAGCATCAGCAATCACATTATCCTTCCCTTTCTTGTGTTTAATGACATAAGGAAAAGATTCAATAAATTCAACCCACTTAGCATGTCTACGATTCAAATTGGTTTGACTACGAATATGCTTAAGTGATTCATGATCGGAATGAATGACAAATTCTTTAGGCCATAAATAGTGTTGCCACGTCTCTAAAGAACGAACAAGAGCATACAATTCTTTATCATACGTGGAATAATTAAGAGCAGGACCATTCAATTTTTTACTAAAGTAGGCAACAGGTTTGCCTTCTTGCATCAAAACACCACCAATACCAATTCCGCTAGCATCACATTCGAGCTCAAAAGTCTTACCAAAATCCGGAAGTTGGAGCAATGGTGCATGTGTAAGCTTGTCCTTCAAAAGATGAAAGGACTCCTCTTGTGATGGCCCCCAATGGAACACGACGCCCTTCTTTGTCAACTCAATCAATGGTGTCGCAATGGTGCTGAATTCTTTGACAAAGCGGCGATAAAATCCTGCAAGGCCAAGAAAACTCCGCACTTGGGAGACCGTCGTGGGCGTGGGCCAACTCCATATCGCCTCCACCTTGGCTCTATCAACCTCAATGCCCTGTGGAGTCACAACATAGCCAAGAAAAGAGACTCGATCCGTGCAAAAGGTGCACTTGTCAAGGTTACCAAACAAACGTGCATCTCTCAAAGCATTAAAAACAGCACGTAAGTGATTCAAATGTTCATCCATGGACTTGCTATAAATCAAGATATCATCAAAGTAAACGACCACAAATTTGCCAATGAAAGGACGTAAAACCTCGTTCATTAATCTCATGAAAGTGCTAGGTGCATTAGTTAACCCAAAAGGCATGACTAACCACTCATACAAGCCGAACTTAGTTTTAAAAGCAGTTTTCCATTCATCGCCAAGTTTCATTCTTATTTGGTGGTATCCACTACGCAAGTCAATCTTTGTGAAAATTATAGCACCACACAACTCATCAAGCATGTCGTCTAGCCTAGGAATAGGATGACGATACCTTATAGTAATGTTGTTAATGGCTCTACAATCTACACACATACGCCAAGAACCATCTTTTTTGGGAACCAAAAGAACAGGAACAGCACAAGGACTAAGGCTCTCACGTACGTACCCACGGTCCAAAAGGTCTTGGACTTGTCGCTGAATCTCCTTAGTCTCTTCAGGATTGGTCCTGTACGGCGCACGGTTTGGCAAACTCGCTCCAGGGATCAAATCAATCTGGTGCTCAATCCCTCGAATGGGTGGAAGTCCTGGAGGTATCTCATCAGGGAAAACATCTCTAAACTCCTGCAAAAGGTTAGTGACAGGAGCAGGCAAAGTGCAAGGCATATTATCAAGAGAAAATAAGGCATCTTTGCACACAAAAGCATAGCATGTATCATGAACATCATCAATTTCAGCAAGGTCTGATTTTGAGGCAAGCATAACAGAATTTTTCAAATGGATTACTTGCTGTTTTTCAGATTTATCATGTTCCTTTGTATCATTAGCAGCAGCAACTCTCTCCCTATCGGCCTCTATAATCTCAGCTGGGGTCAAAGGCAGTAAAGTAACTTTCTTTCCCTTATGCATAAAAGTGTATTTGTTACTACTACCATGGTGTAAAGCATCATTATCAAATTCCCAAGGTCGACCCAATAAAAGAGAGCATGCTTGCATGGGAACCACATCACAATCAACATGATCAACATACCCACCAATGGAAAAATGGACTCGGCATGTTTGTGTTACCTTAGCTTTTCCAGAATCATTTAACCACTGAATATGATATGGATGGGGATGTGGTCGCGTGGTCAAGCCAAGCTTCTTGACCAAATCAGAACTCACCAAGTTGTTGCAGCTTCCTCCATCAATGATGACACGTGCACGCCGATTCTTGATTGCGAAGAAAGTCTGAAACAAATTATGGCGTTGAAGCTTATCGGGTTGTTGTACCTGTGTGCTGAGGACTCGCTGCACAATGATGCTCCGTAGCGTCGCTGTGGACGCCCCACCAAGGACCAAGTCGTCATCACCACCGCCAGTTTCGTCCGAGGCAGCATCAACATCATCATCCTCCTCAACATCCGAAGTGCTGATGTAGCCTCCATCTTCTGTGGCGATGTATGCCCGTTGGCTAGGGCAATTCTTCTGCACATGACCAAGCCCATGGCAGCGGTGGCACTGAATGTCGGAGGAGCGGCCCGTTGAAGCCACGGAAGAAGAACTCTTGGCTGGAACCTGCAAGGAATTTTTTGAAGCATCTGCAAAGCGTGACGTGGAAGGTGGCTTCGGTGGCGCTGCTGCAATCTTGGTCACAGGTGGTGGAGGAGAACGAAAACTCGAAGAAGACTTGGGCAGTCCCGCCGATGTAGTCGTTCGCGGCGTGTAGAAGGGTCGTTCAGTGCGTGCCTTCGCTGATTCCTTGCGTCCCTGCAATTCTTTTTCTGCAAGCATAGCAAGCTGGAACAACTGGTTGACAGTAGTAAATTCTTTATAATCAACAATGTCCTGAATTTCACGCCGTAACCCCCCGTAGAAACGACAAATCTTATCATCTGTGTCCTCAACAACCCCACAACGCATCATACCCTTTTGAAGCTCAGCATAATAGTCCTGAACAGAACGATCACCTTGTTCTAAGCGCTGCAATTTTTTTTCTCAAATCAAGTTTATATGTGGGAGGAACAAAACGATTACGCATATCTTCTTTTAACCGTTCCCATGTATCAGGTTGTAAGCGCATGTTACTTAGTTCATTCCACCAGATAATAGCAAAGTCCTTAAACTCACTAGTAGCTTGTCTAACTCTATGTTGTTCAGGAACTAAGTGAGAATTAAATTTCTGCTCTACCGTCATCTCCCAATCAAGATATATATCAGCATCATAAAGACCAGCAAAAGATGGAATGGTAAACTTGACTTTAGCAAAAGGGTCATCGTTACCATGACGGTTCTGGTTATTACCTCCCATACCATGTCGGTTTTGCTGAAGACGCCGACGTAATCGTGCATCTTGTGTCGCCCGCTGATCAATGTTGCCATCCGCATCATACACTGTGTCATCATCACGACGATGGCCGTCATTGACAGGTGGCAGGCGTGCCTCCAATGTGTCCAACCGACCAGTGAGGTCAGCCAACCGCCGCTCCACCCGCTCAATGCCTTCCGTGGTGTTCAACTTGGCAATGGCGGCGACGATGGTGTCCATTCTCGCGCCGAGTGAAGCATTTTGTTTGTCGAGCGCAGCTTGTAGCTGGCCGCGACTAACACACTCGTTGAAATCGACCGGTGTCTCGCCCCCTTCGTCTCCTGCCATGGTTAGTGGAAACACAGGGAAAACAAAAGGATTATCCCTATCAACTACAAATGAAGGGCAGTGGGATCTCGCAAAGGAAGTGTCTTACCAAGCTCTTACAAGTGTTCTTACCAAAGCAGCAGGTGGTACAACCGGTGGCTGGTTCGTGAAACCATGACGAGCGTGGGTACGATTGCAAGGGTCAAAACTGTGCTATCCAGAAGTAGATATATGGAGCTTGGAAGGCCAAATATGTCAGTGGAACACAAATCAATAACAGATAGTAATGCTGAATAAATGTCCAAAGCACTGGTCCTAGTTGCTGGCCTAAATGTGTCCTATATCAGTGTTAGGATATGATGAACAAGGAGTCAAGATCAGAATAGTAAGGCAAAGACAGCAACAAAGATGGCCAGGCACTGAGAGACTTAATGCAGCATAAGCACAAAACAAAAGAATTTCTGTCACCTAAAACTGTGCTCTTTCTTTTTTTCTCTTTTTTTTCTTTTTTTTCTTTTTTCTTTTAGGCACGGAACTCAGGTGCCTTTGCTCTCAGGCAAAACCAGGTGCCGAAATTTTTCTTTTTTGTTTCTTTTTTCTGTTATTTTTTTCACAAAGCAGAGCACAGAAATAGGAACCACACAAAGTTTCACCTCAATCTAATGTAAGGTGTGGCCTACAGAAAATAATGAATGTGCTGGAAATTCGGTGAATCAAATTCGGAGCTCGAGTACTGCACTTTCCAGGCCGAATTTGGGCAAAATAAATTCGCCGAAACCCGACACTGTCAGGTCGGTTTCGGATGCAAAATTTAATTTCACCCAATTTCAAAAAAAAATCTCCTGATTTCGAGTTCGTATGCAAAAGTTATGGCCGTTTGAAGATGGGACTCCGAGTTATGGTTTCTGTGGAGGCCAAAACGAAATCGGGTGGAGGGAATTGGTGGAAATTGGTGGCGGAAGCTCGGGGAATGGTGGGGGATGATACTGTGTGATCACGAGACGTGAAGGATGACACAAACAGAGGGTGGGATATGGGTGGGAAAACAAAACACAGAGGGTGGAATACGCGATGGATGACGGCTAGGGTTTGTATGGGATGAAGCGGAAGCAAGACAAACCGAGACAAAACACGATCTAAACCAGCAACACAACTCGACTAAGGACACAAACTCAACACTACGGACTCTGAAATTAAATCGTGCAAAAGGCTAAACGAGATCTAGGACAGGAAATAACCTATGACTACAATTTTTTGTAGGGCTTTTTCTTGGACTCTAGGATGAAACCGAAAACAACAAAGGAGGGTAATTGCGAACCTGAAGGAACACCCGAAGCTCTGATTACCACTTGATGGGAACGGGGTCCCGATCTTCCAACAGGTTCTGGGTAAGTTCGATTTGGTGGAGGCGCGACACAAATCGATCCGGCTTCCGAACGACACGTCCCGAACCCCGCAATCGCAGCACCACGTCTCCTCAGGTTATCAACCGTGCGCAGCCCGGTTGACCTCGCCAAGAAGGCTAATCCTCGCCTGCGAATCGAAGAACACAAGCAAGAACAAGGAAGAACACAACTGAATTGCAGATGGATAGATTTAGCACTCGAAAGTTGGGGTCTCACAAACCGATGAACGGCGAATCTGTTCAAAGACAAATCAATCTAAGCAAAACCCAAACCCTAATGGTGGGGGTGGCGGCTGGATATAAAGGAGTTAGGGGCGTGCAAAACCCCTGGACGCGCCCCTAATGGGCTCCAACACGATACAAAGCCGATCGGCCCAAAAGACGGTGGCGCAGCACCCTGACAGATTCTGAATGCCCACTTGTTTCGACGATTCCTGTTGACTCAGAAGGAATTTTGACATGGGACCAAAGCCATTGGAAAGGTGGTCTTCTCAGCTTTCCATACATATGTAGAACGTCCAAAACGGAGTCCGGATGCGATCTGGGCGTCCGTTTTAGTGCGGACTGGTCCTGGACTCCGAATTGGATTCGAAGTCGGTTTGAGTTGGGCCTCCAACATGATTCGACCGTCCTTGCTGGACTTGTGCGCCCCGTAGCCCTTCTCCAAGTACTTCCAGGTCCTCTCCATGGTTCCTAATCATAATTAAATCATTAGGTAGCAATCTATTCTCAAATGAACAAAAAGAAGTACTTAGGAACGAGCTCACCTGTAAATTCAATTGTCGGGCGCGAGCTCTAGTGATTGGTCCTTGAATGTCAAGTGGAGGAGTGTTGTGTGTAACCGAAGAAGTGATGTCCTCATCAACATGTCTTGTGGGTAAAGTTGTACACAAGTTGTACACCTCTGTAGAGTAACAAACTATCTTGGATAGCCATGCCCATGGTCATGAACATGTTGAGTATGGTTTTTCACATATTAAACTTTGGTTTTCCAAAATTTGGTTTATGAAAAATGTGAAAACTGTTAAAGACGGTGCAGGTGGGATACGCGTGCTTAGGTTAGTGATAGGCTAGTGCCTACACTAGTGATATTATTTCAATTAAAATATTGTTTCTACATATTATATTAAATTCAGCTTTTGTACTTATGTTACATTATTTACTTCAGTCATGCTTTTCGCACAAATAACCTTATTATGCCTTCCTTTGTCAATATCCATGTGAAGTACTTTATATGCCCACCTTGCTTAAATCTGTTGCCAGAGGATGACTTCATCGGCTATGATGAGGATTGCGATGAATAGGACACGTCTTACAGTCATTCGCCTATGGGTAGGCGGATGGGCTACTCCTTTATTATTTATCTTCAGCTGATTTACCCTTATGTTTGGATTTGAGCCATGTTGTTGTAAACTTGGCCATAAAGCCCGTACCATTTGTCTTATAATAAAGTTTGTCATTATGTATGATTTGTATCCTTGTTAACCCTGTGTGCATGAGCTTTTCTTGGACTAGTGCAATTTACACAAAGGGTTCCGGAGTTGTTGTTTTGGGATCCAACAGAGATGGTATCAGAGCTATAATGACCCTAAGACGTGACTGTAGATAGAATAGAATGGACATTCTTATGGGCATATTTTTTAAAAAATAATTATTTCAAAAAGTTTTCTACATCCATTGTTATTCACTCTCTCAATTTATATTTTTCATCAAAAATTGTTTTTTAATTCTTTTCTTTTTCAAAATTATAGATGGCCGAACTCCCTAGCATAGCCACCCACGGAATCCTAACCAGACACTTGGCTGACTACCTTTGGGATCTTCTCCAACAGTTGGATTTCAAGGCATGCCCTGTTTATCAGGGTTACTTGTGCACCCTATGGAGATCAAGAACACTGGAGGATGGAACTGCTGATCTATGCCAACATTGGAGACGAGGCAGCTTTTCACACTTTCGATGCTCCTCAACCACGGGATACCTTCTTCAATAGTATCTAGGATGCAGCCCATGAAGTGATTCGCCAGCTGAGGGAGATCTATGCACTAGAGTTGCAAAGCACCACATTCCGCTATTACCCCAGCAAGTTTCCTGTCAGCTCCAATAGCATCGTCGCATGTACGGGACATGAGAATAACCTGAGACTCATTCGACAGGTGCAATACACTATGTCCTTGGACTATGTGTACCAAGCCACCCTGGATGAGTTGAGCTCCATGGCTCAGAGACTCCATGCAGCAGAGGAAGAGTTGGCCAAGTACCACATTGAGGATGAGGGTTCTTCCATCATTGGAGATACCTTTCGATCGCCCCTAAAGAAGCGTCATGTTTAGATGAGTAGTAGTAGCACATGCCTATAGAAACCATAAGATTAAGTTTTATTGCTTCTTCATGCTTTGTTGTGGGAATGTTACAAAGACCTTCTCCTAGTTTTCATTTCTCCTGTAAATTTGGAAGAATTTGGCAGATGGTGAACACAAGTCCTAGTTTTCACTTCTCCTCTAAATTTGGAAGAATTTGGCAGATGGTGAACACAAGGAGGAATGTTAACAACAATATCAACACCAAACTCAAGGCAGTTAGTCTGCTCTCCCACCTCCACCTCCGTGTAACATCATGATTTTTAGAGCCTTTTTGAAGCTTTTAAAATAAAATTCACCATTTGCATTTTTCTGGAATTAATTAAAGCTTAATTGGAATTTTTATTAATTAAAAGGATTTAATATGATTAAACTAAACATTAACATTTGTCAAAAGTATTTTATTCGAGTTCCTTGAGTCTCAAGGAATTTTGTAGAATTTTCTTGGATTTTTCCGGGTTTATTTGCTATTTTCTAGTGCTCAAAAGGATTTATTTGAATTTCTGGAAAAAGAAAAACCCCAAAATTACATAAAAGGCCTAATTGGTCGAAGCCCAGCCCACCTTCTCCCTCCAGCCTGCTCCACCCACTGGCCCAGCCAGCCTGCTCCACCCACTGGCCCAGCCAGCCCCACCCAAGCCACGCATCGCCCATCTACGCCGCGCCCTCTCGCTAGATGGTCGACACGTGTCGACCATTGACATCTTCTCTCACTGTGCCGTTGCATCCGGACCATCCACCTGTCGATGCAGGCATTGTCTTCGCGGACTTTGTCTCCGTCACCACCTCAGCATCCGTGCCCGCTCCTCGTGCGCCGCTCTCCGTCTCCGACTGGGACACCTCGGTGTCTGGGTATAAAGCCAAGCCCCGCCCCTGGGTTCTTGTGTCCCACAGCCGCTCGCCCTCACTCATGCGCCATTGTCCTCACACCAATGTCATCTTCGTCTTCATCTTCGGTCACCGCCGTCATTGCCGTCTGTAGCCGTCCAAGCCCAGTCTCGCCGCTAGTTTGCCGCCGTGTTCCGCCGGTGAGTGCTCACCGCCGTTCCGTCCTCCGCCGTCTTCTAGTGCCCGTCAGTTGAACCTCACTGGCCAGTGCTGCCCCTCGGATCACCTCGCCTGTCGTGCGCCGCTCTTGGTCCCCGCGTGGTCGCCTCGGTCTGCACCCTCCGCCTCGCGTGGCGTGCCGCCAGCTCAGCTCACCCGCACCCGCGCCCGAGTCGCTTTATCTTCCTAGTGCGCTTGGTCCATGGTGCACCAAGCCTCTGACACCTAGGGCCCACCTGTCAGAGCACTGTTCTGTAGACCTGTAGACCGAGCCAAGTTAGCTGTGCCAAGTCAGCAGCCACGTTAGCCCTTGATGCCCAGTCTGCTGCCGCGTCAGCAAGCCCCGTCGGTAGTGCACTGTTCCGTGAGCCGGGTCCATCGTAGACTAGCTTTCTCTATGCACCGGCTTCACAGCACAGTACCTTTTCCGATTTTCAGCCTTTTTCTCCCAATTAGATTTTCTGAGAGCCCATTCTCCTCTTCCAAACTTCGATTGACCCGATTCTTTTTCCTAAATTCATCTAAAATTGAGCTCTATCTTCTGGTTCTGGTTTTGAAGTTTTTGGAGTTCATTTGAATTTTATTTGAATATGTTTTATGTTTTGTTTCATTTTCTCCCTCGTTAGATTACGAGTTCGAAGGAGCTGAAGCAAGATTCAAGATCAAGAGTTATTAACTGAGCAAGGCCAAGGTAAGTCATGTTCTTTGATCATGTTGAACCTAGTTTTCAAATCTATTATTTATTACTTTTTTTAAAATTATCGTGCATCGCTACTTTATTATAAAACCCTTGTATTGGTAGTTACTGTCCAAATTGATTAATTTCACCTTGATAATTTGGTTGACATGACTCTATTGTTACCATAGGATGGGAAATTATTTAGTGATACAATATTAGTTGTCACATGGGTTGTGCCTTTAATCTGCTTAGCCATGCCTGTAGTTACACTAGGTTTATCATCACATGTGATCAATTAATTAATTTTGACTTAATGATATACCGGAATGTGGTGGTCAGCCACACCTATAAAATTTGATTGCCATGACATGGGTAGTGCCCTTGGTATTGGTTATACAAATTTAGTTTTTACTCGGGCGAATGATTGTGCAGTAAAGGGGTGCAATTTGCACATTGGGATGTGGATGCTTCGTCTGGGTAAATCTAAGGACTTAACATTGTGCGCCATTGATCTGAGCCTTACCGTACAACCACATGTCTAGTATGGGATAGACCTGGCTGACTAATTTGTGATATTTCAATTTTGATTCTGCCATTGGGATGAACATGGTAGCTGATCTCCATGAGGCGCAGGGGGGTGTGAGGCGAAACCCTAGTGGGCAGATTCAGATTGGGATTGAGCATCGTAAAGACCTTGTCATTATTTCTCTATCGCACACAAAAGAAAGTGTGCCAATTGCGTGGCAATATGAGAATATCATGTCTTGTGGGTAAAGTTCTACAATCTCTTTAGAGTGTAAAACTATTCGAATAGCCGTGTCCTTGGTCATGGACAATGCTCGGTGATTTCACACGAGGGGTAGAGTTTTCATAAAAACCTAGTGGGGTTGAGTTGGGAAGTGAATTGGTAGTTCACTAGTGGTTCATTACGTGAATCCTGATTCATGGGTGATTTATTGGAGTGAATGGTCAGTTTACTTGTCGTTGGTCTCAATTCGTTTGATTATTTATTTATTATCATTTTTAAAGTTCGCTTTTCAATCTATTTATTGTAATTGCTCTAAATTGTGTTTTCTGCAAAATGAACCTTTCAGTCATCCTTTGGTAAGTCTTGCCTACTATATTGCATTATTGTTACAAATGACTTGCTAAGTACTCTGCGTACTCACGGCTTCATCCATATTTGCTCAGTTGAGGAAGAAGGGCCAGATCAGTAGGAGCTACTAGATGGAGGATACTTCAACGACTTTGCGGATTAGGACTTCGCTCCCCAGTCGATTGCCTGTGGGCATATCGAATGGCTACTACGCTTATTTCTGTTTTCCACTGCTAGTTTTTTCAAGCCTTTTAGGCTATTAATTGTAAGTTGGCCATCAGGTCGTACTCTGATAATTATTAATGATATTTGAGTCTTTTCTTAATGAATCATGATATGTTCGATATTTCATCTTTGTTTATACTATGTGCACTAGCGTGATCCTGGACTAGTGTAGAATGCACAGGAGAGTCTAGATTTGCATATTCGGGTCTCGACACTCCGCCAGTAGCCGGACCCGACTGGGCTCAACTAATGGTGAACCAGAATCAGCTAATTCAGTTGTCAGCTCAAACTATCAACAATCTAGCTTAGCAAGCTCCTCCAATTCTAGCTCAAGCTCCTCAGTCCAAACTGTCCAAGTTTTTGAGGATAATGCCTCCAATATTTTCAAGTAGCACAAAGCCAAAGGATGCTGATGATTGGCTCAGGGCAATTGGTAAGAAAGATGGATATTCTGCAATTCACTGACCGGAGAGGGTCCTATTCGCTTCTCATCAGTTTAACAGACCTGCATCTAAGTGGCGGGATACTTTCACGGCCTCTCATGCCAATCCTCAGGCCATTTCATGGAATGAGTTTGTGCAGAGTTTTCATAAAGCTCACATCCCCACTAGCATTATTACCCTAAACAAGAAGGAGTTCCAAGCTCTACGGTAGGGAAGACACACAGTGAATGAATATCTCCAAAAGTTCAACCAACTGGCGCGCTACACCCCAGAAGATGCGGCCACCGATGAAGCAAAGTAGGAAATATTTTTGGAGGGTCTAAAGGACAATATTTCAGTATAGTTGTTATCTAGTGACTATGCATATTTCCATCAGTTGGTCGGTAGGGCCATTCACCAAGAGGGTAAGTTTGTGGAGATGAAAAATAGGAAGAGAAGGATGGCCACTCAAAATGTCAACCCTGGAGGCTTTCCCAAATCCCATGGTACTCCATCGTAGCCTAAAAAGTTTAGGCCGTAGTCCAGCAACTACAAGCCGTAGTCGAGCAACTTCAGGCTAGTAGCAAACCAACTGTCCTTCCAAACCAACCGCCCAATCCTCAGGCAGTTTGTGTCCCTCCTACTGGTGGTCAAGTGTAGAAGAGTACTACTACACCTAATGGAGTGACCTATTTCTATTGCAAGGAAACAAGCCATTTTGCTAAGTCTTGCCCTAAGAAGCTCCAAGCAATAGCTAATGCCAATGCATTTGGAAGCCAGAACCAGGGGCAACAATTCAAGAAGTCATAGAATTTTGCCAAGGGACGTGTGAACCATGTCACGGCTGAAGAGGCTCAGGCTGCACCGGACATCATACTGGGTATATTTCTGGTAAACTCAATACCAACTTTTGTTCTTTTTCTATTCCAGAACTTCCCATTCATTTATTTCCAATGCTTTTGCAGTTAAGAATGGGTAGATATGGTTCTTCTTAGCAATCCTATGATAGTTCACTCCCTTAGAGCAGAAATGAGAGCAGGGACCATGTGTTCAAAAGGAGAGTTGCTCATAGATGGGACCTGTCGTTGGGGTGGCCCCCACCTAAACCCAACAGGCCTGGTAGGAAGTTATAAGGCCCAGAATATGCCACATGTAATGACACAAATACCCCTGAAGGGGATGATCAGCTGTAAGGGCATAATTGTAAAAGCACTCCCCATGTATATATATATAGAATACAGGCCATGGGGAGGAGGCAGGCCATTACGCTCATCTCCATCACTCTCCACTACCATCTCTCTCTCTGTTTGGCCTGTAGCCACAACAGTTGGCGCCGTCCGTGGGGGAGGACAAGGACAAGCCTGAAGACCGAAGAAGAAGGATGGCACCGAAAAAAGCTTCGTCAGCGGTGGCGAAGGGAAAGAAGGCGGCCGGGCTGGAGCATCGTATGAGTACCAGGGCTTCGGCATCGGCAGCGGCGAGTGCGGGTGGCGACGCAGGCGCGGTGGCCGAGGACGTCGACGTTCGCGCGGTGACGACCAACCTCGTCACCGGCACCGCGACGACCAACCTCGTCACCGGCACCGCGACGACCAACCCCGTCACCGGCACCACGACGACCCACCCCGTCGCCGGCGTTGCGGTGGCGAACCCGGCGGTCGAAGACGTCGACGCTGGTGCGGTGACAACCGACCCCGCCGACGCAACGACAGCCGACCTCACCGCCCCCGCCGCGACCCTCGCTGGCAGCGCGGACCGGGCGGTTCGAGGTAACCACGACGGAGCGACTGGCAGCTCGGGAGCTCGCGACGCGGCCGTGCCCGCGCCGATTCGCCCGTTGGGAGTACCGGCGACCCCGCCCGCACAGGCGGTGGAAAGCGCCCTACTGGCGGCCCTCAACGCGTTGCAGCGGGAGCTAGGGGACCTTCACGGAGCCGTCCGAGATATGCAAGAGGCTCGGAGCCAGCAGGCCGCGCCAGTAATCGCGACCGAGCCCACGCCGGAGAGGGCGGACAGTCGCGAAGCCCCCACGTCTAGCCGCGTGCCGCTGCGACGCGTAGATTCGGAGTCCCCACTTTCGGCGGAGCTACAGCAGGCGGCATGGCCCGAAGACTTCAAGTTCCCTAGCGTCGTCGACTCGTACAAAGGCGACACGGACCCCCGTGAGTTCGTGCGCATGTACAAAACCGCGATCGAAGCCGCGGGCGGAGACGACACCACGAAGGTGAAGGGACTCCCCCTCGCGCTGCAAGGAGTGGCGCTCTCTTGGTTCTTTACCATAGAGTCGGGCTCCATCTACGCGTGGGAGCAGCTTCGCGTCCGCCTTCACAACAACTTCCAAGGAAACTACGTTGACCGAGTCGACGCGGACCAACTCTTTGCTGTGAAGCAAAAACCCTTGGAGAAGCTCCGGGACTACTTCAAACGCTTTGCCAAGATTCGATGCCAAGTGAAAGACGTTAATGAAACCACCATCGTTAATGCAGCCATACAGGGCCTTCGTCCGGGCCCGATGGCCGAGTACAATGCGCGAAAGCCAATCAAGACGGTGGCGAAGCTCTTCGACAAAATGGAAGAATATGCCAGGGCGAAAGAAGACGCGCGGCGAAGGCAAGGTGACGACTCCGACACCAACCAGGCCAGAGCCTCGGCAAAAGCCGAAGATCCGTCGAAGGGCGGTTCTTCGAAGGGAAAACGTAAGCAGGAGTCGTCCAGGGATGCGCCCGACCGCAGGGACGCCTCGCATAAGGAGTCGTCCGATCAGCCCAAGCGCGGCCAGCAGAGGTCGAGGCGAAATCGGTACGTCCTCGACATTGAAGGCGGTTCCGACGAGGGTGCTCCCGCGGGCCGAGGCGGTCGGGGGCGCCGTGGCCGGGGGCGCGGCCGTGGCAGGGGCCGCGACGATAAGGGTTGTGGAGATTACGACGACCAGCACCAGGGACTGTGGTGCGTAGTCCACGGCCGCGGCAACCATGATACCCGCACCTGCACCTCCATCGCGGCGCTCCGCGACAGCGTCGCTAGGGACAGGAACCCGGAGACGCGTCCGCCTGCGGTGGCCCACGTCCAATTCCCGTACGAGGCCCCAGTGCAGGTACAGGCGCAAGGGATGCAACCCCAGGAAGGCACCTTACGGATCCAAGCGCACGTACAGCAGCCTCGGGAGGGCCTCCTGTCGCTGCAGGCTCCGGAGGCAACCCACCGCAGGATCATTAACGTCATATCCGGAGGCTCTGCGCTGGGATTCGCCTCAGCACGGCAGCAGAAGGCCTATGCGCGAAGACTACATCATGTGGCGGCATACCCAGCGCAAGCACCGCCGGACTGGGCGCAGCACGAAGTTACATTCACTCCCGACGACGCCCAAGGCGTGGACTTCCCTCATTAGGACCCCCTGGTCATCCGGGTCACTATCGCGGGATGCGACGTGGGGCGTGCCTTGGTGGACGGCGGTAGCTCCGCAAACGTATTGTTTACAGCGGCCTTCGACCAGATGGGGATCCCTCGAAGCCGCCTAGGGCCCTCGGGAATCCCACTGCAGGGGTTCGGGGGACAGCCCCTGCGGGCGCTGGGCCAAATAGGTCTTCAAGTCTCCTTCGGCCAAGATGACAATGTGCGGGCCGAAGATGCCACCTTCGACATGGTCGACCTTCCGTACCCCTACAATGCCATATTAGGGCGCCCAATCCTCAACTCCTTCGGCGCGATACCACATCACGGCTATCTATGCATGAAGATCCCGGGTCCCCGGACCATCATCACCGTCCGAGGCGACCAGGATATGGCCCGGCGCATCGAGCCAGGTACCAGGTGCCCGCGTCGCGAAGCCCAACGGCGCTCCTAGAGCTGGCGTCACAGCGCGGAGTTCCGCGGGGCCATTCAGAGGCGCCTTGGCGGGCCCTGCGGATGTCTAGCGACTAGAGGCTTCGGCCGCACCAAGGACAAACGGTTAGTATATCCATCCCTTGTAGTTGCTCACCCGCGCAAACGGGGATGTAATGAAGATCGCCGTTTGTCGCTAATCTTTCTTCATCACGCGCAAGTACGCGGTGAAGGCGCGCGCAGGCTTAGCCAACGCGCGCGTTCCCGCAGTATAAATCAAAGTCGCACGTTCGTGTGTGCACTCGCCGTAGCCAAAGGTGACGGGCCTGAGTATAAACGAAGACGCACGTTCGCGTGTGCACTCGCCGTAGCCAGGGGTACAGGACTGAGTATAAATCGAAGTCGCACGTTCGCATGTGCACTCGCCGTAGCCAAAGGTGACGGGCCTGAGTATAAACAAAGACGCACGTTCGCGTGTGCACTCGTCGTAGCCAGGGGTACGGGACTGAGTATAAATCAAAGTCGCACGTTCGCGTGTGCACTCGCCGTAGCCAAAGGTGACGGGCCTGAGTATAAACAAAGACGCACGTTCGCGTGTGCACTCGCCGTAGCCAGGGGTACGGGACTGAGTATAAATCGAAGTCGCACGTTCGCGTGTGCACTCGCCGTAGCCAAAGGTGACGGGCCTGAGTATAAACAAAGACGCACGATCGCGTGTGCACTCGCCGTAGCCAGGGGTACGGGACTGAGTATAAATCGAAGTCGCACGTTCGCGTGTGCACTCGCCGTAGCCAGGGGTACGGGACTGAGTATAAATCGAAGTCGCATGTTCGTGTGTGCACTCGCTGTAGCCAAAGGTGACGGGCCTGAGTATAAACAAAAGACGCACCGGGGGGACGCCCTCGCGCGCACCAGTCTACGGACTTTTAATAAGACGTAGCGTCGAGGTCTGCCTCCGCACGCACCAGTCTACGGACTTTAAATAAGACGTAGCGTCGAGGTCCGCCTCCGCACGCACCAGTCTACGGACTTTAAATAAGACGTAGCGTCGAGGTCCGCCTCCGCACGCGCGAGTCTCCGGACTATAAAGGAAGTCGTAGCGTCGAGGTCCGCCTCCGCACGCACCAGTCTACGGACTCTAAATAAGACGTAGCGTCGAGGTCCGCCTCCGCACGCGCGAGTCTCCGGACTATAAAGGAAGTCGTAGCGTCGAGGTCTGCCTCCGCACGTACTAGTCCACGGACTCTAAATAAGACGTAGCGTCGAGGTCCGCCTCCGCACGCGCGAGTCTCCGGACTATAAAAAAAGGCTAGGCGTCGAGGTCCGCCTCCGCCCACGCCAGTCTACGGACTATAAAAAGGCGAAGTGCCGAGGTCTGCCTCCGCCCACGCCAGTGTACGGACTATAAAAAGGCGAAGTGCCGAGGTCCGCCTCCACATACGCCAGTCTACGGACTATAACAAGGCAAAGTGCGGAGGTCCGCCTCCGCACACGCCAGTTTACGGGCTGTAAAAAGGTGAGATGCCAAGGACTGCCCCGCAAGCGCCGTTCTAAGGAACCCTTGCGCAGCTACTTCGCCAACGGTGGCATCAACACACAGCGCATATCCTAAAGTGCCAGGAAATCTGCATACCGGAAAAATCACAAGTACAAAGGTCCGGCAACATCCTAGCCGCTCTAAGCCGCTATCCCGCGGGTTCGTCCTTAACACGCGCTAAAGCTGGGGCCTCACTCGAAGAAGGCCGGCCCGCCCAAAAGTCCAGCGACTCTTCGGCCCTTCGCCAGCGTCGAAGGCGTCGCCGGGTTGAAAGGTCGGCCGCAAGAAGCCGGCCCCAGCAAGGAAGCTGCCCGGGATATAGGCGAAAGTCAGAATGCATGCAGCAAGTGTGTACTTCATTTGCAAAAAGAGGGAGCAGTACAACACACGCCTACACCTAGGCACCACGGCGTCAGACTTGGGGGTTCCCGGCGCCTTCGGAGGGCCCAGCGCCGCCCTCGTCGCGTCGAGGGACCCCGTCCAGAAATTGGCCGAGGCTCCCCGTCCCGTAGAGCGACTTCCGGAGCTCGATCTGTGCAGCATCCGGCTCGACGTAAGCCCAGATCCGGTCGAAGAAGGGCCCGAGGGCAAGGCGAGCGGAGCGGATGGCGCCGGACATTCCTCCGGCCCCGCCAGGCATCTCCAGCTGGGGGTCATCCAGCCCGGCGACGTGCGTACAACCGCGGTGCTCCAGGAGCGCGCACTCCAAGCATGCCGATGTGTACGCGCAGTGGGTGCCAAAGGACGTCGCCGCGCCGCGCCGCGCGCGACGTTGGCGGCATCCCCGACCCAGCGGAGCGTCCGAGACAACTCCTCCGGGCCAAAGGCGCGGTCCGGCACCTCAGTTACCAGCCCTTGAAGATGACTCTCCAGTGCTTGCATGGTGTCCCACGCAACCACCGAGGCGTCGCCAAGCGTCTGGTTACGCTCCGCTAGAGTTAGGGCAAGCTCGCCTTTTTCCTTCTCTAGCGAGGCGACCTGTTCCAGGAGCCCGTCCCGCTCCGCCACAAACCTCTGTTCAGCAGCTGCCGCGGCCGACTCCCGCGCCGACGCAACAAGTCCCTCGGCGTGTGCCCCCGCTCCGGCGCATTTCGCTTCCAGCTGGCGGATGCGGGCGTCCTGGGCAGAGCGGGCTCCAGAGGCTTCGCGCAGCTCCTCCTCGGCGGCCCGCAGCCTATCCTCGAGCGCCTTTTGCAGGGCCTGCCCCAGCACAAGTGTCTACAGAAGGGAAAGACTTAGCAAGCTCAGCTAGCCCAGGCATTGTCGCAGGAGTACTTACCCTCACCCCAGACACCTCGAAGGCGTCCTCGAGGCGCCCCGCCCCGTAGGCCTGCAGCACTTGCGGGTGGACGCTGGTGGCCGCGTCATTCACAATCCCGCGCCATGCCCTCAGCGTCTCCGGAGGCGGCACGAAGTCCGCGGGGCTTACGCGCGCGGAGGCCCCGTGTTTCGCCAAGTGTTCCCCCTCCGGAATGAGCAACGCTGCAACCGCGATACAGGTGAGCCCCCCAAGGCATAAAAGCATACACCAGAGTAAGCTAAGCCACCGTACCCTCGGTAGCAGAAGGAATGGTCCCGCCGCGGGCAGAAGCCTCCACGTTCGGGGAGGGCGACGGCTGTCCCTGCGTATGCCGCAGGGTCTCCGGCGCTTGCGCTGGAGTCCCACAAGCTTCTGATGCCCGTGGCCACGACGAATCCTCGCGGTGTTCGGTGGAGCTCCAGCCGCGCACACGGCCGTTTAGCCGGGGCAGCCAGCAGCGACACCGCCCCCGCAGCCGCGGATGGGGAAGACCCCGCGGCTGCCGCGCCCGGGGGCGAAGGTTCCGCGGTGGCAGTTGTCGCAGGGGGCACCTCGGTTTCGGCTGCTGTCGGTAAAGGCAGCACGGCTCCGTGCGCCCCTGCGGAGGGCGCCTCCGGCACCACAGCGGCCGCGGTCGAAAGCTCCACCTCGGCATCGCCGGTCCGCACGGGTTCCGCCTCGGTGACTTCGGCGGGCGGTGAGACTTCCCCCCTCCGGCTGCCCGCGGCGAACCCGCCGTCTGGGACGCTCGCCGAAGATACCTCGCCTTCGGCGTCTGCGCCACCCAAGCCTGAATCGGCATACCTCGTCGAGTCCGACTCCGCGTCTGCCGCGCCCTCAGAAACACTAGCAGCAGCAGTAGTAGCTGCCGCGCCAAGCGCGGCAGGCGCCCCGCTGCGGCCCCTCTTCCGAGACGGTGCCTTCTTCTTCTTCGCTGCACCGTCGTCTGGAGCGACACGGTCCGGCACGGCAAGGCCCAGGACCTCGCACACGTGGTTTATTCGCCCCAGCCCCGCCTCAGCGATAGCAGACGCGCGCTGCTCGTGCTCCCTGGCGGTGTACGGCCCCAGGAATACGCGCGTGGCTTGCTCCGCCTCCTCCAAGGAAATCCCTGAAGCAAAGGAGAATAGCATCAGCATATAACGCATTTCGCGTGAACAAAGGAGGGACGCGATCGAGGCTTACAAAGACCGGGGGGCGCTGGCAGCGAGCAGACCCATGGCGAAACATTGTCGTCTCGACGCCTCTCGGGGGCAAGACGCCAGTCGTGGGCAAGCGGTGCCACGCCGTACATCACGTACTCTTCGGCGAGGTCGCGCATGTTGAGGCGGGCGGCCACGCCTACGAGCCGCTGGACCCTCCGCTTGTCCTCATCATCGAGCGTTCGGCCGGGCGAGGGCTTGAACGTGATCAGTCGGCCTGTGCACTCAAGGCCGCTCCCGCTCTCCACACGGTGGTAGAACCACCGCTTCATCCAATAAGACTCCCACTTCCCGCGAGTTGAGTTCGCAGGGAAGAGCTTCTTGCACGACGGACGAAGAATAAAAGTGAGGCTACCGAAGCTCGACAGCGTCCCGTCCTTCCGGCCCTTGGGCTGGCATCGTGCCTCGTGAAGATAGGCGAACAACGATGCGCTGGGCCAACACGCCCCCGAGCGCAAGGCCCAGCTGTACACTGCGAGCCGGGCCACGGCGTTCGGAGTCAGTTGCGCCAGCTCCAGCCCGAAGGTCCGCAGCACGTCGCCCACCATAGCCGCCGCTGGGATGCGGAGCCCCGCGTCGAAAAAGGCAACGAACACGACCGCCTCCGACCTCTCGGGATGCGGTTCCGTCTCGTCGGCGGCGGGCAATCGTACCTCCTGGCGCCCGGACAACTTCCCCGCGCGCAGGAGCCCTTGGATCGTCTTCTCGGTCACGAGCGAGGGGCCTAGCTCACCGGAGAATGTGCCTTCCTCCTCCACCACCAGCCGCTCCTGGTCCGCCACCGCCGGGTCGTGCTCTTGGAGCGCGTATTTCACCTTCAACAGCGAGGACCGCCGGCGAATGTCAAGGCCACCAACCGCCTGGCCGCGCTTGCTACTGGAGGCCATCGCTTCCCACGGAGAGACTGAAGCGGTGAAGATAGCGCGAAGGTGTAGAGGGCGGAGCAGACAGGAAAGAGGGCGTAAAGGTGCGGGGACGCTGTTACGGGGGGGCTATTTCAAGCCACCTCGCCCATACCGCCACTACCGAAGCGTTGCAACGATCCGCGTGCCGGATGCAACCGCAGCGGTGTAAAGGCCCGCCCCGCACGATTCCCCGTAACTGAAAGCGAAGTGTCGCGATGGTCCGTGTACGGGGCGCGACCGCAGTCGTACAAGCGCCCGTCCAGCGCAATGCCCCATACCCAAAGCTGGAAGGCCACGACCACAGGCGCCAAGGACCGTCACAACACGGCGTTACCTAGCCGCTGTTAAAGGCGCACTAATGGGCCACGGGATCACAACAGCTCCGGCGCCGCGCCATTCACTGCCCGCCCCGTGTCGCCCTTGCCTAGGGAAGAGGCGAGCGGCCGCGAGCACGCAACCGTCCACATCCCGCGGCCCACCAGTCATAGGCCGCCACGTGCCCCGGGCGCGTCGGGTCGCATGGTACGGGAACCTAACCCTGGCAGACCAGGGGCCGGCGTGATTCCAGGAACCTTTACAGCGCAAGACCGCATCATAAGATCCCAAGTCACCGCCCGCGTGGCGGTGTTCGCGGGGCGAGGGCGCCAGCTCCGCTGCCACCCGCTCGATGGGTAGGGGACAGAGCGCGCGCGCGTCTACTTCGACTAGGCGCCAGCCTCCGTTGCCACTCGCTCGATGGGTAGGGGACGGAGCGCGCGCGCGTCTACTTCGACTAGGCGGGAGCGGAGATTAGGCGCCAGCCTCCGCTGCCACCCATTCGATGGGTAGGGGACGGAGCGCGCGCGTCTACTTCGACTAGGTGCCAGCCTCCGCCGCCACCCGTTCGAATGGAAGGGGACGGAGCGCGCGCGCGTCTACTTTGACTAGGCGCCAGCTTCGCTGCCACCCGTTCGATGGGTAGGGGACGGAGCGCGCGCGTCTACTTCGACTAGGCGCCAGCTTCGCTGCCACCCGTTCGATGGGTAGGGGATGGAGCGCGCGCGCGTCTACTTCGACTAGGCGCCAGCCTCTGTTGCCACCAGCTCGATGGGTAGGGGACGGAGCGCGCGCGCGTCTACTTCGACTAGGCGCCAGCCTCCGCTGCCACCCGTTCGATGGGAAGGGGACGGAGCGCGCGCGTCTACTTCGACTAGGCGCCAGCCTCCGCCGCCACCCGTTCGAAGGGTAGGGGACGGAGCGCGCGCGCGTCTACTTCGACTCGGCGCCAGCTTCGCTGCCACCCGTTCGATGGGTAGGGGACGGAGCGCGCGCGTCTACTTCGACTAGGCGCCAGCCTCCGCCGCCACCCGTTCGAAGGGTAGGGGACGGAGCGCGCGCGCGTCTACTTCGACTCGGCGCCAGCTTCGCTGCCACCCGTTCGATGGGTAGGGGATGGAGCGCGCGCGTCTACTTCGACTAGGCGCCAGCCTCCGTTGCCACCCGTTCGATGGGTAGGGGACGGAGCGCACGCGTCTACTTCGACTAGGCGCCAGCTTCGCTGCCACCCGCTCGATGGGTAGGGGACGGAGCGCGCGCATCTACTTCGACTAGGCGCCAGCCTCTGGTGCCACCCGTTCGATGGGTAGGGGACGGAGCGCGCGCGCGTCTACTTCGACTAGGCACCAGCCTCCGCTGCCACCCATTCGATGGGTAGGGGACGGAGCGCGCGCGTCTACTTCGACTAGGCGCCAGCTGCGCTGCCACCCGCTCGATGGGTAGGGGACGGACTGCGCGCGTCTACTTGGACTAGGCACCAGCCTCCGCTGCCACCCGTTCGAAGGGTAGGGGACGGAGCGCGCGCGTCTACTTCGACTAGGCGCCAGCCTCCGCCGCCACCCGTTCGATGGGTAGGGGACGGAGCGCGCGCGTCTACTTCGACTAGGCGCCAGCCTCCGCGGCCACCCGTTCGATGGGTAGGGGACGGAGCGCGCGCGTCTTCTTCGACTAGGCGCCAGCCTCCGCCGCCACCCGTTCGAAGGGTAGGGGACGGAGCGCGCGCGCGTCTACTTCGACTCGGCGCCAGCTTCGCTGCCACCCGTTCGATGGGTAGGGGACGGAGCGCGCGCGTCTACTTCGACTAGGCGCCAGCGTCGCTGCCACCCGTTCGATGGGTAGGGGACGGAGCGCGCGCGTCTACTTCGACTAGGCGCCAGCCTCCGCCGCCACCCGTTCGATGGGTAGGGGACGGAGCGCGCGCGTCTACTTCGACTAGGCGCCAGCCTCCGTTGCCACCCGTTCGATGGGTAGGGGACGGAGCGCACGCGTCTACTTCGACTAGGCGCCAGCTGCGCTGCCACCCGCTCGATGGGTAGGGGACGGAGCGCGCGCATCTACTTCGACTAGGTGCCAGCCTCCGGTGCCACCCGTTCGATGGGTAGGGGACGGAGCACGCGCGCGTCTACTTCGACTAGGCACCAGCCTCCGCTGCCACCCATTCGATGGGTAGGGGACGGAGCGCGCGCGTCTACTTCGACTAGGCGCCTGCTGCGCTGCCACCCGCTCGATGGGTAGGGGACGGACCGCGCGCGTCTACTTGGACTAGGCGCCAGCCTCCGCTGCCACCCGTTCGAAGGGTAGGGGACGGAGCGCGCGCGTCTACTTCGACTAGGCGCCAGCCTCCGCCGCCACCCGTTCGATGGGTAGGGGACGGAGCACGCGCGTCTACTTGGACTAGGCGCCAGCCTCCGCTGCCACCCGTTCGATGGGTAGGGGACGGAGCGCGCGCGTCTACTTCGACTAGGCACCAGCTTCGCTGCCACCCGCTCGATGGGTAGGGGAAGGAGCGCGCGCGCGTCTACTTCGACTAGGCGCCAGCCTCCGCTGCCACCCGTTCGAAGGGTAGGGGACGGAGCGAGCTTGAAGAACGCAGAACAGCACATACGACCACAATAACTCGAACATGCAAAGGTCAATTTGCGGCAAGAGCAGACATGCTCTCGTAAACAGATATGCGTCGCCACACCAGCATATGCTCGTTCGCACGATCAGAGCGTATGGATGACTTCATATCTGTCTACGAGAGCAAGTCAGGCCTTGCCATTTCCACAACAAGCTGTGAAGCATTCCCACAAATAGGTCATATTTTGTTCACCAGCGCTCGCGGGCATTGACGCCGGTCGACGCAGTCATCAAACGCAGATGAACAAAATTTTCCCTACATGTGAGAAGTTAACCATGAACAGGTACGGGATGTGCAGCAAGGGATATCTAGGGAGCGGCCCCCGACGCCAACATATTTATACTCGGCCTCACCAGGCGAAGAGTCGCCAGCGTGAAGGCATGCCAACCGATGAAAGCACAAACGGGGGGTGTCGGGCGGTTCAGCTACCAGGGGTGCGTAAGTGCAACCGTCCGCACCCCACCGCGTGCACACCGGAAACCGTCGCACACTCCACTTAAGAGAAGGCGCACTGCACGATGCGACAGCCTGCCCCCTGGCAAGCCAACCGTCATTAAAAAGCACACCACCAGGCGGCAAGGTCGCAACGACTGCGGAGCGCGCGCGCCTCAGAAGTCCAAATGCCGGGAGTCCGCCGTCACATTGATGGCCACGACGCCTCAAGGCCCGCACCGCGCCAAGCACGCTTCACCACGTGGACAGCCGGAAGAGCGAGCGTCGCAGCGTGTCCCTTATCGTTTAAGGCTCACGTGGCGGCTCAGGGGCCCGCCACGCTTACCTATGCCAGTGCAACGCCCTCGGCGCGCGTCTGCTTCGGCTGGGTCCACTTCCGCCACCGCCCAATTCGAAGGGTGAGGGCCGGAGCGTACGCATCTGCTTCGGCCACAGCGCAGCCCCGGGTCAAGTTTGGAGAAGTTCACAGGCCGCGGGGATGGAGGGGGCCAAAGGACTCGGCGACATGGCTTCGGCCCTGCGAAGCCCTTCACCATGAGAGGCTCCTGTCGTAGGGGTGGCCCCCACCTAAACCCAGCAGGCCTGGTAGAAAGTTATAAGGCCCAGAATAGGCCACGTGTAATGACACAAATACCCCTGAAGGGGATGATCAGCTGTAAGGGCATAATTGTAAAAGCACTCCCCATGTATATATATATATAGAATACCGGCCATGGTGAGGAGGCAGGCCATTACGCTCATCTCCATCACTCTCCACTACCATCTCTCTCTCTGTTTGGCCTGTAGCCACAACAGGACCCTATTCCTAGCAGACCTTATGGTATTGGAAACTTTGGGTTTGGATGTAATTATTGGAATGAACTGGTTAGCCAAGAATAATAGTCAAATAAATTGTGCTAGCCGATCCATTACCCTCACCAATGATCAAGGAGTAGAACTAATCATCACCCCCAAAATCCCTATAGAAGCAAAGTCTGCTCTTAATCATCTTCAAGTGCTAGAAGATGTACCGATTGTGAGGGGAATACCTAGATGTATTTCTAGAAGACTTACCAGAAATGCCACCAAATAAAGAAATCAAGTTTGTGATTAACATAGATCCTGACACTGCTCCTATCTCCAAGAGGCCATACTATATGCCAACTAACGAGTTGGCTATGTTGAAGAAACAGATTCAGGAATTGGAGGAAAAAGGTTACGTCCATCCAAGTTCTTCACCATGGGAGCATCTGTTCTATTCGTTAAGAGGAAAGATGGCAGCATGAGAATGTCTGTGGACTATAGAGCACTCATTGATGTTACCATCAAGAACAAGTATCTATTGCCCAGGATCGATGACCTGTTTGATCAGTTGAAGGGAGCTAGTGTCTTCTCTAAGATAGATTTAAGACCAAGATATCACTTGTAGAAAATCCATGCTGAAGATATCCCCAGGCTGCATTCTCCACTTGTTGTGGATAGTATGAGTTCACCATCATGTCCTTTGAACTGACAAATACACCTGCTTCTTTCATGAGCATAATGAACATTGTATTCATGGAGTACATAGATAAGTTTGTGGTAATCTTCATAGATGACATTCTCATATACTCTAAGAATAAATTAGAACATGAGAATCATCTTAGAATAATCCTAGAAAAATTAGAGAGCATCAGCTTTATGCCAAGTTCAGTAAGTGTGAATTTTGGCTAAAGGAAATTGCTTTTCTTGGTCATATGTGATAGTCAAAGGTATCACAGTTGATCCTTTCAAAGTAGAAGCAGTAATGGAGTGGAAGCAACCCAAGTTAGTAAACCAAAGTTAGAAGTTTCTTGGACTTGCTGGTTACTATCGTCACTTTATAGATTTTCGGAGTTAGCTAAGCCAATGACTCAGCTTCTAAAGAAAGAGAAGAAGTTCGAATAGACAAAAGCTTGTGAGCAGAGTTTTTAGACTCTCAAGAATAAGCTATTATCAGCGCAAGTGCTTGTTTTGCCAGATGTGCATAAGGAATTTGAGGTTTTCTATGATGCCTCCTATTAGGGTTTGGAATGTTTCTTAATGCTAGAAGGTAGAGTGATAGCCTATGCATCCCGTTAGCTAAGACCGCATGAGTATAATTACTCATGACCTAGAATTAGTAGCAGTAGTGCATACTTTAAGATCTGGTAGCATTATCTCATTGGTAATCGCTACGAGGTTTAGACGAATCACAAGAGTTTGAAATATATTTTCACCTAAGTAGAACTCAACCTAAGATAGCACATATGGCTAGAGTTGATAAATGATAACAGAATTTAGTATCATCCAGGCAAAGCTAATATTATGGCAGATGCTTTGGGCAGAAAGTTCTATGCATGTAGTGTTCTATCAGAAGAAGACCATATTTGACTTCAAGAGGCAATCTCCAATCTGAATCTAATTCTAGTAGATTAGGGTGTTCCCTCAACTTGAGAGATTCAACCTACCCTACCTGGCCAGATCAAGGAAGTCCAAAAAGTTGATGAGGATATTTAGGAAATAAGGAAGAATATGAGAAGAGGAAAATCTAGATTGGAAGTGGGAAGAAGTTAGCATATATTTCATAATGGACTTTCTAGGACTCAATCCAATCATGATTCAATCTGGGTGGTAATAGACCGGTTGACTAAAGTAGCTCATTTCATACTTATCAAGACCACTTACTTCACAAGTAAGTTAGCAAAGCTGTATATGTCCAGAAATATATGTTTGCGTGGAGTTCCCAAAAAGATAGTTTACATCAAGATAGTCAGTTCATTTGCTGATTTTGGCAGAAGCTTTCATGAAGAATTAGGGAGTAAGCTTAATTTTAGTACAACTATAACCCCCAAGCAGATGGCCGAACAGAACGAGTCAATCAAGTGCTAAAGGACATGTTGAGAGCTTGTGCCCTACATTTTGGGAATAGCTGGGATCATTCATTACCCTATGTTGAGTTCTCGCACAATAATATTTATCAAGCCAGTCTTCAGATGGCAACTTTTGAAGCATTGTATGGCCGAATGTGTAGAACACCATTACATTGGGAACAACCAAAACAATTTCAAGATGCTGGACCTAATCTACTTCACGATGCTAAAGAAAAAGTAAGAAAAATCAAAGACAGATTGAAGATAGCTCATTCTAGACAAAAGATTTATGCTGACAATCGTCGATGGGACTTGACCTTTGAGGTTGGAGACTACATTTATCTCAGAGTATCTCTGCTCAGATGAGTCAAAATATTCCAGACAAGAGGGAAGCTTGAACCATGATTTGTGGGACCCTTCAAGTTCTGAGTCACAGAGGAGAAGTTGCATATCAGTTGGAGTTGCTATCAACCATAATAGGAGTGTGCATTGTCTTCTATGTCTCCCAGTTGAAGAAATGCCTTTGAGTACCCACAGAATAAGCAGAACTAAAAACCCTGGATCTTCAGGAAGATCTCACCTACCAAGAATAACCAATCAAGATTCTTGAGATAGCAGAGTGAGGGACCAAGAGGAAGACCACCAGATTCTGTAGAGTTCAATGGAGTAATCACACAGAAGACGAAGCCGCCTAGGATCGAGAGGAACATCTGAAGGACAACCATTCCTATCTCTTTGCTAGCTAGTCCAATTTCGAGGGTGAGATTTTTCTTAAGGGGGTAGGTTTGTAACATCCCAAAATTTTATTCACATTTCATTGGATTTAATTGGAATTTATTTGGTTTTTATTCCAAAGCCTAGAGAAAGAAAACTTAATTTATCAATTTTCTAAAAGCCAAAAATAGATAATATTATTTTTCCTAAGTTCTCCTAAATTTATAGTATTTTTGTGAATTTTACTATAATTTTTGGGATTTATTTGCTATTTTCTAAGTCTTTTAAAAGTTTCCTAGCTTTTTTTAAAATTAAAAATGAAAATTAAATCTCAACACCCTCCTAGGCCAACACCTGTCTAGCCCGGATTGCCTCCTCGCTGTGCGGACACATCCCGCGCATCCGTTCTCACTTACTCTGCACCGACGAGCCAAGATGCCTTCCTCTTGCCACGTGGCAGACATCCACTTGCCCGCCCTCTCTACTTCTCTCTTCTCTCACCAGCTAGTGGGGCCCACTTGTCATCTCCTTCCTCCCCTCCTTCTTCCTCCACCGTCCACCATTGAAGCCTTTCCCCGAGCGCATACGTTTGGTTGTTACTACCCATTTGGCCAAAGCAAATGCGGCCATTGAAGACTCCAATCATTTCCCACTCACCCCATCAGTTTCCCCACATTAAACCCCGTCATCAACCCTATTCATGTGCCACTACATTGACCATAAATCTGGTGAGCCACCTCTCGGCCATTCCTCTTCCTCGAGCCCTATAAGTACCTCCCTGAGCATCTCTTACTCACACCGCTCCTCTCCTGCATGTCAATTCTTGCTTCTATACACCTGAGATTTCTACACCATGTCTTCATTTGCACGCTGGTGAGCTACTCCAGCGAGCAAGTGCTGGTACCTTAGCCATCTCCACCTCGCGCTGAGGCCACGGCCGTCTTCCTCACATCTGTTCTTTCAACCTCCACCCCTTTGCCAGGCTTCCCAAACAACTATAACGCCACCACCAACAATGACGGAGCTATGCCACCACTCTTTCTCATCGCCAACTGCTTGCCTTGCTGCTTCTCTTCGGTAAAGACTTGTTGCATCATAAGTTCCCCGTGTCTTTTCTATCTTGTGCGCCCTTCGCTGGCCGCCACCGACTAGGATGATGTGAGCTAGAGTACACTGTATCTTCTGACCACTATAACTTTTGTCCACTATATCTTTTGATCACTATAGCTTTCGACCAACATAGCATACGACAACTATATCTTCGAACCACTATATCTCTGACACTATAGCTATTGACCACTACAACTTCCAACCACTTCCGACTGCTCTAGCTTTCGACCACCATAGCTTCCAACCAATGTGTGTTGTGACCACTGTATCCTTTGACCACTGTAGCTCACGATCACTATAGTTTATGACCACAGTAAACACACTTCCAGATTGGACCTGTTCAAATTCTGGGCTCCTTTTAGATTTTTGAATTTTATTTGGTTATTGTTTGTATTTAGTTGCTTTGGTTTTTATGCGCATGGACTATGACAATTTCGGATAGTACCTTTTTGACGATTCGTACCACTAAGACTTCAAACAAGGCAAGTTACTCCTTTGATCATGTTGCTGCCAGTAATTTAAATTATTTGTGTTGTTTTAAAATTATTATACATGCATACTTTTATTCAAACTTAGTTTACATTCGATTTAAATTCCAGTTATTCCAATTCTTCTGTACATGCCAAATTTGACATTCAACACAAACATGCCTTGTCACCCTAGATAAAAACGTAGTTAGTGCAATAATATTAACTAAAAATTTTGTAGATTTGCTAAGCCAAGCCTAGAATAATTTTAGGTGGGAATATTTGTTTCACACAAAATGATGGTTTCTAAAATTTATTCTTGACTTTGGTGAGTCAAAAAAAACTCTACAAAATTTTGTTAAAATAAAATTACAAAACATTATTTAGACTTTGGCATTGGTATGTGTCACTGCCTAGCTATTTATTTCAAAATTTAAAGTGAAAATAATTAATTTAGTTTAAAATAAAACCAAGTGTTATTTGGTTGCCCAATATTTTTAAATTTTATTTGCCCATTTTTAGCTTTCAAAAAGGGCTTTTCTTTTGAAAATTAATGTAAGTAAAAATGTAAAAATATTATTAAATAAACGTTATTTTGAATTTCTAAAGAAATCCAATTTCAAATTAATTATTTTAAAGCATATGGCTTTTATCTTTATTTTCTATGAATTTGCTAGAATTTAAAAATCAATTTCAAAGCTAAAAATTATTTTTGTAAAAATTTAAAGACCAACATTAAGTTGAAAATATTTTTCCTAAGTCCAAAACATATTAAGGAATTTTTGTAGATTTTTCTAAATTTTTCGGACCTTATTTGCTATTTTCTAAGTGTTTTCAAAGATTCTTAGCTTTTTGAAAATTAAAAATGAAATTTAAAAATCCAACTCTCCCATGTGCTGACATGAATCCAGCCTTGACCATCCCCATCACTACGTGGCCTCATCCCGAGCGTCCGCTCTCGCTTATCCGTGCCTACAACCATATTTCACCCGTGTGACACGTGTCGTACATCCATCAGTCCACTCGCCCCACCCTTAGTCCTCTTCTCCTCTCTCTCACGGTCCTGCTGAACCCACCCGCATCTTCTTCTTCCTTCCCTTCTTCCACCTCTGCTCACCACCATTACTACCCTTTTTGGAGCTCTTAAAAACTTCAGTTTCTATACCCATTGGCCGGGCATTTGATGCCATTAGAAGGCTTAAATTCACCCACTAATACTCTGCTGGCTACTAGACCATAAAAACCCAATTACCTCTCCTCTTAACTTTCCACTACCATGTCCTTAACTCTGGTGAGCTCCCGAGCTCCTAGCCTGTCCCAGCCGCCTATAAAATCCCCTCCTCGTGCTTCCTCTATGCACACCACACCTTATTTCTCTCTCAATTTCTCTCCCCAGCGCCCGAGCAGTTTCTGCACCATCTCCTCTTCATTTGCATGCCGGTGAGCTACTCTGGTGAGCAATTACTGGTACCTTGGCCATCTCTGCCCCACACCGAGGCCACATTCATCTTCCCTACGTCTGTGCAATCAACCTCCACCCCTTCGCTGATGATGCCATGCACCGTTGCCGCTTTTTCCTTGCTGTCAACCAATTATTGATCTCCTCGAAGTCCATGCTAAGGTTCTCAACTCCTCTCTCTATATCTTTTGACTGCAACAATCTTCTTTTTCTTTCAGTTACGGTCTTTGTATTTGCATAAAAATGAAGAGGTCAGGGGTGCAGCAATCAGCACAGCACAGCACAGCACAGCACAGCAAAGAAACATTGTGTTCTTCATCTATTTCTGCTGCCTCAATTTCGTGAGAGTTCGTGCATGCGAGAGCAATCGTGATCTTTCTTTGCCAACATTTGGTATCAGAGCAAGGCTACTCGATCCCTGCGCAATGTCGGCTCCAGCAAGCGATGGTGACCGGAGTATGTCGCCGTTCCGTGGAGGCCGAGGGCGGCGCTTGGCCTCGCCAATCATCCCTCGTCGTGGTCGCACTCGTGGCCGCGACATGGTGATCCAGAAGACAGTGCAGGAGGCTGGAGTCGCGTCTTATCCGATGCTCACGCGCGACAACTACATGGATTGGCCACTCGTAATGAAGGTGATGCTCCAGGCGAGGGGCTTGTGGGACACCGTCGAGTATGGCGACGCAGATCTGCAGGAGGATCGTGCGGCGCTCAAGGCGCTCCACAAGGCGGTCCCGCAGGAGATGATTCGCGCGCTCGCCATCACGCGATCGGCCAAGGAAGCATGGGACTACGTCAAGTCCATGCGAATTGGCTCCGATCATGTTCGCAAGTCGAAGCTCCAGAAGTTGCGCACCGAGTTCGAGACGCTCGCATTCAAGGAAGGCGAAGATCTTGAGGATTTCGCGCTTCGCTTGAGTTGCCTGGTCGGCCAGCTTTCGGAGTACGGCAAATCCGTCGACGAGCAGAAGGCCATCGAAAAAGACCTTCGCGTCGTCCCGCCCTGGTTGTCATGTCGTCTACACCATGGAGACCATGCTCGATCTCTCCAAGCTGTCCATTGAGGAGGTCACCGGGCGTCTGAAAGGCACCGGTGAACGATGCATCCCGCAACCGGCGCCACTGACTACTACCTCGGAAGCTAAACTCTTGCTGACCGAGGAGGAATGGATGGCTCGCCTCAAGGAGAAGAAGAGCGGCGAGAGATCGTCGAGCAGGCCTGGTGACAGCGGCCATCGCCGTGGCAAGGGTAACCGGCGCCGTGACGCTGGGCATGACGGGCGCGAACCAGGACGCGAGTGCAACGTCAGTCGTGACAAGTGCCGTAACTGCGACAAGATTAGCCACTGGGCCGAGGATTGCCGGCAGCCACAGCGCGAGCAGGTCCATCTCACCCGGGAGGATGAGGAGGATCAGACGCTGCTCATGCCGCCAAACTTCATCAAGATTGACGAAACGCATGCCCAGGTGAATCTAGGGTGCGATGGAGAACAGCCAAGCGACGTGTGGTACCTAGACACTAGGGCCAGTAACCACATGACTGGTTGCGACAACTTCTTCGCGGAATTGGACATGGGCGTCATCGGATCAGTGAACTTTGGTGACGGCTCGGTGGTCAACATCCGCGGGCGCTGCACGGTGCTGTTCACCTGCCAGAACGGTGAACATCAGGCGATCAAAAATGTTTACTACATTCCTAGGCTCAAGAGCAACATCATCAGCATCAGCCAGCTCGATGAGTGTGGCTGCCAGGTGCTGATTGATGGGGGAGTGCTGCGGATTCGCGATCGGCAATGTCAACTGCTTGCCAAGGTGAAGCGCGCCAAAAACCGCCTATACATGCTCAACCTGAACATTGCAAGGCCGGTGTGCTTAATGGCGTGACAATATGATGAGGCTTGGCTGTGGCATGCACACTACGGCCACCTCAACTTTGACGCTTTGAAGACGCTGGCGCAAGACGGGATGGCACGCGGACTCCCGGTGATCAATCATCCCGGTGAGATCTGCGACAGATGCCTCATTGGCAAGCAAAGGCGCACTTCATTTCTAGCAGCGGCCCACTACCATGCTGAGGGGTTGCTCGACCTCGTGCACGGTGACATGTGTGGGCCCATCTCACCAGCGACTCATGGTGGCCGGCACTGCTTTCTACTTCTCATCGATGATTGCAGCCGCTACATGTGGCTTCGCCTCCTGACGAGAAAGGATCAGGCACCTACCGTCATCAAGCAGTTCAAGACCAGTGTCGAGGTCGAGACCAGGCGGCGCCTGCACATTCTGCAAACTGATCGAGGGGGTGAGTTCACCTCAATCAAGTTTGGGCAGTATTGCGCAGATCAGGGAGTTGCACAGCAGCTCACAGCACCATACTCGTCGCAATAGAACGGCGTCGTTGAGCGGCGCAACCAGACAATCGTCGGCATGGCACGCTGTTTGCTCAAGGTGAAGGGGATGCTGTTTGAGTTTCGGGGGGAGGCGGTGACCACCGTTGTCTTTCTCCTGAACCATGCACCTACCAAGAGCTTGGACGGCATGACGCCGTTCGAAGCCTGGCACAGGAGGAAACCCGACATCTCCTTCCTGCGCACGTTCGGATGCATCGATCACTCCAAGGTTACTCGCCCAAATCTGAAGAAATTCGATGATCGCAGCGTGAAGATGGTGCTCCTCAGGTTCGAGCCGGGGTCAAAAGCATATCGGCTGTTCGACCCAGTTGTGCACTGCGTCCATGTCTCCCGTGACGTGGTGTTCGACGAGAAAGCCAACTGGGATTGGGCGAATCCTGGTGAGCTGGAGAAGACGACCAACGCTGGCATATTCGTCGTCGAGCACGAGATCATCGTTGTTCAAGTGGAGGTCCTTGCCCCAGGGGAGCAGCCGCATACGCCATCACCTCGCTAGGACTCGCCACCACCGGGCGCTCCAGATCACGCACCTGGTGTCTGGTTTGTATCGCCCACGGCAGAGGCTCTCGCCGAGCTCGATCACGACAGTGATTGCGGCGCTCAACACCGGTTCAGGATGTTGTGGGACATCCTCGGTCCTGCACCCACTGGCGCCTCGATACGGTTCCTGGAGCCAGAACCGGTCGCCCTGCCGAGCTGCACATGGTGAGTGCAGAAGAGCTGCCCACGTTTGGCGTGGCCGAACGCGACCCGTCTTGGAGCCGAGCGATGCTGGAGGAAATGAGATCTATCGAGGAGAACAACACTTGGGACCTCGTCGAGCTTCCTGCTGGGCATCGCGCGATTGGGCTTAAATGGGTCTTCAAGGTGAAACGAAACGAGCATGGCGCCATCACCAGACACAAGGCGCGTCTCGTTGTGAAAAGTTATGCGCAGCGCGAAGGGATCGACTACGAGGATGTCTTCGCCCCTGTCGCACGAATAGACTCGGTGCGGCTACTGCTGGCTCTGGCGGTGCACCAAGTGTGGTCCGTGCACCACATGGACGTGAAGTCCGCGTTCCTGAACGGGGACCTTGCTGAGGAGGTCTATGTCGAACAGCCGCCGGTTTTCGTCGTCGACAAGCAGGAGCACAAGGTGCTCAAGCTGCGCAAGGTGTTGTATGGGCTGCGTCAAGCCCCGCACACTTGGAACGCCAAGCTAGACACCAGCCTCCAAGAGTTGGGTTTCAGCAGGTGCATGGATGAGCATGCGTTGTACATGCGGCGGGCACCCGGAGGACCTTTGATCATCAGCATCTACGTGATGACCTGATCATCACCGAGACAACTCAAACATGCATTGACAAATTCAAGCGCGAGATGATGTCCATGTTTCGCATGAGCGACTTGGGACTGCTCACCTACTATCTCGGCACTGAGGTATGTCAAAGCGACAGCGGGATCACGCTCTGTCAAAGTGCCTATGTTGGGAAGCTCCTGGAGCAGAATGGCATGGCAGAGTGCAATCCTTGTCACACGCCGATGGAAGAGAGGCTCAAGCTGTCCAAGGCATCAACGGCACCGCCTGTGGACGCAACCCGCTACTAGAGCATTGTAGGCAGCCTGCGCTATCTGACTCATACCCAGTCGGACGTCACGTTCGCTGTAGGGTATGTGAGTCAGTTCATGGAGGATACGCGGGAAAATCACCTCACCGCGGTGAAGCACATCCTTTGATACATCACCGAGACACGGGGGTTCGGCGTCACCTATCCAAGAGGAGGAGACAAGCTGGCCTTGTTGGGTTACAACGATAGCGACATGGCCGGCGACCTTGATGGGCGGAAGAACACCACTAGCATCCTCTTCTTCCTCGGCACAAGCCCAGTCTCCTGGCAGTCGCAAAAACAGCGGGTTGTGGCTCTCTCCTCATGCGAAGCAGAGTACATCGCCGCGGCGACAGTAGCTTGTTAGGGCGTCTGGCTTCACCGGCTGCTACAGGAGCTCTTGGAACAGAAGCTTCCGGCGCCGGAACTCAGGGTGGACAACAAGTCTGTCATCGCTCTTAGCAAGAATCCAATCCTCCATGACAGAAGCAAATACATCGATACCCGATTTCACTTCATTCGTGAGGCGGTCGATGGAGGAAAAATCGTGATGGCAGCTCGTGGACATCCTAACGAAGCCACTCGGCCACGTTCGGTTCCTGGAGCTACGCGACAGTATTGGCGTAATCGGGATCAAGTGAATGCAACAGGATTAGGAGGAGTCTGTTAGTATAATCCGTGTTGCATATGCATGCTGTTTTGAGATTGTTTAGGAGTCGGAGTCCACTTCCGTTTCAAAGTTTGTTTTGGTGTTTGTTTTTCTTTCAGTTACGGTCTTTGTATTTGCATATAAATGAAGAGATCAGGGGTGCAGCAATCAGCGCAGCACAGCAAAGAAACATTGTGTTCTTCATCTATTTCTGCTGCCTCAATTTCGTGAGAGTTCGTGCGTGTGAGAGCAATTGTGATCTTTCTTTGCCGGGAAAATTGCTCTCATGCCACAAAGCTAAGTGACACCCTCTCATTTGCCACATACTTAAGTGGCTTTGTTATTATGCCACAAACTTGTATGTGTTGTCCTTTGTTTTGCCATTTTCTCCATTTAATGTCTATTTTGCATTTTCAGGGACCCTTTTGCCCTCTTCATGTCCCTCCCCGGCGCCGGCGGCAAGGACCTCGCCTCGGCCGACGGTGGGTGAACACGGCTCCGGGACAAGCAGCTGCGGCAGCTCCGCGAGCTCTTCCTCCGCTTCGACCTCGACGGTGACGGCGGGGCGGCAGGGCCCGAGGAGCAGCGGCGTGAGGGAGGAGGTGAGGTAGTAGGGCAGCTCCCAGTCTTCCCACTTGCGCGATTCCCCTGACGGCGGCGGCGAGCGGTTGAACAGGTGGGCCGCTCCTCGTGCCCCGGCGTCGTCCACTGCCCAGCGCCCTTGCCGTGCCCACCGCGGACGCGCACAGCCCCGCGCAGCCGCGCCCGAAGCATCCCTCCTGCCGCCGACAAGATCGCCCGCATCGAGCTCAATCGGTGTGCGCACGCGACGTGGAGATCGGAGAGAGAGGTCGTCGATTTGGGGGTTGTTCGACGAGATTACCTCCTCCCTCGTGCCGCTGCTCCTCGGGCCCTGCCGCCCCGCCATCGCCGTCGAGGTCGAAGCGGAGGAAGAGCTCGCGGAGCTGCCGCAGCTGCTCGTCCCGGAGCCGTGTTCGCCTGCCGTCGGCCGAGGCGAGGTCCTTGCCGCCGGCGCCGGGGAGGGACATGACGAGGGCAAAAGGGTCCCTGAAAATGCAAAATAGACATTAAATGGAAAAAATGGCAAAACAAAGGACAACACATACAAGTTTGTGGCATAATAACAAAGCCACTTAAGTATGTGGCAAATGAGAGGGTGGCACTTAACTTTGTGGCATGAGAGCAATTTTCCCTTCTTTGCCAACACAGACGAGCACTCGTACGTACGTATGTAACGTGCCGTGCTTCACTTTTTAATCCGTGAAATCATACATGCATGTGCATGGCCTGCTATAAAATTTATCCGATCATGCATACATTAAACAGCCAGGTTGCTACAGGAAAGAAAAGGTAGGAGTACTTAATGCATGTAGGTGCGTACTTCTCTGCGTATACCTCGCTATAAAACCTCGTGCGGTGTGATCGGTCCAGCGGCAGAGGCATATAACACGCGCTGATATACGCATGCAGAGAGGATAGCCAACCAATGACGCCTCATTGCCAGGGTCACGCTGGCCATGCATGCTGCCTCTTCCTTTTGCTGCTGGTGGTGATGCTTCCGCTGCCATGCATCCATGCAGCAGGCTCGGCCAAGAACATCTCGGCCATCTTCATCTTCGGCAACTCGATCGTCGATCCCGGGAACAACAACCACCGGCTGACGGAGGCGAAGGCCAACTTCCCACCGTACGGGCAGGACTTCCCCGGCGGGGAGCCAACGGGGAGGTTCTCCAATGGGAAGCACTACTACAGAAAAGGTCATCACAGACGGTTCGAAAACATCATCACAGACGGTTTTGTGAACCGTCTGTATTTATGGGTCAGTGATAATCGAAGGTCATCACAGACGGTTTTCGAAACGTCTGTGATTATCAGCTATCACAGACGGTTTTTGAGTAAAAACCGTCTGTGATAGCTGATAATCACAGACGGTTTTTCGGGGGGAGGCGGTGACCACCGCTGTCTTTCTCCTGAACCATGCACCTACCAAGAGCTTGGACGGCATGACGCCGTTCGAAGCCTGGCACAGGAGGAAACCTGACATCTCCTTCTTGCGCACGTTCGGATGCATCGATCACTCCAAGGTTACTCGCCCAAATGTGAAGAAATTCGATGATCGCAGCGTGAAGATGGTGCTCCTCAGGTTCGAGCCGGGGTCAAAAGCATATCGGTTGTTCGACCCAGTTGTGCACCGCGTCCATGTCTCCCGTGACGTCGTGTTCGACGAGAAAGCCAGCTGGGATTGGGCGAATCCTGGCGAGCTGGAGAAGATGACCAACGCTGGCACGTTCATCGTCGAGCACGAGTTCATCGCTGGTCAAGTGGAGGTCCTTGCCCCAGGGGAGCAGCCGCATACGCCATCACCTCGCTAGGACTCGCCACCACCAGGCGCTCCGGATCACGCACCTGGTGTCCGGTTTGTATCGCCCACGGCCGAGGCTCTCCCCGAGCTTGATCATGACAGTGATTGCAGTGCTCAACACCGGTTCAGGATGTTGTGGGACATCCTCGGTCCCGCACCCACAAGCGCCTCGATACGGTTCCGGGAGCCAGAACCGGTCGCCCTGCCGAGCTGCACGTGGTGAGTGCAGAAGAGCTGCCCACGTTTGGCGCGGCCGAACGCGACCCGTCTTGGCGCCGAGCGATGCTGGAGGAAATGAGATCTATCGTGGAGAACAACACTTGGGACCTCGTCGAGCTTCCTGCTGGGCATCGCGCGATTGGGCTTAAATGGGTCTTCAAGGTGAAACGAAACGAGCATGGCGCCATCACCAGACACAAGGCGCGTCTCGTTGTGAAAAGGTATGCGCAGCGCGAAGGGATCGACTACGAGGATGTCTTTGCCCCTGTCGCGCGAATAGATTCGGTGCGGCTACTGCTGGCTCTGGCGGTGCACCAAGTGTGGTCCGTGCACCACATGGACGTGAAGTCCGCGTTCCTGAACGGGGACCTTGCTGAGGAGGTCTATGTCGAACAGCCGCCGGGTTTCATCGTCGACAAGCAGGAGCACAAGGTGCTCAAGCTGCGCAAGGTGTTGTATGGGCTGCGTCAAGCCCCGCACACTTGGAACGCCAAGCTAGACGCCAGCCTCCAGGAGTTGGGTTTCAGCAGGTGCATGGATGAGCATGCGTTGTACATGCGGCGGGCACCCGGAGGACCTTTGATCATCAGCGTCTACGTGATGACCTGATCATCACCGAGACAACTCAAACAAGCATTGACAAATTCAAGCGCGAGATGATGTCCACGTTTCGCATGAGCGACTTGGGACTGCTCACCTACTATCTCGGCATTGAGGTATGTCAAAGTGACAGCGGGATCACGCTCTGTCAAAGCGCCTATGTTGGGAAGCTCCTGGAGCAGAGTGGCATGGTAGAGTGCAATCCTTGTCACACTGTCGGGACCCCGGATTTCTGAACCCGGACCCTTTGTGTATTACTGCACTAGTCCCAGATCAAAGCTAGTGCACACAGTTAAACAGAAATGAATACATAACCAGCAACGCTTTATTACAATATTAAAGAGTACAGACCGAAAGGTCTCATTATTACAATTGAGGTTTCAAAACCTCGCACACACGAAACACAGCGGAAGCAAAAGATAAACTCGGTGAAGACCCATCAATATGCCACAGGCAATTGACTGGGGAAGCGCGACCTAGAACTCCTGGAATCCTTCATCGAATCCACCCGCGAAGAAGTCGTAGTCGCCTTCTTGAGCTTCGTACTCCTCTGGTGATTATTTTTGAGTGTAGCATGTGAGTACATAAAGTACTCCGCAAGTCTTGGGAAAAATGCATAGATGCAAGGCTTGACAAAGGAAGGCTGTATGGTTCTTTTGCACAAAGCAATATTTTAAAATTTCAATTACTACTAATTATTTTCGAAGGCATCAATTTAATAAAGTAAATGTTTTAGCAGAAAATATCAATAATTCTCTAGTGAAGGTTCCAACTACCAACACTAGCTAACAACTTAAACAAGTTTAATACTGCGGGTTACATCCACCCTCTCTGGCTCCAACTGCCATGATACCCTTCCGAGAGTTCCCTCCACTCTCGGAATACAAAACTTTGATTTTTAAAACCAAAACCAGAAATCTACCATGTGAATGCATTCCTTGCCCGCCCTTGACCGTGGGCACGGCTATTCGAATAGTTTTACACTCTGCAGAGGTTGTACAACTTTACCCACAAGAGATAAATTATCCTAAAGGTCAACACGCTTCCTTTGGCATGAGACCCAGATAAAATATCACAAAGCCTTTACCTTACTCTAATCTAGCTAGATACCACCCGCTGAGGTTTCACCGCAGGTAGGCTAACTGCCCGAACCGAAGCCCCCTCTTGCGCCGTATGAGTACAGTAAATCCCTGTCCCTCACTGTGGATAACCAGTCCATCCCTGGCACCCACTTTCCACTGGTGGCACCTAAACTAGACTATCATAAGTTAGTCAGCTAGGTCGTACCCATATAGACTTGTGGTTGTACGGTTAATGCTCAGTCTGGACAAACACAAGCGTCGGTCCTTAATTGACTAGGGTGGAACATACGCTTAACAAGATCCTGTGCTAACTGCACCAAGCCAAACCAACCATCCACCCTAATCTAAACCATCTTTCACATTTTTATTTTATTTTAAAGGAAACAGTGGTAACTCCAATCACCACAACTTTGTAAACACAAGGGTTTCAACAGTAAATCATAATTTCCCAGTTTCAAAGTTCCAAGGGTATATATTTAGCATGACTAAGCATTATACTACCATACTATCATTGTCAAAGAATAAATAATAATCTCATTAATGAGACAAAGGAAGTTCTAGGGTGACAAGGGTACATGACAATCAATTCCAATGGAGGGCATAACAAGGTTGGATTAACTACTACCTTAAGATTTGAATTATCATTTTATGTAAATAGCAATGCATAACATTTAAAATAATTAAAACATTTCAAAATCATAGGTTCAAGATGATCAAAGGAGACTTGCCTTGCTCGGAGACTTGATGTTGCGAATCGTTAAAATCGAACTCTCCGGATTAGTCGTAGTCTACACGCGAAGAACCAAACAAAATAAATTCAAATAAAACCCAATTAAAATCCAAAAATTATAAAATATATATATTGATGGATAGATTATGATTTTAGATGAATTTAGGAGAAAGAATCAACAGATTCGGAGTTCGTATGAGGGAGATCCAATATCTGGAAGTTTTGGACATCACATGAAATGATAACAAAATACGAGGATTACTTTTTGAATAGTACGGTGTCGATTGGCTACAAGGTGGCTGGCGAATGGGCAAAATGGAATGCTGGCAATGAGGCGAAGGTGGTGACATGGGTACGGCGACGAGGAACGGCGGCAATCACCGGCAGTCAGTGAAAAACGGCACCGACTGCACGGTAGCGACAACAGCAGGTTGGAGAGATAGTACCGGGTATGGAACGTGGAGACGTAAGATGAGCGTGGGGTAGTACATGGCATGGTGAAGTTAGGAAAATTATTGGCTAAGCTGAAAATTAATCGGAGACGATACAGTCGACGTTTGAATGACGACAGTGGAGAAACAGGAAAAATTTGATATCTTGGTGCTCGGTAGAGCGAATCCAAAACCATTTGAAAGGTAGCTACCTGGGATGGTTTGGCACGATATGACGCGAACGGATTGGGGAAAACACCAACGGATAGACGGAGACACGAGATGCCATTGGTGGCCATGGCGAGGTATCGGAGGTGAAAATTTGTGGAGGATTTTTGGGAAAACGGAAGGAAGCACGGCGTAGAACGTGGCGAGGCAAGTCTAAGAAAAATTACGGCATGGGCTAAGGCTTACCGGAGGCGACGAATTGACGTCGGGAAGTCACAAACGGCCATTTTCACGGAAAGCTCAATTCCTGATAATTGGCTCCACGAAAAATTAAACAAAATGGTAGAAAAATTTCTTAGAGGCTAGGACACAATATGACGCGAACAAAAATCGAAGCGCTTACCAAAAAGGGGTGTACGCGTGAAGGTACAGTTTTAGTGTCTGGGCCTGACAAGATCGACGAGGACTCGGGGAATCTTTAGGCGAGGGCGATGGAAGCACGATGTAGAACGTGTCGAGGCAAACTCAACGGTGCAAACGGCTCGGCCAAAGGACATCGGATGGTGGCGGAACACGGTGGAGAAGACATTTTGCGACCGTCCGGTAGACATTGGCATTTCGGGCAAACGGAGAGGAGTTAGCATGTGAGGTTTTCGGCGAAACGAAGAGTAGAGCGTGGGGAACGTGATGCTCACCTTGGTTTTGGTCGGGCATGCACGGACGGCCGGTGGCGACGCGAGGAACGACGACGCACTATGGCCCACGGTGGCGACGGTGCTCCGGCGAAGTTCCAGCGAAGGCGAGGTGAGCACCGTGTAGAACGCGACGAGGCGAATCCGAGGATGTGCTCAAAAGTGGCGGGGCTCCACCGGACGAGGCGCAATAAGCCGAAGAACGCCGCTTGGAACACAAAAGAAAAACTCCGATTGCGCCCAAGAGAAGAGAAGTGAGGACTTGATATTTTCGGGGTTGAGTGAGGATGAGGAGGGGCTCACGGTGCTCCCTTTTATAGGGGCGGGGGAGGTCCGAGATGGGAGATCAAGAGATCATGTCCATCAATGGCATGGGTTAATTTCTCGCGAAACGGCTCATGAATGAGGGGAAAACGGTAGGGAAATGAAAGAGTTTGATGAGAGGAGTTGAATGCAATTTATTTCGCTAAAAACCGTTGAGAAAATCAAGAGATATCAAAGATTGAAGAAAGCTCAAGAAACGCATGGCTGCTCTCTGTGAACTGCACGAAGGAAATGGTCTGGAGGAAGAAGAAAGGAAAAGGAAGAGAGAGAGAAAAAAAAAGAAGAGAAAAAGAAAAAGGAAAAGAAAAAAGAAAATTCGGAAAAATTTTAAGAAAATTTTCTAAAGATCCTTGGAACCTGAAAAGATAAAAAAAAAATTCGGAATTAATTAACATTTATTTTAATTTTTTTTAAATGTTTTTATTTTCTAGCTTTAAAATAATACAATAATTAACAAATAAAGCTTAAAAAAATCTTAGAAGAATTCATAGAGCTTTCTAAAGCTATTTTGTACTTATAGAAAATATCTTCAACTGAAATTTTGATATTTCCTTTATAAAATATTTTTTTATTTAACAGAAAGACTCTCTTCTTTAAAGCAGAAAATTAGGCAATTAAATTTAAAAAAAACTTAAACAACCAAAAGCAAATATTTTATTTTAAATTAAATTAAATATTTTTTTGAAATAACAGCTGGGCTGTTACAAACTACCCCCCTTAAAGAGAATCTCGTCCCCGAGATTCGGACGGACTAGGAAAAAGAAAGGAGAGGAAAACTCGGCTCTTAGGTCCTCTTCACGCTCCCAAATTGCTTGACTTCGAATGGTTGCTCTACTGTACTTTGTGGAACTTTATGGTCATGCTTCTTGCGCCGCGTTCAGCTTCCTTCATGATTCTATCTTATTGTTCGATGCTCCAAAGTATTCCTTTAATTGAGAAATATGGAAGACAACAACAAATCGGATTGATACATCTTTAGTCGCCTGCAAGCTTTGGGTTAACTTCAATTGCCCTTATCATATCGATTAATTCAGTATTCCACCAAAAGGGCTTAACTTCCGCAAGTGTTCATCCGAGAAGGATATAATTATTTCAACTCTCCAAAAATTCTTGATTCCAAAATCATATACCACAATTGCACCTTATTGATTTCGACAAGTAATCTCATTAACTTTTACTCTCTCTGCTCTAATTTGAATCGACGTCAAACCATAGAATTTTTCCAACAAGAATCCAATAACATTGTAATTTGTGGTTTCCACCAATTGTTTTATGATCATTATCTAATCCAACAGATCCATAACTTTGATCAAATAATATAAGATTAATCCAACCTTTTAGTAATCATCAATCAAGTTTAATGTCATCTAAGCCATATTCATTAATCCACCAACATCAGTCTCTTGATATTCATCATTTTGGTTCCACCAAATTTGAATGAACTCAATTAATCCTTATCGGGCAATCTCTCAATTACTTCTTATCGGACAATCTTTCAATTAATTATTATTAGACAATCTCTTAATTAATTCTTATTGGATAATCTATCTCCCATAATTAATTTAAATCCTCCAAGTTATCCATTTGAACAGCCTTAAACGACCTAGTTAATCCCATTAGTTAAAATCAAATTATCTAACAATGATCTATTAAATCCACCAATTCAAATTGACATATCAAAGTCTACTTTGCAATGATAAAATTAATCCACCAAGATATCTAAGTGTATTTTCTTTTACAATTCCACTAGTATCCGCTTATTAATAGGTCCACCAAACTCTGATAATCAATTAACTCCACAAACTTCATCTACTCTTCATGATTCAACCAAATCACCAAAAATTGATATCATGAATTGTTTATGATAATTCAACTTCTTAATCTTTTAATCGTTCCCTTTACCTGATCAATCTCTTAATACCAATTCTCCAATAATCACAAATAATACCTTCAACAAAAATCTTGTTTTGCATCCAATTGCTCCTTTCAATCCTAGATAATAAATCCAAGGTATCAAATTTAGACACTTACCCTGATCTAATTAGTTCCACCAAGTTTACTACTATACTCATTCTCCATGATCTATTTAATCCACAAGTATTACTTTCTTCACATTTATTCATAATCAATTGGTATCTACAAATATACCTTTGTTTTTCGCAATTCACTCGAATATTATTCAATCTTGTCAATTATAAATCCAAGATATATCACTCTAGCAACAATTCTCCAAATTACCTATCTTGACATGCACTGATTATGACAGCTTTCCCGACAAGAGTACTTTCCATAAATTTGTTGTCTTCCATATACTCTAGGTCTCCAAGGATTCTCCAAACTTGGACTGCGGTGAAAGAATTGGAGCTTGCACTATTGCGGTAACTGGGGTTAGCAAAAGATAAGAGGGAAGTAGCACAGATAAGAGATCAGGGGAACGACTAAACACCATCCCAAACAAACACACAAGAGAGAAACAAACAACTAGGAGAAGCTTGGCTTGAAATCAAAATAGTTTTTAAGGATGACTGTACTACAAATATTCAAAGACCTGGTACAGTCCACCTAATACACAAGCAAGTAATATATAAGCGTTCTAAAATCGTAAGACTTTACTTGGGTATTTCAACTAAAGAGCTAGTCATTGCTCCTTCATGATGACGAGCTTCTCCAAGTGCTTCTTGGACGCAGCCTTACTGAGCCATCTATAGAAATTACAAAGGGAAGGGGGTACAATTACCGTTCCAAAAAGGAAATAAGCAGATAGATAAGGGAGAATGCCATGACGAAGGTAAGGATAGAAAGACAAGAAAAGACAAGGATAGCACATTATTAAATTTTTATTTTATAAAATAAACTTTGAAGCTCTTTTTTTTTAACGACCATTCTAACTAGGTCACGTCCTACAGTCAAATTGGCTCTGATACCATCTCTGTCGGGACCCCGGATTTCTGAACCCGGACCCTTTGTGTATTACTGCACTAGTCCCAGATCAAAGCTAGTGCACACAGTTAAACAGAAATGAATACATAACCAGCAACGCTTTATTACAATATTAAAGAGTACAGACCGAAAGGTCTCATTATTACAATTGAGGTTTCAAAACCTCGCACACACGAAACACAGCGGAAGCAAAAGATAAACTCGGTGAAGACCCATCAATACGCCACAGGCAATTGACTGGGGAAGCGCGACCTAGAACTCCTGGAATCCTTCATCGAATCCACCCGCGAAGAAGTCGTAGTCGCCTTCTTGAGCTTCGTACTCCTCTGGTGATTATTTTTGAGTGTAGCATGTGAGTACATAAAGTACTCCACAAGTCTTGGGAAAAATGCATAGATGCAAGGCTTGACAAAGGAAGGCTGTATGGTTCTTTTGCACAAAGCAATATTTTAAAATTTCAATTACTACTAATTATTTTCGAAGGCATCAATTTAATAAAGTAAATGTTTTAGCAGAAAATATCAATAATTCTCTAGTGAAGGTTCCAACTACCAACACTAGCTAACAACTTAAACAAGTTTAATACTGCGGGTTACATCCACCCTCTCTGGCTCCAACTGCCAGGATACCCTTCCGAGAGTTCCCTCCACTCTCGGAATACAAAACTTTGATTTTTAAAACCAAAACCAGAAATCTACCATGTGAATGCATTCCTTGCCCGCCCTTGACCGTGGGCACGGCTATTCGAATAGTTTTACACTCTGCAGAGGTTGTACAACTTTACCCACAAGAGATAAATTATCCTAAAGGTCAACACGCTTCCTTTGGCATGAGACCCAGATAAAATATCACAAAGCCTTTACCTTACTCTAATCTAGCTAGATACCACCCGCTGAGGTTTCACCGCAGGTAGGCTAACTGCCCGAACCGAAGCCCCCTCTTGCGCCGTATGAGTACAGTAAATCCCTGTCCCTCACTGTGGATAACCAGTCCATCCCTGGCACCCACTTTCCACTGGTGGCACCTAAACTAGACTATCATAAGTTAGTCAGCTAGGTCGTACCCATATAGACTTGTGGTTGTACGGTTAATGCTCAGTCTGGACAAACACAAGCGTCGGTCCTTAATTGACTAGGGTGGAACATACGCTTAACAAGATCTCGTGCTAACTGCACCAAGCCAAACCAACCATCCACCCTAATCTAAACCATCTTTCACATTTTTATTTTATTTTAAAGGAAACAGTGGTAACTCCAATCACCACAACTTTGTAAACACAAGGGTTTCAACAGTAAATCATAATTTCCCAGTTTCAAAGTTCCAAGGGTATATATTTAGCATGACTAAGCATTATACTACCATACTATCATTGTCAAAGAATAAATAATAATCTCATTAATGAGACAAAGGAAGTTCTAGGGTGACAAGGGTACATGACAATCAATTCCAATGGAGGGCATAACAAGGTTGGATTAACTACTACCTTAAGATTTGAATTATCATTTTATGTAAATAGCAATGCATAACATTTAAAATAATTAAAACATTTCAAAATCATAGGTTCAAGATGATCAAAGGAGACTTGCCTTGCTCGGAGACTTGATGTTGCGAATCGTTAAAATCGAACTCTCCGGATTAGTCGTAGTCTACACGCGAAGAACCAAACAAAATAAATTCCAATAAAACCCAATTAAAATCCAAAAATTATAAAATATATATATTGACGGATAGATTATGATTTTAGATGAATTTAGGAGAAAGAATCAACAGATTCGGAGTTCGTATGAGGGAGATCCAATATCTGGAAGTTTTGGACATCACATGAAATGATAACAAAATACGAGGATTACTTTTTGAATAGTACGGTGTCGATTGGCTACAAGGTGGCTGGCGAATGGGCAAAATGGAATGCTGGCAATGAGGCGAAGGTGGTGACATGGGTACGGCGACGAGGAACGGCGGCAATCACCGGCAGTCAGTGAAAAACGGCACCGACTGCACGGTAGCGACAACAGCAGGTTGGAGAGATAGTACCGGGTATGGAACGTGGAGACGTAAGATGAGCGTGGGGTAGTACATGGCATGGTGAAGTTAGGAAAATTATTGGCTAAGCTGAAAATTAATCGGAGACGATACAGTCGACGTTTGAATGACGACAGTGGAGAAACAGGAAAAATTTGATATCTTGGTGCTCGGTAGAGCGAATCCAAAACCATTTGAAAGGTAGCTACCTGGGATGGTTTGGCACGATATGACGCGAACGGATTGGGGAAAACACCAACGGATAGACGGAGACACGAGATGCCATTGGTGGCCATGGCGAGGTATCGGAGGTGAAAATTTGTGGAGGATTTTTGGGAAAACGGAAGGAAGCACGGCGTAGAACGTGGCGAGGCAAGTCTAAGAAAAATTACGGCATGGGCTAAGGCTTACCGGAGGCGACGAATTGACGTCGGGAAGTCACAAACGGCCATTTTCACGGAAAGCTCAATTCCTGATAATTGGCTCCACGAAAAATTAAACAAAATGGTAGAAAAATTTCTTAGAGGCTAGGACACAATATGACGCGAACAAAAATCGAAGCGCTTACCAAAAAGGGGTGTACGCGTGAAGGTACAGTTTTAGTGTCTGGGCCTGACAAGATCGACGAGGACTCGGGGAATCTTTAGGCGAGGGCGATGGAAGCACGATGTAGAACGTGTCGAGGCAAACTCAACGGTGCAAACGGCTCGGCCAAAGGACATCGGATGGTGGCGGAACACGGTGGAGAAGACATTTTGCGACCGTCCGGTAGACATTGGCATTTCGGGCAAACGGAGAGGAGTTAGCATGTGAGGTTTTCGGCGAAACGAAGAGTAGAGCGTGGGGAACGTGATGCTCACCTTGGTTTTGGTCGGGCATGCACGGACGGCCGGTGGCGACGCGAGGAACGACGACGCACTATGGCCCACGGTGGCGACGGTGCTCCGGCGAAGTTCCAGCGAAGGCGAGGTGAGCACCGTGTAGAACGCGACGAGGTGAATCCGAGGATGTGCTCAAAAGTGGCGGGGCTCCACCGGACGAGGCGCAATAAGCCGAAGAACGCCGCTTGGAACACAAAAGAAAAACTCCGATTGCGCACAAGAGAAGAGAAGTGAGGACTTGATATTTTCGGGGTTGAGTGAGGATGAGGAGGGGCTCACGGTGCTCCCTTTTATAGGGGCGGGGGAGGTCCGAGATGGGAGATCAAGAGATCATGTCCATCAATGGCATGAGTTAATTTCTCGCGAAACGGCTCATGAATGAGGGGAAAACGGTAGGGAAATGAAAGAGTTTGATGAGAGGAGTTGAATGCAATTTATTTCGCTAAAAACCGTTGAGAAAATCAAGAGATATCAAAGATTGAAGAAAGCTCAAGAAACGCATGGCTGCTCTCTGTGAACTGCACGAAGGAAATGGTCTGGAGGAAGAAGAAAGGAAAAGGAAGAGAGAGAGAAAAAAAAAGAAGAGAAAAAGAAAAAGGAAAAGAAAAAAAGAAAATTCAGAAAAATTTTAAGAAAATTTTCTAAAGATCCTTGGAACCTGAAAAGATAAAAAAAAATTCGGAATTAATTAACATTTATTTTAATTTTTTTAAATGTTTTTATTTTCTAGCTTTAAAATAATACAATAATTAACAAATAAAGCTTAAAAAAATCTTAGAAGAATTCATAGAGCTTTCTAAAGCTATTTTGTACTTATAGAAAATATCTTCAACTGAAATTTTGATATTTCCCTTATAAAATATTTTTTTATTTAACAGAAAGACTCTCTTCTTTAAAGCAGAAAATTAGGCAATTAAATTTAAAAAAAACTTAAACAACCAAAAGCAAATATTTTATTTTAAATTAAATTAAATATTTTTTTGAAATAACAGCTGGGCTGTTACACACACGCCGATGGAAGAGAGGATCAAGCTGTCCAAGGCATCAACGGCACCGCCTATGGACGCAACCCGCTACTAGAGCATTGTAGGTAGACTGCGCTATCTGACTCATACCCAGCCGGACATCACGTTCGCTGTAGGGTATGTGACTCAGTTCATGGAGGATACGCGGGAAAATCACCTCGCCGCGGTGAAGCACATCCTTCGGTACATCACCGAGACATGGGGGTTCGGCGTCACCTATCCAAGAGGAGGAGACAAGCTGGCCTTGTTGGGTTACAACGATAGCGACATGGCCGGCGACCTTGATGGGCGGAAGAGCACCACTAGCATCCTCTTCTTCCTCGGCACAAGCCCAGTCTCCTGGCAGTCGCAAAAACAGCGGGTTGTGGCTCTCTCCTCATGCGAAGCATAGTACATCGCCGCGGCGACAACAACTTGTTAGGGCGTCTGGCTTCACCGGCTGCTACAGGAGCTCTTGGAACAGAAGCTTCCGGCGCCGGAACTCAGGGTGGACAACAAGTCTGCCATCGCTCTTAGCAAGAATCCAATCCTCCATGACAGAAGCAAATACATCGATACCCGATTTCACTTCATTCGTGAGGCGGTCGATGGAGGAAAAATCGTGATGGCAGCTCGTGGACATCCTAACGAAGCCACTTGGCCACGTTCGGTTCCTGGAGCTACGCGACAGTATTGGCGTAATCGGGATCAAGTGAATGCAACAGGATTAGGAGGAGTCTGTTAGTATAATCCGTGTTGCATACGCATGCTGTTTTGAGATTGTTTAGGAGTCGGAGTGCACTTCCATTTCAAAGTTTGTTTTGGTGTTTGTTTTCTTTCAGTTACGGTCTTTGTATTTGCATATAAATGAAGAGATCAGGGGTGCAGCAATCAGCGCAGAGCAAAGAAACATTGTGTTCTTCATCTATTTCTGCTGCCTCAATTTCGTGAGAGTTCGTGCGTGCGAGAGCGATTGTGATCTTTCTTTGCCAACACAGACGAGCACTCGTACGTACGTATGTAACGTGCCGTGCTTCACTTTTTAATCCGTGAAATCATACATGCATGTGCATGGCCTGCTATAAAATTTACCCGATCATGCATACATTAAACAGCCAGGTTGCTACAGGAAAGAAAAGGTAGGAGTACTTAATGCATGCACGTGCGTACTTCTCTGCGTATACCTCGCTATAAAACCTCGTGCGGTGTGATCGGTCCAGCGGTAGAGGCATATAACACGCGCTGATATACGCATGCAGAGAGGATAGCCAACCAATGGCGCCTCATTGCCAGGGTCACGCTGGCCATGCATGCTGCCTCTTCCTTTTGCTGCTGGTGGTGATGCTTCCGCTGCCATGCATCCATGCAGCAGGCTCGGCCAAGAACATCTCGGCCATCTTCATCTTCGGCAACTCGATCGTCGATCCCGGGAACAACAACCACCGGCTGACGGAGGCGAAGGCCAACTTCCCACCGTACGGGCAGGACTTCCCCGGCGGGGAGCCAACGGGGAGGTTCTCCAATGGGAAGCACTACTACAGAAAAGGTCATCACAGACGGTTCAAAAATATCATCACAGACGGTTTTGTGAACCGTCTGTATTTATGGGTCAGTGATAATCGAAGGTCATCACAGACGGTTTTTGAACCGTCTTTGATTATCAGCTATCACAGACGATTTTTGAGTAAAACCGTCTGTGATAGCTGATAATCACAGGTGGTTTTTAGTTAAAATCCGTCTGTGATACTGATAATAACAGACGGTTTTTAAGTAAAAACCGTCTGTGATTATCAGCTATCACAGACGGTTTTTACTCAAAAATCGTCTGTGATATTCCCTTCAACCCCTAAATATATTTCTGTTTATTGGTAGCCTCAGGAAATGCTAGCCATGCCCTCTGAAACAAGCAGATCAACATGTACATGTATACATCCAATTCACATCTCAATTTATTTCACAAACATAAAACATCAATTTTTATTAAGATTAGAGTATACCATTACAATATCTCAAAACAACGAGCAGGTTACACAACAAGAACAATGAGCAGGTTACACAACAAGAACAACGAGCAGGTTACACAACAAGAACAACGAGTAGGTTACACAACAAGCAAAGATCCTCTATGCCTTCTCGCCCCTGATGCAACGCATGAGCTGAATGTCTTTGATGACCACCATCGTCGGCGTTGATTGAGCGTCTGCCCGGTTGGCATGAGCTAGATGCTTCTGCGTCGTTTGCAAGGAGGAGGACAGCAAGGAGGATGAGAACAACAACAAGGAAGAGGACAACAAGGAGGAGGACAGCAAGGAGGAGGAGAACAACAAGGAAGAGGACAGCAAGGAGGAGGACAGCAAGGAAGACGAGACCAGCAAAGAGACTGGATTTTGGTTATATTTATAGGGGAGGGAGAGGCGGGAATTCGAAATTTGTGGCGCGGGAACGGAAAGGCGAAGCTACGATTCGTGGGGCTGAGGATCGACGGGCCCAGCGGTCAGATTATCACAGACGGTTCTATATATAGAACCATCTGTGATGAATGAATATCATAGACGGTTCTATATATAGAACCGTCTGTGAATTGGAGCACAAATTTTATATACCGATGCAATATAAACAACTAGTCTGAAAAGATAAAATAGCAAAGGTTTATATAGTTTATATATACTCATTTGAAAGGTTTTGACGAGATCTACAACTTTGCAGTTGAAGAAAAATCCAAATTCCGAAAATAAACCAAGAAAAAGGGCAAAAAACAGAAACTAAAAACTTGTGACGCAGGTTTAGGTCCAAAGATGGCCGATTTTTGGGGTCTTGGAGGACGACTAGTGCAAGCAGGTCATTTTTTTTGGATCGGGCTCGTCGTTAGCTTTCCAACGAGTACAAGAACGTCGAAAACGGACACCGTATGCAAAAGTTATGCCCGTTTTACTGAAGGTGTCTCAAAACTGAACCATACTCGGACTTAAGCGGGAAAATATGAAATTTTGAGGGATTGCAAGGCGGGAAACGTATCACAGATGGTTTTTATTATAAAACCGTCTGTGATACTAGAATATCACAGGTGGTTTTATAATAAAAACCGGCTGTGATATTCCAGATTATCACAGACGGTTTTTATTATAAAACCGTCTGTGATATTCTAGTATCACAGACGGTTCAGCGGTAAGAACCGTCTGTGATACTCCTTTTTCCCGCCACAAATACCACAGATGGCCTCCAAATTAAAACCGTCTGTAATAGTGTAAATCACAGACGGTTTCACAAAACCGTCTGTGATTTGACGTCTACTATTAGGCTTTCTGTAGTAGTGAAGGTCCCGGGGATATGTTCTATATGTCCGTGTTGGAACTAATTTTGTTATATTATTGTTAACATAGTCATAGTCGAGAACTTGTGTATTTGAGTACTGAGAAGTCATGTCGAGTTTAAGTATCGCATGGTTGTACTCATGTGTTCAAGTATGTTGTAGGTCATGTGTTGCATAGCAGTCAAAGACCCGGAGTCGGAGAGCAGTCGAAGACTTCGGAGTCGGAGACCGGTCGCAGCAAGCACAGTCGTAAGTCGTAGCTGCAGTGGTCGTAAATCGAACTGCGCTATGGTTGTAAGTCGAACTGCGTTGTGGTCGTAAGTCGAACTACACTGTGGTCGTAAATCGAGTAGTGGTTGTAGCACAGTAGTCATGCTACAATAGTCGTAGCTACATAGTGGTCATGGCTACAGTAGTCGATAGTCGGTACTCGTAAGCCACAGAGAACCGGTCAGTGCTTGGAAGACCTGTGTGATCAGAAATGCTAGTCGACAAGCCATGGTCGGAGAAGCGGTTGAGGGCACCGTAGTTGAAGGCATTGGGTAGCCGTGGTCATGAGGCATGGTCGAGGCACCATGGTCGACAGGACATGGTCGAATGACTCGAAGAGAACCCAAAGGGGACCTGAAGGACTGTGTGCGGTCATAGACTAGGCCAGAGAATGGTTAGTCTACATGTGGCTGGTCGAGTGTAATGGTTAGTGGAGCAAGTTGTGCAGGTAGTAGGGAATGTGCAAGTCATGGAGATCATTTCCAGAAGAGTCGAGTAGTTAACCTGTGTACCTATAATCAGAGTCTATAAATAGAAGAAAAAATAGAAAAGCTGATGACAGATTGTCACGACGAAAAACTTGTGTGTCTTGAGTTGATTCAGAGTGCTCGTGTGCATTCATGACCACCGTCTATGTGTGGTCTATTCCGTCCCTAGGCAAACAATTGGTATCAGAGCCTGGTGTTCTTCGTGTGTCAAAGAAGAAGCTGAGGAAGATTTCCATGTGTCGGAGGAGAAGAAGACTCAGTGATTCTCGTCAGTTGAGAAGATGCCGAGAAGGAGTGTGTCTCCGCCAGCGGTCCGCGGCCTACTTCGAGGTGATTCGTCCGCCTCCAACCCGATGGTAGTCGTGAAGAGGGAGGGCATAGTGATGTTGTCGTACCTGCAGCTCACCCAGATGAACTACACTACCTAAGTGATGAAGATGCGGGTGGCGCTTTAGGCTCAAAGAGTGTGGGGGAGAAATCGAACTTAGTGCCGCCAAGTACCAGAAGGATCAGATGGCACTGTACGCCATCTACCAGTCGGTGCCAGAAGAGGTCATGTCTTCTCTCGCCGGGAAGGACACAGCCAAGACGACATGGGAGGTGTAGGATCGGAAATGGCAACAAAGGGGGGTGAATGGTGCCTTCAAAAATCGCCCCCAAGTATCCACATTTTCTTCTCCGATAGCTATAGAAGCCATGAAGTAAGAAAGCAAGACCTCACTGGAAATTGAAGACCTGAAAAACCAGCAAAAAGAGAACCAGAGAAAAAGAGGCATCCCTGGGACCAAGAGCTGGTCTGACCGCAGACATGAAACCGGTCTGACCGCTCAGCCTCGGCCGGTCTGACCGCCCATGCCCACCCGGTCTGACCGCTACGGTTAGCGATCTGACTGCCGAAGATGGTCCGGTCTGACCACCCTATAGAACCCGGTCTAACCGGGTGCAACTTTCGCGAAGGCAGACAGAAAAGCAAAGAAACTGAATTTTGTCAGCACAGTAAATACTGCAGGATGAACCTAATACAGAGAATTGATTGCATACTAGCTGAGCTTGTCAGGACCCTTCAACAGACCTTCAAAATAAACAAAAGATTGATCTCAGAACCAAGAGATCACAAACAAAAAGACAACAACCTGAAAACTGAACTGCAAACTAAAAAGCAAACAGAGAACTTAGCTGAGAGCCAAAAGGCTTGGGATTTTTGAACCATTGATCCTGGGGCTTTGATCTCAACATAGTAAAGCTCTCACAACTAGAAATCACAAACCAAGACACTTCTCAACAAGAAAATCACTCCATTGAGCTTCAGAACCTGAAAGGAGATCAGCAGAGAGACTAAATCCAAATAGCTCATGATTCTTTAGTCTTTTGCTCATGAATCTCTGAAAATACCAGGGACATAATCTCAGAAGTAAGAACCACACATCAAATTCAACTTTCCACCTAGAGAATCAGTAGAGCATGGGTGCCCTGACTCCAAACCCTAGACTTTTGCAAACAGGGGAAGTGATCGGCAAGCAAACTCTTGGAAAGAACACGGCTAAAAGAAGGTTTGCTTTCAGGAATGGTTAGCCAAATGGCTTTGGGGTATTTCCCAGTTCAGAACAACTCATTTTGCAGCTTCTCAAACAAGATTCACTCAAAATCAAAAGAATCAGCAGAGAAAAGAGCCAAGAGCAAAAAGACAAAAGAAACGAAGCCAAGCACAGTGAAGCACAATAAATCAGATTACTCAACCAAAGGACATCTCAAACTGATACAGAGACATGAAAGATTAACATGAGTAAATGATTTCATCCAGTTCATCTCATCCTCACATCCTGAGGGAGCTCACACACCCAACTCCCTACTGAGCAACACACACGAGAGGAAATCTCTTCAATTCTCAACTAAGCACTGCCAACTCCCACTCTCTATATAGAAGGGAAGAGCTCACAACTCAAATAGAAATTCAAGAAGTGGCAGTCAAACTCCACTCCATGCTTCTTGCACAAGCAAGGAAACTCACAGAGTGTCAAAACCCTACAACCAGATGGAGGGAACCAGCACACCCACTACCGGGTTCACAATTTTCTTTACCCGTTAGCACTAGTAAACTCAGCCCTTTACCCGATGTCTTCAACAAGTTTCACTTCCATTTTGCAGCCTTGCTGTAATATCCTGAACATCAATTCGGTGTAGGTTTCTAAAATAATCGCGGAGTTTCCCGATTTTTTTTGGTAAATCACGGGAGGTGAAAACTAAATTACAGAATTGTCCAAAATTAAAAAAAATAAAACAATTAATTTGAATATTTTAGGCTATCCGGAGGGGTGGGCCAGCCACTTTGGGCCAGCCAGCCTGTACCCCCTCCCAAACCCTAGCACCCCCTTTATAAACCCCCTCCCTTGGCCCCTCTCTCTTTTTTTCCCCACCTGGCCGCCACCCCCATCTCCTCCCTGCGCCTCCACCTCTCCCCCATTGCTGTCCCTTGGTGCTAGGAGAAAGCGAGAAGGAAGGAAGAAGGGAGGGAAGGAGAAGAAAGGGAGCAGGAAGAAGAAGGGGAAGAAGACGGGTGATCCCAAGGGGATCCCCTAGGCAAATCTCCCTCATCCCAAATCCCTCTGATTTTGCTGTAATTAGGGTTTTTATCCTAAGAATTGGTGGGGATTAGCAATTAGATTCTCCGATTAGGGAATTCCTGCTGTCCGTCTGTAGATCAATCCGTGCAGTGCGACTGTTTGTGCAGTTTAGACCTAAGAAACTATTTTTCCTGCCGGTCAGCCCAAAAGGAAAATTGTATAGGATGACAAGACCTACCTACTATATTTTTGCAGAATTTTTGTCCGCGGGATTTGGGCGTAGCAGGGTCGGGAACCTCGCTGTCTGTCAGGGGTGCAGACTGGGGCAGATTGCTGTTCAGGTGTGATTTAGGAGTAGTAGATGATTTTTATGTTTTTGGTCACAATTGAGAAAAATGTAGGGAATTCAGTAATGTAAATACTGTATAAAAATCATAATTTGTAGAGCCTTACACTGTGGTTGGAATGCGTTAGAATCTGGCTGCCCAGATTGCCAGAAAAAAGAACGCCCTCTGTTTTACGTGTTAAGTTACACCTTAATAGTAACGAAATAAAAATACGTGATCTACATGAAAAGTGAAAGTATTTAAGTGAGGAATCCAGAAATATATCTGTATTTGTAAATTGTTTAATAATCTTAGAAATACAAAAAATATTAAGCAGCGCTGCTGCAGCGGGCAGAGTGTAGAACTATTAAGCGAAGAGGGTTGTTGTGGGGATTTGGGGTTTAGCGATATTTTTACTTCCTAAGACGCGTTTTCATTGCTGTTGTATTGTGCTGAGAGGTACTTTTGGATAGGTGATTTTGCTCCTAAACACACGTGATTGCTTTGTTTCAATGGTAGTGGCAAGTAAACGTAGCGGTTGTGCTACTGTTTAACTCGTTAATTATTCTACATTCACATTAATTAATTCTCTTAATTTGAGGTGCTATGTCATTGTTACATGCTTCCATAATGTGGTCTATGTGGTAGTATTTTAAGGATTCAATTGTTTATGATCTTGATGGTTTAATTGTGGATATGTGGAATTGTTCTTGATGAACTAACATAGTTGTGGGGTAGAATACTTTACAAGCATATTGTGGTCTAGGTGGTAGTATTATTAGTGAATATTTGTGGTTGTGGTGGTAGCATTCTTGATGATTATGTTGTGGTCTATGTGGTAGAATTCCCTATAGATCAATGGATTATGATCTTGGTGAACCGAATGTGGGTTATGTGGTAATGATCTTACAAAACATTGGTATTGTGCTTAATGAGACACAGGTGGGTTATGACGAAGTATTCATGATGATTAGGTTGTTGACCTTCGTGGTTAAATTCTTGTGGTTTATGATTATCATATCATTCATAACATGTCATGACATTTGCATTGTGGATGTCGCCGCTTATAGCCGCGACCGTATTTGCATTGTGGATGTCGCCGCTTATGGCCACGACCGTACCGGTACAACATCATACATTGCCGTAGTACGATGCACACTCTTACCATGTTGGGTGAGGGTGCAGTGGATCATACGCATTCATATGCATTGCATTGTGGAAAGATCATTTGCATACCTATGCAATGTATTGTGGTGAAGTTATTTTGCAGTCGAATACAACTTCATAGTTGCAATGTGGAATTGGCTCATGTGAGTTACTTGTGGTATGAGGAATGTGGCTGTGGTCGTGGAATGGGGTTCGTCCCTTGTGGTATGGTAGGGGTTGTGATTGTGGCATGAGATTCTTTTCTCTTGTAGTAACTGTTGATATCAGTTGTGGATGTGAGAAATAATAAAGTAGTGAGGTAAAACATGATAATGCTTTATTGGCTTTGGTAGTTGTAGTGGTTGAGGTTTTAAAGTAGTCAAACAAGATTTATTTGCTAATGTTTTACCGTCGTTGGTGGTGATTTGAGGTTGAGGATATAAACGTGGTCATTGTGGAAAATAAATGTTGATGATTAAACTGTTGTAGTTTAACTAGCCTGTTAAACAGTTTGCTTGTTGAGATTTTTATCTCTCTTGTTTTCCCCCTTTCCAGGTGATTCTCAAGCATGCATGGGACAGGTAGAGCGGCACATCACTAACACACACCATATCATGTTTCATACTGTAATAAATAAGTGCAGTCTCCAGTTATTCATTTTTATCTCTTATTGCCGATCACTTTTAATTATTAAAGTTAGGTTGTGGTTCGCTTTAATTGGTTAAAGTTATTAGCGATTGTTCTTTAATTAGTAGTGTTCCTTTACCTTTGTTTTAGTATGCTTCTACTTAGCTTAACATGCTTTAGAAATTATTGCTAGTTTATGTTACCTTGTAAAGTAAATTGGCTGGCTTGTAGTGTGGTTTAGTGGCATCCCAGGGTAATGCGGGTCCTGGGGTGTTACACTTGTGCATTTTACCGAAATGCCCATGCTGCACCTTCTTGGAAGCTTCCTCCTTTCTTGTTATCCATGCCTCGCAACCATTTCGAGTCCTTACCGTCTTCGGCATCTCCCGACCGTTTTGACCTCAGCACCGCCCGTACCTAGTCCAGTCATCCCATGTCTCACCACGACTCCGCCTCAAAGTCCTGCAGCCATCAAAGACAAGAAAACATCACATAGCACCGCTCGAAACAGTATACACATACATTAGCATCAAAAGAAAGTACTCAAGCATGAAATACCCGAAACAAACTCAAACTTTCTAAAACAAGCGTCAATTACTCATCACAAACATGGGGTTACCTCCACATGGTCTCTTAGGAGGCAATCAAGACGGTGCACATAGGGCACAAGCAGGTGCACGAAGCCAAGTTGCAGTCTCTCAAGAGAGATTTCAAAGGGCTGTATATGGAGGAAAGGGAATCCTTTGAAGACTTCGCTAGTAAGGTGACTCGGTCATCTCTGGCATCCAAGCATTGGGTGATACCACGGTAGATAAAATTGCCATTGTTCACAGGTTTCTTCAGGCCGCTTCGTCGCGCTACATGCAGCTCTTGATCTCTATCAAGTAGTGCGTGGACTTGAAGACTCTCACAGTCGAAGACCTCGTTGGGCGGTGCAAGGCCTACGATGAGCGCATCAGAATTGATGCAAAATAGGGTGAGCATCTATTGCTCATGTGCGCGCAGTGGCAGACCCTCGAGAATAAGAAGAAAGACGTGTCAAGCAGTGGCACAAGGAAGAATCATAATTGTGGCGATGGTCGTATCAAAGATGGTCGTGGTCATTGGAACGACCATGAGGATGACAACAACTCGCAGACCAGTGAGCGTAGGTCCAACAAGAAGAAGGTGAAGTGTTTCAACTGTGGCATATGAGGGCACTTTGCCAATGAGTACCGTAAGCCGAAGAAGGAGGAGATGCATCTCGTTACGACTGAGGTCAATGACGAACCGGCGCTGCTCTGAAGACTAGTAAGAAGGTACTCGAATAAAGACAACAAGATTAGGGGGTGACTGTTGGAACTAATCTTGTTGTATTGCTGTTAGCATAGTCGTAGTCGAGTACTCATGTGTTCGAGTACTGAGAAGTCATGTCGAGTTTGAGTATTATGTGGTCGTACTCGTGTGTTCGAGTACATTTTAAGTCGTGTGTCGCATAGCAGTCGAAAACCCGGAGTCAGAGAGCAGTCCGAGACTCTGGAGTCGGAGACCGATCGTAGCAGTCGCAGTCGTAAGTCATAGCTATAGTGGTTGTAAGTCGTAGCTGTAGTGGTCGTAAGTCGAACTGCACTATGGTCATAGGTCAAACTGCGTTGTGGTTATAAGTCAAACTACATAGTGGTTATAGTCGTAAGTGGTCATAGCACAGGATTTGTGCTATAGTAGTCATAGCTATACAGTGGTCGTAGCTGCAGTAGTCGATGGTCGATACTCGTAAGCTATAGAGTAAGTATAATGAAAATTTAAAAACTTTTACTATTAACTAAAAAAATATTTAGATTTATCACATCACAATCATACCGGAAGATTTATTTTGTATATTATATCACATCACATCACAATCATAAAAAGCTATCAGTAGATTTATCATCAAACGTAATTTTATATTATTATTTTCAATAATATTGTACATATAGTTACACGTACACGTGTAAGTATTGCACTTGTCGTATATATAGACTGTTTCTTTTGTCTGACAAGGAAAAATTGAATGGAGTGAGTACATGCTTGTTCCCGTTAGCCATGGATGGAACTCGGAAGTTTGCGTGGCACATCTCAAATAAATAGCTCCAAATATAAAAGGGTATATATATATTGGCTTTTATTTTCGGTTTTTATTTAGAGAGACCATAAGTCAATATGAATATCTGATTTTCTGAACGATTTTTTCACTTCTCTCGCGCCATCTTATGTATGCAGTTCTCCTTTACTTTCTCCACTGCTCGTCTTTCCTTTCTAAAAATCACTTCTTTAAGTCACTATTATTTATTTTTAACCAAGAATCATCAAGCACAGTCAAAACACATACACAATCATAAAGTGTTTTTTTCTCATTGTTCATCATTGATTTCATTCCTAGTAGAAACCCACAACCAAGACTTGTCTAACCTAATAAGAAAACTTGGCTAATCTGATAAGAACCTTTCTCAAATATGATATGAGGGGCATACAGGATTTAAACTAAAATCACCTGCAAAGGTGAAGAATTTGAGATTCGCTAGCTTGAGCTCACACCGCGGCCTTCTTGATCCTCCTGATCGTTGAGCTCTCGGATTCCACTCTCCTCCTAGGGCTATATAGTAGAACTCTGCCGCATGGATCTGTTGCTATATTCGAGCATGTATTTTTCTCTTTTTCAAAACATTTATATATTTCCAAAAATATAACTTTTGAGTTTTCATAGTAATATCTACCCCCTCTATTTCGAAATATATAAGGCAACACTTGCCTATCATGTCTCCAAAACTGAACATTGAATTTTAGAATTTGTTTGACGGTATATTGTTAATAATTATGAAATTATGATCAAATAAAAATGTTTTGAAATACATATCTAGCAAAACCACTTTTCTGTCTATAGGATCATATGACGTAATAAGAGGAGGTAAATGATTGCCTCCGCCTTTTTGAAACCTGAAACTAAAACTCAAAGCAGAAGAAAAGCAATTTAAATTACCGGATATAGATTTCGATCACAAGTAGTTCAACTGCATGCTCTTGACTCTTTTGCACATGCACGATGAACACTTCGATCGCTCGGCATTCAACCACTTGCTTCGACCGCTCACTACGACCTCCTTTGCACGTAGTCGAGATCTCACTCTGCTCGAAAGCTTCAGCTGCTCGAACGAGAACACGCCGAAGACAACCTTGTGCTCTGCTTGATTGGATTGAACCGATGACTAAAGACACCATGCTCGTAGCACACCGATGAAAACACAAAAAAGCAATGCTCAGGAAAACTTTTCTTGGAATAGATATAGTCTATTATTTCTATATCATATTTGTGTCTACAAAGCACTCTCACGGCAACCCTAAAAACTCTCACACAAAAAGCCTCACAAAGCCACTAGCTAAAACACTTAGCCTACCTCTGCTTTTATATGCTAGAGTCCTAAACCGTGTTCGACTCAAACATGAACATGAAATCCTATCTCTTCCTCAAATCAAGGGATCCAAATCTCTTCGAAACACGGGTTTTATCACATCTCTAAACCTTTCTATTACGGACTCCTTCTATAATGTTTTCAATCTCACCACGTGATGAAGCCTCCAGGAATGCACCTCCTGTAGCTCCATCTTGCATCATCAACCTCCATGTAGAAGTCTCAAGGACTGCATCGTTCGTAGCTTCTCCACACATCACCATATTTGATCTCCATGTACTCTAGCGTATCCCAACCATCTCGTGTAACATCCTCAACCGTCTGGACCTCAGATCTCCCCATCCTAGTCCCGGTCCTCCTTGTCACTGACCATGATCGTCTTCACACCATCTTGTACATGCAAAGACTAAAGAAATATTTCCCGGCATAAGTTCTCCACAACTTGACCGTCATCAGCACACACAATCACACCACCCATGTCCATCCATAGACAAGAACAAAACCATCCAGGACCATCAACCAGGTCATCCACGACCATAGTTTCCATTGTTATCTAAAACTCAGCCTCAGACAACACATTACAACCGCTAGCTCAACGAGTACTCGAAAACAACAAGTATTCAGGAATTACTATCACTCCGCTTTAAACACTCTGGAATACCACGCATTGCTACAGACCAAAACCATCGAATACCGATTATCTAGTACCGATCGCTATGACTAAGACACCCAACTGCCAAGTCTACGACTACCGATCATAAACCAATCACTACAACATCAATCATAGAGTACCGAGTATCACTGACAACCGCTATGACCAAATCAGTCAACCACTGACCCAACACGAGTACTCGAGGTACTCGAAGATCACAAGAATTAAAGCACTCGTACTGACCACGAAGTCTACGAGTATCAATTGTGAAGCCTATGGCAACCAATTGAAAAAGCGTTTGACTACAGATCGCAAAGTCTAGGACAATGACAGAAGACCAAAAGGTCTATGAGTACTGATCACAATGTCTATGACTATCGACCACAAAGTCTTTGGCACTCACTGTTTCCATGTCTATGGGAAATTAGCACCTCGATACATCGGGCCATACCGGATCGTTGCAAAGAAAGGTGAGGTGGCATACCAGTTAGAGCTACCACCTCAACTTTCAGATGTGCATGGCGTCTTCCATGTCTCTCAGCTCAAGAAGTGCCTTTGCACACTGAGTGAACATAACCAATTGGACAACATTGATTTGCAACCCGATCTTTCTTATCGGGAGCATCCAATGGCAAACTCGCAACTACTCCATCAAAATGTTGAAGGTCCAATGGAGTAATCACACTAAGGATTAAGCAACATGGGAACAAGAAGATTGACTTAGAACCTACTTTCCAAATCTCTTTATAGAACCCGTCAAATATCTTGGGGACGAGATTCATTGCAAGGGGAGTAGACCTGTAACATCCTGAAAATCCCAAGGGATATAAAAATGAGGGTAACATAAAAATTCTTGCATGCATTTGTTCTCCCTTGGTTTTCATTGGAGTTTCTTCGAAAAAATTTGACTTTTTGCAAATCAAAAGTGCATAAAATATAGATCAAATCGAATCCGAATCAAATAAGGATACTTAAACTCAGCTAGAAACCTTCTCAGATTTTGTTAGAAAAATCAAGAGAAATAAAACTATGAAAATCTACCAAATTGTCCATACCATCCAAAAAGATTTTCCCCCAAATCTTTTGAGTGCATCTAGTGAGTGACTAAAGTGCCCAAACCTCTCAGCTTACCTTACCTCTTTCCCTCTCCCTTGATTACGACCACTTGTAGTCATTTACAACCACGTGGGGTTCTTTGGATGTCAGCTTCGATTAATCGACCCGAGCTCCATAGCAACTCGAGCATAGTTCCTAAACACTTTCCATGTCGAGTGTATAACCAAACAATCCCTTCAGGCCATCACTCTTCACTTGCTGACACGCCGGGCCCGCTGGTAGCAATCGTCTTCCTCCTCGTGCGCATGCGCCAGCTCCACCGTGGTTGTGGCCAAAGTCGTACATGACTCCACTGAGCATGCCACCATGCTCTAGCATCTCCTATGAGCTTCTCTCCTTGACCCCGCCTCAATGCGGCTTACCTCTCCTTTGAGCACCCTACTCATTTGTTGACCTTTCATGCAGAGGATCACTCGAGCTAGACCTTCGTCTTCATCTCTGACCAGACACCGGCCATAAGACTTTCTCTCTCTGGTGAGTTGTACCTCTGTTCCTATCACCTGTACTACTGCTGTTTCGCATACATGCATGCAAGCTCATGCGCACCTCTTTTTATAGCTTCATCGCTGCTGGATAAATCACCATCACCGTGGAACCCTTCGCCGCTGATGAGATCTTTGACGCTAGCTTCTTCCACTTCTCGTGAACCGTCATCACCTTCAGTGAGCTCCTCCTCCCTCGTAGTTTGCTTAAGATGAAAAGGAGTAGTCATAGTTGAAAAGATAACTATTGTAATTGAGGTCGACAGAAGAACTAGAGGTAATTGTAGTCGAGGAAAGAACTAAAGTAGTCGAACTCTAAAAGGGAACCATAGTAGTCGGACATGAGGACAAAATCATAGTAGTCGAGGATGAAATCTTTGACCACTGCTATGTCATAATCTTCGACCACTAACATTGTCGAACTATTTGACCGCTCACACCGTTGAGATCTTTGACCACTCGCATAGTCGAGATCTCCCACCGCCAGCATAGTCGAGATCTTCAAACACTCGTGTGGTCGTGATATTCGACCGTAGCCATAGTCGACTTATTCGACCGCATGCATAGTCGGAATCGCTAACTGCAGTAGTCGTAATCTTTGACCTTTGACCATAGTTGTAACCTCAATTGCTAATGATAGTTGATAGACTCGTAAGTCATAAGTTATGGTACCGGTCGATAGTCGTAGGATGTGATCGATAGTCGTAAGCCATGGTCGATAGTCGAAGGCCATTGACGATAGTCGTAAGTAATGATCGTAATCATAATCGTAAGTTACAATACCTAGCCATAGTGGTAAGTTACAGTACTCGGTTAGTAATCAAAAATCTACAAAACCCAGTCGATAATTAGTAGTTGTAAATAGCTTTGTACTCACCAAGAAGGAATGACTCAAACAAGCCAAAACTCAAACGCTTATAACTTTTGCATACGAACTCCATATTTAGTGTTCTTTGTTTCCAATTTTTTATAAAAACAAGATCTTTCTAAATTTAGAAAAACATTTGAGTCTTGTCTCTATTTATTTGGCTCTTATTTGCTTTTATCTGGATTTATTTATCAGTTAGATAACTCCAAGCCAGACGATGCCGAGAACGCAACCAAAACATTCTCTGAGCAACAAGAACAAGGCAAGCACCCCTTTTGACCATGTTGATATTAGAATTTCAATTGTTATATATTGTTTGCAAAATCTACTTTGTATGCATGTATGTTCTGTTAACCTGCTATACTGTGGGTAATGGTAGTTACGACCACTCATATGCATTGAACCTCCTTGAAAACTTCATACCCACACTGTTGTAACCTCTAGGATATGGTTTAGACAATGTATACTGTAAATTAGGAATACTACTTGGATATATGGTCTAGATGCTTAGACAAGCACTAGTATCTGCCAAGTTTGAATTTTGAACAAAATCTTCATGTGGGAGTAATGGTTTCAAAAATGTTGCACTAGAGGGGGAACCTCTGTTATTTTGGTATCAAATAAAATGAAAAAAACTAGTTTTTGGATGCGGGAAAGCCATAAGATATTCTGTCAAATGTGAGATGGAATCTCACATGTATATGGGGGGAGATTCTCGCCCGGGTCAATTAAGGACCGAACGCTATTGCTGCACATCTAAGTCATACCGTACGACCACATGTGCTATATGGGCTCGGACATTTAGCTCATTAAGTTGTCTAAGTCTAGCCTTACATTGTGGTAGGAACAGAAGTAGTAAGGGCACTTCGGTTAGGTTTGCACATAGGGCCCCCTGACACCAAGGTGCTTGGACCAAGGCTTTTAAGCAACGATGAGTGCCCACTTAGGGGACGGACCTAAGTGAGGGTCTTCGCTTAGGGGTGTACCTAAGGAGGATTCGAATGCTGTCTTATGGGTGTACCTAAGGAGGTTCGATGTTCATTCATTCTAGTGCAAGATTAGGATTAGATAACTTAAAGGCTTTAAGATAATCAACTTTTGTCACACGCCAAAGGAACTAAGTTGTACAACCTCTGCAGAGCATTAAAAACTATTTAAATAGCTATGCTCGTGGTCATGAGCAAGTTGGATGTAGGTACATATGGTATAGTTTTCCTTTTTAAAACTGCTTCACTAAACATATGGGATGGCATGAACGTCTAATCGTGTGCATGCCTATGGGAGGGAATTGTGCGATGTTCACAGTCAAGGAGGGCTACGAATGATTTTGATCTACTATTATGGAATTTATGCAAATGTTATTTCATTACATGTCAAATGTTCTTTACAACTCCACTTGCAAATTATTACTTTGTGTTATTACAAAATCAACCATGCCTCATGCTGAAAGTAACTTAGTGTAGAACCTCATCCATTGACAACCTTGCACATATGTAAATTTTGCAATACACTACAAGTCTTGCTGAGTATACAATGTACTCAACCCTTCTTAAATTGTTGTTGATTAGGGAATGAAGATCTCTTGCCCGACGATGCATATTTTGCCCCTAGCACCAGGGAATTTAACGAGGGATCCTTCTAGGGTTTGACTCTAGTTGGTTGCCTATGGGTTATAATGGCACATCACTGGATACTTTTGTTTATTAGACTTCCGCTGCTTTTCTTCGAGTCTCTGTTGGTCTTTTGGCCGGTTGGCCTTTTGTGTATGTACTCTTTTATGCCTCGCATAAATAATATTACCCCTTCATTGTAAGTTGTCTATGTGCGATGTGTATGGATGTGATCACAATGATGTGAATGTGTGTACTAGCTACTGATCATGGGACTAGTACAGAACACATGCAGTGACAACTGGCTCTCCCGCGCCTAGGGTCCCCACAACGTTGGTATCCGAGCCATACTAACTGTAGGTTAAGCCCTAGGTAGAATGGCCACTAGATTAAAGAGTTATTTTTCAAATACAACTTTTTTTTAAATGTGAAAGGCGAAAGTTGCAAACATTCATGTATTCTTTTCCTAACCTTCTCCTCTTACCTAAAGTCTCCTTATTATCAATGGTTCTCACCTGATTTAAATAGCTCTAGTTTGAGAGAAAGTGGACTAGAACTGGTGCAAAAATCTTATCCTATCTAATGACCTTTCCTATTCTAGCCCTTCATTAAGCCTTTTATAAATCTATAACTAATCATAGGCACTTTTTTAAAAAAATTGCAGATGCCTGTTCACTGGACACCCCATACTGGACTAGTGCATTCGAGGAGGGCACCCTACTGCACACCCTATGGATGATGTTGCAGCACGTTCGCATCACCTGAGCACCCGAGTACACCATCTACACCACTCCTTCCAGCCTGGCATCCAAGGAGTACCTTGCGGAGGTGCTTATCCATGGACGATACCACAAAGACCAGCCAATACACAATGTACTCAACCTTGCTTAAATTATTGTTAATCAGAGAATGAAGATCACTTGCCTGACGATGCATATTTTGCCCCTGGCACCGAGGAATTTGACGAGGGATCCTTCTAGGGTTTGACTCCAGTTAGTTGCCTGCGGGTTATAATGGCACATCACTAGATACTTTTGTTTATTAGACTTCCGCTACTTTTGTTCGAGACTCTGTTAGTTTTTTGGCCGGTTGGCTTTTTGTCTATGTACTCTTTTATGCCTTGCATAAATAATATTACCCCTTTTTGTAAGCTATCTATGTGCGATGTGTATGGATGTGATCACAATGATGTGAATGTGTGTACTAGATAATGATCACGGGACTAGTATAGAACACATGCAGTGATAACGGGCGCTCTCGCGCATGGGGTCCCCACAGTATCACTCACACAGAGTTGGTACTACTGGTCTTCGATCACGTAGGTCTTCTGAGCATCAACCGAGTTCTGTAACTTATGACTATCAACAGGGTACTATAACTTATGTCTACTGACCTGGTACTGTAACTTACGACTACCGACTTTTGACTAGGATATGTAGGTTCCATCTACTGACTACGTTCTATAGGTCTTGACTACCGGCTAGGTACTGTAATTTTTTATTGATTTACTACATTTATGACTGATCTACTACACTTGTGATCAATCTACTGTACTTTCAACCAATCTATTGTATCTCACGACCGATCTACTACACGTATGATCGGTCTACTATTTCTTATGAAACGTACCAAATAGTAAGGGGACCCTGAGAAACAAGAGAAACAAACCGAGAAACAGGAATTTCAGATTATGGAGTAAAAATCTGAATTCTTGCACGACTCGAGCCAAAAATCAAATTGCTTCCAAACCTTTGATCCTATGGCCAAGAGATTTTGCAGAAATGTTAGCAATATCCATAGGACTCTCCATGCCAAATCTCAGCCCAACTTGCAAAGGGAAACAAGAAATGCTCAAAAACCCTAGAAGGGCAAAAGAAGAACAGAGCAACCCAAAATGCCAAATCTGCGATTAAAAGGGGTTAGCTCTAGGGAAACTTGATCAAATGATCTTGAGGCACTATCCAATCAAAGAGCAACCCATTTTGGGCCTTCCCAGCAAACACGAACTCAAAACACAGAAAATCAAGAATTTGTTTAAAAGGAAAGAACGAAAAACAGAGAGCACGGGAGGAGATATAAACTTCAGATTTTCATTCCAATTAAACAAAAGGTACAAAGAACTACGTCCCCATACGCATGGACATTCGGAGGAATGATTACATGACTCTCAAACCAACCTCTCCCTCTCAATCCTCAAGAACACCAAGAACTACATGGTTCTTGGGAGGAACACACACACAGAGAGTAACGAAGGAGACAACCTCTGTCTCACACACCCACTCTCAACCACTAAAGAGCAAAGGAGAAACCACCTCCAAAGCCTCTTTTGACTCACTAAACCCTAACTCTCTCTTCAATCCATGTGGAGGCATGCAGCCCTCTCCACCTATTTATAGCCCATGGCTAATGGGTCTTCACCCCGTTACGCCCGCTAAATTCAACGGAGCCCGCTCCCGCTTGTGCAGCCTTGCGAATTTCCCGATTCGCCCCTCCTGCACCTTCCGGGAAGCTTCCGCGCTCCTTGTCTTGCATGCCTCGCAACCACCTCGAGTCCACATCGTCTTCGACACCTCCCAACTGTTCTGACCTCAGCGCCACCTGCGCCTAGTCTAGTCCTCCGTGTCTCACCACGACTTCGCCTCGATGTCCTGCAGTCACACAGACAAGAAACACGTCACATAGCACCGCTCGATACATGAAATAGTAAATAGCATAAGCACATCATACTTACTCATGACGAAGTCCAAACTTGTCAAAATATCAGAATATGCATCCTAACCTGTTTGACCAGGAATGACCAAAACCGACCGAGTCCATCGCACCATGCAACGACTCGACTCCGAACCACTCAAGCCAAACTCGACTCACCTAAACCACTGTCAATTACTCATCACACACATGGGATCACCACTACATGGTCTCTCACAAACAACTAGGGCCTACGACCTTACGGCTATGACTTACAATCATGGAGTTTCGACCATGGCTGCTCAACCATGGTGCCTCACTACAACTCTTGTCGTACCACTCGCACAGAGCCGTACGACCGGTCTTCAACCATGCAGGTCTTCTGAGCATTGACCGGGTACGGTAACTTATGACTACCAACTAGGTACTGTATCTTACGACTACAGTCAAGGGATGAAGATTATGACTATATTATGACTACAACAGTCAAAGGTTACAACTACGCAAGCGGTCAGAGATTACAACCATGACAACGGTCGAGGATCTTGACTTCGGCATCGGTTGAAGATCTCGATAATGGCAGCGGTCGAGGATCACAACTTTGGCAGCGGTCAAAGGTCTCGACAATGACAGCAATCGAGGATCTCGATAAAGGCTACGATCAAATATTTCAACAATGGTAGCAGTCGAAGATTTTGATACCAGCTACGGTAAAAGATTTCAACACCAGCTACGGTCAAAGATTTTGACACCGATAGTGCTCAAAGAGTTTGACACTGGCTGTGGTTGATGATCTCGACTAAAGCTACAATTGAAGATTTTGACATCAGTAGAGGTAAAAGATCTTGGCACGGTAGTGGTCGAAGATCTTGACACATCAGCGATCGAAGGTGAGAGACCAAGTGGTTATGACCCCATGTTTGTGATGAGTAATTGACGAGGGTTTGGAAAGTTTGAGTTTGGATTGTGCATTTCGTGCCATGTTGGCATTTGGCTCAGTCGGGTTTGGTTAGTCAGACTTGAGGCGTATTCTTCTTCCCGATCGGTCATTTGGGCTGTTTTGTGCTTGAGTACGATTTATTGATGCTAATTGTGTTTATTTGTATCGAGCGGTGCTATGTGATGTGTTTCTTGTTTGTGATTGCTGCAGGACGTCGAGGTGGAGTCGTGGCGAGGCACGGAGGACCGGACTAGGCGCAAGTGGTGCCGAGGTCAAATCGGTCGAGGTGTGCTAAAGACGGCGAGGACTCGAGGTGGTTGCAAGGCTTGGACGGAAAGAAACGAGGAAATTTCCCGGAAGGTGCAGGAGGGGTGATTTGGTAATTTCGCCTGTTTTGTGCTTGAGTACGATTTATTGATGCTAATTGTGTTTATTTGTATCGAGCGGTGCTATGTGATGTGTTTCTTGTTTGTGATGGCTGCAGGACGTCGAGGTGGAGTCGTGGCGAGGCACGGAGGACCGGACTAGGCGCAGGTGGTGTCGAGGTCAAATCGGTCGAGGTGTGCTAAAGACGGCGAGGACTCGAGGTGGTTGCAAGACTTGGACGGAAAGAAACGAGGAAACTTCCCGGAAGGTGCAGGAGGGGCGATTTGGTAATTTCGCAAGGCTGCACAAGTGGAGCGGTTTCCGTTTGGAATTAATGGCAAAACAGGTTGGAGACCCGTTAGCCAAAACCTATATAAGGAGGGGATGTGTCCAGGTGCATGCATGTCTTGCAAGGAGAGGCATGGCTTTTAGGGTTTTGCTTTTTGTCAAAATGCCTTTGGGAGGTTGTGTTAGCTTTGGGCTTTAGTTGTTGAGAGTGGGTGAGATGGACAGAGTGTGTTCTGTTTGTCTCCCATAGCTTCTTTGTTCTTGTGTTCTTCCTTGGGTGAGTTCTTGGGTTTCTTGAGCTTGTGAGAGGGAGAAGATGAGTTGAGGCTTCATGTAATCATTCCTCTGTATTCAATCGCGTATGGGGACTCCTCTGTAATCCTTGGTTGATTGGGAATGAAATCTCTGAAGTTTATTTCTCGTGCTCTTCTTCGTTCTTGTTTTTAGCCCCTCTCTGCTTGATTTCTCAATTTGTTGTTTTTGAGTTGTTTTTTGCCAAGAAGTAGCAAAATGGATTGCTCAGTGATGGGAATGGGTCTCAAGATCATTTGATTAATTTTTCCCGAGAGCAAATTGAATGAATCAAAGATTCTCTTTTGTCACCTCCTCTGTTCTTCATTTCTAGGGTTTCTCCTCAATGGATTCTTGGCCCTCTTTTGATTCCGTTCATGAGATGCCATGAGATTCTTGCTAGTATGTCCTGAGGTTATTGCTAATCTTTTTGCAAAAGATCTTGAGCAAGGGTTGGATGAGTCATGAGAAATTTGGATTTTCCTTCTCTCTTCATTCTATTTTCAGGCTTTAGCCCAAATCCTAAAATCCTAGTCTTGAGTTGGATTCTCTTGGTTTTCTAGGCTCCTCTGGCTATTGTGGTTATTTCCCTGCTATTCTGGACTGAGGAGATCAGGGGGAAGCCTCAAATTTCCCTGCTATTTTGAAGTCCTCATTTTATCTTAAAATTTCAGCCTGTTGTCTGCTCAGGAATTCGAGGAGCGGTCTGACCGACTGCCTTTTTGCGGTCTGACCGGAGGAGGAAGGGCAGTCAGACCGGCTTCAGGGGACCAGTCAGACCGGCGGTATGCGGGCGGTCTGACCGGTCTCTGCACACTAGTCTGACCGGCCTCTGCACACCGGTCTGACCAGCCAGTAAGGTTTTTGGCTGCTGGAGTTTTTGTTTGATGACATTTCTTGTTGCTTCTTTTTGTATAATTGCCTTGTCCTCTTTCTCAGTGTTTTTTGAGTCTCCAGTGAGCCTAAACTATTTCTTCATAGCATTTGTTGCTATAGGAGAAGAACTTTTTATTTGAGTACTTTTGGGAAATTTTAAAAAGCGACATTCACCCCCCCCCCTCTGTCGCCAATTTCGATCCAACAGAAGATTTCAGTACGTCCGCGGTCAAAGACTTTGACATGACAGTGGCCAAAGATCTTGACTCCAGCTGCGGTCGAAGATCTCGACTACGGCAGCACTCAAAGATTTCAACAACACTATTGGTTGAAGATCACGACAATGCTTGTCGAAGATCATGACCACGCCCGTGGTCGAAGATCACGACCACGCTAGTGGTCGAAGATCACAACTTCGACTACTACGGTTCTCTTATCAACTTCGACTACTATGGTCTTCTTTTTGAGCTTGACTACTTATGTTCTTTTTTCGACTATGATTTCTTTAGTTCCCTTTTTGACTAAGATTACTTTAGTTCTATTTTGACTATGATTACTTTAGTTCTCCTTTCAACTTCAATTACTTTACGAGGGAGGAGGAGCTCACCAAAGACAATGATTGCTCACGAGAAGGAGCGGAAGAAGCTACGATCGGAGACCTCATTGGTGGCCAAGGGGCCATGGCGACAACTATGTCCGAAATTATAGAAGCTACAAAATGGTGCGCATGAGCTTGCTTGTATGCATGAGGAGGTATGGGTGAAAGGAATTGAGGTATGGCTCAGCAAAGAAAGGAAATCTTACAGCGACATCTTGGTCAAAGAGGAAGGAGAAGAAGGCCTAGCTTGAGTGATCCACCAAGTGTTCCACTGCACGGAAGGTCACCAGTGAAGCTAGCACACAGTGCTGTACTCAGTGCTATCACGTATGACATTGGTTTCTCAACATTCTAGAGAGTGAAGTGCTTAAGAATCATGCACAAGAGATCGAGAGGGTGAGCTGAGGAGAAATGGCATGGTCGGGGGGCTTTATAGGTAAGGAATGGCTAAGGGCTGGGCGTGAGTTCTTGCGAGCATGGTCGAAAACTCGCCGTGGAAAGCGAGGCGCGGATAGGGACAAGGGGAAGATATGCATCGCATTTGAGGTGACGGGTTGGCAGAGTTGGTAGCAGCAGAGGAGAAACCGTGGGTGCGGCGTCAACATTCTTTGCGCTCGGGCCCCACACAGCCGGGAGAGGGAGAGAGAGGTCAGGTGAGGTGAGAGGTTTTGGGCATGTATTAAACTCATCGGATGTATTCGAAAGATTATGAAAATCTTTGTGAATGCTCCTGACATAGAGGTAATGATTGTGTATGTTTTTTACAATTTTATCTTCTCTTGATTTTTCCAGAAAAATCTTAGAATACTTCTTGTTGAATTTAAATATACTCGTTTGATTTCGATTCCATTTGATTTATATTCCATGAACTTTTAATTTTTGATAATCAAATTTTTCAAAGAAACTCCATAAAAGAGCCAAGGAAACAAAAATGCATTCAAGAAGTTTAAAATTTTTCTCATTTTTGCATGTCCTAAAATTTGGGATGTTACACTAAATTCAAAATTACCATCATTTCTATAAGTTCGAAATATTTTAAAATTTACCATCAGTTACACTAATGTTACCATCAGCTGCACCCTAAGTTATCATATGCATTTTTAATAAATCATCACCTTATTTTCTAAATTTACCATAATTTTATGGTATCATCACTTTTAACTCAAAAATAAACCCGAATCTTCAAAACTTACCATTAGTCTCATCCTAAGATATCAGCTACAGTTTTAACAAGCTAGCACCCTAAGTTTAGAAGTTATAATTATTTTTAACTAAAAATATAAAAAATTACCATCCGTTACACCCTAAGTTACTAGTTTGTTAGTTCCTTACTCCCATAGCATTGCACAGGTGTGACGTGAAACTTTTCCTCTAGTGCTCAAAATAATCTACTTGATATTTTTTTTTCATTTCACAATAGATATGCATAGTATGCCAAAGCAATGTTTTGAACTGTAAGAGTACTTGAAAATGTCATGACCAATGGAAGAAAATGGCGTACCGAAGTAGAATGGAGAAAAGAATAAATATATATAGAGCTTGGAGTTGTGAAGAGTATCAGAACTTGTGAAAGCATCTCAAAATTGGACCAGGTAGCCTGGAGTTGTGAAAGGTGTCCGAAGGACAGAACGACCCTGGCGTGCTGAAATGTACTCATGTATGAACCAAATGCCTATTTATGTTATGAGCTCTGATTTATTTGTCATATATTTAAGAACCGTCCACACTAAGGCACGGTTCCTAAAAGAACTTTTCAAATGTTTATTGAAGACACTCGATTCCGTGGTTGTGCTTGAAACAAGGTAATTTATGCGTAATAGGAACGACCACGACATTCATTGATTTAAATCAAATGTTTATTGAAGGCACTCGATTCCTTGGTTGTGCTTGAAACAAGGTAATTAATGTGTAACAGGAAAATGAAGGTAACAAGGTAACATTCATTAATTTAAAAGTGAAAATGATGGACTTGATCCCACCCGTCCTCTCTGACTCTCTCGATCAAACGTGCGCAAGAATCAAACGGCTTCAAAATGCAGTGCGCTCTAAAGACAATAGCGCTTGTAGGCGTGCTATAGATTCTGCGAACGTCAAATACAATATGTAATTACACAATTCTTTTTTCTTACAGTGAATACATAATTAGTTAAACAATGCAAAATGTAAATAATACACTGCCGGGTATATCCCAAACAACGATGATGAGAGACACAAAACACATGGATGATAAGAGACGCAAAACACGCAAACATCAGCTAATTCCCATCAAGAATCTGTATGTCTCAGGCCGCGGGCACCGGGAACCCGATCCCGTGCCGCGTCGACGGGAACGTCGCGAAGAGCATCGTGCCGACAAGCCCGCCGGCCAGTGGCACGGCGGTGAGCACCTGCCGCGTGTCGTACGACATCACCGGGTAGAAGCACGCGCCCACGTTCTTGTCGAACATGGCCACGGACAGGAACACGACGAGTGATAGTACGGCGTGGAAGAAGTCGATGAACTTGAGCCGGTACATAGCGGCGATGGCAGGTGGCGGCGGCGCAGTGCCGTCGACGACCCACATGCCGGTAAGCGTGGCAACTACGTACCTCACCGTCCCCTTACCGTCGCGGAAGCTGTCCGTGAAGCAGAGGAGGAAGCAGGCCGCCGCGCAGAGCCCCACGAGCCAGGCTGTCATGACGCGGTTCACGTCGTCGCATTTGCCGCCGTTAGTGAACACCGGCGAGAGCACCTCGAAGACCAGGACCGCGCCGGTGGGCAGGTGCTTGGCCAGCTCCGCCGTGCTCCGGAACGCCCGTGCGATGGCCCGCTCCAGCCGCGTCGTCTCGTCATCGGCGCCACCGCCGCCCTCCTCGTCGCCGCCGTTCGGCAGTACCAGGAGGGGCTCCGTCTCCGGCGCGTCGTGGCCTTTGAATATGCCAACGGAATTGGACGCTGCAGGTGGCTCCACAGAGCTAGAAGCTGGCGCGGCGGTGGCGGTAGTCGATGAGGAAACCGCCGGAGACGGCGCCGGCTTCTCGGACTCGAGACCAACTTGCTTCTTGGATGCCATGGCGCAAACGATCAAGCTAGAGGTTTTGCCTTGGTACTCGATGCAATCCTCGTTCGTTTGTGTATACGTCGTCTGATTTTGTAATAGAGTGGATGTGTGGCATACAAGTATGTTGTGTTACGCGCAAGTAAGAGGAGACTTGCAAGCAACTGACAATGTTTAAGATTGTTATGGAGATCATCTTGGTCTTATCATTGGGTAGTCAATATGTGAATGCAAGCGATATGAACTATTAAATATTTGAGTTATTGTTATCTTTATTTTGAAGGTAAAGACATTCACTACTACAGAAAAGGTCATCACAGACGGTTCGAAAACGTCATCACAGACGGTTTTGTGAACCGTCTGTATTTATGGGTTAGTGATAATCGAAGGTCATCACAGACGATTTTCGGACCGTCTGTGATTATCAGCTATCACAGACGGTTTTCAAGTAAAACCCGTCTGTGATAGATGATAATCACAGACGGTTTTGAGTTAAAAACCGTCTGTGATACTTATTATCACAGACGGTTTTTACTCAAAAATCGTATGTGATAGCTGATCATCACAGACGGTTTTTAGTTAAAAACCGTCTGTGATACTGATCATCACAGACGGTTTTTAAGTAAAAACCGTCTGTGATTATCAGCTATCACAGACGGTTTTCAAGTAAAACCCGTCTGTGATAGATGATAATCACAGACGGTTTTGAGTTAAAAACCGTCTGTGATACTTATTATCACAGACGGTTTTTGAGTAAAAACCGTCTGTGATAGCTGATCATCACAGACGGTTTTTAGTTAAAAACCGTCTATGATACTGATCATCACAGACGGTTTTTAAGTAAAAACCGTCTGTGATGATCAGCTATCACAGACGGTTTTTACTCAAAAACCGTCTGTTTTTTCCCTTCAACCCCTAAATATATTTCTGTTTATTCGCTAGCCTCAGAAAATGCTAGCCATACCCTCTGAAACAAGCAGATAATCACAGACATAAAACATATACAATTCACACATCTCATTTCATTTCAGATACATTTCACAGACATAAAACATCCAATTGACAACGCACTTCATTTCACAAACATAAAGCATCCATTTCGCAAATCAATTCATTGAATTGAAATAAAATATCCATTAACAAATACACAATTGTAAAAGATCTACACTGCATTTGCACTTAGAATTACAATAAAAAATCATTCTGGACTGTGGAACTCTCCATCTGATCTTACGACTTTACTCCACAAAAACCAAATGAACTCTCCTCGAATTTCTGCAAAATCCGGATGTTTCAATGCAGATGTAGAGATGGGCGCAGCCTGTCGATAGGAATATCAACGCGCGCACATATAAAACTTGACATGTATGAAATAAATGTGGAAAGATTGACAAACCTTAGGAGTGGAGATCTTGCTGGAACCGAGGAGTAGTCTCATATGGTGGCACACGTAGTATTCACACGTGTTGCCCGGCTGCTGCTAGTGGCACTGCAAAACATAGAATGTGTTAAATCAAGTAGCATTACTACTAAGTGTTGTATATGATTAATTAATGTGTAGCTAGCCAATACCCGAAAATTGCGATCATGTTTCAAGGGCTTGGCAGCTGTCGTCGAGCCACTTGTTTGTTGAACGTATGTGACAAACGACCTTCGTTATTCGAAAAAGTTAGATTAGTCATTCGGAAGGAAAGAAAGAGTACAATGTACAATGTACTTACCTATCGAGTATTTCGGCGATAGCTGTGTACTTGGATTTGTTCTTACTTAGAGAATCAAGGTATATAGCCTTATTCCATTTTGGTATAATTACAATTAAAATCCAATGGAAGTTCTCATTGTATGGCATAAGAAAAAATTCATTATCGCGGTGAGCCAGCAGTGCTTTTGTAATATAATCCTCGACGAAGGATGCATTCTCGTTGATGGTATCAATGGCGACCAAGCGTGGGTCCAGGAAACCAATTGGTGATTTCGATGATCTAGCTTCGGTCAGCATGAATCTATATATATACACAGAAAAGCAACAAATTGTGACATATATCGGTATTACGTGAACAGAGACTATGATTGTACAGACTTACAGCGTCCAGCATCGAACGAGTGAGGCGTCGAGAGCGTTGAGCGTGAAAACAGCAAATATATCGTCAAAGGTAACCGGGAAGACACATTCCTGAACTTCGTGCAAGAAATGTTCCGGTTTGAATTTGACCATGATACCTGAGCGCCGTTCTACCTCTGGTCTATTGGACTGTTCCATATACCAAGTGTGGAATCTTTGGCAACCAAGTCCTAGCTTTGTGAGGTGCTCTTTCGGGAATATCATCGGCTCGCCTAGCACGAATTTGCGGGCCAATGGCAGGTACGAGATATCGTCATCATCCTTCATCTTTGATTTGCCATGGCCACTGCCTCGACTGCAGGTCGACTTCATGGTAGTCGACTGTAATGGTACAGACGGTGCAAGTTGCTTTGGCGAGAATAGCACCCGTGGAACTCTTGTCGGACCAACCGTTGCTTGCTAGAGAAAAGTTTTCATGGCAGCCCAATGTCTTCGTGTTGGAGCTACGCTGATCTGGCTAGCAAGTTGACTATGAAAGCAATGTCCAGCCTTGTATAATTAGCAAGATACATTAGTGCCCCAATGACACTTAAATATGGAACCTCAGGTCCAAGAACTTCCTCATTTTCCATCCTTGGTATAAAAGGATCTTTGTGCGCTTCTAGGGATCAGACTACCATCGGGGTTCGTAATGTATGTAACTTATCCATATTAAATTTCTCTAACACCATCTTGGTGTAAGATGATTGGTGTACTAAGATCCCTCCAAGGAGGTGCACCTAAGTTCACTAAACTATCTTGTATAATGCAAATGCTAAAAATTATATTCGCAAGTCTATCGATATGTTAGCTTGTAGGTTGGTGTGTGTGAATGCCCAACATCTGACATGGCTTTTTGTGAAGCACAAGCTCAGTAGGTGTTAATAATTAAGTAACCTAAGCATTAGAAATCAATGCAAACTAAAATGGCAATTTCTATCATTTGAATATGAGATCTACAGTTATGGAATGGATCCAGACAAAGGACAAATTCAGACAACAAAAAGACAAATCACTTACCTTCTCCAACTCTAGTGGTGAGATTTCTAACGAGGGCTCATGGGTGTTAGGGTTAGGATTCACCTTTTTTAAGGAGGGGTTTCACCAGGACCCCAGCTATAGAATTAGGGTGGACAATGGTAGCCCAACGGTGGTGGTGGTGGCATCGCCGACAGTGGGATCAAGGGAGGGTGGTGGGCAGCGGCGGTGGGTGGCACAATATGAAGACTGAGAGAATATTAGGATGGGCAGAGTTGGTGCAGTGGAGGTGGAGAAGGGGGTAATGTGGTGAGGCAGTGCCACCAGTCATGGGTAGTGCTTGGCCAGGGCGAGGGTGACGATAGAAGAAGCGGCAGCGGAAGGGGGTTGGGGGACAATCGTGTACATAGAGCTTGGCTTGGCAGCGATAGCGTCAGGATCTGGCATGGGCAACGAAGTGAAGGGGGGTTTGAGGGGAAGGAGTGTGGAGTTTGAAGAAAACGGAAATGTGCGAATGGATAAGGTACGCTAGTTGGGTCATAGAGTTGTAGTTGGGTTCCTAGTTATGGATCGAAGCTTTGATAGATAGAGGCCCTAGGGATGGCAAAATTATCCGTGGAGCCGGGTATCCGCGGGTATCCAACCCGAAAATAGTGGGTTTGGATGGCATTTTCTATCCATGGATAGTTCGGGGCGGGTACCCGATAAGAGTTCGGGTTGGATTTGGAGGGCAAACTCTACCCATGGATATCCATGGATACCCGAAGTGTGTATGACATTTGGGCCCTTCCACCTAGTATATAAGTAAAAATGAGGGATTGAGCGTGAGTGAAACCCTAACCCTAACCCACCCAATCCCACACCCAGCCGCCACCCACGCCCTTCCCCTGCGCGCCGCCACCCGCGCCCTTCCCCTGCGCGCCGTCCCCCAGCGCCGTCCCCCCGCGTCGCCACCCGCGCCGTCCCCCCGCGTCGCCACCCACGCCCTTCCCCTGCGCGCCGCCACCCGCGCCCTTCCCCTGCGCGCCGTCCCCCCGCGCCGTCCCCCGGCGCCATCCCCCCGCGTCGCCACCCGCGCCGTCCCCCCGCGTCGCCACCCACGCCCTTCCCCTGCGCGCCGCCCCCCGCGCCCTTCCCCTGCGCGCCGTCCCCCCGCGCTCTTCCCCTGCGCGCCGTCCCCCCGCGCCGTCCCCCGGCGCCGCCGACGCCCGCGCCGTCCCCCCGCATCGCCGCCGCCACACCCTTCCCCTGCGCGCCGCCGCCCGCGCCGTCCCCCCGCGTCGCCGCCGCCCGTGCCGTCCCCCTGCGCGCCGCCACCCACGCCCTTCCCCTGCGCGCCGCCGCCCGCGCCGTCCCCCGGCGCCGCTGACGCCCGCGCCGTCCCCCCCGAGTCGCCGCCGCCCGCGCCGTCCCCCCGCGGTATCCGTTGGATATCCATTGGATATCGGGTATCCGTGGGTTTCGGGTTCGGGGCTCCTATTCGCCCCGAAAGTTATTTCGGGTTCGGGTTTGGATAGTACTTTCGGGTTTCGGATTCGGGGGGGAAAGAGCAGAACCCGGAGATATCCAACCCGTTGCCATTCCTAAGAGGCCCCCAACTAAAATTTAAGATGACTGAGTTGCTATGATTGATATTTTGTAATTTACATGTGTTGTTGCTAGAAAATTCATGACAGTTGCATCGTGTCCCTATTGAGGGTGCTCTTTGGCAGTGTATGCAGCGTACCAAAGTGAAAGCTGATCCTGGATAAAACATCGATGCGAAGCAATAACGAATAGCAATGAATATTGACAAAGGGGATAGATGTAACTCACAAATTAATCAACATGTTGATGCAAAGCTATATTGATCAAAGTTGAATTATAGAGGTAATATTATACTAAGTACGACCTACTCCTAAGGTACAGGGAAAGGTAAATGCAAAAAAAGTAGTAAAGGTTGTTGTGTGCACATTTTTTCCGTCAACTAGTATATGGTATTTATAGTCCAAAATAAGTGACTCAATCGTGGATTATGTTTTATGTCCCCCACTTCATGTCAGCTCAACCTTTCCTTAGATGGAATCTTTGTCTACCTACAAATCTTCTTGCTTCTATCTCCTATTGATGATTTCCTTTTTTGCATCTACCTTTGCTTAGTCGGCATCTTCTAGAGGCTTATAGTGTTGCTGATGCTTAACTCTGATTTTGGCAATCCCCGATCTTTTCTTATAATTATGTAAAATGCCAAAAATACTTTTGCCATCTATTTTGCTAACCAAAATGTGGTAGAAACACATGCCCCTCCCCCAATTTTTGCGAAGGTGAAACCTTTACAACATGTTAAGAATCACTCATTTGCAGCAAAGCCAACTTTCTTGAAACCAGCTATCCCAAGAAATACTAGCAATTTTAACTCAATCAAGCCCTAGTGAATATTTTGTTAGAAAATATTTTATACCTTTTGCTGCAAAACCTCATTTTTTGAGCTGATGAGTCTATAAATGTTGGACTGTCCTCCGATAGACAACCATCTTTACTTCACTTAGTCCTCAGTTCTTGTCATTGACTTTCGACAATGCACTATCATGTATCTCCCTATTCTTCATTTTTTTTCTATTTCTTAATCAACCTAATCTTTCCCATTTTTGTTAGGATCTTCCTTAGCATCTATAATACAATCAAAGACCGGTCTTGTGAAGAAGTGATTGCCAATAATCGAGCTGCTTCATATCTCTATTCCACTGATCCAAATTTTTGTGATAAGAGCATGATACCAATATTGAGGCATCTCAACCATACCATTGATCCTTTAGAAAAATATGCTATTGCATGCCAAAAACATCACCTCTGATCTAATCTAATGTATGTTGGAATTACATCGATTTGCAGTGTGAAGAGAACTTCTGCTAATCCTGTGTTGATGGTTTACTAGAAGCAATTTTATCTCACCCACATCTTTGAACTGAAATCAACCTTCTTCAGGTGATTTAGCTGCACTCAAGACTTCACCAGAAGCCACAAGCACAATTGGCATATCGAGAATCGCCCAGAAAGAAGAGTAACTCTTGCTTGCAAAAAATAAGCACAAGCACAATTATCTCAAGGTAATGAAGCACCGTAAGTTTGACTATGAATTGTTTGGAGATGTCTTATTCAAAAATAAAGAGTGAATATCAACTGAGATCATCCAAATGGAGGAAGAACTATAAAATCTGCCAGTACATGTTCACAATCCACAGGCCGATGATAACATCACCAAATCGACCATTACCATCTTTGAAGATTGTAAGGCTAAAATTAAAGTGACAATATTTGCTTGAAATGTAGTGAATAACAACCTATAGGGTAATCTTGTCCTTGTGATATTTATGATGCAAATGGTCCATGAAACATGCCCGATTGTATCCTCATTGTCCATTTAACTTCTATTGATTGTGGCATGCCCTTGGCCATAAAAGTGCACTAGTGTTGTTCCAACTCCGATGCGTTTCTTGATTTAACACTACGATCCTTGTTTGGCTTCTGACATGCACTACTACAAAAAGGGTCATCACAGACGGTTTTCTAAACAGTCTGAGTTTATGGATCAGTGATAATCAGAGGCTATCTTAGACGATTTGTGATCCGTCTATGATAATCACAACACAAACAGTTTGTAACTAGAACCATTTGTAAAGAACACTATCACAAACGACTTGAACCAAAAGCCATCCATGATACTCACACATCATAGACGGTTCTTGCTACTAACCGTTTGTGATAGGTGAGTATCACAGACGGTTGGTATATAGAACCGTCCAACCATCTGTGATACTTTCCTATCATAGACGGTTGGTAAATAGAATTGTCTATGATATGCTGGTATCATAGATGATTTTTGGTTCGAGCCTTCTGTGATAATCCTTCACAGATAATTTATATCACAAAACCATATGTGATAGTTCATTCTATACCTAATTTTTTTCTTTTTTTGGCTAGCCTCAGGAAATATTAACTATGCCCTCTAAAAACAAGCAAGTTAGCAACAAACACAGTAGCACAATCTATTTCCATTAATATTAGAGTGTGCCATTACAACACCCAAGTTACCCATCTAGTTAACACAACAAGAACATGTAAAGAATACACCTCCTAATCCTACGAATCTAACTCTTAAACATGGCAAGAACAGAGTAAACCCAAAGATCCTAGTAGACAGTAGAAGCTCAACCACACCAACGAGGCCTCTATGCCTAGGCCCTCTCGCCTCTGATGCAGTGCACGAGCTGGATGTCTTTGACGCCTGCCATCACCAGTGCCGACTTGAGCATTGCCTTGGTAGCCAGTTGCTTCTGCGGCGCCTTGCCTCCTATAGACTTGCGCGTTGTCTGCTTCATGTGGGCTATTAGGGTAAGGGTCGAGGAGGAGGAAGGTAAGGAGGCTGGGCTTGGGTGAGTATTTATATGGGAGGAAGAGTTGGGAGTGCAAAAATTTTTGGCGTAGGGACAGAGAGGTGGAGCTATGATCCATGGGGTGGGGTTTGGTGGGTTTTTATTGGATAGGATTGGGTTGGGAAAGATCGATGGGCCTAGTGGTCAGATTATCACAGATGGTTCTGTACACAAACAACCTGTGATACTCTCCCATCACAGACGGTTGGTAGCTAGAACCATCTAAGATGTACGAGTATCACAGACAGTTCTATATACCAACCGTTTGTGAATTGGACAATATATATATAGCTAGTCTGCAAAGATAAAATAGTAAAGATTTATATGGCTTATATATGCTCATTTGAAAGGTTTCGATGAGATCTACAACTGTGCAGTTGAGACAAACCCCAAATTCCGCAGGGAAGATCGAAAATTTTGGCAAAAACAGAAACCAAAAACTTGCAATATAATTTAGGGCTAAAGATGGCCGATTTTAGGTGTCTTAGAGGTAACTAGTGTAAGTAGGTTATTTTTTTTGGATCAGGCTCGTCGTTAGCATTCCAACGAGTGCAAGAACATGAAAAATAGACACTATATGCAAAAGTTATGCTCTTTTTACTGAAGGTGTCTCGGAACAGAATCCTACTCAGACTAAGTGGGTGATTATAAAATTTTAGGGGATTGCGAGGTGGGAAACATATCACAGATGGTTTTTATTATGAACCATCTGTGATAACTTCATTATCACATATAGTTTGTAATAAAAACTGTCTGTGAAGTATCACAGACAGTTTAAATAAAAAACCGTCTGTGATATTTGGTAATATCACAGATGGTTTTTGGTAAGTACCGTTTGTGATATTATCTCTTCATAGATGGTTTTTAGCGCTAGTAGCAACACAGACGGTCTCTAAACGTAAACTATCTGTGATTCCATTCAACACCAACGGTTTTGGTCAATTGTCTACAATGAGGTGTCTAATATAAGCCTTTTTTAGTAGTGATGACTTAATTTTTTTCACGGTTCCTCTACTTTACAAGTAACAAGAGAAGCCTCTTGATCCCAGCAAGTGCTATTCTCTAAAAAAAACAAACATACTGATCTTCTTCCTCATTGCTTTTCTTCTTCTTCACAAGAACATCCTCCTGAGAATGGTGGCTTTCTTGCTAGCGATCATTTTTTCCATCCTTTCCCCTATCTATTCTGAGCTTTTTTACCACAACCTTACACATGCAGCTAACAATTATTGCTTGGAGAAGCCTTTTCAGTTGTGGGCAGCTCTTCTCCCTCAAATGATCATTATCATGATCTAACAAGTTGACCTGATCTTCAATCATCAACGGAGGATGCTCGTCGCTGCCCAAGAAAGGAAATTGGATTTGAACCTTGTCCTTCTTTTTACTATACGTAAGGCTAAAGAAGCTATGGAGGTAATGGAGAGTCATGTGAATGCCCTATCCAAACAGGCCATGATGGCCGATTCCGACGAGGCGAGAGGAAACTTCCTCGCTGAAGTTGGAGGTGTTGGTCATGAAATTGCCCAACCAGAAGTTGAAGCCAAAGTGGCAAGGAGAGTCTTGAAAGTATTTGAAGATGCAACCGCTCACGCTCCCACACCAAAGGCTAACGAAGACGCCTATAGCCCAAAAAATGAAGATTTGGGATTGTATTTTTCGTCTAACTTTGGCATGAAACCCAAAGTTCTTTTCTGAAAATAACTGGCCATGTTATTCGACCAATTATGAATGAAATAGGCTTTCTTTGAACCTTTTCCTTATAATTTTGAATTTCTATTTATATGGGCAAATCTTAGACACACACTCACATAACTCAAATTATTCCAAGGACTAATCAGCTTCTAGGCCTGATGTTTTCTCATGAGACGAAGTATTGCTGTCGGCCAAATCTAGATAAACATGATTCTTTATCTCGACTTTTTCAATGGGCTGCACAATAAACATAAAAATTCACTCATGCCTGTTTCATCTCTTGATGCAACACGTTGCCTTCCACTTTCACACGACAATCGAATTATTCAAAGGAAAAGAATGCATTGAAAGTGTAACATTCTGATCGGCATCCAGAGGTTTTGGTGAATAAAATCGAGAATTATATCGAGTATTAAAGAGGTAATTTCTAGAGGTTTCAAAGGGGTATTGAATTGTAAATCTTTGACGATAAAAAACGGGATCAAAATGATGAAATATAGGTGGGTTTCGGCCTTGAACCCCTGGCCCAATTGGGCTCAGCCCGTGAGGGAGGCAACCAGCCACCTCCCCCCTAAACCCAACCCTAGCCACCCCAATCCCCCCACCAGCCATACCCCCCCTCACTATTCCCCCTGCCTTCCCACCTCCCCCTGCACCTCCTCCTCAAACTGCAGCACCTTGTTCCCTTGGCAACCGAAAAAGCAGAGAGGAAGAAAGAGGGAAGAAAGAAGAGGAAGAGAAGGAAGAGAGGAAGAAAGAGGAAGGAGAGGAGGGAAGGAGAAAGAAAGGTGGATTTGCTGGAGTTTTAGAGGTTCTTGATGTGATCTCCAAGGGTGACAAATAATTTTCTACCCTTTTATTCTCAGTAATTTTCTGATCGACTTACATTTTGGTTATTCATTCAGTCTGCGCAGTCTGCTGTGATCTGCGATTTAGGGTTCTTTAGGAGCAAAATCTGGGAAACGTGTCTCCTAGAGAGTTGTAGAGGACTTCATTATGTTTCGTTATAGTATTCATTCATGTTGATCTGATGAATGGTTTGGGAGATATGAATTTTACCATGCTACTTTTCGTTCTGTCTGTCGGGTTTCGGTAGACGGTATTAAACAACAGATTAAAACTAGAAGATGAACCCAACTGGAAATTTGGTCAGCATGAATAATGTACATAATTTTTTAAAGTTTCCATAGAGTCTAATAACATGAATTTTAGATGGGTGGTTTAGAAGTTATGAATTTTTAGTACTGCTGTTCGATGTCGGGTGACTACTGGACCAGCCAGGGAAAAATGATGAATTGACAAAGTAAAATGCTAAACTACAGAATAAGTGGTAACTATAAAGTGATGGAAATTTTCCTGTAGATTTTGGAAATATCAACATTTAGTATGTTTACCTTTGTAGAATAAAAGATATGAAATTAACAAGTCTGTTGTCTGGAGGATGATAGTTCTGTCTTTCGGGCCATTGAAAATGTGGGTAATTTTGTGTAGATTTCAGTGATACTATGGTTTGTTGTGTTAAGATGAAGGATTGAAAGTTGTGGCATTTTTGGTACTTGGACAACAAGGAGGCTGTCCGGTATCAAGAGGAAAAGGATTGCGGTTTTTGGGAGCATATAAGGGCATCGCCATTTAATTGTGTTTTGTGTTGTTTTGGGCTTGTTCTTGAGGTTGAATAACCTACTATAGGAGGAGTAATGATGAGGACATCTTGAAGACACCAACTAGACCGATTATATGAGCACAAGCTAAAATGATTAATCAACAGGTGAACTCGCTTCAAATTGAATCTGGTTTTAATTTACGAGAGAACTGGATATTACCTCATGCAAATGTTGTGTGCATGCTCAGGTTTGAACGATGTGAAGCTTTTGGAATTGAAAACATGGAGGCAAAACAAACGGAGAAGAAGTACATGGAGCTCAGCAAGGGAAGACATATTCAAGTCCTCATTACCATGTCGAATCATCCACAAGTTCAATCGAACTCACAAAGATGCTCCGGACATTCAAACGATTTCAACTGGTATCAAAAACTACCTTCGGATCAATCTGATTGACCTTAGATGTGTTTAGGACCATCTGATCCACATCGAGTGCTCGCAAGACCTTCGGAACGTTCGGACTAGTCCGAATGGTTTTGACTATCCGAACCGTCCGATCAACGTTGGACGCTCAGATGCCTCGGGGAAGTTTGGACCGCTCTGAATAATCATGTCGTCCAATATTCCACAGACTGCCCGATCACCTTGGAAACATTCAGGCAACTCCAAATGACTCATACCATCCAATCTTCAACGGACCGCCCAATCGCCTTGGAGACGTTCAGACCGCTCTGAATGGTCGTTCATTCTGCGACATTCGATCGGTTTTGGATGGTCGATATTGATGTTAATGTTTAGACCAGGCTGAATGATCCTACCGTTGGATTGGTTGGAGATGCTTGCAGCTGTTCAATTGACTTGGAAGGGTTCAAAATAGTATGACCGTATCTCTGACCATATACCTGCCGTATAAAGGCAATAATTTTCACATACGAGGTATGATTGAGGTGATCTTGGATTCATTTGAAAGCTTATTTCATGGGCTACATAATGGAGGATTTATTTTTAAAAGTGTCATGGATCTTAATTTTCTTTTCTTTTTGTGAGAGTCCGAGTCTAAAACACATAGGAATTGTGTAGGAGACCTTGCGGCCTCCCAAGGGTTATATAAGCCTTGTAATATGTAACTTTTTGGTAGACCAC